>JALIRH010000008.1:6121774-6721774 GCA_023055505.1 Callipepla californica brunnescens | reverse complement strand
ACAGGTTAGGTTCTGCAGTGCCCAATGCACAACTGCCCTTTTAGAAACAGAAACTGGTGTGAGAGTATGTTACATTTTGCCTTCTAAAGACCTAGACTCAACAATCAGTTATGTGAGCATCAAAGTTTCTGCCATTAGGTCAGACACTGTCTACTATTCTCTGCCATTACTGAAGAGAGCTTGGCCTGCTTTCCTTCTGTACTTAAGTCAATAGAAAATGGAAAACAGTAAATATGTGCTCTCAGACAAGCTGCTAATGTAACATTATTTTCTATAGATAGCCCGCATCACTAAGTTCATCTATTTCTGTCTGCTAATAAGTTGCACATACTGACTTGTTCATGTGCAGCTTCTCTGAAGTCAAATCCATTCCAGCTGAATATGATTCTGAAAGTTGAATTTAATGCAGTAATTCTGGCTTTGATCCAGAGATTGAACTGGACAGCTGGATCAGAAACTTATCTTGCAGTATATTCAGGTTTCTATCTGCAAAAACCTATGAGATTTTTCTGTAATATGTGCACATTGAATTGAAGAATAATCACAAGAAAACATCTTTTGAAGAAATGAATGAAAAAATACTGATTACTTTTCTCAGTCTCTCAGTCAGTCAAGAATGAAAATCCTTCCCCTTCCCCTGTTTTTTGTTGTTGTTGTTATTGTTTTTTTTTAAGGAGAACGAATTCCAGTGTTCTTTTTGTCAGTATGGAACAGGATCTCACTGGAATTAGAATTTTAGAACAGATTTACCTAATATTTAGAAATCCAGTGAACTTCTAGTCCTTCGTACTGTGGTACTCAAGAAGGAAACTTAGTCCTTCTATTACATTTTACTTGTAAGCTCAATTTCAAATCTTAGACTATGTGTCTAGAAAAGAACCAGAGTTTATCTAGTTTAGCTCTGAGCTGAAGTCATGATCAGTCCTAAAAATGCCTGGCACGTCTGCCTGCCCTCTTCCTAATGAAGATGTTGGTCTCACAAACTTCACAGGCTATTTATTTCAATGCCTTCTAGGTTACATCTTGTATACTGAAGTGTTCACTATTTTTTAAATCCAATTCCGGTACAGAGACTAACACATAAGGTACATGGTAGGTGGATGGTGAGACTAGATGATCTAGGGGGTCTTTTCCAACCTTGGTGATTCTACGATTCTATACATTATTTTCTTTGCTCTATCAAGCTGGTATGTATATATCTATGAGAACTGTCATGACTGTCCTCTTTTAGACCAGCCCAGAACGAAATAACATCCTTTATCCCTTTCTTCCTCAAACAACTCAAGGAACATTTATTTATTATTTGAAGTGAAAACTCATTCTGATTATCTTTGGATGTCTTTAACCCAGCTTTTATATTTTTCATTATTTTTGTTGAACTTATACTATTTGAGGGCTTCTTATCAAATAAAAAAGCCTGCAGCAACATAAAGCAGTCCTACATGTCAAGACGAAATAAGGACATGAAATTATTTTGCAGAAACAGAATGGGAGACAGCTGTATGACACAGGTCTCCTTAAAGTCATGTCAGAAAATGTGAGTGAGGCTACTTTCCAAACAGCCTGAATGATGGTATGACAAACACTCCCCTGAATATCAGAAGCAGTGAGAGAAGAAAGGATGTGCAAATCTGTCCACTCGTTCATTACCTTGGCTATTAAATCTCACATTGTCTTTAAAACATACAGAGCTAGAGTAGTCAAATATGTAGACAAAAAAATGAAACGATTTAGTGTCAGGAGTATGAGCCATAAGGCTGATTCCTCATCCGATTTAGAAATTCATATGGAAACACATCATTAATTTAACTAATATTTAGTTGATTAAATTTCATACTTAGTAGCAGAAAATACATAAGAAATGATTTATTTATTCATACATTTAGAATAGAGTTATCTTGTCTGATTGCATTCTCACAGTAAGCAATTTATGATGCTTTCTTGAATTAAAATATTATAACATTTTTTTCTTTTACTTTTTTTAAGTTTTGGTACACGGTATACATATTTTTTGCAGTGTGGTGGAACAAAGTAATTACTTAACAACTGAAGGAAAACCAGGAGATATTTAAAAATGGAAAGGTACATCTTAGAAGTGTCTCATCTAGGGGTATAGAAAATTGACTTCATTTGAACAAAATGACAGAAAGCAAATCTGTCAACATACCTGTGCTCTAGTGTGTCTCTGAGTCATGAAAATCTCAAGCTGTAAAGTTCTAAATGAAACACAAAGAAGGAAAAAAACAAAAAACAACACTAAGAATTCTTCAGAGATATAAATTCATATTTTACTTCTTGATAAAATTCTTGATTCATTGCAGGCAAATTACTACCTATCATAATAAATCATGATTACCTATATTGTAGCAGAGGGAGAGAAAATTCAATTGTGCTTCAGATTACACCCACTCCTTCTGTATTTAATGTACAAATATATGAAAACAATTACAAACTAATAACTTACAAAATATTAAATTGAAATCAACAGTACATAATCCAAGATAAAATACCAGACATATGAAGGAATCTGATGAACTGGTAAGTATCTCTATCTATAGCTAATGCCCATTTATCTGTGAGGCTGACATGACGTGATACGATTCCTAAGAGCACCTTCTTTGTTAGTTGAGTTTTCTCAGACTGATTTTCACTAGATTAGCAGGGGATCGCTCTGAAAAAGCTGAAGAGGGGCTGTATCTATGCATTAGAGAAAAATAATATATATTTTTAAGGATTAAAAGTTATGGATTGTCTTAAAGTGATTTTGCCTGATAGAAATGCTTTTTACAGGACTGGAACATTCAGATTTTAAAGCTTTTCTTTTCAACCGTGTCATTACAAAGAATATGTATTTCATCTGAGATTAACCAGGTTTGTAGTAATTCACCTGTAGTAATTGTCAATTTAGACAGAAGTTATTAGAAGATAACAGCCCCAGTCTTTCTTTGGCCATATCACCCATGTTCAAAAACAGAGTCCTCTTAGATGAGAAAAAAGCACAGGATGACTTTCTTGTACTGTGACACTCCTTCTGGTTCCAGTCACGAGTTGTATTCATGCAAGTAAATACAGCTTTGCCCAGCTTCTTACACACACATATATATCATGTAAAATATAATCTAAAAGCACTGCCTTTGAGTGCCTGGATAGGAAAACTCAAACTAACTGAAAAATTTGTGTCTTTCAGAAGAAGTGCTAAACCAATTGCACAGACATATTAGTTGTTTTTGTTATATGATTGTACTCATTTTTTTAGATAATGTTCTTCTATGGGCTGTGTTGTTGCACATGCTAGAAGTCCTACATTATATTCCAATATTTAGAAATACGTGCTAGATATTCTTATCTTGAATTTAAAAACCCAAGAGTTCTGGATGGGGAAGAAGGATGAGTAACATTAGAGTTTTCTACTCGAACCTAAAGTTGTTCTGTTAAGATTTCCCCTGTCGTCATAAATAAGCAGTTAGTTAGCATGGTTATACTTCATCACAACTTGCACGTATAAATGTCCTTGAATGACATGTTTCTACAGGAGAAGAAGCAAGGTTAGAAGTGCTGGGCATTTTAGAAGAGGATTTTTATTTTTTTATTATTTTTTGTGGGTCCTCTAAAACAAATACATATGTATATTTTGTTCAGCACACAGTAAAATAATTCTATTGTAGTGATCTCACCTGTAGATGCCTTCAGACATGCTTCACAAATGACTGAATAGTTTTGGAAGTGGTCTGCCGTTCTGAAGCCTGGGTACTCAAGGCTAAATCTGGCACTTTGTTTCTGAGACTAATATTTTTCCTAAGTGTGGAAAGATGAAGACATAATTAATGATGTAGCTTTTTTGTTTATTGTTTGTTTGTTTGTTCATTCATTTGTTTGGTTTGGTATTTATTTGTTTTGTTTTTCATGCACACTTAGCTATTTTTGTTTAACATTTAAATAAATCTAAGGAATTAATTCAAGATTATGAAAAAAAAATAAAAACAAAATAGGCTCAGTGTTTTTCATTGCTTTTTCCTAAGGTTAGATAGGATATATTTTCTAGAAGACAGTGAAAGCCATATGCAAAAAACAACACACAATGCCTAAATGCGGAACCTTCTTCAAGAGCAAAATTGTCCAAGATTCTCAAAGTCAGTGGAGAAAGAGTGATACCTCCAGAGAGCAGTTTGTTCTACTGAAGATTATGGAGAAAGCCTAGAAAATGCAAATGACCAGTAAATGTTTTTCACTTCAGGTTTATTTTAGATGCTTATCATCGTAGACATCTAAGGCATTTGACATGCTGCAGGCTAGTGCATCTGCCCCACTGCTGAGATCTCGATGTCTGTAGATTTTCTGTAGGGGTTGCATTGAATCTGCCAATGTCTTGCAGATGTCTTAGGTAACCAAACATCTCAGATGGGATTAGATACCTTTGCTTAGGGAAAAGATTGGCACATTAGTTATCTGAAGTTTGTTGGGGTTAATCTTTGGAAACATTTAGAAAATTACACCCTGAATGTCTGATAAACAATAAACAGTTTGGGTTCATTTTCATAAATCCTTGACCTGTAACTCTAATTAGGCTAAATTGTTCAGTCTGCCATCATTCCACATATGGATGGACTAGATCTATGCGTTTTGACCTCTCCCTTATGTGCTTCCTTCTTCTCTCTTTCATGTTGCTTATTTGGATACTAAATTATTTGAGATAAGAATTACCTTTTACTATAAATCTGTACACAAAACTAGTTGAGGATCCTCTTCTTGGCTGAAAAAATTGGAGCATTACTGTTAAAACCATTAATATAAAACTGAAAAATACATTAAAGTTACTTAAACATAATATAGGCAGCTTTTATACTAGACTTTATTCTACATCTTTATTATGTTTCCATTAGGCTGATTAATGTAAATATTGTATTTACTTTTGAAATTGTTAGCCTTTAGCCCCAGACAGTTTCATAGAATTATGTTGCTGGGGTTTTAGTAAGGTTAGTTCTAATTATCCGGGTTCAATCACTCGAAAAGATTTACAGAAAGATAATGCTCATATAATGTCTATCCTGCTGTTGGCTGGATAGGAAGAAACCATGTTGCTATTGTCAAGAACATCATTAATTAGAGACTGTTTCACAACTTGCCTTGAAATTTTTGTTACATATATGAATATATGTTAAAAAAGATTAATAGATACCTATCTATTTGAATTCAAGTTAAGCAAACAGGCCTTTGTACTCCATGGATTCTTCATACGGTCATCCTGAAGCAAAATAAAGATCACCCAAACCACTAGATGGACCAGTGACAGCAGTGATAGCAAAATTATACACTATACATGGAAATGAGCAATTTAGCAAGTGATAGAAACAACTACAAGTGGAAGAAAGTTTTTCATTAAATAGTTTATCTTCAAATTCTCATGGTAAACTTGCAGAATATCTTCAGAACAAAGCCTAGGAAAAATAAGTATATAAATTTACTGGATAGAAAAGCGATAGTTCCATGGATTAAGCAGAGATATTGATTTTATGGGATGTTTTAATATTCTCCATTTTCATTTTAACTACCTTCTCACAGTTCTCAGCTGGCATTTTTTCCCATCCTGCTGCAAAGACCGAGGTCTTTATATATAAAGATAATAATCTGAAACAAGGAGAAAAGATTATTGAGTTGTTAATTGCTTAGCTTCCTTATTTAAACTTGGAGCAATTGTTTGCAGCCTTTAGTAGCTGAAAGTTAGCTGCTTCTTTTCAGCCAGGTATTTTTCCACCTCTATTGGCTTAATGATAGACTCTTAATTCTGCTTCTTTTATATCCTTGCCTCATGTTTACAACAATCCTATAGCGAGGGGTTTAGGAAGTTCTGAGGTAAAGCACCTATCTAATACCCTAAGGAAAAGCAGCAGCTTTACAAACTTTTGCCTTCTTCATGCAAGGAAAATCATGAAGACACACTGATAATGATCCTGTGCATGGCTTATGTTCTAAAAGGCCTAAAGCCCTTGGGATGCAATGAGAAGAGAGACAGGGTCTCATAAAAGTTCTTAAATAGCCTTCTGACTCAGGAAGAGAGTGTAAACAAAATGTGATTCTTGTATTCATTTGTCAGTTTGCAAACTGAGACATAGATGTTTTTTTTTAACAAATCATATTTAGAATCGCTGATATAATGAAAGGCTTTCTATTGAATTCATCATCCTCTAAGCAACATTCTCAAAGTGAGAAAAAGAAGAAAACTGAAATGAATTAGACAATGTCTTAAAGTTACTGAGGACCATACCCACAGATGCATACTGAGGTGCATTTTAAGAGTACTGAGACACTAATAGAGAATGTGTTCATCATTTGCTTTGTTTAAAAAAGCCAACATGGAACTTGTAGTTTAAGTGTCATTAGGTTTGCATATTACTTTGAATACTCAGGGAGCTTTGAAATGGGATCTAATCTCCTTAATCACTCTAGCAGTTCTGGAAATGTTTACTTCTTGTTTTTTCCACTGGGATGTGGGTAAGGCCAAGTTAGTCTACACAAAAGGCTCCAGATCCCACAGCATTCTGTCAGCACTCACCTGATACCCATCTAGGGCAGTGGTTCAGTGCTGCCAGGGTCCTTAGTATTTATTTTAACTGCTGGGCTCAATACCATACCCTTATTTTTCAGTATAAGTGCCCATGTTGTTATCACGCTTGGATTATGAAATCTAATTTTGTTGTATAGCACAAGCCTCATTGACTATTGTAACACAAGCTGGGTATTTAACTAAATGAATTGATAATTATTGATAATTATGTGCAGCAAAGTGTTTACACGAAATGTGGATTGTTTTCTTTATCGCTGCTAAATGCCATTCAAGAAATGGCATTTAGTAGGCACTAATTTTAATTAAAATGATGTTACTTAAGACTACTAAGATACGTGAATAATAATATTTTTATAATATTTTTCTGTCATTAGTAAAGTGCATAAACTTTTGCACCTGATCTTTAAACAATCTTTATTTCAGATGTGCCTTTGAGATGAAACTTGGTATCACCTCTTAATCTGATTAATAACCTAGCATGTTTAGTTTTACTTGATTTCTTCGTTTTTTTTTCACAGAATAGTCAGTTCTCTTGTTGGCCAGAAATATGAGATTATTTGGAAGAAAAAAAAAACCACCACCTAATTTCATATAAATGCTTCCACAAGATCATTTCATAGCCTTGTGCCTGTTCCATTTCCAATGACTTAGCAATTACATTAACTTTTTGCTGGCTCTATTGCATTACTAGACAAGCTGATAAGGTTGATTAATAACAGTGATGTTGTTCATCTAAGCCATACTCCAGCAAAACATTTAAGTGTATGAGTACCTTAAACATATCTGTATTTCACTAAAATCAATTCAGCTGCTCATAAGATCACTTTTATGCATGCTTTGCTGGGCTACGGCTGCAATTACCACTCTGCTAGAGTGAAGCTTAGTAAACCAAATTGAGAGGAACTATCTGTGAATAAAGCTAATAATTTGATAAATTGTTATATAAATTGTAAATATAAGTTGACTAGAGTTTAATTTTCCTTATCATTTTAGAGAATGGTATTAGAAAGTCATTTCATAATTGTCTGAGTCATAATTCATGGCTGACTCTTGGGAACACCTCACACACAGCTCACCTCAATGGTCTTTCAAGTGATGCCTGTTCTTAGACTTTTGGTGTTTCTTCATTTTTTCTGTCTTTCTTATCATGTTCTCTGGCAACCTAAAATGTAGTACAGCTCAAAATCTCCACTCTCTTCTGAGACCTCCTAAAAGATCTGTTACTATTCTCTGTCTCAGAATGGAGTTGGCAGACCTAATGTTTTCCTTCATGAGAGTTGTTCAAGAGAGAACACAACTTATTGACTTTCCTACCTCAAGGAGAGACACGGCAAACCAGGACCTGACAGTTCTTTATGGGCCTCTTACCAGCATGTCTTCCTTAATTTTACAGAGCTCCCTTTACATCTGTCTATATCTTATGCATTGATCAGAATTTACTGAATTCTTCTGAGCTTCAAGCTGCCATCCACAGATCGGGCACACTGAAACAAAGAGCAAGCTTAGCAGCTGCTAACAAATAAGTTAATTCTGCATCATGAACTAAAGAGGATGTAGGAATTACATGATGAATACCGACCTGTAAATAGGTAGGAAATTACTTATTAAATATTATTATAATTTGGACTAAATTCCATGATATTTCCATGAATTCACTTTTATATATTTTTAAGTAACCTCAAAATCATAGTACTGAGTATGCTCTGAACATATTCCTTTTTATGTTTTTCTTTTCATATGCTTCCGTTTCTCTCTGACTTGTAACTTAAAACAAGCCTCTTGAATTTCACACAAGTATGTTGTAATATTAAGCACGTAAGTCAAGCAGCTTGAAAATAAATGGAAAAGCAGAAATGATTTTCACTATATGACGGTTGAACTCTGTGGAGATTCTTTAGTCTTGCTCCTTCAGTAAATGTAAAGGACAACATTAGAATCTATACTTACTGATATATTAAATTCTGGGTTTCAGTCAGAGGGGAAGAGAGAGAAGTTATAGAGAAGGACCCATAACATTATTAGTGTTCTGCAGCATACAAACTGTAATTAGATTCTTTCCCACGACTTTAATATAACTTAGCTTTATATGTATATTTTTAACCCTAAAATTACAACTTCCAAACAACTCTACCTGTAATTGATAAACCATCAGAATGTCTGCAAAACCAGTAAGATCATCGTATCATTCTGTATTATATTTCTGAAGTAATCCATTGCTTAATTTTTGTTTGGATTTAGACAGCTGGGTAAGCATTACGAATGATGTGAGATGGCAAGCTTCGGAAAAAAAAAAAAAGAGCTTCCTTTTGTAGGAAACAGGTAACATGGCCACTCCTCCTGTGGATATCATCTGCTATCTCTTGACGTTTGCTTCTCAGTGGGCATGCTCCCTTGAGATAGAATAATATCAACATGGGTCACAGTTTTAATCTAGGCAAGTGGAGGAAGCACATGTGTTTGCTTCATGTTACAGTAGTTACAGAGATGCTCACTAAGTTTAGAGTGCCACTGAAACCTGTGGCTCCTGTCTTCCGCTTGCATGACTCGGGGTTCTGAATGCAGTAGCAAAGTAGGGTTTTGCTACTTAGTTTTGCTACATAGAACCCCAAATGTTTTGATATTGTCAGTAAGATTTTTATTTACAGAGAGGGGAAAATGGATGAAGTGAAAAGGCTTCTTATGAACTGAAGTCAACTTCTGTCCCTTTCACTGTGTGTTGTCTTTCATAATAAAGTTGCCAGGACAATTTTTTTTTTTTCTCCTAAGAAAAGCCTGCAAAGTTCTCTTAACAGAAGACTGACCTCCCTTAGAGTTTATGTGATTGAAAACGCTTTTAAATAAACCATATTTCACCCCACCATTGCTCATTATATTTCCGTTTTATTTAATTTAGAGCAGTGTGGTTTGTAATCGATGAAGTTCCTTAGCTGGAGAGAAGAAGGTTTAAGCTTCAGAACAAATACACAGAATTTTTTCATTTCCTTAATCCTCTGCTGTAGGTGGTCAGTTCCAATTGCTGCATTTGGCATTGGAGATTTGTTTATTTTAAAGCCAAGTAAAACAGACAGAGAATTGCTAAATTGAAAAAATTGAATTTAATATGGTAACTATTATGCTGAAGTTTATATAACATCAGTCTTCCCTAGAGTTATATATTATTGTTGTATTGTTCTTTAACACAGACTGATATGAACCAGAAGTGATTAAAGTACAGGTAGAAACATTAGGTTTACTCTTAGGGGAAAAAGCCTGAAATACGTTATAAAATTAATCTGGCTAAGGAAGAGGCTTCTGCAGAGCTGTGATGCTGTAGTGACAGAGGCATTGTGGTTGGTAGAGTAATAATTCACAATCTGGGACAATGATGTCAGGATTAAATTATTTCTAGCTGTTGGTTTAGCACTGGCATATCATACTTCCTTCACAGAAAAAGAGAGAAGTAATTAGATAAGGACAGCAGTTTTTAATGTCATTATATTATCTCAGCAATGTGAGGGTGCACAATGACAAGGCCACATTCAGTGACATTTAATTCAGTAAACAATTCAGTGATGATACCACAGAATCATAGGACCTGGAAGGGAGACAACTGAGCAGGAAGGGCAAACAGAGCAGTGCGACAGTTAGCTGCTGTTACAACACGCAATCCCTCTAGGAAAGAAACTACTGCTTATTATTATTATATATATATTTTTGCTGCAGCAGCAGTGCACTGGTTTCTTTTCAGGACATTCATAGTCAATTAATTAATGTCGTGAGGGTGTCTGTGGCCTTTCCTGCACTTTTTAAATTGTGCAAAACATCGCAGTTTGTTCTGTGCTTTGTTAGACCAAGCACTGGGGCATATTTTAATGGCTTTGGGTGGCTGAACCCACATGCATATAAAACTTCAGTAATACTTTTACTCCATTTTAACTATGATTCTTCAATGGGCTGAGAACCCAAAGCAGAGCTGCCATTTTTTTATGACTATCATCAATAAGCAGACATCTAACAGACAAGCAGAGTTCTTAATATATTCTACCAGGTGAGTTCTCACTGGCCAGTTCTTCTCAGTAACTGGGAAATTTGGAATTATATTCTTCAGTGCTATTTCCTTGTGATGACCTATATTTGAAGCAGCTGTATATAACTACGGAATTATCTTGCTTTCAAAGAAAAACAGCAACAACCCAGACTCCCTCTGCCTACTGCAAAGGTCAAAGTTTCAACAGAATTTTCTCTCTTTGCATTTAGGCAGCTGTAAGCCCAAGAAAAGTTTAACGAGGAAATGGATGATTGAGCCTCACCTTTTTTTTTTAATTTTTTTATAAGGAGGCCCTTGGGTGGTTCCTTTTCTGGATTCTGGATGTCTGTCTCACAGATATGTAACTGTTTAGAAAATTCATAAACTGGAAAAAAGATAAAAATAATAAATCTGTCTAAATTTACTATCACTAATAAGTGTTACTTGTATTTCCAGATTTACACCAGCAGAGTTGTTCACATTATTCTGTATTTGTACCTAATATCTTCTCAGATAATACTCCTTTAAAACCAAAAGTCTGATTACTTTGAATTTGAAGGCAGAAATTCCCATTATGTTGAAAAAGAGGAAGTTTAAGCCTAAGTTTTCTTTCTTTTTTTTCCCCATGAATTATTATTAAAATGTTAAGTGTTATAAAGCTTTTATTTTTCTGACATCTAAGCAGAATGAGTAGATGAGTGAAAGATTTTTCCAGTCAGCTTAGAAAAATGCTTGTCTTTTTAATATCTAAAAATGACAGCTTTGCAGTTCTACTCTCATTTTATCCGTCATTTTTAATTGCAGAATAGAGTGCTACTTCCCCAACTGCTTCTAACTTCTGTCGTCATATATTCTACTGCAAAAAAAAAAAAAAAAAAAAAAAAAAAGTGGAAAAGACACTATGCAATGCTGTTTAATTCTTTGACTGCCCATATTGAACTTTTGCCTTTTGAATGCTGATAATTATTTTTATCTCTTACTCTACCTGTGACTGATAGCTTTCCTAATGGTTATAGTGGCAACAAGAAGAGAGATAATTAGAATTATGATATTGAGTAGGACATTAAAAATATGGACATTCATCATGCTTTTATTTTGCAGAGCTCCCTGTGCTGGCTGAACATAGAATGCTATCTTCTTTTGGTAAAATTCTAACAGGATGCTTGTGTGGGAGTTTGGGCAAAAAACATGTATTCTCTAGAAATCTTCAGACCCTTGAAATATAGATAGAAACAGCAGCTAGCACATGCAGAACAGCATTTAAAAGTCTCCCCTCTACCCAGCCCAGCATCAAATGACTTTGGAATTGAAGCTTGAAAAATGAGAAGCTGCAATGTTTAAGAAAAAAAAATATCATTATGGCATAGTTCACTGAAAGAAATACTGAAAAATACAGAGAGATTTTCACACTTCAGAATAGCTTTTCTGAATCAAATTCACATCGGCTGATGAGGTGGCCACATATGAGTATTTGTTACAGATAGCTTATTGGTATGTACTTGAAAGGGGCAAATGTAGGGACTGCTGGAGAGGAAGAAACAGTCACATTTATGGCTATGACACTACAAGTTTGATTCTGCTGTTTTAGATGCGTGCCTCTGCAAAAGGGTGGATCTTCTTACTGATGACAGGAATTAATGAGCACAGTAAGAGTTCTCTGCAACCAGCCAAGGTTGCAGACTGGAATGGTGGTTTAATAGGGCACAGTGTGTTACAGGGGCTACAGTGACTGCTTCCAGCTCTCTCACTGTCACAAGTCATGGACAGTCTATGACAAGAGAATGAGTAACTGAAAACAAATTGTACAGATACTTGTCTTGTCCCAAGACAATCAGAAGTTCAACATTCTTAGGTCAGAGTAGACATGAAAAGAAATACAAAATACTTCACTGAAAACCTGCTAGAGATTGATGTCAGGAAAAAGAAGTCCTCCCACATTCAATACTGAAGCCATAATGGATGGCAATGGTAAAATAAGTAATTATATTCAGAGGGACCAAAATGAATAAAGTTGTAGTACCATTAAAGAGGGCTTATTCCTCTACAGCATTTGTACTTTGAAAACAAATGTTTTTGCTTTTTTCTATTAGCTTTTTTTCCATAGCATGGAAATCCTTGACAATTCTAGTGGAGGAAGACGTGTCTTCGTAGTCTTACTAAATTGCAAAATTTGCAGAAACTTTTACTCATTTTCATATTTCTCAAAAATGTCTCTGTGTTTCAGTTATGGAAGCTCTCTGGAATCCACTGAATAGCTTGGTTTACTCAGTATACTCTTGTGTAGGGAAATTTTTATTCATTCCTGTTTTGAAAATAAAGTGTTACGTTCCATTTTGTAAATCACTTTTACAGGAATCTTAGGACTTATTTTAGACTGCTAGCCCTGCAGTAGGGGGAAAAGTGTATTACAGCCATTGATGGAATTCTTACTTATTTGAAAGACGTGACTGAGAATTACCCAACATACATTTATCAAGAGCAGATGCTATTATTATTATTATAATTCTTCCGTGCTTTCCTGCTGTCTTTGCTTTTGTTTCAGCATGTTGTGTTCAGCATTCAAATGCACTCTCAGTATATGGATTACTCTTAATTCTCAGAATCAAGAAAAAGTCCTTATTACTCAGTTATGTGTTTATTCTAGAATTATTTAATTATACCTAGGACCCATCATTGGATAATAATTGCACCCAGTAGAAATAAGCAGAAAGTATTACTAACAAAACAGTTATCTTCATTATTTTACATCAACCCTGTTATTGAGGTCTTCCAAAAATTTGGTATAACAAAGAATGACATTTACTATGAGCATTTTGTATCACAAGTCCCAGCAATCTCAGCATACCTGTTAACTGCTTCCTCCAAATACTTATTGATGAACTGCTGTTGTCTCATTGTGCTCCTGCACAACCATAATTACTTTCTTCAGGATAAACAACTTAATTCTATGTTTAGCATTTCTAAAAAAGACAAACCAAAGATATTTTTCTAATTTAGTCAATGGATTTGTTATGATAATGTGTTTAAAATTCACTGTAAGTCATTCTGTTGATGTAGGTATTATGACATATCCTATAAATGAAATTGTATTGTACTGTAAAACTGTCTAGTAGATCAATGGATGTTATGAAGGACCAAGCTGATTCATTTCACTTTCCTCTTAAGTGAAAAGCTAACTAGTCTGAAACCAGAGTATGTGAGTGTGCTCTGGAAGTAATACCTCCTATTTTATTATGGTGGCCCATGCCATCAGAGGTGGATGTTGGTGGTACGGCAGGAGAGGCTGAACCTTCTCACCAGTTTTCTGTTACATTTTTTTGCTGTGTGACAGATAGCAGCAGAGGGGGAGTTTGACAAAATGGAATTGAATTCCTGCATGTGAAAAAATGTCACCCTTTGACAGTCACTGGTGCTTGCTGAACACGTATGGAGAGTCAGCTGTGAATATGAGCAGATTGAAGAGGTGAGTGGTGAGTTTCAGCAGTAGCAACAGTGATGCAAAAGACAAGCCATGGTCCAGGTGGCCATGCAGAACTGTCACACCACAAAATGAAGAGTGTCTTGGTCGGCTCATCTACACAAATTGGTGGATTATGACCAGAGAACTGTGTACAGAGCTGAATATTCAATTGTACTGGAAATGATGGTGGCGACTCTGGAATTTCACTAAGTTTGGCCAAATGGGTCCCACAAATGCTCACCCATGCACAGAAAAAACACCGTATGCAGTTTTGTCAGAACCAGTTGAACCAGTATGAGTCTAAAGATGACAGTTTCCTGGATAGTATCATTACTGGTGATGAGCCAGAGTAAAAATGGCCAGATCAGACAACCTTTCTCCCGCAACACAATAATGCCAGGCCCTATACCAGTTTGAGGACAGTGAAGCACATTGCCATGCTTGGCTGGACTGTCCTACCACAACCACCATATAGTCCAAATTTAGCCATTCTGACTTCTATCTATTTGGGCTGATGAAAGATGGACTGTGTAGGCAAAATTTTACTTTGAGTGATGCTGTCATAGTGGCTGTGAAAACAGTAGATCACCTTTGCTCAAGCACAGCATGCAGGTTCACGCAGGTTCATTGCTGGCAAAAATGCACAGCTAATGGTAGCGATTGTTAAATAATATTATTTTGTAAAATTTGCTCTATCAAATAGTTTTATTGTGCTTTTCATATCTGTTGTAGTTTCCATAGAAATAAATACGAGGCATTACTTCTAGAGCAAGCTACATCTACTTGAAATAGTCTTTGAAGAGAGTTTTTCTACTTGGAATAAGGTTAGAAAAGAAAAATACAGAAGATAGATAGTTGAAAGCTTAATAATAATTATCTCCCTCTAAAACTTCATAGGATAACATTTTTTCTGAAGCTGAGGGAATATATGAGGGAAGAGGAGAGATCGATACAGCAGCATTGGCACCAGGTACTATAGCTCTATGTGTGTTAGTGCTAAGAGACTGCTGACTTCTGTTAGAAACAGAGCAGGCTAGGGACTGAAAACATAATCACATCACTGGTTTGTGGTTGTTGTTGCTTCTCCTGTATGAGAATTTCGTGCACGCATGCACATATGTTCATCATGTCTGAATTATAGTGCATCCCGATCTAACCTGGCTGTTAGTCATTATTCCTGTAAGAGCATCTATAAGATATACCAACTGTTGGCTCAGCTGTTTGAAAAAGACAAAAAAATAAAACCAACGTTCTGTAGATTAAACAAACAGTTTAAGATACCTGAGCTATATGAATAGTAGCTAGTCTTCTTTTCACCTTTATTAAATTTGAAAGAATTCACTGGGAATTTGTGCCAGAATTTGTTGTCCAGCTAACCTCGAGGCAGAGTAGTGGGACTTTTAGTGCAATAAATATGAATACTTTTGCTGGGTAAATGTAGAATCCATTTCTCATATCAGGTCAAGCACACTGGTAATTATATAGTCAAATAGCTACATGCAATCTTTTAAATGCCACAGGTATGTCATCCCATGCTGTGAGCTCAGTTAGCTGGATGATTAACAGGACAAATTTTAAACATTTGAGCTACAGTTACTATACATGACCAATGACTTCAACTCAACTAGGTATTAGATAGGCATGCTATTGATACAGCTTGATGTAATGCAGTAATTATGACTGAAAGATAATTCCTTTTTAAACAGGTCATTTTTTGGATCTCTTAGGGTGAGTGTTTGCCTCGTAAATTATTTGAAGTTACATAAAGCATCTGCAATTTCTCTATACTGTGGAAGCACTGTGATAAACATATGGTTCTTGGTAAGTCATGGCTGTCATGGTTTTATGATTTTTGGTACTGGTATTCCACATCATAACATCATGTATTGCATTAAGAGTTAAAGAGCTAATACTCCAGCTCCATAGATCATTGATAATTCCAGGTATACCTGCCTCAGAAGAGAAGAAGAACTACATTCCCCAGAGGACTTTGCGATGCTTTGTATTTTTACGTGTTTTCCGCTCAGAGGGAACAGATAAAAACCCTCAGCAGTCACGGGACACTCTCTTTCCTTCGGGATTGACTCAGCAGTGGGTGCTCGCTGCCGTATCGCCTTCAGCGTTAGCGTAAGGCCTTCGGTTTATCGGACACTCTCTCTTGCTCATTTTATTTGATTCATTAGCCTCAATTCCAATTATATTGTATTATATTGTGTTATTTTATTTTCTGATATCTTATTTAGTAAATTAGCTTTCCTCCTCAGATCGTTGCCGCTGTTTTGTTTCTGGGCCCATCTCCCTTTTCCCTTTTCCCTTTTTCCTTGCCCTTTCCTGGGGCGTGGGTCCGTGGGTCCCCCGCACCAATCGTCACGGAACCGGGCCGATCCAGCCTGGTAAACCGTTGACAATGGCATACTATGTTTTCTCTGAGATGGCCTGCACTTTCCATTTCAGAAAATGGTTTCTTGGCATTTTGAATGAATTCTGAAAACTAATTCATACCAGGAAATTATTGAATTTAGTTACTTAGTGAGAGGACACCTTGTAGCTCTTTCTTATGTACAAAAACATACAAAGTAAAGTGCTATTCTTTTTGTTTGTTTGTTTGTTTCTTTATGTTTTAGCTTTTTCCCGGAGTTGCAAGGGAATGGAAAAATGAGGAATCTTTGTGGATGTTTCTTATGTGCCTAAGCTGCAGAAAGTGCTGCAGAAATTGACTTCAGAAAGTTAAATATTCAGATTACTGTATCCTGTATTTATATCCATGGTTGTGAACTAAGTATTTTTTGCCTGTCCACATCCATGGTGCCTGCAGAACTTTCCAGTTGCCAGGCTGTGTTTAATCTGTTATTTTCCCACTGAGTCATCTATGCTGTCTGTTGTCTCTTTTCAGTACTGTATGACCCCCATCTCTGGCTTTCTTAAATTTCAAAGACCTCTGTTCCAATTATTTATATAGTATTTAAAATATGACCCTTAATAATTTTGACTTCATCAGCCTGACCTCTCTGAACCACCATTCATCCTTGGTTTTCAAATCAGGTTCAGCCTTCCTGCCTTTATCTTAGGACATCTTAATTCTTCCTTTCTGCATAGTATCTGCTTTTGTATCCTATATTGAGATTTATAAATTTATTTAGACATTTTAACATGAAAGCATGTGTCTGATTGAGTGTTCAAAAACAGATACTACCTAATTCCCACTGAGACTAACAGTCATTCATTCTCCTCATTAGCTTAGCAAGAGAACTTATGAGTCCAGCCTTGCAGATTTCTTCCAGGCTTTCATCCCTGGTCTTCTGGTCTTCCCTTTCTCTGTTGGGAACATAGATCCTTCCTCTTTTAAGGGCAACAAAATTCAATATCATCCAGTCTATGTAGAAAGTATGCTGCAACTTGGAACACTGTTCTACCAATTTTTTTCTTCCATCTTCAATTTTTAGGGTTTTTCAATTAATCCAAATAATGAACATATTACAGAAACTGCTTCGGGCCAAAGACGCCAATTACAGCTAAGAGCTAGAGCTAACTGGAAGGCTTTTTTTTTTTTTTTTCTTTCATTTTTCTGTGGCTTTGAAGATCCTTTTGTGTCTTTGTGTCATTCTGGAATGAAAGCCAAGTGCACAAAGACTTTTGGCAAAAATGAGACTTCGGCAAAATGTTTGTGTTTGGCTCAAGAAACTGGTTTCCTTCTACTCTCATCTTCTAGGAAGCCTGTTGTAGAGCTTAGAAATAATTGTGTCAGAACTTCATCGAAGTCAGTATTTGTTTCCAGAATGTTCTAGTTTTGGTATAATGTTAGTTGGGGAAGAAAATGTTTAATTGAAAATTTTCTGACTAGTTCCATAAATGTCATTACATTAATGAAGTACATAAGTAACAGTAGCTGAATTAGCTATGTTTACACACAGCTGAGTCATCTGAAAGATTATAAAGTCAAACAGGGCTCAAGGGTTGGCTTAGTAAGTGTCATAAATTTTAGTATCTCTTGATCTTGATGCTCATTAGAACACATCTGTGAACAAAGCTAATTGAAACATCAGGAAATGGTCAAAACACAAATGGAAAGCATTAGCAAAAAAAACCCTGAAAACATTTTTATTAATTTAGCATAATACATTAGGGCAAGTGGCAAATTAAATTGCTATCCAAGTCCTGACACAGTTTTTTATTTGAAACTACAACATGATCATTTATCAAATGAATTAATTATATGTTGATGGCAATATTAGCTTTTAAGTAACACATAAGGACCTAAAATAGTTTAATACAAGGCTGTAGGGTCATCATCATAAGCCCTCCAATATTACTGTAATCAGGAATAGTTCCAATGAATGTAATTATGTTTTATTTGTGTTATGATAAACGATACATAAATGAAATCAAATTTAGATTTTTTGGAGGTTTTGTACTTTGTCTGATTAGCCTACTATCTCATATGAAAGTAGTCAAGCCTTCTGAATGTTACTCAGGCTGAGTGAAGACAGTGGATATTTCTTAGCCAGTTACTTTTGTACTCATACACAATTTCTTCTGTAGTTTCTTTCTGGTTTTGTGCATATGTGTGTGCATCTATTTCATGTGTCTAAGATCCTCTCTCTGTCTGAAGACTTACAGGCCTTGGTTGGTATTTCTCTGCTGAATGACTGGGATGGCATATGATGGTGTAAATGCAAAATGAATAGAAATGTTAGTCTGATGAAATTCATAGGAGACGGCAGGATCATTTAACTCCAAACTGAGTTCTTGTGTTTGCTTTCTGTTCTTTCTAAACTAGTTTATTGTGATGTATTTTAAAATATGTACTGCAATAATGTTTTTCTCTACAGCATAAAAGAAATCTTGTGTTGAAATAAGAGAAAATCTTTCTATTTTAATAATTATTGGTATGGTCAATGTCAGCTTTATTAGACAATTAAGGGTATGAAAGGTGTGATTAGTCATTAAACATGTTCATTGAGGGACAGTTACATGGAGTCCCTGATATCAGTGGAGCACTGGTTGCTGTAGGGGTGAGCTTTGCCCAGTTTGAAGATTTTTTAATTTGAAAATGATGTAGTCTAAAATAAGAATGGTCACGTTTACTTTCCTTTTTCACTTCATTTTATAGGGGCTTAGGTGAAACTATGTGAATCAGGCCCTTTGTGTAATATACATCTTACAAGATTTCTGATGAAGGATATTTTCAAGTAGGAGCATGAGCTAACAACAACAACAAAAAAAAGATAAAAGATAAATTTTAGTTCTCTTGAGATATGGTAGAATTCCAATTGCTCACCTGAATAAACATATTGTTTTATCATTTTTACAGTGTTTCTGCGCTACAGAAGCACACAAGTGCTGATACATATCATGAGTATATAATAAACAGAAAATAAGTTACCATACCCTTTTCAAAAGAACTAATCAAGTACTAGAAGGAAAATTAATGTAAATAAAATATTGATTAAGACCTGAAAGGATTTTAATTATATTACTTTCAGTAATAATTTAATTTAACCTAAAGAAACAATTAAGAGCAGATATTTTGCCTTAGTGTTTTTCAGACTGCAATTAAAATTTCTAGTAGGAAATTCAAGTTTCGTGACTGGATTTTAAAGATAAATAATGTTTGCTTCTTTTCATAATACTTTCATGAAGTTTTAAGTAGTGCCAAAATATAATACTGCATGCATGGGCTTTTTTGTTTGGTTTTTAATAATCAGATAACCTGGATGTTCCGTGCAAACACCGTGGTTATCAATAACTTCTTAATTAAGAAAATTTGAAAATTAACCATGTTAACAATAAATATCTGTTGTGTTTGTTATGTAGATTTATATCTACATTGTTTATGGAATTCCTCGGAGATAATTGCTTTTTGGTAAGATAAAAGCAATTATAGTGATAGAGCACTCTTTGTGCTTCCATTGCCACTGAGTAGTAAATTTACTATTTATCTGAAAAGAGATAAATCTTATTCTTTAATTTTTACAATAATGACTTGATCTGAAACCCAGTGAAATAAATGGAAATTACTCATCATTCTATAATTTTGTATAGCATTTGGATTTCAGTGCCACTTCCCACTTTACATTGGAGTATTTATTAGACTGCTGATCACTTATATATACACCATCAAATGGAATGGGAATACAATAATAAAGAGGCACAACATTTGGAAGATCTTTTATAGCTACAAATTCTTTACAGAGCATTTAGGCAGGATGTTCAGAATCTAATTAAGCTCCTTTTGTCTTCTTTAGATGTAGAGTGCTAAATTAAAGAGGAAAGGATGCTACTGAGCTACCTGTCCAAACACAGACAAAAAAGGTAGAATGAACAGTCCTTAACATTAGATTAGGGAGCAGTATCAGAAAATCCCCTTGATGCCAAGACAGAGGGCTAGAGCATGCCATGGGGACATGACAAGATTTAGAGCTACTTTGAAGAAAACTGACTCAGAAGGATTACGTGTCCCATTAACCAGTGCTTCTTCCATAGGATGCTGTCAGAGGTGTGTTATTGAGCTTGATGGACTTGAACTGATACAACTGCTCCTCTGTTCCTTTGGCTTAGTCATGAACAAACAAAAACTAATTTTGTCCACTCAGCATTCCACAAACCATACAATCCTCCACACATGGTACTTCTGCAAGAGTAAGCTTTAAAAACGAAACTTGTTCTCCGTTGGCACTAGAGATGCAAATTTGGTGGGACAGAATCTGAAGGCTATCTCTATCTTCTCCACCGCCCTTTCTGCAATGTAATATTTCCTTTGCACTTTGAAGTGGTTGTATTTAAGCTCAGTTGTGTACATACAAAATGATCTCTGAGGATGAAAGGTAATATGAAACTGAAGAAAAGGCCTTGCAAGGTAATGCATGAAAGAGGAAGGGAAGTAGAAGAGATGCATGGCTGTCCAACATTAATCATTCCAGCTGGCTACACCTACATTATAATGCATGTGCATTTATTTACACAATACACAAGCATGCAAAGATGCAAAAAGTGCACTGATGGCATGTTTGTTTTGTACATTGAGTGCACATGAGGCTACAACACACATAAATGAGAATGATGCTGAAACATGAGATGTAAGCTAAAGGGTGTTTGAACTGCTTGATGCTCAGTGATGTATGGAGTTGACATTTGCAGATCTAAGTTATATATTCTGTTTTCATTTCTTGACCCTGTCTGTAAAGCAATCCTTCTACCAGACAGGAAAAAAGAAGAAGAGACATAATCCTGAGAGGTAAACTTCACTTGCCTTTCTTTAGTGGGCCCTAGCCTACTCTTTTAACCTTTGTCTTCCTCCTTTTGTCTAAGCTTCACATATACAAAACTTGGAAACATAATAATATATTAGATATACTTACTTCATTATGCAAAATTTTACTATTAACACTTTTATTCTTTATTATGCAAGTCCTTAAGTACTGCTTCTTACTTCACATCCAGTAATACCAAATGAATATTGCTATAAACTGATCTTAACCCAATTCAGTATCTTTTTTTTCCATTAAAATCAAAGGTATTTGGGCACCAAGTATTTCTCTTAATCTGGACAGCAGATGGAAATGCACTAAAATGTTAGAAGTTTTTTGATCGTTTACTCCTTTTTTTTTTCCTCTAATTCTTCAGTTTACCATATTTAAAAAACAGAAAAATAATGGTATTGTGGGGATGAATAAGTCTGAATTTGTGAGATATTTAGGACCTTCAGACCATTGGACATTTCAGACAGGCAGTGGTTAATACTGGAAAAATGAAATGAATAGAACAGTCTAGAATAGTTCAGTTGGTAGGGACTTCGAAAGATCATCTAGTCCAACTCCTTGACCACTTCAGGGCTTTATAAATATATATTCCTTACTCAAGCTGACTTGAAACCAAAAGTATTCTAAGTCCACAGACAATCAAAATCTAACCCAATCATTTGATTTTTGATCTATCTGGATGTCAAATGAAAATGATCTAAATATCAGTAGGTTTTACTCTAAAGCTAAGTGCCTAAAAAGGATAAGAAAATCAGAAAAAAGTGTTTATCAGTCTGTTGTCTGAATTTCAGCTGGGATGGAATTATTTTGTTCAGTGTCTGGTATGATGCTATGTTTGGTTCTAAAGAGAAAAACAATATTCATAACACACTGATGTTCATAGTTGCTGCTAAGCAGTGTTGCATAGAACCAAAATAATTCTCAGCAAATGGCTCAAGGAGCTGAGAGGGAATAGAATTAAGACAGCTGACTTAAACTAGCCAAAGGGTCATTCCATACTGTATGACATCATGTGGACAGAATTTTTAAGGGTGATTAAGTTCATCTTCTTGGATTAGTTGGGTATTAGTCAGGGGGTGGTGGTGACCAATTGCTTCTGCATCACTTGTTATATTCACATATATATGAATATATATATATATGAATAGGGAACAGGATAATAGTTATGACTACATATATACATATACACACACACACACACACACACACACACATATGTATATAGCCATAACTGTTATCCTGTTCCCTATTTCAGTGAATAATTAATTTTACCTCAACCCACCAATTCTAGGTTATTTTCTTTTCTCTGATTCTCTCCCCCATCCAACCAGGAAGGGAGGGGAGTGAGTGAAAAACTGTGTGGTGCTTAGCCACCTGCCATGTTAAACCACAACATCTGTATACCAAGTTCATGAAAGGTCATAATCTACAAAAAATGCTGTATTTATTCAGAGCATTTTTTTTTGTGATTTTCAATCAAATTCAATTCTTATTTATTCCTCTTCCTGTCCCCCCTTTGACCGAGCCTGATGAATATATATGTTTGCAATTTCCTTTGAAATCTGCACAGAAAATAGGAGTCTCAACCCTAAATTCAAATAAATCACTGCAAAGACTCACTGGCTGACAAGTATATCTTGCCTGAATGTGCGTGGTTGTGTGCATATGTGCATACTCATTCATGTGGCTGACAAGGTATCATCTTAACAGGCTTTAAACTGTGACCCAGATGTGGACCTTCCATAGAAGCATTTAATTTCATGAATTTCTCTTTAAGGTGAAAGGAGCAGATCCATCAAAAAAGAAAAAGAAAAAAAGAAAAAAAAAAAAAGGAGGAAAAAAAGTAGATTATGTCAGCAGGGGAATATATAGCCCATATTACCCAAGGTTTGTTGTAAGATTTTGATTGTTTGACGTAAGTTGGATGAATCCTACATGGAAAGTTCTCATCAGGACATACTTATTTGTTAAATCAGTTTTCCTTCATCATTTCTACTCTTCAGCCATCTGCTCTTTAGGAGATGAATTATTTGATTCAGTTGTATCAAAGCAGCTGAAGTGAATTAAGCCCATGAGCAAAATCATAAGAAGCACCAAGCACCTAATTTTTTTCTTTCTTTCCTATGTGTCACATGCCTTCCTTCTTCTTCATCTTCTCCATGAGCTGCTTTGCCACAAGCTCCTTCATTGTATATTTTTGTTTATGGCCCTGAGCCAAGCAAGGTGAGTTACACCTCTGGATTGGGAGGACAATTACCAACTGTCTGCCTGGAAATCACTAACAGGGTTTCCCTTTTTTTTTTTTTTTTTGGAGTTGAGCAGTGCTAAAGGAAATTCTTAGGTTGTTTGTCCTATATGTAAGATAATAAGTTGACACCTGTAAGCAAGGTATCTGCTTGCTAGTTACACTGAAAGCAGAGTTTTTTCACTTACAGCCATATGAGAATATGAATCTAGATATTCACCAATTGCATCACCCAGTGAGTGAGCTGACTAGATAAGATTACAGAAAATATTAATCATGTCTTGCTAATTACTGTGAGGGTACCACTTGCCCTTCTTTATATACCCCTTCAGAGTGGGAGGAGATAACTGTGCTTCTGTGGGCTAGCTTGTGAACTAGATTGACGATACTGGGTTGAGGGAGTGGTTGAGTTTCTGGAAACTGTGGTGGTAAATACTTATGTGAGCACATTAGAACGGTGCCTGCAAAAATGCAGACTCTAATAGGTGATTTTTTTTTAAGATCTCCATGAACATAACTAAAATGATGGTGGCTGAAAAAGACATAGTAAGGACAGGTAGGATACAGATGTCACCAAGGCCCCCCTGCCTGAAGCGATAATTACTGAATTGGCTTTTGAGACTGGAAATATGCTGAAAAAGTTGAGGCTGAGGAGTACAGTGTATTCAGGAGTAATAACAGACTGTGATACTGTGATGTGGTGGGAAGTACTTTCGATGGCACTGGGAGACACTGGCATAATCATTGGGAGAAGAAAGCTCACAATTGCTGTACAGATGAGATTACAGGAATATGTAACCTGGTGTTATGTCATGCTACACACTTATGGTTGCTGCTATTTTCTCCCATAGAGTACCAATAATGGTGAAATTATCTCTGACAGTCAAAATGGGAGAAAGTTGAAGGGACCATGCATTCATGCTGAAATTATCACTGCTGACTGCAGGGAAGACCAGAAAAATAGGCCAAGTCTACTGCTACTATTAGTAAGGAAGGTTCAGAAGCCTGTAGGGAAGGGAGATGACCAGTCCAGAACCAGTTTACCAGAAATCTGTGCTTCCAGTGCCCCATATTCACAGTAATGCACCCTAAAAAAAGAGCAGCTTAAGGTATCTATCTTGCAGTGCATTGTTTGTGACTAACAACTACTAGTAGGTGTTAATAAGTTAGCAGGCTGATTAGTAGGTTAGTTCATAGAGTAGAAAGAGGGCACTATTAGTAGATAATGATAATAGTGGCTAATTATATAAAAAAAAAGAAAAAGAGCAGAGATACTTATTAATTGATACAAGTGTCAGAAATGATTATGTCTATTTCTTGAAGAGATGGCAAATTTTGATGTTGAATAGTCACAAAGGAATGCTCTTGAGCTAGCAGAGGATCAGAATTGTATTTGCAAATAATGATACAGTGCCTATTTTCAGATAGTGTGTGGGTTCATGGAAAGATGGAGTTTACTTGGACACTACTTCTGAACACAGAAACCACCTACATTCAATTACAAAAACATTCATAACATTCACACAGCTCTGGTGTGATGGGAGTCTTTGTTGCTTTGCCTGTTCAACTCTTTATGCCCCCCATGCCACTGGTGACTATGTGCATAGTTTTGGCATGTTTTGAGATTTTAATCATCTCCATGAAACAGCTGGTGATGTAATTTGCTGCTGACTGAAATAATGGGTGAATGTGTGAGGAGAAAAGCAACTCTGTGAGCTAGCTGGGCTTGCCAAGTCAAAGTTGTGACAGCCAGTGTGCCTTCTTTCTGCATGGCCACGCTTTACTCTTGCAGAAACTGTGAAAACTTCTAAATGTTTCGTGGTTATTTATTTCCTCCATGTCTTCTTCAAGCTGAAAGTTTCATAGCCAAGCAGGAAAAAGCTCCTTGTATGTGAGCTAAGGGTTAAAATATTATCTGAAAATATGTGAAGGCTGAACTAGGAATTGTAGCCATGGCTTTCATATTATCTCACTATCTAACAATTTGTACACTTATTTCCTTTTGTTGATTTTGTTTGGTATAAGGTTACCTGTGTCCTTTGAAAAAAATGTAGAAAAGGCTTGCCTGTGCTCTTTTGATTTTGTACAGCATTTAAAATGCTCTTCTTATTTATTTCCTGACTTTGGAGTTTTTACAACCCTACCCTGTGTACCATTGCCATTACGCTTCATCATTACATTTTCCCTATGTTCTTATCACAGTATTCTGTAGCAAGTTGCCAGCAAAAAGAAAGTATGATAAGAAGTAATTGATTTGAAAAATGAGAGAGAAAACAAATAGTATTTATGAAATGGACTGAGTATATCAGGTAGATCTAATAATACAAAACTTGTATGAGGATCACTTTCTAAACATCTAGACCCTTTTCCTGCTGGATGGAGGTCACTAAAGTAATTGTAACTGTCACATTTCACAACAGAGTGTTATAATGGAACTGAATCCCTCTGTTATGCCTGAACTATGAAACAGTGTGGTTATATTATTCAAACATTAGTTGTACATGCCATTTTCGTTACTAGATTTTTCTTGTATTACCAGAATTTCTTAGTTATTATCTTTTGATGTATTTATTTATTTTCTAT
Source organism: Callipepla californica brunnescens (assembly GCA_023055505.1). Classification (NCBI taxonomy): domain Eukaryota; kingdom Metazoa; phylum Chordata; class Aves; order Galliformes; family Odontophoridae; genus Callipepla; species Callipepla californica. The sequence goes on along the minus strand of JALIRH010000008.1, from coordinate 6,695,659 downwards.
ATTTACTAACAATTGTTATCCTCCAAACCATTCGAATCACTTTCCAAAGTTCATTAGTGATCAGTGGAGACCATCAAATGAATATTTTTTTCTTGTTCATATGATATTGCAATCTAATGATAAGCCCCACCCCTGCTTATGAATCTTGTTTTTTGGTCTTTATCCATAACAACAAAAGATACAGATATTAATATCACTGCTGTTCTGAATACATAAATAATTCTAAATGTTAGGCTCTGAAATCCTGGCTAGAGGAGGAAAACAAATGTTCAGATTAAGTCTGACTCCAAAGTTTCAGGAAGACTAGAAAAATTTACAAGGATTTCAGATCAACCTCAGAGTGCTGTCAGAGAAGAGTAGTAGATAGTAACTCCTGATATGGCTGATGACTGTGTGTGCCACAAATCAGAAAACGTTAGGATACTCACGTGAATGTAGAGAAATCCATTAAACTCTTTTTCTCTCAGCTTAGAAGCACATTAATCTTCCATCCATTCTCTTTCTCATTACAATTCTGAAATTGCAAGCATTGAAAAAAGCAAAATATGTCATGTCCTTTTCTAGTTAGTCCATCATAAAAGGGTAGTATTTCAGAGACATTTTTTGCTCTTTTGTACATAAAAAATGAGCATGAGAATTCAGTTTAATTCTTAACTCTTTTCAATTTCTCATACTCTGAGAAATGTTCATGAGAGAAACCACTAATCCAGAAAAAAATTGATGGGCAGAGTCATAATGAGGAAAGGGTACAAAATTAGTGAGCATCCTAATGATGCTACTGCAGAAAGACTTTTTCTTCAAGTGATCTGTCAAAGTTAATTTGAGCAGTTCAGAGGTATTCCTGTTCAGTCTGTCGTTACAGAATTTACTTGCATGATTATTTACTTATCTATTTTTAAGCAAATTGAAAAGATAGATAGCAAATAGTTTCTAAGCCACTTCTAGAGGTTTGTGTACTAATTCCATTATCTGAAATGCATTCCATGTCCTTACACTTTATATCACAATATAGTTACCATCTATCCTTGCAGTATAAGAAGGTGTGCCAACCTGTCATTCTCTACGGCTTTCCTCTGGTATTACTCTTTCAGTAGGGAAAAATAAAAGATGAGAGGAATTGTTACAATTGTTAAAATCTAGAAGAGTTCTTTGGCTGGAATGAAAGACAGATAAGAAAGCAGCGAATGACTTCTGGAAAGACTTAAGACTTGTTCACAGCCACACTGTCATGCTGTGTTAACAGACATTCCTGCATCTGCTATACTGTGCAATTTTGTTTTCTTTAGAAAAGCTTCCTAAGCTTTTCCAATGTTATACTGCTGTAAGTCATACTAAGTGAGTCTGTACATGTTTCAATATTTTCTATAATTTGTTAGTGGTCAGTATTTTATAATTCATTGTAATCAAGTACATTCCCTTAGTTATCTTGTGGGGCTCCATCTGGAGTAGTGCATTCAAGCCTGGGGCACCAGCACAAGATGCAGAACTCTTAGAACAGGTCCAGAGGAGGGCCACTAAGATGATCAGAGGGCTGCAGCAACACTCCTATGAAGAAAAGTTGAGGGAACTGGGCTTGCTTAGCTTGGAGAAGAGAAGGGCCTTCACTGTGGCCTTCCAGAATTGAAGGGAGGATATAAACAGGAAGGGGAATGACTGTTTACATGGGTTGATAGTGACAGGATAAGGGGAAATGGTTTTAAACTAAGACAAGGCAGATTTAGGTTAGATGTTACAAAGTTTTTTGCTCAGAGGGTGGTGATACACTGGAACAGGTTACCCAGAGAGGTTGTGGATGCTCTATCCCTGGAGGCATTCAAGACAAAGCAGGATGTGGCTCTGGGGATCCTGGTTTAGTGGTTGGTGATCCCACCCATGGCAGGGGGCTTGAAACTAGATGATCTTTGAGGCTCCTTTCAACCCAGGCCAATCTATGATTCTGTATGCTTCTGCTGTGGGATTTGAAAGAAACATCTACCTTTTGATAAAGAAATTATACAAAGAATGCTTCTTCAAGGTTGAGTGAGTTGCTTGACAGAGGAGACTAGTATTAACAATAAACGTCAACTGACAAAATAAAGGCTCTAGAAACCTTTTAACGTATTTCAGACATGGCTATCACCTCAGTAATTCGCTCCATGAGGCCCCCTTGTGGGAAAAATAACCCTATCTATCTTTGGGATAAAACCGCACAAAAGGACAAACAAAAATATTCAAAATATCACTGTCACTAACTTAGCATAATCTGCAGAAATAGGGATGTTATGTAGCCTTGTGGGGCCCTGGCTGCAGTATAATTGAAATCAGATTATTCTGCAAGAGAACACTATTGCCTTTTTGATGATATTAATTAAATGAACACCTGTGGTGCAAGGGGTAATTCCGAGTTCTTTCAGTACATCTGAGGAGCTTAGTAATCACCATTTCCACACAGTTCAGAGTGTAATTATGGTGGTGGAACACAGACAGTGGATACGCTCATATGTTCTGTGGGCCCAAAAATGCTCTCTGAAGTCCAGAGTTGCTTGCACAGAGATTTAGAGCTCATGGGTGGGGAAATGTAGAGCTTGTAAAGCAAACCCTGAATGTTGGCATGTATGGGGCATGGCATGGTGTTACAGAATTCAGTAGTGGCTCAAATTCTGATGAGATATTTGTCAAAACTGAACGGATATGTGTATACAATGTGCACGTACTGTTCACGAGATAAGAATAGGTACGCAGATAAACATTTTACAGATGTGTAAACAGAGGAGTGAGAAGAAGGAAGACAAACTCTGACAATGCCAAACAAGATTAGTTGCTGGCAGATGAAGTACACCTCAGTTAGAAAAAATAAAAAATAAAAAAATTACAACATATTTCAGTGCCTTCTGATCAAACATTTGATTAGAATCATTTGAAGTCTATGCAGGTCAGTGAGTAGCATCTTAAGATTATTTAGAGATCATGGAGAAGAATTCATGCTGACAAACACACTGACTAGCCAGGGCTCTCTCTTGAGCTCAGATTCCTGGTCTGCTGCTGCAGCGGCTTCATCTGAAGGCCATATTTTCCATAACAATGGCACTCGATTCACACATTGCCACTGTGACACAATGCGTTATTCCTCGGAACACCAGGGCACGTTGTTCGTGTCACGTTACATTTGTGTTACAATTAAAGCCAATGCCTGAGTCTGACACAGTTTTATATGATTGTCTCACAGTAGACTGTGTTCTGAATGATCTCAAAAAGTGATCAAAAATAATCCTGGAGCTGGCCTGGGAGGGGAATAAATGTTAAAGATTAACTTTGTAACTATTGTGTACAAGTCAACTGTATATCTTCCTCCTTAAAATATCTAAGCGTGTGGGTGGTTTGTAACAAAAGGTTTCTCAGTCTTCAGCACTTAGCCCTCATGCTTATCCTCACAGAAATAAAAGTTAACAACCTTCACAGCCAAGTGTAATGTGACAGAATACGGAAAGCAAGCTTTCATTAAATATCAGCCAGAACTGTCAATCCTATGGTAAAGTGGCAAAACAAAATGGTGTGAGGCTGCTGCTCCCAGCACCGAAGGGCAGTCTGGCCACGATATGATGCTGTCACGCTGCCCAACTTTACTCCTCTAATTTACAAGATTTTGTTGGGAGCAAGACGGTTAACAGATCCTCCACAAAATGAATCAAAGTTATCGTGTTATTCAGAATTCTGTTTTGTTTATTTATTTGTTCATGCTTGTTTTACGCAGGGAAATAATGTTCTATATTTAGGCCCTTAAAGGGAATGCTTTAAGGAAAATATCCACAATACCAAAGAATGAACAGTTCAGGAAATCTCTTACTGACAGATAATGTTAATATTTGTAGTGAGTCCTCAAACTGCCTTCTGAGATGCACGCAAAGCTTTTTCTAGGCTTCCATGTGGAAACCAGAGGGAAACAACTCTGAGCCAGTATGTTGGTGAGTTCAAACAGTGAGTTTCACAGAGAACAAACAGAATAAGGATGTGTTACTTATTTTTGACACTACTAGAACTTTTTTGAACACTTTGCTGCTGGACCAATACATGGAGATATACTATAGGACCATAAAACACACTTAATTAGTTTTTAATAGTGAACAAGTTAGAGAATGTTGACTGATGAATATGCTGAACTGAGTATGGGCACTTGATTAAAACCTTAATTTCAACATGAAACATACAGCTTATGCATTTTCAACCTACAGAGAATGAAAGGTCTTGAAGTAAATATAACGTTATAAAGTTAAGGATTTTAACAGAAATGTAATGCTGGTGCTAAGCCAATCTAAGAGACTTACTGATAATAGCCTTTTCTGCTTGTAAACAGCATTTTATACCAGTAGATTTCCACTGAACCATACTCAGACCACACCAATAAAATTTGTGAGAAATTATTTTTTCTGTGTTTTACAATGTTTGTATTATTAGAATTGAACAAGATATCCAGCCTAGTTGTTGAGATGAAGTCAACCAAAAGAAGTTGGTTGAACCAGTGTTACTCGTCAGTTAATTCAGGGCCTTCAGCAATGAATCCAAACTTCTCAGCAGAATGACATTCTCTTGGAAAAAGTTTTGTTCCTAGATAAGAAAGACATCTGGAGCCAAACAAGCAGAGACTCAACACTCCACCAGCCTTGAGTAACAGGTAAACTGTATTCTGTTAAGGTTGATAATAGGCACCGTAACAAGGTCAAAGTGACAATTAAAATCTTAGTCAACAGACATTTTTTGTTTGTAAATGTATTTCTGACACCATATATGAGACATTATGTAACATGTGACCTTTTTCCTAGATATGACAACTAGATAGGCCTCTTGCTAGAAGTTCATATTAACACAGCATGTGCAAAGTACTAGATGTTAATGTGTATAGCAATACTAGGAAAGGTAGACACTTTGTAGAGACTGTACGAATATTCATGTCTAAATATATAAAATGTGTGCTTTTGATTGTGGGTGTGCATGCTGGGAAGGACTCATTCTCCATGCACCCAGCACTGTAATAACATCAGCTTTGTAACCTGTCATTTGGGTTGGCAAGTTTTATTCCTGCATTTTGGAACTCCAAGAGTGGCAAAACACTAGTGTTAATTATTTTGTGCTGCTTCTGTTCTGTGTGCCTCTAAATTCTCCCAATTGCTTAGTGCATGCTTGTCATCTTTGCTTCTATTAACTATCAGAATGAAGTAGAGATCCATAAATTAGCAGTAAACCAAGCCACCTTCACTTACACAGTACAGTTTTACACAGATGGAACAGTTGGAAGTTAACAGATCTTCTGTTCTCAAAAACTATTGGAAACAATTGAAATATTGGAAGCCAGATCTTATGCACTCGAGTGGTACTTGAGCTAATAACTACAGACAAAGCTTAGTAGATCAAAGAGAGTGTTTGGAGAATGGCAGTCTGCTTCAGGAAAAAATATATGTATGAATGAAGCAACATGTGAGTGGTTCTGCATTACATTCCCCAGCACTGCTCATTCCAGAGTGAGACTACACAAAGCACACCTGGATCTGTTCACATGATATTAAGCCATTATCATTAGTGCTCAAATTGAACTCTGTAGATGAATAATGGGTGATACAGGAATGTTATGAGAAACTGAGTTCAGTAAAGTTTATCAATGGCATGTTTTGTGATGCTTCCTTCCATTTTTAGAGATAATACTCACCAAGCAATCCCAAGCCATTAAATTTGAGCTGCATATCAGATATAAAGCAATATGGAAAATAAAATAAGCACTCCACCCACAACTTGGCACCATAGCTATTGTTGGAGGTAACAGGTTCTTGGATCAACTATTTGCCTCTCACTTCTTTAAAAGTAGCAGGATATACTGTCATATTAGAAGTAATGAATCAGCTGCTCATAACTGATCAAATACTAAGCGAAAATAATCATACTTTCTATTACAAAGAAGTATTTCCATCACAGACCTTTGTTTTTAAAAAGCTTTCAATCAATGCTGTTTTTTTCTGAAATGAGTTTCAAACAGCATAAGTTTTTTCAGTTCTCTTTAAATATTCATAAATATATGGATAAATATATTTTGTTTGCAGGGAATAGGATTAAATGCATAGTTTCTAGAGTGCAACTGACCTTGTCCAGGGAAAGATTTTTTTTAACATCTTATGTTGTTTTAATATGTATGCAAATCTGTAAATCTAATATGATTATTAGTTTTATAAGAGAGGATAAACGTTACAGATATTCCAGCATATGGTGCAGATACAAGTCATGCATGTAAACCTGCAAGACAGATGTAGGAAAAATCAGTACTGTGAGCCTTATCCAAGTTAATAGCTTTGTCAGAGGGAGAATGAGTTGGAGACTGGGCTAGACATAAAACAGATCGACTGTATTAATCTAATTTAAAGGTTTTCAGAGGAAATAGAAAAACACTGATGGATTTGTTAGTAAGATACCAAATCTAAATCTCTTCCAATCCACCCCTGTTATCTTAGGCTCAGTCTTAAAAAATATTCAGCTGACTCTGGGTGGCTTTGATTGCTTTGTATTATCTTCAAAGTAGCTACATTTTTACAAAATTCCTTAAGTCTCCTTTCATAAATAGACAAACTGGCGATGTTTCATAAAAGGAATATCCACTGACCTATTGTTAAGACTCTCCATGTTTTATAAAAACTAAATAAACAAGCGTTTCTCCGGCAGCTGACAAATCTTGATAAGGAAAGGAGGCAAACAACTTACTAAAGCTGTACAGTGTAAAAAGTGTTTTCCCTCCTCTTATTTAACAGAACTCCCTTATACCAAGAATCTCAGTTTCCTTAACTGCTAGATAATAATGATAGTTAAGTAAAGAAGTGAGGCTCTTGGGAGCATAGATTTATTGAAGGACAAACTACTGTTACAATGGTTGGTTTCTCACAACATTTGTGCCTTCACATTGAGGTACTGAAGGCAACCAGCCTGTGCTGCTGTCTGCTTTCATGGATATTTACTGGGAGGGTTCCTTCAGATTAATGCTCAGCTCTTTATTCTCCTGTGTGGTATTAGTATTTTTTAAGGATATATAGGTGATTTTTCTGGGTCAGTCTGAAGGAAGCAACTAGCTTAAGATCCATGGAGGCTGAAGCTAAGATGTGTGAGATTCCAAAACATGACAGGGCAGGAAGGTAGGAGATGATTGTGCTTAAGTCATACCCAGAATCCTAGAATCAATAATAGCCTTGTTCTGCCCCTGCTGTACCAAAGTCAATATTCAGATCTGCCTTGAAACAACTTTTTCAGCCAGACCACTTAGCCCATAGATACTTTGGCTTACAGCTCTCTAGCTTGTTCACATATTAAGAACTCATTAAACTGTAAATCCTGTAAGTAATATTTTCTAGTTCCCTACCCTAAGGAACGCTTTTCAAAAGCAAAATTAATTCCTTGATTTGAGAGGAATGAATTCAACCGATAAAGTACAAAGGACTGCCCTTCCAGGAACACTTCAGTTCCATTAAGTTAGATACAGTAGTAGACTAGGAAAAGCTTATGATTTTCCAGTTGCATTCTTCTCACTGTCACATTTTCTCTGTTGATTTGTGATTCTCAGATTAGGTTTTTCTGAGAAGAATCAAGTACCACTGTAAATGACAACCATGGTTTCTTGGTTTCATTAGTGTTTTCAGCCAGCCAGCAAAAATGGCCACTTTGTAGTTTGTCATCATCTTGGAAACTAACTTAGTACTGCCCTATGAAATGCCCCCTTACTAGAATGTACTGTTTAACTGGTATGGCACATGGCATTCCATCCCAGATACAGCAGAGATCATATAATCATCAAGAAAATACTGAGAGTACTGTCAGTGTCAGTGATGGAGGAGGTTACCTCATACCAAAGTGCTTTGTATCTCCAGCAAAGAACATTTTCTTCCTCCTTGAATGTAAAGGAATGATTCGTTTAAAAAGAAATCAGTTATACACATGCACTGTTCATCAGTTGTTACCTTATCACAAAGTGAAAATTAATTTTAGCAGCTCATCCAGACTGGGTGGAGAATGTAAGCATTTGAGAAAATATTAAGGAAAATAAAACAGACCTGTTATTACCAGAAGATATATAGGGCCACTGTCACATTCTGTTTTTTTGGCTTGTGTAACGTGGAAGAGATTCTGCTACCATTGCATAGAAGTATCTTTGTAAAGGTTGTAAATGGCAAACTGTGAAAAGGAATGGATGCTTGGCTCATTCCTATGTTTCCAGAGAGATGTGTTTTTCTGCATGGTTAAAACATTCATTTTGAAACCTTTAAAGGAATTTTTTCTTTTTTTTATTTATGCAAGTAAAAAAAAAGTTATATATATATATATATATAGTTGTATATGTATGTATATATGTACACAATTATGTATAGTTGTGTAACTTTTTAGTTATACTATATACATATATAGTATGTATATATAGTGCAATATATATTGTATAACTAAAAAGTTACACAACTATATTACTGACACTGGGTTATAACACAGAGAGAGAACAGGAATTATGGAGACTAAAAATATAATCAGTGGCCTGAATAATTAAACAACACTTTGAGATTCACCATGTATGAAAATGAAAGATGTTTGAGATGTGCTAGGGATGGATAACTTGAGTATTTTATTATCCTGATAGTGCTGTGAATAACATATATTATTCAGTACTATCACACAGAACAGAGTAATTTAAAGTATGTGCTTCCTCTTTAAGTTTCCAAGAGAACCTTGGGAACCTGTGAGGTAAGCAGCTCCCTTTGTCTTGCTGCTTTCCTCCTCTTTTATTTATTATAAAGAAGAAAGAGAGGCAATATTCTCTGCCTGCTGAGAAGTTTCATACCTGGTAACGTCATGTAAAATAGGTGACTATGCATATCTAAGATCCTGTGATAATCATTCTGTAATTTTAACAGATAACAGTAAATAAATTCCTAACAAAACTCTTGACACATTTTTTCACAATTGTGTCAGTATCATTTACATGAGATAATGTCAAAAGAATGTAAAATTATGACTTCTAGGACTGCAGAGCTTCTCCAACATCCTATTACATGATGAAGAGAAAAGGATGCAAATTAAAGTTGTCAGTTTAGACCAAGGCCAGCCAGTGCTGCTTTAATACTTTACAAAGACATCAGGTCAAGAAATTTTGATCAAAGGGAGATCTAATGAAGCTTTTCCATTCTCTGTGACTTCACAGATACAGGTATGACCTCTTTGTAAAAAGGTATTTTCTGAAGAAGTATTATGGGCCAAACAGAATAGTAATTAAATTGGATACAGCCTGTAAAAAGCCAGTCCAGTGGCCATTTGTATGGAATCTTTGCCGATACACATTTGTGTTTGCATTTAGATTTACCATTATAGGAGAGAAAGTTGGTAAATAGAAACATATTTCAAAATATTCCCAGTTTTAAAAAGCAGAAATGTCAAGCCTGTCCTAATCACATAATTTGTACTGGAAAAGACATGAGGTAAATAATTTCTTCTCCAGCTGCAAAATGAGAAGATCTTAATGTTGGTTAAATAAACATTAACCAATGAAGTCAAGACTATAAGTATTTTGACAGATTAAGAGTAGAAACTCAAAATCACTTTGGAATGTTTACCATTAACACAGATAGCAGTGAGGCAGTAACTGGAACAACTTAGCAATTTCTTCCTATAAGCATTTAAAAGAGAATCAGTCTGTAATTTTACATTAGCCTGTCTGAATCTGTTTCCCTGCATCACATTTTAAACCCAGGGTACTGGGACACTGGGAACTACTGATGATGAGTGCATGGGAATTGAGAAAGATGAATTAAAAAAAAAAAGCCCACTGTTTTGTGTGAGCTTTGGAATGTAGAAAATTCCCACTTTAAGGCAATAATATAACTTAGCAAAACTGAGATTATTATTATTATTTTTTTTAAATTAGAAGACTCACAGCGTCCAAATGTGTTGTATTCTTGTTGTAATCTGTGCTCCTAAATCGGAAGAAATGTTTTTAAATGCTTCCTCTCTGTTCTTTGGATGCTTAGCTACTGAAAGAAAATTTATGAGGATTCCTTATATTCCCAGTGACATGTATGAAGTATGAAGCTCTACTAGAACTCCTTCAGCTTTTCAAGCAAAAGGTAAGAGAATATTTGAATGTTTTACTGGCAAAAGTTGAAGCAGTGAGACATCCCACCTACACTACTAAGTGCTTTTGTATCCACTATGACATACTGAATCGGGAAGCAGCTGTTGAGGAAACCAGCAGCAAGGGCTGGCACATACAGAACAAGCATTTCAGGACTCAGTTTTTTTTTTGTATGTTGCTTTTTTCACTCAGAATTTGGCAAAGCAGACATTTACTGACAGAACAAGATAACACAAGCAAATCACGTTCACAGCATGTAGGAATCTAAACTGTGCAGAACCTGACAACTATCTAAATATTTACCGTAATGATCTCACAAAAAGGATAGATTTTTACATGAGAATGAGGGAGACTATGTTAGAGACAAACTTGGAGAATGCCTGGAAAAGCAAGGGCTTGTTAAAAATATCTACCCCAGTGAATTTCTGGTGGGAGATCCTTTACCACTGATTTAAGTTTTCTGATGACTCTTGCATTTCTAACTGCAAGCAGATGCCAGGAAAGACAGAAAAGGCATACATAAAAAGCGTTCAAGTGAGTCTTTTGAGAATTTTGTAAAAATTGAGATCATTTCTCTATAAGTACCAGTTTTTGACACACCCATAAAGCACTCAAAATCTCATCTCTCATGCTCTGATTGTATGTTCTGTCATTCCAGCATAGGAACAGTGATGCTGCAGGAGCACATACCATAGTGATTTATGTGAGCAAAGGGATCATCAACAGTGAGAGGTTTAGAGGTTACTTTCTTTCATTTTGATAAAAGCACACATATGTTTTACATGAGCTATGTAAAATATTTCAGCTAATGGGAAGTTATCACACATCACTTCTCTGAGTATAATATACAGAGAAACTTTTAGCTAGGATAAAGAAATATGCCTTTGTGTTTCTTTCTTACCTATTTTCTATTTTTCCCCCATAGCATGCCAACTTAGAGATTAATATCTAGGTAGCCTAACTTTCTCGTTGAAAATGCTGGCTTGATGACTGGAGTTGGATAGTTGCTGCCTTCCAAGTCTGCAAGGCTCAAACATTATCAAACATTTCTAACAGGGCTTTACTAAATGGAGTTTAAAAAAAAATTCTTAAAGCATGCATATTTGATCCTTAAAAAAAAAGTTATGCTAAAGTTGGAAATACAATAATGACTGTCCAACCACACTAAAATCTTTCATGGCATTTGCTGTACTTCATAGAGTTTAGTTAACCTCTTGTTTATTCAGAAGGTTAGTTTTTGTTACCACACTTAAACATAATCAGCTGGCACTTGAGTAAATTGCAGTAGCTTTAGCTTGTTTCCATGGGCTGGATTCTTTTACAGTGCTTGTATTTGCAACAGAAAAGAAAGAAGGGAATAAACGTTTCAAGGTTTCATTATGAATATATGAAACTAAGGTGGAAAAGAGTAATCAGCTCACATGGTGATGTGAGATCATATCTAAAGGGAGACAGAAAAAAAAGTCTGTGCTGTTTTAACCAAATCTTTAAAATAAAATACAACAAGGAATCCAATCCTAAAGGCATCTTAGGGACACAGTGGTTAGTGACTTTACTCCTGATATGTGGAAAAAATGCATGCTAACCAGGTTGAAGAACAATCTTTGCAAGGCTCTGGCCCTCTGTAGTCTTCACATGAAGGTGCAGTTTAGCCTATGATAATATCTAGATTTTACCTACTAACAAATGTGGAAATCAAAAACACAGGTTTCTCTCAAGTTAATTGGTTTGAATTGCTTTTGAGGCACAGACTTGTGGTACTGTGAAGATCATCAAAGCCAGCCTTGCAATCTCTGCAGCATTTGGATGCACGAGTTGAGGCCAGTGTGGGTTCAGAGGCTGCTGCGCTATGCTCTAATTACCTTTAATAAGAACCTAATTTGGAAATAATTACCAAAGAGTTGTCTTCTCTACGCTAAAAGCAGGCTACATTTACAGGTAGCCTCCATTATAAACTTCCCAGTCTGACCATCTCCTGCCCACATGGAGACCTCACTCTGGCATCCTACCAGAAAATGTACTGAGCTAGCTAATATTTGGTAAATTATATATTCAGCCGTTTGGTATGCTCTGGCATGTCTTGAAGATAGCCCATAGGACTGTACTTACAGGGTTGTGATTTGTATTCCTTACGAGCGGCCTCAAGGTGAAGGTGTTATTCATATTTTAATGTAAATATGAAACCCGAACAACCCAGCCTGATCTCATCGGTGACTGTGCTTTGAGCCAGAGGATGACAGACACCTCCTGAGTGCTCCTTTCCCATCTGAATTACCCTGTGAAGCTAAGTAGATTTACCATGGAATCACTGATAAATGGTAAATATGCATTTGCCAGTAATGCTTTTAGCTTTACCTTTTGGAGAAGAGCTGTGTTTCAAGGAGCTGCTGCCCTTTCTGTAAGTATAATCTCCCTGTGTTCCCACCCCTAATGGGAAGCAGATCATTAGGTAATCTAATCACCATATTCTGTTTTCAATAAAATCCCAATGTCTTCAGTTCTTTATCTGGAAAACAACTAAGTAACAAACTGAAATGATGAAAAAATCACCACCAGTGTGAGGGAAAAGCATTCAATGAAGATAATACAAAATACTGCGCCTACAAACCCTTTCCCCTCCTTCTCCAGAGAGCTGTTAAAAGATCAAGGTACAGAAACATGGCAAAATAAACAAGCTCTACAGATTTTGCAGTAGGTGGCACCATCTGGACCTAGGTAATGTCATCCTAAAGAATCTGCCCTCCAGTTGCAGAGGAAGGGAAAGAAATCTCATGACTCATAGATAAAAAGCTAAGATGGCAATGTAGCTTGTTTGCATCCTGATCTGATTATAGAAAATAATTATTTGTTACTTCAGATAAGGCAAGCGAATATGACTAAGCACCATATTACATGTTCACACTATCTGATTTTGTAAAGTATCTAAAAAACAGCAACTGAGCTAATAGATGTGCACTGATATTCAAGTGACTTTCTGCGCTGTATCTCAGCAGATCAACTAGACCACAATGTAGTGCTCATAAAGAGTGACATAGTTCAGCACAGTGTTCTATGCACCACAATTTTTTCTAGCCTTAGAGCAACAGTACAAAGATGGACAGCTTGTGCCCTGTGCAAGACCTTATCTGTTTATTGCAGAATTAGACACATAGAGATGAATAAGTATGAGATTGAGTAGTAGTGTATATACAGTGAAACAAAGCAGAATAGTTCTCAGCAACCAACCAAGAATGTGATTCGGTCCCTCTAGGAACTTGCAGTGTGCTCTTATTTTATATTCTTAAAATAATCTTTTAAAGTAAAGCAGTCAGAGGGGTGGTTTCTGAAGGTCATATAGTGTCACTGATGAAAAGCTTAAGCAGGAAGCTGTAAGAGTTTTACTAGATGCGAGGCTTGCTCACAGTCTGTGAGTTTAACAGCAACTTTGAAAATGTTCTGAGCAATGTAGGGAACTAACTCTTAACTTCCTGCACAAGAATTGTCTTGTTGGAGTCATTAAGATTAACCACACACAAATTATTTCCAATTAGGACCTAAAGCTGCTTCAAACAACAGAATCCCTTCTGATGTTTTAGAAGGCAGGTAACTTGTTTACAGCAACAGTAGAAATAGCAAGATTTATGGGTTACCTTGCTGCACTATTCTTCTAATAGTATGATTCGTGGTCACAATTAGAAATTAGTAAAAACAGAAAGACAGAGAACAGAGTCAAATACTCATCTGATTTCAATTTATAACGATGCATGGTGCTTCCTGCTATGAAATCATTCTGTATGAAGATGGGAATGCTTGCAGCACACTTACAGAACTGCGGTTTGTTTTATGTGAATGTGGACTATTTCAGGTTATCAGTCACTTGACTCTCTAGCTATACGTTGAGGATTTTGGAGTGCAAATTCGAGTGTCCAAGGCCTACTGGTATGAACTGTTCTGAAAGGAATAGGGAAGCATGAATACTTTTGCAAGATCTTCATGGTTATTGCTGAGATTGTTTTGATAAAAGCACTAAGGTTATAACTGAGAAAGCAATTCCAAACATATTACTGTAAAAAGATAATACTTCTACTCCAAAATAAATGTTGATATTAGATGAAAGCATGAGGTAAAAACAGCAGGCTTCGAACCTATTACAGAGAGGAAAGACAAAACAGTAGATGAAAGAAGTGAAATAAAGGATTCATTATATTCGGATTACATGGGTGAAAATTTCCCTTTCTTGTACAATCTTAAAAAAAGCCCAATCTAATAATCTTCCCAGGTAATCACCAAAACACATTTCACTCCGTGCCTCTACCTTTTCTTTTTTATTTTTACAGTTTTCCAGTCCAATGATTGTTAGATACGTATGCAATTATCTACTTGGTTATCTGCTCTAATACATTGGATACAGCCAATCAATTTTCACTGCGCTCATAGTTAAGAAAGCTAGAAATGTTTTCGTGCCTTAATTGCTAGCTGTATGCTGGCACAGAGTAGGTGCAAATAAGAAAATGCTAAGCGATACTTTGAAATAGAGATCACAGCATAGTTACTTGCAGCTTCTGCCTCTGTTATACTGTCAACTTCCTCTTTGGGTTTAGGGACCTACATTCTCTTTGATTCTTATTTTAATCTGATAAACATATAATTGAAGAAGATTTTGTTTTGACTTCAACTTCTCATTTCTTTAGTGCCCCCGCAACTCTGTACCTATTACTCTTCTTTAAAGACTTGCTAACTTATTTTTAATAATTTAAAGGTAAGGAATAAAATAATACCTTGGCTTAGACTAGTTAGAACTTGCATTACATTTCTGCACAAGGATGTTCCCTTTGCTTCTCTGCATGTACCACATGCATTGGAAGATGAGGTATCTCTATCTTCTCCACTTGTCACTGGGAAAGAAACTACTTGCAAGTTCCTCCGGCTGATGCACTAATGAAAGAGGATCAGGTCTCTTTCCTCTGTGAATGGTAATGGTTTCAGAAGAAGAAAGAGATGCAAGCTGTAGATTTTTGAGAAGTTCAACTGGAGTACTGACTTATATAATCAGGCTTATATCCTTATGTAAAGTGATTTTATAACATAGCTTATTAAAAAGTTGGTTGTTGGGTTAGGGTAGTGGGTATGACTCTAGTAGCATCTTGCTGTGCTGCCTTATTTATAATTGCTCAAGTGGGCTGTCAGGCTGCTTAGGGTTTAAGGGTTAGGAAGTTTAAGCCTAGTGGTAATCTGGGTGGGAATCAATCTCAGCTGGCAGCTGAGCATATGCTAGGCAGACTGAAACCCTAAAGCGTGAAAGTTTTGGGAAATCTTAGATGCCTTAATGTGTGAAGACCGATGTTTGAAGGTAAGCTCAGCATGAACTTGCATGGTTCGTTTTAGCACCTACATGTATTTGCAATTATGGCTCAGCTTCCTCTAGAGCTTCTTTCAGATGTAGCCTGCAGCTATTGCTGACAAAGGCAAGTCCAGACCATAGCGAGTTATTCCTCGCCCCCATTTCCTTGAAATTCTCTTTGTTTAATGTATTGTGTTGGATTTTGGACAAGCGGATCTGTAGTTTAATCACTAACTTATTTGCTTTCTGCTCCTATCATTTAACACTTCAATTTATGCATTTTAATCCAATTTAATATTCCACTGCATTTCTCAGAAACTTCAAAACTCTTCTCAGCAATCTTGAAGATAGATTTCTTTCACTTTGAATTTTGAGATTGCATCCCATGTTTAGAGTCTTGGTAGGAAAAATAAAAAGCATCCACTGAAAATTTTTAATAGCCCCCTCGCAAAATCAAACAACATGCTGGAGGAAACAGAATGTGTTCAGCAGACCATTGTATTTTTTTTTCTTCTTTCTTTCTAATTTTTCAGTTCACATGAAGAAAACATATCCATCATTCTCCCAGTTTAAATCTCAAACTGCACGCTGCACTCCCAAGGCACCTGCTGAACTACTTGTGACACTGCCCGTGATGTCCAGAAGCACTGGGGAGGTCCTGCATCCAAGTGACTGTGTTTAGCTTCTGGTGACTGACAAAATCACAGCAGAAGGTAATTAATAGATTTCAGACAGGCACTGTATGCTTTCTTCTGGAATTAATTTTTACAGCATTTAGGTTAAGCTAATTAAGCTACATTATTGTATTATACTAGCTCTGAGACACTGAAATAGCCAAAGCTTCATTGTTTGCGCAGGAGACAAGATGCAAGAAATGCAACATGGCCTGCATAAAACCTGAAAAGATGTGAAGCAGACATACAGATCTGCACATGCTGGGATTTCCTATCTTTCATTTTTCTTCTGTTCCACTGGTGCTGATCACCTCTAAGCAATAATCTAGAAATTTTCATGATCTTTAAAGTTCCTTTAAATCTCAGCCATTCTGTGATTATATTTCATATGTAATTGAAATAAACAATGGTTTCTTTTTCCAAATGCTAACATATGTGTAAGAGAATCCCTTTTCATTGCAGGGGAGTTGGAGTTGATGACCTTTAAAGGTCCCTTCCAACTCTAAGGATACTATGGTTCTAAAATGTGAATATATGGGCTATTCTGCTGTGTGGGCTCTAGGTTTTTGTTATTGTATATGTACCGGTTTTATATACTGGTTGTTTTTTTTTTTTTTAATTCTGATACAAGAAAACTAATACAACTGTTTCCAGCCCTTGAGGGGCTGGATTCAGTCCAAGTTCATGAAGGATACAGACCATCATCTTAGTCAAAACACTCTCCAAATTTGTCTTTTTCTAAAAAGAGGCCATCTAGTAGATGAAAACCTTTCTCCTTTTTTTTTTTTTTTTTTGTTTTCCTTCCTTTAAAAAACGTAATTACACTATGATTTAAAACTCTAATTGAGTGCACTTCTATTGATAAGATGTTCTTTTTTCCCTTCAGGGATCATATTCCTATTAGTCACACCACAAGCTATCTAATCATTTCATGGTCTTTTTTTTTTTTTTTTATTCTTTAAGGGATCACAATTATATCCCTATGCATTCACCAGTCACTTATGTTGAAACAATAAGTCACAACTTGGATGGAACCTCTAGAGATCACTGAGTCCAACCCCTTGCCAAAGCAGCTCCCTAGCCCAGGTAGGTGTCCAGGAGGGTCTTTAACATCTCCAGAGAAGGAGACACCACAGCTTCTCTGGGTAACCAAAAAATGCTGCTGAATTCAGCAAGGAAAAGATAACTTACTTATATCAGCTGAAAATCTGAGCCATGATAACAAAATGAATATACTGTAAAAGTGTAAAACTATAACTTTATCTATCTGGAGAATTTATACTCTGGCTATTAAACACAGCAGCTGTGCTACTAGCCAGAATCTTAGCAGTGTTTTAAGTTTTTACATTAAACAGAAATGAACAACAAAAAATACCATTGAAAAGTACAATAGAATGCAACACTTTTGGTTAAGGACATTGTACTTTTTATAAAAATAATGAGCTGCATTGACAGCCTTTCCTTTGGTTGAGGAGGTAAGTTTATTTGAACCTTGATTTTGTAATGAGAACAAAGGGAATGCTGGAACTCTCTTTTTCTGTCACCCCATCTCTGCCATATTTAAGCTTATCTTTCTAGTTTGCACAACTCTCTGAAATTGCACTTTTACAATCAGAACTTACATTTCACCAAGTACTTTGCTAAGCTGACAGTGCTTACCTGCAGCCATAGAAGGATTTAAATTCTAGGTTTTTAGGAGGCTACGTTGTTTTTCTTCCACCAAATTACATGAAATATTGGTAACTCCTGGTAAAATCAAGCATGTAGGCAAGCTTTTCTAAAGTTAAGGAATCAGTTAAAGCTTCTATAGCCAATGCATAGTCTGTAAAATAAAAGACACTAGCATTTAAGCATGTTTTACATTCTATGCCTTCAGGCCTTAATTCACGAGCATCATCTTTGTTGTAAGTTTAAAGCTTTTAAGGGAAAACACTCAGTTACATATAGTGTATGGAAAATCTAGGTCTTAACCACTAATCTGCGGCTTCTAATGAATCTGGATGGAAGGAATTCTAGGCTCTGAAGTATCATGTTTCTCTCATGCTTCTCTTTATTGCCTGTGAAAGTTGTACGATTTCTCAGTGAAGCTCACTATTTGCTTAAAAAAAAAAAAAAAAAAAAAAAAAAAAATAATCCACTAAGAATCTTTTCAATTTTGGAAATCTTTCATTGCTTCTGTGCTTCTCTTTTGTAAACATTTATCCATGACTGCATGAAAGAAAATAATAAGAAAGGAACATTTCTAGAAATTATAAAAGCTGCTTGTGAAAGATACATTGAAATTCAATACTAATAAACTTTTATCAGTATTTTCTTTACTGGATGCAAAATACATACAGGACTTTGGGTCATTGCTATTTCTATTCTTCCTGCTTTCATCATTTTTTCAGGTATGGAACAAAAGATAATCAGAAATACGCTTAATAGTAAGGACCAGGTACACTGGTGAACATGTACATGACTAATATCAGACTGCTTTCTGTTTCCTCTAGTTGAAGATCGAGCTCAGGACATGTTACTTTTCCATTATGGTGCCAGTAATTATCCTCCTTTCTGCTCTGTCAGATTTGGATGTATTTGGTCTTATCTTAAACAAACACATCTGGTGGCGAATCTGAAAATATGGCTTCTTTCAGACCCCAGACCTTCCTTCCTCACATACAAAGACCCTGAGGATGTTCAGCGCTATTAAGGAAGAATTCCAAGGCTGTAAGAAAGCCTCAGAATGAATAATATTTTAGAACAGTAGCCCAAGGCTGCAGCATTTAATTGAATTCATTGAATTTCAGCTAAGTAGGCAACTATCTTTCTGACCTGAGGGAGACCTGTATATATTAATAACATAAATGTTATTAACAAAGCAGCTAACATAGCACAAGAGACAAGTTAGGAAGTTTTATATTGTTAGGTGAAAAAAATACCTTTGATTGATATGATTCGTGATCAGTCATTTACATCTTACTGTTGTGACCTTGCTGATCCTCACAGTTCTGCTGCATTACATTTAATTGCCACAGTGTGTAATTGCTATGTGCCAGTTGTTATCACCCGTACTGTAGATGGGCTATTTGTCATCTAACTGTGCTTAATTAATAATAGAAAATCCTAACTCAGTATTCACTTTTGACAGCCTGAGTTCATGATGAATTGTTTGCTACTTTGTTATTATGATACTGTGCAAGTGACTAACTGTCAGCTGAGGAGTAGGATGAAGTACAGAGGATGTTTGTGGTTTGCTGAAGGCTCAAATTTAGCAGAACAGTTAGGGATTAAAAATACTGCAGTATCATCAGCCAGGCATCATTTGGGTAACTTATGGCTCCATAAAGGCCATTTGGAGGAGCAGCTGAATTTTCGTGTGTGAACATCCTCATTTTGGAACTCCCTTGAAAGTCATGGGTAGTATTTGTTAGACCAAGTTTGTCAGAGGATGAAATGTCAGCTGAGCTGGTGTCAGAAAAAAACACTGGGTTTATGGAATTTATTAGGAATGTATAGACACACACACACAAGAAGCAAAAAAAAAAGAAAGAAGTTCCAGTATTCCAGAATAGTATGTTCTCTTCCGCTACTTGTCTGTACAAAACTAAGTTTGGTAAACTTCTCCATTTAGTAAGGGTACAAAAAACAACACGTGGGTCTCCTTTTAAAAATATCTTGAAAACATGTGGCTTCTTGATCCCTGACACCTACTCCCTTACCACTGTCTAGTTTGCACAGCCTTTAAAACTTACAGTGAGTGAAAACAAAATTCTGAATCAAGAAAAAGTAAATGAAGGTAAGAAATGTTAGGGAGAAAGCAGGCAGTTGCCAACTTTTGTCACAAGCACACACTTTCTCAGGAAACAGCAGCCTCTCCGCCAGTAACAGCTGCCTTTGCAGGCTTTCTTGAAAAATCCTAATAAATAATACTCACAGCTAAAAAACAACAGTGTTATGGACACATTTTTGAAAATGCCCACTTTGCAGAGATTAGAAACAGAAATTTATGTCAGTGGTCCATAACTACAGAACATTTCTAAAACTGAAACTGATTATTCCTAAAAATGTCTGTGTCCCAGGTACACTTTATTGCCAATAAAGGCGATACTTTCCAATAATCAGCTTAGGTACAACACTGAAAAACTTGGCTTCTGATCCACCTCTGAGACTCTGTGAGAGTAGTTTCGAGGCACTGGAATCATCTGCAAGAAGAATTTTGGCACTGGCTCTTCCTATATTGATGTGGCACTGGCAGTTCTTTAAAACCATCAGAAATAGGCTTTCAGACATGAGTTACCTCAGAAGAAGTGATATTATCAATATAAGCCAAAGTGGAGCTCTTATGTCATTCTTTCAGAATGAACAGGAATGTTTAAGGCAAATGAAATTCCTATTAGACTTGTAATGTTAGGGGCTGTTTATGGAGGAGAACAGCTTCTTAAAGTATTAGTACCAGCAGACACATCACAAATCATGAGACACGAGGTTTACTTTTTTAGCATTATATCTCTTCTCACCTAGGCTACTCTCAGATGGATTTAACACATGATTAGCTTCTATTTGTCACCACTGCAACAATAAAGAAATTTATTCTATCCAGCTCGGTGCTGGAATCCTTGTTCACCGCAGTGAATGTTTTGTAAAGCCTTAAATTCTGTGGAAGATCTTCAGCTGTTATAGCTCTGCCACAGTATACAGTTCAATGCGGCAAAATTCCATGATGCAAAATTTATTTCTTCTGAAAAACGGAGTCATCAGTGAGGTCGTAAAGAAGAATATTATTTATTTTTATTTAATTTGCTTTAAACATAATGAGATTTCACAAGGAGAAGTCATATCAACGAAATCCTAAAGGTTAATGCTGTGTATGAAGCTGCATTTTCACATGGTTGTACCTGAAGTGTGTTAGAATCTTGCAAATACACGGCGTAAAACATCAGCAGGTAATAATAATAATGAGAAATGTGAAAACTGAGGCATGAGCTTCTCTCTTCAACTTTGTGTATAAGTTATTCCATACCATAGGGGATTGTTGTGTGAAGGTAATTTTGTAACATGCCTGAAATCTTTATATAAAAAGACCTTTTATACTGCTTATTTAATGTTCACTGTTTATTAATGATCATTTCCTATCTATAGTTTAGAGCAGTGTTTCCTATCTTTTCTGCTGGGCAGAAGCTTTTGGCCATGACAGCTGAAGGCTGCAAAGCAAAGACATTCCTACCCCATTAATATGACTCTTACAGAAAGCACCCGTACTGTGAATGCATTCAATTGACAGTAAAAACAAACATCTCACTTGGGACATATAGATGCATGGGAAAGAGGGCCACCAGTGAGAGGCTGGTGTTGTCCCATAGCTACTCTCTATTCTGCAAAACACAGCTGCCCTTTTGAGCAGTACTGCTAACACAAGGAAGGGCATATTGTAGTTTTGGTTTCCACTTTGTAATTTTTGATGAGCCAATCAAACTTCTTAGGTTAGATAATAATTACCTACGAGGCTATTTCCTGATATTTTATGGCAACAATTTCCAGTCTCTAATTTTATTACTTTGAATATTTGTCCTGTGTGATGATCAGCTAAATTGCATGTCACAGCCTTGCTTTCTCACCGTGTTGCAGTGGAGCAGGAAATGAATGCCAGCACAGCAGCAAATGACACATGTACTTTCAAGATGGAATTGAGCCAGAATGATTCACAGCTACATTCATGAAAGTTTAGACATTCAGAGCACTTTCATAAACATGCATCAGTTACTCATCTCCTACATAACAACAAATAAGAAAATATAATGGCAAAGAGAAAATTTTGATATTAATCCTCTAAATATTTGTGAATTGCTCTTGTGTTACTTAGCTGCTCATATTATATGGAGCTTCTTTACAAATATCACTTCTGAGATGCATTAAAATATATTTTCCTATTTCTAATTGTACCTCTAAACAATTACAGGCTAATTAAGTTATTAATTATTTTCTTGAGATAATTAGTAACTTTTTTTTTTTTTTTTTTCAATTTGCTTTCATGGAACAGTTTCTCATGAAATCCAGTTCAGCATTTGTCTGATTTCTTCCCTTGATCTTTCTTTAGCTATCCCATAACTCCTCCAAAACAACAAGATTAGGATTATTAGTTCAAAAATTATCTTTTCCAGAATCAACCCAAGCAGAGAATCTACTTTCTGTAGAACAGTCTTATTTCTGAACTGCTTGATACTCTAACATCATTTCATTTAGTTTACCTTCATGCAAAACACTGAGCCAGCTACATGTCAGGCCACATAGTCAAAAACTCTATGAATTTAAATAAGGCTAGGGAGTAATGTTTATGAGAAGGAAGGCTTAACAACTCCTCTTTCTATGAGCAAGGATTTCTCCAGCAAAAACTCATTCTATTGCAAAAACAGCTTATACATCTCTTAGGAACCTGGAGCTAAATTCTGAAGTTTGAACTAATTGCAAATTCCTTTTCCTTTCAAAGAGGTTTTGCTAAAGGTGCTAGTGGTCCTGATTTTGTTTAGCATGAAAGAACGTGCCTGATATTGAGAAATCATTAGCTTACTGCTTTTATGTTTCCTTTTTACGACAAGTAATTACAATCTTTTGTATTTTACTTATTTTAGTGAAAAGATTGCAAGAGTACAATCTCATCACCAGCTTCCATCTCTTAATAAGAAATCATTCCATTATTAATAATAATTAAAATAAAATGTTCTATTTTGCAGTCTAAGATAGAACTAAATAGTTACAAAGTTCTAAAAACTAATGTGTAGTAACTCTTAGAGGGGTTCTGACCTCTGTTTATGAATCAGATATCAAGTATAAAATGATCTCTTAAATAGGTATTTTGTTCTACATAGAGTAGACTTTGTTGTGTTCTATTAAAGGAGTTCCATGAAAAACTAAAAGGAGATCATTAGTGAAACTGCCATCAAACGTTTACTGTCTTGAGATACCTGAATGTCCTTACTGCCTATTAATATGGAATACGACAGAGGGTCAAAGAAGCAAAGAACATCAAACCCAGCACAAAGTTGATGGACGGCGATTGTTTAGACATCAGCCAACCACACCTTATTTACTACATCTCAGATCTCTAGAACAAAATATGCTATCAACTGGTATAAGCACACCTAAGGTATTAAAATGCCTTACTGGCTGCTATTCCTGGTTTTTGATTCAATTATCTTTGGCTAATATCAGTTCAAAATATGGAATAGGAAATTTTTCACTTAACAACAATATTATTTCCTATTCTTGATGTACTGGAGAATCTCATCATTATTTATGTATATTTTGGCCACTTCTCTTAGATTTCTTGAGACCTGGTACAGTACAGTCAAGATTAATAAGGTCATAACTAGGGCTGTAGATTATATTCCTGGCTATGCATCTAATCCATACAAAACAGCATCTTGTTTGGGGAGTGCACACACATTCTTAGGCAATTATTAGTATACTTCATATCTTTTCATGAAATTTTTGGCATCGTTCCTTTGTATTTTCATCTTATTGCTCCGGTACAGTTATGCTTACATAATCCTGCAAGTTTCTTCTGTTACTCCAAGAACTGGTTACAAGTATGCAAAAATAACAAAAACAAAAACAAACAAAAAACCCTCTCATTACAACAAAAATAATTCCAGATATATTCAACAGAATGGCTTTGGCACTGTACATGTCTCCTAGTTCTGACTCATGTCTCATCAAAAAACCAACTGAGGAAATATGGATGCTCCTGTTGACTACACTCAGCTTTCAGTGAGCCCTAAGGGGAACTGACATTGGTTAATGTCCGAGATTAAATTTGGATCACAACATGGTTATATTTATCTGACAGAATCCTGGTCAGTATAGCAGCCAAGTTGCTATTCAGCTGAAGTTCCTGGTACAGCTTTTAACCTGATACAAATTGACATAATTCTATTAAGGCTAATGCAAATTTTAAATTTGCTTCGGATTTATTTTGGGAATACTGCTGAGGAAGAACACTATCATGACCAAGGTCCAAATGACTAAAACTAAAACACTGCAAGCATACAATATTTTTTAAAATAGCTCACATTTGAAAGAAACCATTTTATAGCATAAACAGATTAAAAAAACCATATATATATGGGGTGGGATTGAGTCTATTATTTTATCCCACCTGACGATTGCAGCTGAAATCACAGGCTGTCTGGTCAGAACTGAAGAATGTCTCTCACGCAACAGGGAGCACAAATCAATCCTGTTCTACCTGCATAGGATTTTATCTTTTGTGCCAGGAAGTACACAGTAAGGTCCAAATCCTTTATAGCATATTTACATATAGAAGAACTAAAAGAGCGACCCTGTCCTTGGGAAGCTCTCCATATTTCACCTGGATATTTTCTTTAAGGTATAAGAGAAATTATTTATGGAAAAGATACATTAGCATTCCATACAACTATTTATTTAAGCCCTATTTGGTTTTCTGTTGTTACTGTATATAAATCATACAAATAAACTCCTGTCAAAATATTTTTCTTCACATATAGCAATCATGAAGAGGGCAAGAGGTTTGAGAAGGCAGAATACCATTCTGAGTTGCTCTGCTGAATCTGTATTCGTGAACTCCTGCATACTGTGAAACTCTTTAGGTGGCAGAAGGGATCAGTGAAATGAGAGCAAGCTGGGCACAAGTAAGGCAAAAAAAAACAAGAGAAGCAAGAAATTCATGTTTAGATGAAGATGTCTTTGGAGCAGCATAATAAATACAGCCATTAAATGAACATTTTACAGCATGGGAAAAGCTGTTTGTAGGAGGAAGAAGCCAGTTCTGCCAGGAAAGAAGAGAGAAATTCTTCATTGTGAAATGCAAATATCCCTTTTGCTCTTAGTCACTGTAATGGATCCTAAAATGAATATTAAGCTCCTTCAGGATTATCTGTAATTCTGTTTGAGGCTATGTGTGTGTGCATGCATGTGTGCATGTTCATACATGCACTTCAGAAAATAAATATGCTACATAATTACAATTTTATTCCTTTTGTTGTTTCTTGCTGGCAAATACCTATGCTTAAAGGTCAGGCTACTGGAAGACAAAGTTAACAACAGGAACAGAAATTACTGAGGTAGCAGAAGATAGCGAAATATTTTTTCAAATGCTTGTATTTGTTACTCCAGAACATAAAAAGCTCACTAAAGTCTCAGGAGAGATGAGAATATCCTGGACTGTGAGATGAGAGTGGCTGGTGTGCCAGGACCAAGGACTGGTAGCTACTAGCTCTGTTCTGGAAACAAATGGGCAAGAGCAAGTAAAGACACCAAGCGCAACAAAGCTCTTGTGGCTGATGGGGAGGAGTGATCTAGCCTTCCTAGAACTATTCAGTTTTTTTCTGGCATTTTTTCTGATCCATACTTGATGCTTAAGATCAGCCTCTCTGAAACTTTCAAACATGGTCCTATATATAAGGAGGGCATCTGTTTCCCAAGATGCAGAGTAACCACTTCCCACTTTGTTTGCAACCTGGTCTCAGTGACTTGCACTCAAATTTGAGAGAGAATTTATAGAAGAAGCAGTGAAGAAAAGTTATGGTCTCTCATAAGATAGATAACCTTGTCCTGCCATTTCAGTTTTCAACCTCAAATAGTTTATTCAGAGAACAGCCCGGAGATGTATTTCACACAGGGTTCCTGGATACTGCTAAGCTAAATTTATACCAACAGGTAGAAAACCTGACCGTGGTCATGGGCAACATAATACCAAGAGTATTGTGGGTCTGTTTAGAACATGAGATAGAACTAAAACTTGATTTTCAATCTTGGATGTATCCACGAGCAATCCTCAAATCCTACTTGAAGTAGCTACACAGCTAACCCACTGAACCCATGCAGGGCTCTAGGAAAGTCAGGGTGTCCTTTATCAACTACAACGCTGAGGCCAAAATGAAGGATATGTACATTAGAATAATACAGGGGATTTTTCTAAAAAGCTGTTATGACAAAGAACATTTGTTTTCCTAAAACAGACATTTTATATATGCGACTACAAGCACTAATGGAAGTATTTTAATACCTGAGTATTTAAGATTAGGATTAAATATTCTGCAAATCGAGTAGCCTCTAAGAATCGGTAGTTCTGGCACTCTAAATTGGATCAAACCCCACCAACACTTCAGTTTTTAAAGGAAGCTAAGAAATGAAATCTGCATGCAGAGGAGGAAATACATATACAGAGGGAGAGGTAAAGTAATGCTTGTCTTTAGGAGAAATGCACTATTACAAAAGTGCATACTTTAACATTCATTTAAGTTAATAATACACATGAGAACATTGAGTTTTGGAAATCCATCCACTATTCTAAATATTCTGAAGCCTCGTCAGTCACACGAATTTTCCTGCTTTATAGATCACTTTGGTAGCCAAGATATCAGACTTCACTGCCTACCATGTAGAAGGAGATCTCCCTGGGGAGATCTAGATAATTACAAAAGCATTATTTGTTTCAGATTTGCTCCACTGGGCCAGAATGTTCACTCTGCATGAATTAATCTCAAAGTCAAGAGATTTACATGATGATGCCTTATCTCCTGAATAATTTGAATTAAGTATGTGGATGGCAAAAAAATGATAGACTAACTTTTTCATATTCTCTTAAGTTAAATCACTTTTTTGTCAGATAAAATTGAAGAGTAATAAATGTATTCAAAGAATATGCTTAGTATGCTTGAGAACAGAGGACTTACGCATCAAATAGTGAAATAAATTTCAAAAGAAACATTCTCTAGTAGTCACTTGCTACTCATCTGCAGATTAGAAAGTCTGGTTAACAGAAGTTACATCATTGCTTTTGCAAGGTTTATAAAAAGCTCTTGTTATTTGATAGAGCTATACATAGATCAAGAATCTTGTTGCTCTCATAGAAAGCTAAAATTTGTTCTCTGTCAGTTTGTATCTGTTCACCTTTTGAAATGGTAACAGGACTCTAATTCATACTCCTCCCTTAACTTCTTAGTTGTTTCTCTCTTAAAGAATCCTGTTCAAATAAAGAAGCATAGACGATCTATACAAAAATGAAATCTAGCAAAACAATATTGATTAATATAAATTCTACAATGGAAGACTACAGCAAATTATCCAAGTCTGAGTAACAAAAGAGTGATCTCTTTCAATGTTCGCATTTTTTCAGAAAACACTACTTTCAAGTTTAGGCTTAGAAAATAAATCTGTTATTATAAAAGTCCATTTTTCTCTTTCTCCTTCTACATTCTGACAAGTATTGGTTGTATTACACATTTTAACTACCAGTAACAGCTCCAAAACTCATCATCTTTGTAATCCTCTTTCTGACACTTAAATGAACCAAGGATTCATGATACTTCCTAGAAAATCTGTTACAGGTATCAGATAAGTTGTTAAAACGTGTGATGTATCTGGTCAGATAGTGAATCACAGAAAGAGTGTTATGAAACTGCTAGACTTCCCAGAGTTCACAAGCAGATCTTCTATTTTCTGAGGATGATAACCACAGAGGCCACTCCAGTTTCCACACCCTACATTTGCTCATGACCACCTTTGGAAAGTGTTCTCAATTTTTTTGAAGTCCTGTGAAAAACTGTTCTCTTGGAAACCTTTTTATGTTAACATAGAAAAAACATTTTATGAAAAGAAGGAAATAATTCAGCCGATAGACATTTTAATATATATCTGAAGGGAACAAATATGATACATGATATGAACCTAAGTGGTTTAAGCATTATGTCTTGGGTACTGGAATGGCAAATGGTATGCTACATCAATTCCTACACGTTCATCACCCAGATATAATATTAAAAAGGACACATCACAAGCTAAAGCACCTGCAACTCATTTTATGTTGTTCACTTGAGGAAGAATATAAGAACATCACATTTATTACTACTGAAATATGTCAAAGTTGTAGATACAAGTGCTGCAAGCGGCAAAGTACAACCTAGTTAAAGCTCACCCACATGTGAGAAGAAACTACTTGTAGGACAGGAGAAGTAAGTTAATTATCTCACTCATTCAGTACTTAACCTTGTGTCTTACATTGTCAAAAGTATGATGACTTCATGTGCTGTTCCTGCTCACTGTAAACCATTTGAAAGTCACCATTTTCTGTAGGTGGCTAAATTAATTGTCAGATGCTATCTTGCAGGCACTCCCACAATGAATGGTCTAAAAACCGATGGAATACTGAGCCTGAATTTTCCATTTCTAAAACGGAATTAAATATCATTTAATCTCTGAGCCACACGGTTTTCCCAATTATACCTTTGTAAGGATGGGCATCTGTGGAATTGGCCAAAGTTTTACAAGATACGACTGGAATTAAGACAGTCACAGTCATAAATCTATTGTAGGATTCTTGGCAAAATTGCAGAATGCAAACTAAGTGGTTTTCTCATGATAAAATACTATATATATGATTCCATAGACATTTATATTTATTAAGTAGTCTAAGTAGAATCTGGTAACTTGTTTATTTGAAGTAGGAAACAATTGTATATTAAAATGTTTTAATGGAAAAAGCTTGTTATTTAAGTTGTAGCTGGTTATAACAAGTTTGATAACTAGAGACTTTGAGCTTTACTATTTTTGTTTCTCCAGGAAAATGTTACAGAATTATTTTGATCAAAACCATTTACTGATAAATGATAAAAAATAACTTCTTAAGTCTGAAAAGCAACCCGCTGCCCCATATTTACAGTTCTTTAAGTCTTAAATCACTTGTCCACCTTCAATTCCTTTGCAAGCAAAAATTGGTTGATTAAATAATGAAAGATATTGGTAGAAAAACCTGGAAATTAATGTTTTGAAATGGTATATATTTACTCAGATGAAACAGATTTTATTTAATGTATATTAAAAATTTATTCCATAAACAAAACATGATAAGTTTGCATATTTAATTGTTATGAAAATTGTGAGTATAATCCTATGTCTGATTGCTGGAATTTGTTTTTAATTATTTATACTGTCCTTGAAGTTTCAGCATTACAGAGGAGAACAAAAATTACTTTCATTTCAAGGTAATTTTATAGCTTTTAAAGAGTATCACTGGAATCAAGTTAGCTATTCAACAACTGTCCTTCATAAAAATATGTATGCACACATCGATACACATCCCCAGTGTACATATCTAAAAAAAATACAACTGTGATACTATGCAGGGTTTGATAACTCAGATGGATTGGGGTTTTCAGTTTTATTGGGGAGTGACATGTTTATTAGGACAGTAAGCAGATGTACTCTAAGACGAAACATATAACTACCTTTCTCAAGAGCTTATAAAAGATTTTCATGTAAAACAAGACAGAACTAACATCTCATGCTAATAACAGAATATTTGTGGGACATCCTGCCCATGTGCCCATTCACACTGCTGAACAGGAAATGGGGAGTTCTTCTTCTTCCTATTGCAATTACTATTTTATATTTGTTACAGGCATGGTAGATTAGTCAGGGTGGTTTTCTTTGTCATTATTATTATTATTTTTTTAATTGAATGTTCCTCACTAATAAGGCTGTAACTCCAGTGCAGGCATGATACTCAAGTATAGGACTGCACGTGGGTTAAATCTCAAGATTAAAATGCTTTGGTCTGTGTAAATAAAAGAATATTTCTTTCTACTGACATATGATGTGCCCAGTGGCATGCTGTGTATATTCACATCAACACACCATATTAGCATAGATTCTTCAAAAGCAGGATAAGACACAGGGGCACATGAGCAACTGAACGACCTCAGCAAGTCTGTTCTGATGAGCACAACTCAACAAGCATTGTGTAAATTTTCCACTGAATTCTGTCAGCACAATTTCCAGATGCGTTTTTGTACTTATTCTGTGCTTACTGAGATTTCCATTTAAAATTCCTTTGTTTCATGTGAACACTCCCATCTGAAATGTCAGATTTGGGAAATTAATGGCTTGCTATGAGTTTATGCATTTGTTGTATAGCCACAGGACCAGGATGTGTGGGCAGTCACTCAGGCCTGATCCATTACCTAACCTCCTAACCAAAACTATATTGTTAACCAGTGGTTGCAGTCTCCTTTACAGTATGCTTTGGCTCATTACAACTACCTTAATGTGACAAAAACCAGAACTACTTCCCAGTTTTGATGCATTCAGCTCTGTAGGAGCTTCTAAACACAGCGTGGAGAGCTGAGTTGTGCAATCACTGCTGTCATCCCACAGGCTGACAGAGGCTAACTGGGGGCTCATGATGCAACAGATAACTACACTCTTCTTCCTCGACATTTAAGTGCAGATACTGTCTGTAAAACTCTGATCTCTACCAACAAGATCTGCAGTCTCACGAGTTTTCCTGATTGATTTCCTAGTCTGCAAGAACTTCCTGGAGGCATAAATCAACACATACTACATTTTGATACATTTACTTTGGAAGATCATACTCGTTATAGAGACAATACAATCTGTGATGAGTGGCACAGTAATGTCACTGTAAACAGTAATTGTAGTCACACCATAATGTGTCCAGCACTGTAACATGTTTGAAAATCCCTGTTAAGGATGGATGATGTGTCAGTTAAATTTAGGAAACTTGATTCTACCTTCCTAATCTGACACAATATGAATTATTATTTGATTTAATGGCTGCCTCCTATCTCTTCATACACTGCCCAAGTCAGTTCACAGGATTGACTCAATGCTCAATAGAAAATGTTAACAAAAATTAATGTTCATTCCCCTTCTCACACTCATGATTAAATGATCTGATATTTCATTTATAAGAGAAATGTGCTATAAGTTGTCTACCAGTTTTCTTGAATCAATCTTTAGTATTGTAAAGTCTACTGGAAAAATGTAATAAAAAATTCATCTGTCTAACCATAAGCATCAGAACACTATATTATATTCATATTAAGCAGGATGTAGCTCTCTGACAAGCAAATAAAGATGACACCCACTTTTTGCTACCCATTAAAACATCATTTATCATAGAATAGCTTGATTTGGAAGGGAACTCCACGGCCCCTGTTCCACCTGCCCTGCCACAGGCAGGACTGCCAACCACAAGATCAAGTACTGGGATCAGGTTTCCCAGGTTCCCTTTTCCCACTGAAAACAGTAGTTTTTAGCAAAAAGATGTTTAAACTACTAAGAGAATATATGGAATTGCTCCCTGGGCAATGTAAGTGTGACAATCTATTCCTTTTAGAGGGATTTTATCATCTGCTCTTTGGTGTAAAGTATTCTCATTCCACACTGCTTCCTCACGGCTGTTCCCTATTTGACTGTGAAGGGGAAGGGTCAAAGAGAATGGTAGGGATTCTGAAGCTTGTTTCTTTTTTCCCAGTCTTACTTAAACATATACTATTCATTTGCTACCCTCTCTACACAAAGGAGAGGACTAGACAAATATTAAAATACATCATTGATTGTAGCTGAGGAGTTGTAAACCCTGAACATAAATCAGTAAGTGAATTAGAGAGACACATTTTGAGGACTAACTGCTGTTAAAACTAATGGGAGGAAACTGCAAGTATGTTCACAACACTTAACAAATCTGCATTGATTTTCACTCAGAAACATTTTTGTTTGTATTGTCTTTAGTGCATTTCAAGTATAATCCAAGTCCTTCTGAAGTTAATGGAAATATCTCCACTGACTAAACTGTGCTTTGCATTAAGGAATTCATACAGCAGACTAATTTATTATATCTGACCCTAAAGGTTTAACATTGCCAGTCTTTTCCTTTTAAAGAACTTGATGAAATACAAGTGAATATAAATTGGTGATATCTGTCCTCTAAACCTTAATTTTCTTATTTTTTCTTTACACAGAGATTTACCATGTAAGTGCACTTGACTGCGTTTACAACAAACACAGAATTTAAGAAAAGCATTCTCTTCTTTCTCTAAAATTACTCCTGCTAAACTAATAGAGAATGGTTAAGGGAAAGCATAAATTTTTCTTTAGTAGATCTTCGTCAAAAGCAAGAACTGTGTTTCCTAGACCATATTTTAGGATATTTTACATTACTGTAAATTTACTGACTTAAGAAGAGATGCACAAGTTTTGACCAACTACAAACATGAGCCTTGATATTTAAATTACCTGCTGATTGATATGGTAGAGAGCTATCAGTCCTTAAACAGGAATGAAAAATGGAGTTCCAAAATGCATTTCAGAGTCTGCTAGTGTCCTAGGAGGCACTCTGTTTTTCTTCTATTTTTTATTTTTTAACTGTCTCTCAAAGTCTTCTAAACTTTATCACATAGGAGGATGAAGATGTGACAGTGCCAGTACGCTGGCATTCACCCATGCTTTGAACTGGAAGAGGCAGACCCTTACTCTTTCTTCTAGTTGTTTCTCACTGAAGCTAGTAACAGTATCACAGCACATCACTCATCTTACTCTCCTTCTTACTCTTACTTCTTCATTCTTAATCTTTAATTAAGTTATAAAAGCCTTCAGTTTCAATTTATATATATATATATATATATATATATATATATATATAAAAATTATATTCAGGAATCCAGGAGATTAATAAACAAGAATATAAACTATATTTTAAGAATTCTATAAAATTCAACATTTTTGCAAATTTTTCTTACAATAAAAATGGGTAAAATCAACAAAATTCCTACAGAGGAAATGATCTGCTGCTAACAGTCATGTCTTTTGAACACATACACATGAAGATGACTTATTTATCTGATAAGAATAAACAGATCATGGTTCACTTTAGGTGAACAGATTATTATTCACATTTCTGACTTTAGTCAGTATGGAATCTAAGCTTGTTCTGGTACCAAGACAGCTAAGGCTAAGATAACCAAAAAAGACAAAGTAGAAGAGCCAGATATCAAAATAAAATTAAGTTGCATGAAAAACTAAGATATCTCTGGAAAAAGAAGAATAAACTATGACGTGACATTGAGCAGCCTACAGACTGGGATCAAAAGAGCCACCAGATAAGCACTGTCCTGAAAGGCCAAAAAAAGAAAAAGAAAAAACGCTGGTGCAGTAATCTGAAGCACTGCAAGGGAGGGGAAATCTTAAGGTGACTGAGAGCAAAAAGGAGACGCAACTCAGAAAGCTGAAAACAATGAAAGAACAAGATAAAAAGATAAAGATCAAAGAAAAGGACAAGGAGAAATTATATCCTGAGGGACTTAGATCAAAGAAAGTGGAATTAAGAGAATGACATAAAAAGAGGAAATGGATTAGCCACCGATGATTTGGAAATGTAGCAATATCAAGAAATAGGATACAGTAGAGCAGATGTAGAGAAAGGGATATGGAACGTAAAAATGAGCAGAATAAAACATCCATGGATTTGGATAAAACTGAAAACTGTAAAAAATAATGCAATTTGGGCTTAGAACCATTATTGGACTATCAGGGAAAAATAATCCCTTGGGTTATACCAGAAGCATTAAAGTTTCTGTTTTGTCCAGACTATATGTTTCACTAATATTCTAGAAAGCATGATTCAGCAAGATCATCTACAAACACCACTCGTTCCTTGTTTTTGTATCAGGAATGCATTAAAAGCAAATAAAAGGATAACAATCCTTTGAATTTAATGGACAAAAGTTCACACCTAACATGCCCGTATCGTTAATTGATTTCCCTAGTAGCCTTTAAGATCAGACTGGGTGGCGTGTTTTAAGTTTAGTGAAAGTCTTCTGCTGGAGGTCGGGTTTTTAATTTCATATTGTGGCTCAATTCAATGTTCAGTTTGGCTGCTTTGCTGTGTAAATTTCTGCTAAGATCACTATATGTTGTTGCTGTTAAAAAAAAAAAAAACTTGCCTGTGATATATAATGCATAGAATTCCTCTGTAAATGTCTCTTTTGCTAGAGGTGTTGAAAATGTAGCCCAGTTTGTCAAAAACACAGCTGCTTTCCTTGGGGTTCCAGAATGCTCATAACAAGTAGATTTTTTTATGTATTTGTGAGAACACCCTGAGGAAAACAGCTGCGTTATTACAGAACTCATGAAATTTCAGACGAGTCTGAGCTGTTGGATTTTTAAAGGACTACTGCTTTAAAGCCTTTCTGTTTTCAAGAAATATAACTTATAAATTTGATTTGAAAAATACATATTTTAGGGGAATATACAATGGTGATTATTTTTAGTTGACTGGCACAAATTGCTAACACTGAAAAACCTTGATGTTGGTAACACCTTTTCAAATGAAGACAATAATACCAACATGCTAAAAAAAACACAACCAGCGGTGGCAGGATTTTCTATTAAGTGCTCAACAACTGGACTGGGAATGAGCTGATCCAAGAAACCGTACAGAAAGGTAGATTCACTAATCTTTATGTACACAGCTATGTCAACATATCTAAGCTTACTTCGTAGCTGAAGTTCTATCCATTTCTGAGCATTTGCTATGAGGACTTTCAAAGCCAGCATTTATAAAGCATTTTGTTGAAAAAAAAATGCTCATGAAATGCGAAGTAGCCTTTGCAGCAAGGAATGATTTCAATTAAATATTGAACCGAATGGTAGCTGACTTTCACAGATAGACTATTACTTGACAAAGTTTATGCCTCTGTCTATAAATCCAGAAAAACTCTATGGGCACAAGAGAGAGGATGAGGAAATATGGTGAAATCACTTCTTCCTAAATATGTCCTAAAATGTATCTATGGGCTAGGAACAAGATAAAAAGTAGACAAGATATAAATAATGTTATTTTATTTATATACAACCTATTTAATTAATTTACAGCCAGCAGAAGAATTAAATGGCCGTAGGTGTCTCTGCCATGGCAGACATTAAACTTACTCAAGAACAATGATCTTAGGTTTGATCATTAAAATTGAGTCAACCATAAATCAACTTGCTCTGTTGCAGTCTGGCATCACACGGTACTGTTGTGCAGAGGTGTTAATTTAATCAGCCTGATACTGAAACTTGGCTCCAAGCAGCACGTATTTGGCAGACACATTTTATAGCTAATGCAGGTGAAAGTTCTGCAAGCTAAATTGCTACTACAAGCTACTGTATTTCACAACCTATTCTCTTTTTCTTTATCTTGTTTCTTCCCATCCAGCCATGCATATTTAGTAAATATAACCATTCAAACTGTTTTTCAGTTCCTTATGCCTTTGCACTAAGAAAAAAAAAAAATCTAGACTGCAAAATACCTAGAAAGGGTAACATGCTGGGGAAGTTCCTAGAAAACACAACGTTTCCTAGAGAGGAAATTCCAGAAGGAAACTAAATTTTGCAGGAAACTCCAGGGAATGGAGATGCTGAGGAAACACAGATAAAAGAGCATGGGATACGACGGGGACCCCATGAATCTGCAATGGTGTTTGAGCCCCTCTTTGCAACAACCCAGAGACTGGTGGAGTGTCTCCCCTGACCCAGCACTGGGGCTATACAGAGCATGACTACAAGCACTAGGGTAATCTCCCTGACTTTCCTGGGCCATGCCACTGCCACCACGGAACAGGGAAGCAATTTGTAAAACTGATAACAGCTGTGATTTATGTGTTTTGGTATCAAAGTGCATTTAGCCTCCACACTGTCATTTGGTCTTGAAACACAATGGCTATACAAATCTCATTTACATTCTGTAAAGTGATAATTTATCATTTCACCTGAAAACACGGCCAGGCAAAGCACAGAGCACGTTTACAATGAGAATGAGTTTGAGTCTGACTGTGAATGCAATTAAAAAAGTCAAGACAGATAGTGAAAATACCAACCCACACTTTTGAAGGAATGCACTCAATGTTATGTAGGAGTACAACAGCATATTACAGACCAGGAACAGTCAGCTAACAAACTCAAGCCAAGAAAAAATGTGATCTAAATTTAATTTTAACCTCATTTATTATCTCAGTTTTGAACTGCCATGGGTGTTGCAACACCACCAGTTCTCTGGCAGTACTACTGCTTCCAAGAGGGTTTGTTGAGCTACTTCCTATTACAGCCGTCCTATTGCACAGCATGAAGAAGTAAGAGAATGTGTGAATTTTGTAGCTTAGGTCTCCTGAGTCCTAGCTCAGTACAGCTTTTTAAATTTCACTACTTCTTTTCAATGGCTACATATAGATTAGAAAAGGTTTAAGACTCAATTACATGGAATTACCTCCAGAGATGTTAATCATGTCAAGAATCTTTTTTTCTTTGACAGAGCTTTTGTAAGGGTAGATTATCTGAGGTAGTTGCATTTAACCAGAATTCTAATCAAGTAGAAAATATTTCTTTTATTTAAAATGTTTATTTTAATGGCTCATTTGCTTAAAGACATAATTCTGTAAAAGCTGAACACTATGAAATAGTATATCACAAGGCTGACAGAACTGCTTATGACAATAAAACTACCCAGGAGAGGGCTGAAAGATGACTCCCCTAGCTCTCTTGTGCCATGGCAGTGAACTGGTAAACCAGTGGCTGAATGTCAGAAAAAAGAAGAAACAGTGAACTGAGAGAGAGAAGTATATTGTTGAAACTTCTGTAATACTCAGTAAAGAAAACGGGGTTAATTCTGTGCTCCTCTTGAAAATACTCGTCTAATTTTTAGGAATATAGGCAATTTGGGGCATTTTAAAAGTCACAAACAGATCAATTTCACTTCAAAACAGTCTTTTTCTGTCCTAGCTAAGAAGGATTGTTCAGCTAATTTGATTTCTAAAATAATCAAACAAACTCTTTTTGTCATCTACACCATATTGCCTTGTCAGGCAGCCTACAGTCCTGAATTATGACCTCCTGATATTCCCTTGAAGTGTTGTGGGGATGGCAATACTTCATTAGTTTTAAAGACAATTAATTTTCAGAGAGGCCAGGTGCTGAAAGTTGCGCAGTGCTTTGCCACTGGAAAAGGTTTATCTAAGAGGCAAAATCAGAATCCAATTAAAATTCATCAATTGCTTTCAGAAACAACAGGAAAAAATATTTAATAGCTGGGATTCATAGTTCTGGTTGGTGATTTTGTGCTTTCCACACACGTTTGCAGGTCTTCCTCTCCTCGAAGTGTAAGTTATAAAAAATCCTTTGTTGGTAACATAGACTAGCCCGTCCTCAGGTAGAGGCAGTAATTTTGTTGCAGTTAATTAGCATGAACAATATAGTTGCTTATTTTTAAGCTTTCTATATTTTCTCACATTTCAAAATTAAAGAATAAATAAAGACCAAAACTTTGGAAGAAGCTACTAAATAGGCCAACCTCTGGATTTTGTGCACGACTGTACTCTCCCTGTTGTAACAAGTTCTGCTTTTACATATCTTCCAAGGTTTTAGCATCAGTATTGCAAGTTACGATTAGAAACGACTGCTTTGCAAGATTCTCTAGACACTGATTAAAGCTCTGGCTGTATCAGTTTCTGTCCTTCTTACACATTCACCATTTTTAACTGCTCACATTTATGAACAAAATCAAAAAGAAAGGTAACTGAGGATCAACAAGCATTCAAACATGTACATCTACGATAAATTTACAACTGTACAGAGCCATGTCATAAATCTTCAGTGCTTTTAAATATCTTCCCACTCTGTTATGGGTATAGAATTCAATTTTAATTTCTTACACTTAATTTCACACAAAGAAGTATGTTCCATGTAGAAGTGACTTTTCTGCATCTGTATATACCTATGAATTTGATCAACTGTATTCACGATAACTCTGCATATTGAAAAACCTAGGATGTTTCGCAAAGTCTCACTAAGAGACTTTCATTTATTGATGGGCACATTCAGAAAGCTGAACAGGTACTAAAACACATGCCCATAAGTTAAAATAAATATAGACATTTTGCAAAACTTTTTTTTTTTTTTGAGAGCGAAAATGATGAACTGATTGATCTGTACTCCATATGTGCTAACCTATTACTAAACTTTTCAAAACCTTGAAATATCATTTTTGAGGGACAAATCAGTTGAACTGATCCTAGTGTGGATAACTGGTTCCATTTAACTTTGTCAGCCTGGACTTTGATGCTTTAAATTTACTCTCTGATTAGTTTCCCAATTTTATGAATGTAATGTAGACCTGTATTTTCATTTTTCTAACATCGTTATTTTTTACTCATTATTTACTGAATACTTCTAAATATATATTCAAATCAGTTGTACTCTTATTGCACACTGTTATTGTAACAATTGTAGTGGCAATTTCACTTTGTATTTATTGTATGTTTCCTTAAACAGTCAATTAGGTGATCTCCCAGCAAGGAGAGTTTCCAGTTTTGGAAAACTATATTCAACATACTGAATACAGAAATTGTATGTATATAAACATAACTTTTACATACATAAACCTGTTTACTTAGCATAATATCTATATAAATATATGTATATACTCAGAGTGAATATAAACACAGATATATATGTGTGTGTGTGTATATATATATGCACACACACAGTGAAAACCCTCTGCTTTCCATGACATACACAGCTATAAGCATTTCATAACATGAAATTTAATATACATATGTAGAGTTTTGCAGTAGTAGACTTTATCAGTTATTCAGTTCGTTTCTAGTGAACAGTAAGAATGTTAATTTTCAGACTGGAATAAAACACAGACACAAGAGGAGTCTTCCAATCCAGAATCAAAGCACTCGGCGAATAGCTAGCTGGCCTGGGCAGTTTGCCCACTGTAAACATCTGGAAGGTAACCAAGTGGCCTGCCTGCCTGCCTGGTTTCCATCATAAATGTTAATAGATTCAACATATTCCAGTAGGAAATTTGCCCTTTGACTTTTCTATATGTAGGAATCAAATGGAAGGATTTGGTAGGTGCTCTATTACTCGTTCTCTGCACAGTATCACCACAACACAACACTGAATACCTACAGCCATTTTTTTATTTTTTTACTTTTGTTCTCAGATTCTTTCCATGAGCCTATCTTAGCAATTACTGAGTCTGGTAAAGTCGAAATAGAAATTGAAAACAGGTTATTAAAAAAGAAGAACAAGAGTCTAAGAATATTCTTATTTTTCTGCTTTTGTAACAGTTTTTCCTTTGATGGTTCCTTGAAAAAGTACGCCTAAGACAAAAAGTCAAAAAAAAAAAAAAAAAGCCAAACAAGAACCCGCCCTCCTAAATAATAAGATTGTAAATCCATGTTCATATAAAGCTTCTTTATCTCCATGATACATCAAATCAAAAACTAAGCTGCCCTTTAGAGAAACTCACAAATAATGGATACAGGTAATAACAAAATAATTATGTTTTATGTGCTATCATTCAAATTGCCATAAAGCTTCTGAATTAAGAGCTAATTAATATGAATGAGGGCTGCACTGTTGCTATAGGGATAGAAATGGCATAAATCTATTGAAAAAAACTCAGCATCACTTGCACCTCTTGATGCTATTCTACCAGTCTGTCTAGCTCAGTTACAGACAAAACAAGACTGTACAATTAATTTATACAGTGAAATTTATCTTTGGAACTAGGGTCACATTTAATTCACAGTGTAGTTAGAGGATTGTTTAGAGACTACAGTGGGATTCCCAAGCACACATGTCTGATTTAGGTGTACTGGTCCTTCTGGCCGTCAAATGCAAGTCAGGCTCTAAGTCACCTAGACCTATATTTTTTGTATGCATCTCCAATCACACATCAGGCACAAGAAAAGATGAAAAGAAACTGAAAAAGGAAAAACATGAATTGGAACCTACTACCTGATCTTTTTTGTTTGTTTGTTTTTATCTACATATTTCTGTTGTGTTTCTCTGTTTAGTTACAGATTATTATTCTCATTTTCAAACACAAGAAGTAAATTGCCATACCTGCAGAGTGATAATTGCAGGCATACCTACAAGCCAATATCAAAAGAACTATTGGTCTCAAGCAGTTCTTATACTTCCTAAAGGCTCATAATAACAAACCTTGGTTGGGATGGAGAAATGGGCTTTGTTATTTTTGTGGAATATACACAGATTCCACCTATTTATTCATGATAGATATAATGTCATATTCTGTTGAGTATGCTATTTATTTTAAAATAAGTCAGCTATTAACAGTGAATCAAATGCACTAAAATTGACTAAAATTTTATTTACATGTATTTTTCTCAGAAAATAGAGTCAAACTAGTTGCTGTTCAAAAGTGCTTATGATGCATGAGAAAATAGTGTTACATATAATGATAAAAATAGAAAGACAAATGAAATGCTTCAAAGCCACTCCTTACTCCTGTTTACTTCAATCCTTTCTTATACTCTTGCCTGACTGCTGTTCACAAAAACTTCCAACTATAAACAAAAGCAGGAGGAGGCTGGGTCAGTTATTCCTTTCTAACACCTTTCAGAGGTTTGTAAGGAGGTACTGTATTTTCTCCTTTTACTTACATAACCCTGTAATCTCACTTGTGATTCAAAATCAGGAAGTTGCCTGAAATGAAATTGCCAATTTTGTTTTAATTAAAAGAGTGGTAGTGAAAACAGGAATTAATGTACTTCAGCCACAAAAGCTCATATGAACATTCAGTCCATGAAGTGATCAGAAGAAGAATGTAAATTAGCACGAATCCAATATTTTTTTCGTTTCCTTCACTATTTTTAGTTCTTAAGCAATCACTGCATTTGGATTTCCTGCATATTGTTATTTTCCTTTTGTTCAGTCTAAGTACTTGGTACAACAGAACAGTCATTTGCAGACATTGTCAAGAGTATGGCATTTTCCTTAGCTTTACATAAACACATCATTATAAACAATGATTTTGTGGTATAAAGAGAGGAAGGAGAACCTTCCATAGCTCCTCATCAAAGTTGTCACCTGATATTTGCAGAAAAACTCTTTAAGATGATGCAGTAACAGAAAAATAAAGTCCACTACAAAGCAAACGACATCCTGACAACTAGCTAGTCAATATGCTCTTTATAAAGGATAGAGACTAACAAGCTAAGCAGTACACTGCAGTTTGCTTGATTTAGTAATACAGGAGACAGGAAGTTTCAGGAAACTCTTAAGGAGAACAAGGAGATGAATGGGATCGAGGCCCAAAATTGAAATGCTTCAAGCTTTGTATTTGAAGAATGAGAGGATCCAAAGGAAATCCACTCTGCTTCCAAGTGTGTCTCCGTTAATACTTGAGGGGAAGCCTTATGCTGCTCAAAACAATATTTCATTGTAATTCTTTTCAGGCTATCATAATTTATGGGAAGGACTATAAGGCAAGTTCAGGGTCAGTAATCAGAACTATACATGAGTTACCATCCCAGCTTGTGCCCTTGCTGGCCTTAATTTAACATGGCCCAGTCACATTCTCTCAAGCACTTAACTTTTAACCATCCACCTTAAAAGATACAGCAATTAGTGATTAAAAAAAAAAAAAAAAAAGCTACATTCCTGAAACATCTGGAGGAGAGGAGAGGCCTCCACTCAAGGATATTTGCAGACAGTGGGATGTCTCAAATAAGAAATAAAGAAAAAATGTGGCTTTGATTTATGTAAAAATAAGCTTTTTAACCAAACAAATTTTATTACAGTCTTTCATATAAGGAATCATAACATTTCTTCTAACATTAAAATCTGTTTACAAAGTCCCACATTTGGAGAGCAGTTATAATTTTTGATATGTATTTTCAGTAACAAATGAAGCAAAGAAGAGATATATCTAAGAGGAAGAAGCTTAGCTAGTTCATTAAATTTCATTCTCTGCACATGTAGAATATATTTTTCACTTTTCTGAACTAGATTTAGAGTTTAGGACTTCCACGCTTTTTGTACGTGAATGTGTGTGTGAAATACTGAACCATTTTCTACTTAATCTAGCTATATTTTGCATTTTTTTTATATAATGTACTTATAATTTTCCATCATTAATTTCAATTTTATTTTCTTTACCTGTGTTACTTTTATTTCCTCTTTCTTGGTGGTACTCTAAATTCTTTCCAATTTTTATTATCTTTTTTTGGTAAGAAAGTGCTCAAACTCTGTGAAACGGTTCAGGTAAGGTAGCATGTAAAGGAAGTTACCTGCTGTTGTTCCATGCTGCCATTCCTGCTGTCCAAGAATTCCTGATAAACTCGTTCACCTGTAACTTTCTGCTCAATTTGAAATTTACTTCTTTGTTGTTGTTAATGTTCACATGAGATTGCAATAATCAACAAGATTACAGCATTACAAACGTCAGTATTACTCAGTTTTGTCTTTTCAGGCGCTCCATTAGCTGACTTAAAACTAAACAATGAGTGATTGTCTGATTTCTTTTCTGGATAAAAAACTAACCAGACTTGGAAATCTACTTTGATATAGTGACATAGTTCTCCTGAGTTTGGAAACAGAACGAGAATCTGCATAATGTACTCTTGGTTCATTAATAAAGAAAATTTTGTCTGTATTGATGCAGAAATTGAGACAGAAAGGCTTAAGTTAATTGGCTTTGTTCTTTGGGTCAGCTACCATCCAGAAGAGAAATTCTAAAAGAATTGTTTCTAGATTTTTTTCATTGGTTTTAAAAGGAGAATATGAAATATTTAATCCTACTTTTCAAATAACAGAATTACTTGCACTGGGCAAGATTAAATTGACTTCATTTACAGCCTTCATTTTCAGCAGATACAAGCCACAGCATTTTTAAAACAATTTCTCGTTTGAATAATCTGAATATTTTCTAGGCTTTGTCCACATAAAGCTTGGCTCTAAAAATGTCTTGTGTATGCTATGCTGAATCTCAGTAACAGTTTTTCAGAACACTAGAAATATGGGGTTTTATTGTAGCTGTCTTTTGGGGTTGCAAATTGTTAACATCTGCTTTTTTTTTTTTAACAATAGTCTGCTCTCTAGATATTCTAATGACTGTAATTTTCTAGTCAGCTGCTATCTGTCAAGGTAGTTTAGAGGTCACTTTTTGCTATGTAATAGGGAACCTCATGTCGAAAGTGGACACGAGTTCTTTAAGGGAAACAGAGCTTATGCTTGAATTTGCTTTGTGTTTGAAAACAGGGAGTTTAGCAGCCCTAGGCCACACTGATCTTTCAGTTTTTACTCTACTTTGCTGCTTGATCTTTGTTCATACTCTTCTATACACATTTTTTTCTAGCAACAGTTTGCTACTTTTTTTTTTTTAATCCTTGTTTCATTCATAGTACAATTCTTACTCATCTGTATAACTAGAAGCACAGGTAAAACCTAAATATTATTCATTTCTCACTCAACCCTCCCTTGTTTTCTTGAGATTTTAATTCAATTCAAAACGTCAGTGAAAGCATGAAACCTTTTCATTATTACTTACAAATGTTATGCCAGAAAGAACATTAAAGACCTTGCCTATTTATAGCTTTCTTTATATGTGTTGAATTAAGGTTTTCAGTAGTGACTAAATGTATGTTTGACCACTTGCCTTGGAAATACCATTTCCCCTACCCCAGGTATTCATCAGTATGACTTAAATCAGAAAGATTTTAGCCCAGTGGCTAAAATCACACAAAGATAATGAGAAAATATTAAACATCTTTTAGTGTAAAGGCAGTCATACATAAGGGAACTGATTCACATGTGGCATATTTGGCTTCTGGAGTCATGATGTTATCATTAATTGTGAAGTATAAAACAATTCACCAAATCATAGACTTGTTGAGTTTGGAAGAGTCCTCTTCAAGTCATCCAATCCACCCTGCCCTGATCCAGCAGGATCACTTAGACCAAGTTGTTCAGCACCTTTTCCAATCAGCTACAGAGTACCTCCAATGCTAGAGACTACTACATGACCCCTTGACAACCTCTTTCAATCTCTTTGATAGC
This sequence comes from Callipepla californica brunnescens, assembly GCA_023055505.1. Lineage (NCBI taxonomy): Eukaryota > Metazoa > Chordata > Aves > Galliformes > Odontophoridae > Callipepla > Callipepla californica. The sequence continues at coordinate 6,651,876 of JALIRH010000008.1, read as the reverse complement.
AAAAAAGATTTTTAATGTTTAAATAGAATTTCCCATACTTCAATACATCATTCACAAAATCATTTACAGTTACACATTAAGGTAAACCATAGTCATTAATAAACCAGGCTGTAAAATTCAGAAGTCAAGAGCTGGATGAAATCTATTCAGGAAAACTTAGCCCTCTTAGTCTTATCAGCCAGAGTTTATATTATTCAAGCTGTCTTTGCTCTTTAGAAGAGCTTACCTACTGTGCAGGGACTGAGATGTGAGAGGACTGCATCTTATAGATGAAAGACATGAAATATAGACAAGCACAGTATTTAGTGGAGTATTTCGTTTTGTTTGTTTGTTTGTTTTTAAAGTAAGGTTTCTACTGGCAGTGCCATTTTCCTAAGGGGGTTTATAGCTCTGAGTTCTGTCTGGAAGAGCTGAGGACTTGTAACTTGTCTTCACCACTTTGTCATGTCATCTGTGTCAATTCTGCTAATTTAGGTGATGAAGTTTGCTAGTTGGTTTGTCTAGCCTCCTTTTAAGAGACAAAGGAGACAACAACCTGTATAAATCTGTTTACAGAAGGAAGGTAAGTATACAAGTTATGTTAGTTAGATAAATCATGTAAGTAGCTTCTTTTTGCGCCTTGCCTTTGACTCAGTCCTGCAGATCCCAGTAAGATTAGTGCATACATGTAAAATTTTGCAAAACTGAAAGTATATTCCATTTTTAGAGTTAGCCTCAAGACTCAGAACACTGGGTTCCCTTCAGTATGCAAGCTTTACAGTAAATATGTTTGTGGCAGTGAAAAGTATAGGATGCTAGCAGAACTTAGTGCAGGGTACCATAAGCCACCAGTCAGTACCAAGGATCTTCACAAATTGAATGACTGAGTAGTTGAGAGAGACTTTTAACTATTGAGAGAATACCTAAGGACTTCTCTGTGTTTAAAAACTCATTTAAAAAGTGCACATAGAAGTGGACTAAGATATATTTAACAACTCATGAAAATAAAGATTCTTCTGTTATGAAACCTAGTCTGTGAATGCAAGAGGTTTTTGCAGATGATTTCCAAAGAAAAGAAAGTTATTGTGGGAGACACACTAAAGCAAGATAGCACCTGACAGCAGAATTGCCAGAAGAGAAACCTGAGCTTATATCTGTTTAGAAGCTCACCGTCATGGTAACACACTGACCTGATCTTTTAATGCAACTGACAAAAACAGTATGTAGAATTTTTTTCTCAGCCGTTGACTGCAGATGATGAATAGTAATAGATTTTGCATATTGAAACTAATAAATGCAAATGCTGGTGCTCTGGGACTATAATGAATTCCATGAAATTGCTCACTTGTTAGCTGAATGGCATTAATGAATGACCTTCCCAACTGAAATTCAGAAATTCACAGATCAGACAGGTCATCTCTAACTGCCATCACCTATTCATATGTATATTCTACATCACACGCAAAATTGGGGCTGTTGTCTCCAGATTAAGAGAAAATCAACAACGACAACATCATTATTTTTAAGAATACTCCTTCTTGAGAATGATAGATATCTTTGCATAATAACAAGCATTTGAATATTAACTGCAATTACAGTTGTGATCTGCAAAACCCACCCAATGGAAATTTGTACACTGAGTTTTATGCCATGTAGTGTTCCCAGTAAAAATATCAGCTTTCAGATGCAGTATTTTAGAGGAAAAGAACACATTAAAGTTACCTTTCAGATACACCATCTCAACTAACTCTTAGTAAATGTGAACTTTTAATTTAGTCTTCATTTTAGTGAGTCAAATAATGTAAAGAATAACAAACATAGCCTGAACTTCACTGTATTGTTTAGTACCATTGACTAGCTAGAGGTAGTAAAGAAAAAAAAAAAAAAAAAAAGTATAAAAAATAAGGCAGTAAGAACACATTGCTCTAAAGTATCATTTTTCTGAGTAGCAAAAAGTAGTGCAATCTTAACAATTTTGATAAAATCTGAACAGGTCTAGCAGATAAAAGTCCAAAACATTATGGTATCATTTAAGAAGTCATAGTGCAAAAAGAGATTAAAAGCAGATGTTCATAGGTGAAATAACCTTTCATACCAAGAAGCTATTAGGTTACCAAATACAGCTGAATTTATCATCGCCCTGAACTCTGCAGAAGTTTTTTGGCATAGGAATTGGCTGTTGTTTATTGATATTTAACCAGAGGATGATGTACACTTTGTAAAGCATTAGCCCAACTTCTTTTGGAATAATAACTGATGGAAATGACTATAAACAAATATACTTCAGACTTGAGAGACTTCAGACCTACTATAATGGATTAGATCATATGAAGAAAGCAGTGGCCTTCAGCCTCCTGCCTTTATGAAACTGCCTCCTACGTCTGAGAACCTTTAAAGCACGAGCCTCACTCACCATCTATACAATAGCATTTATCATAAGACGTATCACAGAAACTGAGTATATGAGATTTACTTTTGAAATTTTGAGCTTAAGTTTTTAATGTTACTTTTTTTTTTCCTTGTTAATTTGATGATTCTATATTAAAAATTACATATTAAAGCCACAATAAAACATCAACAGATTTAATCCGAAGTTTGAGAATGGAGTATTTTCATATTGTTGATAAGGGTGCAGTGTACTGTGGCTGGCTAATATCTATAGTGAATTAATCTATTGGAGAGTATTACTACAGATAACAGAATATCACACACTTCCACAAAATATTTGGATAATATACTCCTCCTTCTTTAAAATAGAGATAGTGATATTTATCTGTATACATAATGTTCTAGTGATGAAGAATGATATATTTAACTCTCACTTAGTTGAGCCTTCAACTTAATAGTTATACTACTCAGCTGCATGCTTATCATTGTCTAGGCAATCCTTTTAATATATATTATGCAAGCACAGAATTAAAAGTCACTCCTCACCTGGCTTTTGCAATCTAAAACAGTGACTGGGTCCAAGATCTGGTCTTACCTGTCTTCCTTTGTCCACTGTCTATGTGTGGGTGTTTTCCAATGGTCTTCATCTTTATTATTTTTCTTATCCTCCAACTGTTCAACGTTGTTCATCCTGTAAGTATAAAAATCACATTAGCCTTAGAAGGTGAACCTACAAAGCAGCTAAACACTTTTTGCTGTCTGTGCTGTCCAGCTCATGTGTACAGAGAAGAAATACAGCAAGTCTCTTTAACTTCCAATTACTCTTGAATTGCTGAATTACGTTTAAGTAGGTTAGACATAACTCGTGCACAATCTAAAGATTTATGTTTGACTTAGGTAGAGAAAGAGATGGGCAACCAGCACAGCTTGTGGAGTAATGAAGTTGAAAAAAAGCTGTAGATTTCCTTGTTCCTAAATTCTCAGAATAATTATCCCTACTTTTGACAGCAACTGGGTGAACAAATCGAATGAAACATATCCAATATACGTTACATTTTCCTGTAAGCAGTCACATACGGTTTACGATGCATCTTTTAGTCATTTTACACAGAATATAAATGGTCAATATGAAGTCTTTTAACAAAAGTCCAACTAGTACCAAGAGGTTTTACTTACGTTGTCACCCTTAAACTAGTAACAGAAGACAGCTATTTTCCTGTGCCCTTAGTTCTATATTGAGGCATAATTCTGTTCTGCCTAAAGCAGATTTGACAATCGCTATTGTCATTTACACATTTATTGCTTAGTTTTGAGTTGAATTCCAATTACTTTCTTTCAGTGTCAAAGTGACTATGCTGGAACTACTAAGTATTGACAGCTGGTGATAAAAACAGAAAAAATGTACAGCAGAACAGGATGTGGAAATTCAGGGTTTTTTTTTTCTTTTTTCTTTTTTTTTTTTCCAGCACTTTGCAATAACAGTGAAAAGGAACAGAAAAAAAGCAAGCAGGCACTCACACTGTGATACAAATATCTGTGAAAGTTGTTAATTTTTCTAGAGTCTTATTTTCATCGGTGTTTACAGTTGAAAATATTATCTTGTATACAAACTGTATATTCATAGGAAATACATTCTATTTTCCTTCAGCTAAAGGAGTCGGCCACAGGGACCTTTCCTAACAGAACATAAAACAATAACTTGGTCCTTAGACTATAGGCACAAGATGGACATCCCACCTTACCTGAGGATAAGGACATTCTATTTTTGATAGTTCCAAGGACACAAAAACAAAGGAATCTAGAGTTACTTTTGTGTTACAAAAAGACCAACAGCCTTTGCAGAGGTGGACAGCTTATATTTGCTCTTACTGTCATATTGCTTTAGCTACTTTCTCTTGTTTACAGATAATTATTAAGAACTGCATTCAATGTCCATTGGACACCAATGTAGGAGACATCATCTGGATTTCTAGTTTGTAATTCAAATGAAGTACAATTTTTCCTGAGCCAACCATCATTCTACTGCTGATAACCTTGATGTAATCTATGTTACCAGACATGTACCAATATATCTTTTAGATAGATATATCTGTTTAGTCTTAGCCCGGGAGCTTCAACTTTATACAAACCTGCTCACTGTCCCAGGCCATGTTTATCTATTAAATATTGTTTTCTTATCCAGATCAAAGCAAAATCTGGTTAAAACAGGAGCTTTTTTTTTTGCTTTTTTTTTTTTTTTTTTTTTTTTTTTTTTGTATTTTCCTGTACAACAATTAAAGTGTCAAGCACAACCCAAACTGCAGTCTTAAGAAAGACCATCTCCCAGATGGGATGCTTAAAAATAAACATTGTTTTTCCAATAGAACCTGCCAGAACCCTGCTGATCTATTGAGCTTAAAAGCACCGGACATCAGCTGCCTCTTATAGAAATTCTTCTGTAGTCTGTGGTAAAAAAAATAAAATAAAATAAAATAAAAATTTTTTCTCCCTTAGTTTTATTTATAAGCAAAGCAATCCTGTTTATAAGCAAAGGAGTCCTGTTGGCAGGTTCCCTATCCCACCTCTAAGCATTCTTGGTGTTTTCACCCCACTCCTGCACATCATATTACATTTTTTTTTAACCTATCTCCCCCCTAGAACTGTTACTAACTGTAATTTGATCCATTTGCAATGTGCTTTAGACACAAAATTTCCTAATGGAGGCAAGATCACAACACTATGCTTAGTATTCCACTTGTACTGCAACCTATGGCTAATCTTCAGCATTACTTCTACTGATTATGGCACACTGCTGATCCATGCACTGCATCAAATAAAGGTTGGTGTTTTCTATTTATTTTCAGCCTGATTGTTTCTGTGGAAAGGCAGAAAGGTTTCCAGAAACCTGGGATTAAAAAACACTTCTATCATTTTTTCCAAATAAAATGAAATACTTCAGCTTTCTAAAAATGTATGGAGAGGAAAAAAACCTAAACATTACCAGCACTGCTCTAACAGACAGGCACCTTCTGTTCTAGCTGTGTCCAGGGATATGCTTTCTACTTTGCTATGTGTCTTCCTTAAAATATCTGCATATACTTCATTTAAAGCAAAGGAGAAAAGTATTCTCATGGTTGATCTTCATGTTATAAAGTCTCTACTGCCAAAGCACTGTAAAGCACTGGCTGAATTCCTGTGCCACCAGGAAATGAAACTCAAAAGTATCTCAGCAACATGTGAATTTACCCATCTATTTAACTACAGCACTTATTTGAGAAAGAAAAGGCAATTTCTTAAATCCCAGCCACCCTTCAGTCACCCTGCAAGCTCTTTATTTTAACTCTTCCAGAGGTACAATTCATTTTTATAACTGCTTCATTACCAAATCAAAAATGTTATCTACAGTGCAATCTCAAAGCACAGGAAATACACTGAGCTAAGTATTGCTACTCTTACAGGACTGCACCAAAGCTCATACAAGGTCAAACAATTTTGCCTTTGCAAAATGGTGTGATTTTTTTTTTTTCATTTCATTTTTCATTGCTGAGGACAAAGTAGCCCAAATGTCAAAAAACAACTGGAACAAACAAGAACAGAGTCTGTTTTGAGGGTTACAGCCATCTTTCAACAGTTTCTTCTGAAATTCTGATCTCAAAAAAAAAAAAATTAAATTGAATTTACTCAAACCTTGAAATTATGGTAGAATAAACATTATCCATCACATAGCCTTTCTTCTAAGCTTTATTATTTCTTCAAAGTTAATAAAGTACATTTTTATTTTAGAATCCACTTCGTGTTACCACTTCAACCTTTTTCTGTCACCGCTGAACACATGCATTTGACAATGACTCTTCACGAATTTTCAGAATTTCTTTTATACGGAAACTATAACTTTTATTTTTACCTTTTCAACTCTGGTTTGCAATGAAAACAAGTGTATGACGTACTGCTCAGAGAGGTGGGGTGGGGCGAGTATTTACAGAGACTGTGAAAGACCACTGAACTAGAACTGGCAGAGAACTGCTCTGAGGCAAAATGAGAGACATCTGAAGATTTGAGTCACATGCTTCATTCATTGAGCTAATGCAGAGTTAACAGACATGGGGCTGCTTTATCCAGGAAACATAAGGAACGTTTTTAAAAATAGTTTCAAAAATCATCATGTCTTAATTTCAAAAAAGAAACTAAGATTTAGACTGAAATAATAAATGTAGCAATATATATTGTGATACAATTCCAGCAGCAAACTGTAAAAGCACAGATTAGCTTAAAATACCAGACAGATTAAAAAAAAAAAAGACTCTATAATAAAGTGTTGAGGTCCAACTATTAGATTTTCATACTTAAAAGTTAAACCCTCAATGTTTACTGTATATTTTCCGTCTTTTAGGACAGCCAGTAGATATCATGTCAATCAAATTATGCAGAGATTGTTTCTTCCTACAGATATGACTATGAATTTCAGTCTAGGAAACTGAAATTGTTCTGAGCCAGCCCTTTTGCTTGCATTCAGTAACAGCAGGCAACAGGCACAGACTGTCCCTGTGAAAGATTTACTTTAGGTCTAGAAAGAGAATAACAATCTGTAGTGTCATAATATGTTTGGCAGATTCTCATTGTTACAGGCTCTGCTCATTCCTAGAAGAGAAATGAAGCAAGTGCAAAGGAGCATGACTATATTTTGCAGTACTAAACAAATGATTCAGACATCAAATCACTGTCAAACACTTTTACTTTTTTTCCTTCCCTGAATATCCCTATGCAGTCTTCAAAGACCATGAAATTCTCAAAAATATCAAACTCTATGTAGACTTCAAATTTATTCTTTGGCCCACTTGAAATTTTATGTTTCAAACTCAAGAGACTGAATGTATGTACAGACTTTCTTTGCTGTTTGTTCTTAAACTAAATGTTAGGGAGCAAATATCAGCATTTATTGAAAATTAAGGACTTTCTCCAAAAAGAATGTCAGTAGGAATTTAACAGAAACAGGAATCCCTTCAGATAAATCTCACTGAAACTTTAAGGCCACGTATTTTGTGCTGTTAAACAGAACTCTTATTTTCTGCAAATGTTTAGGCAATTACCACAGCATAACCCACTGGCATAAAGCAATAAACAGGAAAATACAATTCTTGATTTCTGCTGTAGAATCCATTACTCAAGCAGGTAATTGTGGCTCCCTACACCTCTGCCACTCATTATCTACCTTGCTGATTAGGCTGAGATCATCTGTACAAGAGCTGCCTTTCATCAGATGTGTATATAATATCCAGCACAACAGAGCAGAGTTTGGAGGGCTTTTGTTATTAATAAACCTTCAATAATACAGAGAAGATATATAAGGGACAGGAATTTCTCCAAACTCTTCATTTACCCAAGAATTAAATATGTAAATAAAAAATAAAAAATAACTTCTTAGCATATGAATGCAGATACATGCATACAGTATCACAGCTCAGCAATGATTCTCTGAGGGCAAACTTCATGTACAATAATAATAAAACACCCAATCGTATGACTTACAATTACTTGTTCTAACTACTATATTTTTTCAAAATAATTTCGCTTCCATATAATGGCAAAATTCATGACCATATCGTATAATATTTTGCAGTGAAAAATATATTGTCATTTCATTCATTACCCAATCAATTGTTAAAATAAATTATTCATGAAGAGAATTAATATCTTTGACCATTGGAAGATAGAAGACATATAATGACCTCTAATTAGAAGTTACAATTACAAATATGAAGGAAACGGGGAATGGTGTGCCTGCACTTTGACTACAAAGTCTCACAAGAATTACGCTGTTCAGAAAAAAAAATCCAGCATTTCATTTCCTTACTGTGATGATGTAATTAATATTTACAGGACTGTAACATTTTATTCTTTACAGACAATTCTAATTCCAGTACATCTTTCATCCAGAGTAACACATCAATAACCGGAGATAATTTTTACTTTACCAGTCAGAGTCCAAACAAAACAGCCAGCTAGCTCCTCTGCAATGTGCTCTGGGAAAAGCTATTCTGAGTACATGGGCAGAAATTCACGTGATTCATCACTTAAATACATGATCAATGTCGCCAAGCACAAAATAGCTATGCATTCCCCTAGAGAGGCAGCACACATTAAATTTATTCTTAACATCTTTTCTGGTGGCTATGTTTACGAATCATAACTTCTCAATTATCTCATTTTTCTCTTTTTGAATGTTATACTTTAAGTACATTCCTTGATTTCCCAGGTGCTTGAATTTCTGCTACTTTGGAAATACTCAAATGTGCAAAGATGCATGTTTGCTCATTTTGTTAAAGAAGAACTTGAAAATCTTTATTTCTGTAGTCAGGTAATGGTTTACATAACACTGCTTTTCATATTTTTTGATTCTCTGAAACTGCTTCACCTGCACACTGCTCAGCAGATCGAAGCTCAGCTTCCATATTTGGAAGCTTCTGATGCTTTTTACTTATTTCCTGGAGAAGCAATAAACTTGGAGAACCATGTTCTTGTTCCTAATTATAGAAGAATTTTACTACAGGATGTGGCAAGAATATTTTCCTTACTGCAGAGGTAGTATGAATTTTATTCAGGACATGGTATGTAGATATAGCATCCTTGTTTAAATTACACATAAACACTTAAAAAGGTCTTCCAAACTATAGGATAAAATAAAAACACATTTTCATCCAAGATCTAACTTTTCTGTAGAATACTAAGAAGGACTTTAACTTTTTATCATTGTATTTTATAAGTTGCTTTAGAAATGCTAGAAATATATTACTCTGTTGTACATGCTTTATTTTAATAATTAGTCTTGCACTTTACTACTTTTGCTCTCATAAAGAAAATTCAGGAACACACACAAAAAATTATTAACACAAAAGCTAAACTAAAATTTTCATTTCTTGCAGTGTTACAGTGGTGGTCACCAACAGCAGGATTTCTGTATACTTGCTGTCTGTAGATCACTCAAAAACTACAGTGGAACAAGAATTATTTGGATTCCATAAAAACAGCTCCACTACACTTTCTTTGTTAATTCTGCAAAAAGATGAGACTAAGGTAAGTGGTACAGACTGCCAGAAGTTGGATATTTCTACTCTGCTTTGTATACAATTCTCTTTATTTTCACATATACCTACCACTGTGTGAACAAAGACCCTAAAACCACCCTATTCCAATACTAATCAAAAGGCAAATTCTACAGTGCTTGAACATCACAGAATCACAGAACTGTAGGGGTTGGAAGGGGCCTTTAGAGATCATTGAGTCCAACCCCCTGCAAAAGCAGCTCCCAGCCCAGGTTGCACAGGTAGGCGTCCAGGTGGGTCTTGAACATCTCCAGAGAAGGAGACTCCACCACCTCTCTGTGCAGCCTGTGCCAGTGCTCTGTCACTGCACTGTGAAGGAGGTCCCATGCACATTTGTGCGGAACTTCCTATGCATCAGTTTGTGTCCATTTCCCTGGGCCAATATTGACACACACTGCAGAGAAGAGACCCTTTGCCTCCTGCTCCTTAGATATTTATAAATGTGGATTGGATCTCACTGAGTCTTCTTTTTATAAAGCTGAACAGACCCAGGTCTCTCAGTCTCTCCTCATGAATGAGGTGTTCCACGCTTTTTATCTTCTTTGTAGCTCTCCACTGGACTCATTCCAGAGCAATATGATGAAACAAGTAATGGACTTTCTGGGGGCTTACCTCTAAAAGCATGTTTGCTAAAGAAAAAGCCACACTGCTGTTTTTTAATCCCTTTTTGCTAAAAGCCTGAAATTGTAACTAAGCTCAGTTTCTTTTGCAATGCTGACTGAAATATTACAATGCTAAAGTCATAACCCCTTTGTAGCTTGTAGGGCTGGATGGCAAACGCAAGCTTAAAATCTGCCAGTCCAAAGGTGCTGAACCATGAATGCCAATGAAAGCCTCTTCTTTCTGAATGTCATCAGCATTAGAAGTTAATTTATGGACTCCTTTTCCTGAAGTGCAGACACTTAATCTGAAATCACTGACAGGCTGGCAGTTTTAACATCGAGTTGGGTATCAAAGTTCTTCTAGACAGAGAGGCAGGAGAGCAGCTTCCCTGATTGCCTGATCAATATTCCGCTTCAGCTGAGATACCTGCCACTGCTATTGTACCTTCTGAGTACATTCTGGCTGCTTCATGCTTAATATTTAAACTGTGTACCTATCTAATGCAAAACCAGATGCAGAAAGATATGAATACAGTTTTATTCACAAATTCGAAAGCATTTTAGGCTGTTACATTTCTGAAAAGGTTGCTTTATTTAAAAAAAAATCTAAAAAGGATTCAGATTTTCAGGTGTTTTTATTATTATTATTATTTTTCCCATTTCCATACCTTTGAAGACAAAAAAAAAAAAAAAAGTACTGAAAGCCCACAGCTGAGTTTCAGAGGCTCAGGAGTTAATCAGGCTCTCATTTAGCTGGGTATCTCTTCAGAGTAATTCCATTAATGCTTCACTGAGGGACTGAATAGACAACAATTGAAATGCTAGGTTCCAGTTTTAACTAAGCCTTAATTATTATTATTATTTCCATTATTATTGTCATTATTTGGCCTCGAGCTGCCATTTTGTTAGCCTTGTGATCAGCTCAAGATACAGTGTCACGTAGCGTCATGTAATGACTCTCAATTTTGAGAGCAGAAAATGCAGAACACTACCACTATAATCAAAAGAGAGCTTATAAGGATTTTTTTCTGTCTTAGTGGAAAAAATTGTTTGAGGCATTTAGAATTTTTGGTTAGGCTAAAGTCCCTTTTCAGTATCAACAAATAGTAACGGTGTTGGCATATCTTTGTTGCTGTCCTACAAATGATCCTCCTGTGCAGACTCAGAATGAACAAAATCCCACCAGAGTCATGGAGAGCACCAGACTCCTACTTTCCACTATGTGCTCTGAAAGAAACCAGACTGGGATTCCTAGAGGATGATGGTCGAACAGGGAAATCAAACCAGGAGGTATGTGAATAAGTAACCTTGAAATAAATTATGAGAGATATTAAGTTAGCACTAGAGTTGTGTACTGCTGTTATAGTTATGTCATCACTTTCTGCTGACATCAATGGCTCTATCTATGAGCAGCCTTGAGGAAAGCAGGAGACAAACAAAATGGAGAGTGGAAAAAATGAATGCAAAAGAGAAACATTACAAGCAACTGGCTGATGAGGATGGGGTGATCATCACAGCCATTAAGAAAAGCATGTAAAGACAGCTTGGTCAGGAGGGCTAACCAACTCTAAAAGGCATTTTTGTTTGCTCTGCCACATGTCCAGCGAACAGATTTAAAAATGCTTTTTTGCTACAAGTCTGCCACATTTCCAAATCGATATAAACTGGGACTCCATTGTCTAGATTATTTAACCGCTGTAATAAGCATGCTTGATTGCCAGGGTCTGTCATTCCAGAGGCCAAATCAAAGACATGATATTAACTTCTTTCAAAGATGCAGCAACCAAGGCAGTAGAAGAATGCAAATAAATCAATTCTGCATGCTTAATCCCATCTCCCTTTCATACACGCCTGGTAATGGAAAATGATTTTTTTTCCACCCTGCCTTATCATTCTGAGGTATGAAAAAGAGATTTTGTCACAGTAATGAAGCACAGGAAAAGGGAGCTTGTTATAAACTGATTACAGTTTAGATTGAAGGGCAGGTTTTCATTAGCTTTGTTAGATTGAGCATAATCATTGGACTGGAGTAATTACCCCACAAGAAACTTCAGAATGAGAAGGTGAGTCCAATGTATGGTACACAAAAATAAGAAGCAAAGAGCTAAGGTGTAAAAAAGAAAGGCAGAAGTTCTTCCAAGCTACATCAGTGAAAACAGTTGAACTTCTCATTAAGAAACTCAACAAAGAAAGTATATATCTTATTTACAGAACCAAGAATTTGTTTAAATGTTGTTCTTTCTGCAGTCAACTATCTAAGTCAACTAAGAAGCACACATATAGCTGAACCTGCCCTGAGTGCAACCTACTCTACTTACTTGCTTAAATAGACATTAACCCGTTGTAATCTACTCAAGACCAAAGAAACTTTTACAGATCTTGCCTCTTTTCTCCGGAAGATGCCAAACAAAATGCCTACATTTGACACTCAGAAGAAAAACCTCAAAAAATTTGCTTACTCAAAAATTTCAGAGAATTCTTCTCTAAAGGACAAATTGTTCACAGAAGAAGTAGTTCTCTATAAACTAGATTAAAGGCTGTAATGATGGTATCATTAATTCTCTTACAATTCAATCTCTTCTTTGTACGTATAAAGCACCAACCCTCTCAACTCCATTATGTTTTAGTGCCTGATTTATGAAATAATCCCAGGACATTAATGATGCCACAGGTAACAGTTGTAATATTTCAAGTGGTTTTAAGGCACTGTTCTAACAATGTAGTACATTTTGTTTGAACTCCATTGCACTTTATTTTTCATCTTGCAACACTTGCATTGAGGAGCACTGAGCAATACAGGCACAGTTTTAGTCACTATACTTCATAAATTCCTTTCTTCTGCAATTTATCCTCTCTTTCCTGACTCCAATGGTCACCTTTTACTCTTCCCTTGGACTCCTTTCTATGCATGCACCTTTGCTGCATATCTGCAACAGCCTTCATATTCACGTACACCAGACATCTTTCTCCACATCCTTTAGCAAATCCACCCATCTTCTCTCATTATTAATAATCCTCAGCTCCTTTTCAAGTGTGGTCTCATATATACAGATATACACATGCACACGCACATGATATTTCCTCTAATATTTAGATTGCAATTTCTTGCAGCCATGGTCCACTGATAGAAGAAATCAGTCAGTAGATATGTTGTCTGAGAGGCCCAATCACATGGGCTCTGAGCCTTGCTCAGTCACTGCTGCCTTACTGCCTTTTCTTTTTCACCTTCTACCACTGCCTGAGTCTAAGCAGCCTCTAGAGCATCTCACAGCATGGTTTTGGTTCACTTGCCAGTGGCAGTGCTGCTACTACAGCACCTTTCCCAAGAGAGCCCTGATCTCAGGCTGGGCCTCTGAAGATTCGGATGACACACACAAATAGCATTGGATGTAACAGCAGACTTCTACTCTGAAGATAAAGAATGGCAAGAAATTGTCTATCCCACAGAATGAATAAAATTTTCAAATGCATTTTGTCCTGGCTCATCATGAAAATCTGAAATCACAAACTGAAGTGTGGGTGAGTGCAGAACAGCGATAGGGAAGTTCTTAATTAAGCCTTGTGCTATGAATGCCCCTGCAATGTCCTAAAATTCTTTCCTACATCCTTCCTATCTCACTTTCTCCCATTCTTTTAATCTGTCTCTATCTTACCACAAAATACATGGAGTCAGAATATATAGAGATGCACCAAAGTTACACAGAGCAGAGTTCTATCTATGCTGGGATCCCTGTGAGGTGAAACAGTCAATATCATTTACCAACAGTACTTGACTCTTTCCCTCTTTACTCCTGAAAGTTATCACTTATGGAAAGAAAAGAGGTTACATCTAATCCTGTGTTATTTCCCATTGGTTAGGCTGCAATTTGAATGGTTTAGAAAATAAACCTATATAGGTATTAAATCAGACAACTTTGTGACTTAGTGAAGATTTTCTTATTCTTTTTTGCATATTTTTTAAAAGTATGCTTACCAAAGCAATTTTTTCTACTTGTGCCCCAAGATCTCCTTCAACTACATGTATTCTTGTATGACTTGTAAAAACCCAAACAGGTCACATTGTTCAAAAATCTATTTACTTGTTTTCCACAAAGAGCATGAATTTTCACTGATAACAACACTTTTGTTCAATACTGTGCCCTTTATCTGATTAGTTAAGAGTTTTATAAACTTTAATTAAATCTGAAAGCACTCTTACAAATTAAAGAAGCAATGTTATATTCACTTTGGGTCACCTAAACTGAAGTGAGTGAAAGAAAGGATCCTGCTCCTTAATTTCTCAGGCAAAATACTGGGCCATCACTGTACAGCAAAGTTATTTCTATTAACTTCTGCAGTTATTCAGGACTAAATAGGACAGACTAGCACCCACTGCAAAGCACACTCATGTGTTTGTATATTCCCATCTGTTTTCACTTGATTAACATCATAGTATTTGTAAGGAGAAAAAACTGAACTAGTGCTCGAGAGGAGATATATCAGTAACAGACTGAGATCCTGTTTCTCATAAATATTAAACTTTGCTTCAAAGTCTTTTCAAAAGACATCTTAAAATAGTTAATGCAGATGATCACTCTCTCTCCTTCAATTTTTCTTGAACAAAATTGAGAGCAAAAATGTTATCTATTATATTGCAAGTTTGTGTGACACAATCACTGTACTGATTGCCATGGACATTCTGCTTCATCCTACTGCTACAAAATCAAGTTTTTAAAGGTTGCTGGAAGAATTTAACCCCAATAGATCCTGCCATCACACTTCACTTTTACATGGTTTGTTATTTCTACTGTGCATGACACTGTGAAAGCAGAGGTCAGGGCCCTATTAAGACAGGTGACCAAGAGCTGGAGAAAAGTGAATTCCTATCCCCATCACCATTAGATGCAGTGACCAGACTTGCCTCTCACTGTTCACTGTTTAAGTCAAACTTGACCTAGCGACACAAAAAAGGAACTTCAGTGCCTTCTTTATTCTCTTCTGATGAAAAAGAAAGCTCATAAATCTAATATCCATCACAAAGACTACTTTGCAGAACACAGGCCCTAAATTTTAAGTCAGAATTTATCATATTAAGCAGAACTACCCAGAGTCATGAGCAACATGCATGACAAGACAGACTCAGTGTCTGCTTTACTAGTAGAAAGAAAAAAAAAAGTTCTGAATTTGTGCACTGAGTTGTCTAGATCTGTAGAATTTGGCTCACCTGAGTGTGAGGAATTGACACACAGTTCTTTATGAGGTTTTTACTTTGTTCCAGTGTAACAAATACCATATAGTCCAGCTATATGATCATCCACTACTCCTCATTCACAACACTTATACCTGCACCAGAGAAGGCAGGTTACATGTGGTTTCACCCTTCTTAAGCAAGAGAAAGGTTAGAAAGTGCCAGGGAACAGATAAACAATGGCACTTAAAGCAAATGAGCAAAGGTAGAAGAGAAGCATCCCTCTTCTTGTGGAAATGGGGTGGGCTGGGAGCAAGTGTGTAATATACAGATCCCTGCAGATAGAACAAGGATTTTGGTAACCTACACAACCCATTTCAGACAATGGAAAATATGCAAGGAATACACTGGGTGCAAAGAAAATAATACAGAATAGATGACACAGTAGAAGCAGGCTTCAAGAACTTGGGTGAGAGTGAGAGGAACTATTAGTCACACAGAGAAACAGATGGGAGGCTTGAAGTTGGCAAAGAAAGGGGAAAGAAAAAGATCTCATTCAGAGCCTCATACAATGATTGCTCTGTAAGCTCTGAGGAATCCAAACTCTGACTCAGGTATAAGGAATAGATATGCAGTAGAAGAAGAGAAATGGAAAAAAATCAAGAGTGGTCAAAACAGAGTTGAGGGTCAGAGGAGATTACATGTTTTGCTTGTTCTCTCATTTCACTTGAAATAAATCAGCTTTTTTTTTTTTTTCAGCTGAGTAATCTTTGCTCATGGGGATGCAAAGTTTGGATGCAAATTTGACAAAACTGAAGATGGATGTCTTCTATTTACAGAATTACCATTCCAATTAAACAACACTTATTGCCATTAGTTTGACATCAGTTCTCTGAGATTAAATGGATTCTTGATTAAGCATGTCCTGATCAAGTGCAGTGCTCTGTGCGAGTGTTTTAATATTATGCACCAGTGGATATTTTGAATTGCTCAATTAAACAATTCCTAAATTAAAAATAAATAAATAAATAAAAAAGGTAAAGCAAGAAAGAAAACTTCCTCACAGTGAATAACAGAGAAGTTGTTACAGCATGACAACACTTCCTCTGGGGAAAAGGGCATTGAAAAGCTCACCAGATTGAGATGTATACCTATGCGAGATTTACATGATGCAAAATAATGTCCTGACAATGGCAGTACTGGCAGATAGTGCTAACATTATCAGTGCTTAACATGCTAGTATTTTAAACATATTACTTACAACTTCTGACATTTTTCAAGCATATAAGATTCTTTTTTAATCTCTGCTCAAGAATATCTCCATCATTTTATAACCATATTATGATTTTATTATTACGTCAATGTGACATGTCCACTCCCTCATTTTCATATGCTTTATTGTAATATTTTCCTCATTTTCTCTGACACTGATTATTTTAATTTATAGTCACAGCCAGAGCACTTGTAAAAATAAAAGTATTTTTTGTTCCTTATTACAGTGCAGAGATTAAGCGTATCTGAATCTATTTCCTCTGACAATCATCAGTTGAGCAAAACAGATCATTTTTACCTGATGCACTGATTATAGACTGGGTTTCGTAAAACAGCAAGGAATGAAATGACCTTTCAACCATTCTTCACTGCAGAAGATATCAACACATTCTTTAGACTCCAGCAGAGCACTCATAAATAGCAATGCTTATTTAAGATAATTCAACGGGCAACAGAAGAGACACTGAGAAGAATTCTCATTAGATTGAATAAAAAGAAGGGAGTAAATGCATGCTGTGTGTTTTTTCATTTCTAAATAATTATTTAACAAGAATTTGAGCTATATCTTAGTTTTCTACTGCAACTTAACGTAGATTATTATAGGATTGTAAATACTGGCCATCTAAAACTGACGCATTTATTTGAGGTAATCATCCTCTACCCATCCCCAACCTGACAAAAGTTTCTTCAGTCTTCCAGCCATCCCCACCAATTTGGGCATTTCAGTTTGCGGATAATGCACCATTACTTTATCAGCATGGTGTTGTTTATCACAACTGAACCAAGCAAATTATTTGATATCTGATTAATGATTCCATCAAAATGGATCTTATGTCTCTGTCCTCACCATAAGACTGAATTAATATTAAGAAATGTCTGTTTACATTCTTAAAGAGCTGCTCAAATGATCTGTTGATCTGTACTCTACAGAACTAAAATTCCCCATGGTCCTGCATTTCACGGCTCAAATTTTCTTCCACCTAACATTAGACTTTCCCTAGGTTAACTACACAGACTTTACAGGATACATGCTGGTATAAATCACAGATAGCAAGAGGACTCTAAAAGATATTTAGAAAAGAAATTGAAGTTCATTTGCCTTCTTAAAAGGAATAAAAATAAACAAAACCCCCAAAATAACATCTTTAGCACCAAATCACAGCCCTTGAAACAGGATGTTTTCGATTCCTTTGATAGCAAAAGCAAAGAATGCTGAATAAACCTATTATCTTTTCTTCGTGCCTATTTTCACTTTGATGTAAAATAAATAAAAAATGAAATGACAATTCTAGATATGAAGACACCACATTGTCGTTGCTCTGTGTTCTTACAAATCTCATTCACTCATGTCGTTTAAGCTGCTGAAGCCTTTGAAGTTGGAAAATACTACCACATGAACTTCTAGCATTGGTAATTAAGACATAGTGTGGCAAATCAAAGGGGACGTGCTACCTAGTGTCTACAGTTCCTTCCTAAAAAAATGCAAGCTGGGAGCCATGATAATAAATCAATTGGTTCTGCCTTTCAGTAGGAAAAGACCTGTAACTTGTTATTTTATAACTCAATCTCATCTTGTATCCATGATCCATTCCTCTTTCTCTTCATTCTTTATTATCTTTGAAGTTCTTTTCCTTCAGACTAATTTTTCTTCTAGGAATGGAGGGGAGCGCTGAGTTTAAAAAAAAAAAAAAAGAGAAAAAAGAAGAAGAATCTCATCGTTTGTTTTCTCAGTGGGAAGAACAGGAGCATTTCCTTTTGCCTCTCCACTTACTACCACATATTTCTTCAAGTTGCTGTTGTTTACCAATAAATTTAATCAAGTTGAGCTTCTCAGGCCATGCGAAGAGCTGAGCCGGCAAAACATAGTATATAAAGGTTTATTAGAGCAACTGGATTATTTAATGTGTATGAGCCTCAGGGAGCCTTATGTTCTGAGTAGACTACCTTCACATTTCATAATGTATTACCAAATATAAACTATACAACACTTCAATAAAAATAAATTGATATGTGCCCTAATTGGAAAGGTACAGAAAGCTCACTGCTATGTTAATTTGCTTACTGCAGTAAACCATCTTATGGTGTATGTAACTTGGCTAAAGCAAAGTCATAGGTTTCATTAAAACATTTTTTTTTCTCATCTCTATTATTTTTATGTCTTAGTTTTTTCTTCAAAATGGGTAGCAGGATAACCAGCTGTTAGAAATTCATGTATATCTGGGGGGCACTGAGTAGTTTGTTTGATTCTAAGAAGGAAAAATAGAAAAAAATATGCATAGTAGTAATATAATTCACCATAGCATAATTCAGGGCTTTTAACGGGCCTTTTCTGTCTGAGTTTCCATTCTTCAACTAAATCTTTGGGCTCCTCAGAACTGTGTGCATCTCCAGCTTCAATGGATGTGTAGATAGCACTAGCCATTTATTTCCTCCCTGTCTATTGCTGCAAAGCCTGGGAGATTGGATCTAAAAATTAAAGAAACTTGGAAAAACTGGAGTCACACATGCAAAAAAGCAGATCTCGTGCTTATATCCTGCCCATTACCTGGGACTCCTCTAATTTATTAGTGCATTATCATATAGCTGTTAGACTGCTGCTGTAAAAAAGCTTTAAGCTCCTGCATGTACTGATGGTTGCTACTTGAGTAGCACTGAATGCAGTCTTGCTCAAGGCTCTGACACTTACTGCATGATCCTGCAAAAATTATTCATTTTTCCCTGAAAACCTTCCTATTTAAATCATAAGATGCTCAAGACAGAGTGCTTTCTCATTATACATGTGCACAGTGCCTTTTCTAAAAGGACCTGATCTTGTTTGGGATTTACAGGTGTTTTAAAAATAAATATTCAAAACCCAAAATGCTGTCTATTGTGAATTGTTTCACAAAATATGGCATATAATGAAGTATCACCAACTTCCTTAGTTTAAAGTTTGTTGTTTTTTTGTTTTGTTTTGTTTACCCAAATGCTTCCAAAATGCCAAATAATACAATTTTCTCTAGACATCTGAACTGTGGTATTAAATATATACAGGTACATTCAGTGATATCCAAATATTTCCTTATATTTTGCATGCCTAATATATAAAATTAGTACAGAAATCTGAGACAGTAACTGCTGTTTTCATCTAAAAATACATTGTTGAACACTAATAGCATTAATAAAAAGAAAAAAAGAAAACCACTTAACAACAATGACAACACCAAAAAAAAGGATAATGTTTTATACGTGTGTGTGCATATAAATGCATATATAAAGCAAAAGAAATTCATATTTTTCCTCCTTAAATTTATTCCATATCTGGAGAGAGCTTGCTAAGATGACAGTGAAACGCTGCACTGAAATGAAACACACAATGAAATACCACCCAGTGCACAGAAAGAGTCATACTGTTCATCCAAACGAGTATGCCTATAATAGTGCAGAGTCACTTTGCTGGCCCAGAGACAGTTCTTTCTACCAAACAGATTATCCCTGCTGCTAGCAGAGGGGACATGAGCATCTTAAAGATAAGATAATCAGATAAACTTGAAAAAATATTTTGACCTGACATTTTGAACTGACAAATTAATCCCTTATATTATTCTGACAGTTTCCTAGCCCAGAATTAAAAACATTTATTTAGCAGTGACTCTTGTTAGAATCAAAACAAGCCTATGATTCATAGTTAATCAGGGAAATTCACAAAGCAAATGGAAGAATGGGTTTAAAATGCAGCAGGGAGACTGCTGAATATAAACATTCCACATATCTGATTAAACAGTGCTATCGGCAGGCAGGTCATTTAAGCTTTCTAAATTGCACTCCATATCCCTTGAAGGCTTTAAGTGTCCTAAAACAAGCAATAACAAAATTATTTGCAGGTAAATATCAAACATAAATGCAATAAGGCCTTGTATCACTTACTCAACTAAAACTGTATTTTAAAAGATATGAATGGTCTTTTAGTTTAAGTATGCGTTGTCTCAGGTAAATCTAAACCTGCACAATTCCCAAACCAAAGGGAATTGTTTCTGAAGGTGAATTTATGCATAAACTCATAAACAAGTAATTGGCTGCATGCCACTTCCCTTCATTCATCCAGTCATCATTTGTATGAGTCACAAATGAAGAGCCATAGCTATTAGCAACTCAATATATACCTTGAGTTTATTTTTTCCACAGTATTGTCATAAACTAAAGCATTCCACAGTATTGTCATAAACTAAAGCATATAATGGAATATACACTAGAATTTGGTTAATGCAGTAGAGTCAAAAAGCACTGAAGTTTTCGAAAGCTAAAATGAAACATGACTTTCCATGAACAAAAAGTTAAAATTCCTGCTTAATATCAAAGTAGCCAGTTGATATAATCTCATATCTTATTTAAATACTAAAAAAGTAGTCTTAGTTGTCGCTCTTTATCACGCAATTGTATATCTGCAAGTAGAATACTAACAAAGTTCTCCACACAGTGTTCCTTCAGCACCTGCACTGCCCCAAAACCTTCTGGCAATTCCAGTCTCCTGAATTGTTCTATATAAAGACTTCCTCCCTTCCACCCCATATTCCACAACAAAAACACATAGGTGGCTTTCAATACTTTGAAATGTTTTCACTTTTTTTTTAAGAGGCAAGTGTTTTCCAATGCGAAGTATTATAAGGGTTGATTTGTTTTAAAATGAGAACTCCGATCTCTTGCTTTTTGTTTTCCAGTCCTGGCTGAATAAATTCAAACATAAAAGCACCATGACGTAATCCTATGCCATGTTTGAGTGAATTACTCCAGATACCAGCCTACTTTTCTCATCTCTTGGTTACAGCTGAGTGATTTTGGTTCTTGATAGTTCCTTCTGAGACTTCCTGGAAAGAAATTCCTTTCTTCCCAACATTCAGAAATGTATTTATAAGACACAAGCCTAATATATGCAGATATCCAACTGTTGAAAAAAGCTGTTTTTTTGCCTCTCCCACATATAACAATTTTTTTTTCTTTTTTTTTTTTTTTTTCAATTATACTGCAGCTGAATATACATATAAAGAGTATCTTTTATAATATATCACATAGTAGGGGCTCAACATACTGAAATGATACACAGCACAAGAAGAGAAGATTCCTTAGAGAAATGGCTTGCTAGAAGAAAAAGCCCATCAGAAAGCCGTGTAGGTCTCTGGAAGATTATGTTCAGTTAAAGCATGCACTGAGAGTTTACAGCACTGTAATAGTAATAAAAAAAGTAATACTAGAACAAGAAATCAAGCTTAGAGACAAATGAAAGGAAGAACAAGAAAGGCTAACTCAGTTTTAAAAGCATTTTAAAAGTCCCCTAAAAGAGGTAAGGGTCCCTAAGAAACATGTTTAATATATCATATGGGAAAAAATATATAATTCTTCACAGAAAAATATTTCCTGTGACTTAAGGGAAAAGAAAGGCATTTTACATTTGCAAAATAAAATTTAAAAGAAACAACAAACAAAATTGCCCTGCTTAAGAGGTACCATCAATTTATATAAGGACTTGTGAAAAAAATATCCGTTCATAGACTGCACAAGAAAGTCATGCAAGAACATATGCATGTGCTTAAACTTTATGCTTGCTTCCTCTCTGGTTGTAAGCAAAGTTATATATATGCTGAAGAATTTTTGATATCAAGAATCTAAAATTAGAAACCCTAGCTGCACCTAACTGCATTCCTGCCCCGTGCAAAGTCAGCTAATATCCTCCCTGAGTCACCATTTTACCTCTACAGATGTTAAAGAGCTTATTTTTTACATAAAGAGTCTCTGTCTAAAATGAGAAGAAAAAAAAGAGATCCTCCTCAAGATTTTTTGATCCCCTGAAGGATTTATCTGTTTTCTTTCCTTTTTATAAACAAGGATATTACTTTAACAAATATCTGCCTTTTACAATTAATGTACTGGGATCCTCTCAAAATCACAAGCTAGGATGTGCATCTCATTCATGCAAGTGACATGACAGGTGTTAAATCTGACAACACTCCTTTTTCCCATAAGAAAATATTCATAAATGTTTCCTGTCCCGGTGATGCATTTCAATTTCAGTTTCAAATAGATTTCGCTTCACACCTAAGGCTGTCAGATACGTACTATGGTCTTGGGTATAAATTTAAAAAGCATCAAGGGAATGAAGGAGATAACACCTCTTTTATTTCAGTTTAGCAAAAATTAAAAAAAAAAAAATCACATTCAATATCTATATATTGCACAGACTACCTGTACAGGCTTCACTTTATCCTTGAAAAGCTGAAAAAAACCCAAATGTCAAATAAATATAGTAAAGGTGTGCCACTCCTCCCAACATTTCAAGTACACGCATATGCAAAAAACCTCAAGCCTTGACACACAAAACAGAAGAAATGAACAACTGCATGCAAAACATCTTTTTCCTCTTTCTTTGCCTGTCCCACTCAGCCCCCTGGTGCTGGGACCACCCGAAGCTATTTTGGTTTTAAAGTTCATTTCAGTCTTTGGGCATTTTTTTGTTCTCCTCAGTTTCAGAACATACCTAGATTTTGTCTGTGTCCTGAGGCTCTACAATGCTAAGCATATCATATTCTTAAAACCTTTTAATCTTTCTAAGATACTAGGCTTTTTTTTATTTTTATTTTTTATTTTTTAAAATATTTTATTATTTTTGGGGGGGATACTTACTTTGTCTAAATTCAGGATATGGCTTCAAACAGTGGGAAGAATTAGGGCTCAAGTATTCTGAGCTGCATTCCTAAGTAAGGTTAAATAATTCAGTACTTTACATGTTTCCCAAATCTGGGAACTAGTCAGAAGTGTGATGTAGGAGGGAATCCTGCTCAACAGAAACAAATAAACAGAACAGGTTTTAAAGTCTTCTAATCTTACACTGGACAGTTTTAGGTCAAGAGGTAATAAGGTGAACAGAGCCCTTACAAGAAGCTTTACTAACCCACCAGACAGATCAGCAACCAAAGTAGTGAGTGGAAAAAGATGGGTTAAAAAAAATAAATAAATAAAAATAAAAATAAAAATAAAAAATAAATACAATAAAATAAAATAAAATAAAATAAAATAAAATAAAGGAATGGTGAGGATTTCTTTACGTCCACAGGAGAAATAAAAGATCTAGGGAGATGAAATAGTTTGTGGGAATAAAAGTGGAGCATTCTCAGCAAAGGCAATCAAAGAACTTGGGGTTTTGTTTTGTTTTTTATTTCAGAAAAAGTAGTTTGTCTATAAGGTGGGACTGAGAAGACCCCACACCTCTAGTAATTAGGGCCCTGCTAATTAAGTTGCTACTTTGTTGAGGCAGATATTGTAGGCATTAGCAGGATTTAAATACATCTTTATCAATGGGTCCTTCAGGTTTCCAAAGCTGGAGCTTCTATTGATGCAAGCACCCCTGGTAAACACTGCACTCTGGTGAATCTGGTGATCACTTTCTATCAGTGTCACAAAGGCAGTAGGCAGAAGCTCTTGTCTGAAAACTACACATGGTTTCATAAAAATCTAATACTGTAAGGTCACATTAGGTTACAGGAAATGACTCTTTGCCCAATATTGACTTTACTGTGCCCCTGTCTTAAGGACGTGCTGTGTTTTTGGAAAAAATGACAACAAAACCCTAGATCGCTTGCAGGAAAATGCTCATATTCTTGATACAGTCACTCTCACTGTTACTGAAAACACTCCTCAACTTCTGGGACCTGTTTCCACAAAGACAGATATTTAAATGTCATCAATAACTAAGCAGTACTATATAATTGCTTAACACTCTGGAGTGACTACATAAAGAACATACTATAAACTCTGGCCCCAGTTTTCCAAGCCCAGCCTAGGGTTCCTCTGAACCTGACGTTTCTTCTAGTTTTATGGTGCTCTCACTAAGGACAGACAATTTTTTTTCTGAGAGTACAAAGACCTTTTCTAATTTGAGATAGGACTTTGATACAGAATTCTGTAACTTTATACAGGGGCTTTGATTCTTCCAGAACCAAATGCAGAATTTTTGTTTTCATTTTCTTTTCTGTGTGATGCAATAAAAATCAAAAAAATCAAAGTCAGAAAGACAGTCTGAAACAAAGGAGGGGAAGAGGGAGGGAAAGAGAGGAGAGGGCAAGGGAAATATAAATGGGAGAGACAGAGAGGGAAAGCACATCAGAGTGGAAAAGCAAGAGAAGGTGTGAAAGCAAGTGCAAGGAGAGAAGAGCAAAGAGAAACAGAAGGGAGAGGACAAAGGGAAAGGCAGAGAAAGAAAAATAAGGGGAAGAGGGAAAGAGTGAAAAGGGGAGAGAAGGAGAAAACTGTTTTTTGGCTGATTAAAATATGGCCAGGTAAAAAATGGCAGAAATGGACTCCATGAAACAAACACCTGCTTACTCCACGTGAAGCCTGGTGACTCGTACATCTTATATTCATTGTGTCAGAATTATTAGCAAGAACTCGTAGTAAGAGCAGATCTCAAAAGTGAGGGGTGGTGACTTCCTTCATTCATCTTTCCATCCCAGATTCAATCTTCCACACCAGAACTGCCAGCTGGGGCGTGTGCCCACAGGTCAGACTCCTCAGTTCACTGTTCCAATAATTAGCTCAAGAGCAACTTCACTCAGAAAGAGGCATTCAGAATTCTGCAAATGACTTCCCCTCCCCCCCTCCCCCCCATTCATGCCTTCATATGGAATCCACATACAAAGCTCTGTCTAAAGCATAGTTTGACACTTTACACACAACATGACTTTGTGGGAAAGCAAGCATACCGACACGCTCCTGCCTGTCAGGGATCTTGAGCTGCTCTGGGGGGAATCAGGGTTTCAGCCCGCTGTGCCCCCCCGAGGTTCCCTTTAACATCTGAGACTAACACACTGCGATACACTTAAGGCTTTCTTCTGGATCACATACCTCAGACTGAATACGATATTTTGGTGCACTTTTAGCAGGGAAATTTAATTAGAATTACCCATGGATAGTTTAAAAGGGAATCTGCAGATCATTTATTACTGGCCTGTATTTACTGATGCAGCAACAACCCCATCTGGTTAGGCCCTATTCCTTAATTAGTTCATTTAACATTTTTGTCTAAAATGAAACCAACTACAACTGTATATACTGCACAAGGCATAAATCACTCTCTCTGTATTACATAATAAAACAACAAAATGGGGAGTGCTTTTTGTTGAGGCCAATTTTTCTATATTTCATTCACTGTACCAGAAAAGTCAGTGTGAAATTGTGACTGCAGCAGGCTGAAAGTAAGGGATTATGACCTCTCTTCACAGCAATTACATGCTAAAAATTAATTGTGCTCCCCCCCAACACTGTAGCATTGTGACTACTTGAAGCAGAGTGTAGGTGGGCGTGGATGAGACGCATGTAAGAACAAATAGATTACACGGTGCACAAATCAATGCTTGTTATTGCTAAGTCATAAAAAATGGTTTCTAGCTAACAAGTACTGAAAGAAACAAACAAACAAGTTTAATTTAATTACCAGTATATCAAGTTTGTACACTGGAGTAACTGAACTGAGATAAATTGAGACTGGTATTCATCTCTATGTTCTATTAAGATGCTGGTACAGCTGTATCTTTCAAAGCGCTGAGTTTACCCCACCAATCATGTAAAAAAAATACTGCAGTCCTTTTCTATGCTGCATGTAATATATTAGGTCTTGTTTCTTTTAATGTTACAGCATCTTTCTTTTTGGTGCTCCTTCTTGCTAGCGGAAATATTGATCTCTGCTTCTTCAAAATGAGATTTTCTTGTACCTTTTCTTACTCAGCAGACCTTACAGTTTGTATGTTTGATATTGCAGATTCTCTCTCTGGGGAAAGCTCTATTCTGCTACTTCACAGCTTCTTTCAGCAGAAATTTTTTCGCACTTCAAATAGTATTGCACTTTGCCAATTGTGAAAAAAACAACTGGTTTTGTTTATTGTATACATTTAGTTACTCTTGAACCCATTAAGTAGCAGCCCAAAGGCCAGATGAAGCATTAAATGATCTATGACTACGCCATATCCTACCCCAGAGTTTTGCAGCATGGTAAGCTCACACAGCTTTGGAGAGAAACTTCAGTATTTGTGTGACAGTTAAAAGCATAGGAAACATCTTAATTTGTGAACTCACTCACTCCTCACAAGGCAGTATAGTTAACGCAGGAAAAATGGACTTTTCAGTCATAATTCAACATGGAATATGAGGACATTCAAAATAAATGTACAGAGGGCTCCAAAAGTAATGCCTCCTATTTATTTCTCCATATACTACAAGAGATACAAAAAGCACAATAACACTGTCTTATAGAAAAAAATCTCAGAAACAGATTATTATTTTTTTTTTAGTGTAGCCACCACCATTAGCTATGAATTTTGGGCAGTAATGAACAAGAGGCTGCATCATCACCGCTACTGAAAGATACCACCCACCACCTCGCTGTGCTCACATCCTCTGTTTGTTTCATCTCTGGAAACGTTCATGAATGTCAATGAATACCATTTTTTCTGCATGGAGGAATCCAGTGACATACCTCTGCTTCATACCCACTTCCATGTCAGACACCATTTTGTCAGACTTCCCCTCTGCTACCATCTGTCACACAACAACAAAATATAATAGGGTATTGCTGGAAAGGTTCAGCCTCTATTGCCACACCACCAGATTTACTTCTGATGGTGTGGGCCAACATAATAAAATAGGAGGCATTACTTCTGGAGCAGTTATATAGATACTGCTCTCTAAGTATTTGTTTTTTCATTATTTTAGAGACATGTTTCAATAACCCTTCATTTCTGGGTGTAGATATCTAAGAGAGGAGGGAGGCTTCACTCACTTACTGACAGATGGTAAAGCTCAGTAACACTTCTCATGGGTTGAAATTGTGTCATTATGTTCAGCACAGAAAGGGCAAACAGAAAGCACTGTAAATAATACACAAGAACTTTTTTGTTTGACCGCTAATGATGGTGGTTGAAAATACAGCTGTGAACACAGGCAGTGGCTGAGCTGGAGTGAGTGAAATCTGCTTGAGTTGCCATATCCTTTTAATCCATTGTCTTTAATTTCCATTGCTTATATATTTATTTTCCTTTACTCCTAGCATCATATGAACCATTTTACAACATGTGACTTACTTTTCGAAAGTGCTTTGTCACTACATTTTCCATGACTTCTGTGGGAATTACTAGTCTCTGAACTTATCCATATTTATTTACTCTCCTTCAAACAAATTAAATAAAAATGGCTTTAGAGAGTACCTTTAGGTCCTCATTTTAAGAATGTTTCTAGTAGCAACATCTGTGTGATCTTTTTCCAGCAGAAAAAAACAATAACAACTTTCAGTACTCTCTTTTGACGCATTTCAATTGCTGTGTGGCAAGTCAATTAATTATGTCTGGGAGATGGTAAGATTTCATAGAAGTGGAATATTTGTACTTAACTGCATCTCAATGATTTATTGCATTTGTTACTTTTTTTTTCTTAAAACAGAAGTTGAATGGACATTATCAATTTGAAATCTTGCCAATTTTTTTTCAGTTTTAATAAACTTAAATAATTTCAGATGCCACACATATTTCTGTATTTAATATCTGCTTTTGATTACATCTCTAATCCTTACATTTTGAGATGATTCTATGTTTAACCCTTGCTGTATTTTGCTGAGCATAGTAGATGAAGATATATATCTTATGCTTCATGTTACATTGGGAAGCAACTCTATTCAGGTCTATATAGAGAAGGAATGAAAATACCAGATCCACAATGATCTCAAGAAGTCACATGCTCTAAATTGAATTCATTTTTGATACGTATACCAGAGAAAAGGTACATGCCATTTTCTTTTGTAAATGCACATAGATATCCATAAACGTGAATGACCTTCCCCTACAGCCAGTAACCAAACTGCCATCGGGCCACAGCCTGCTCTGCCTGTGTTGTGGGATGGCAGGGCTGCCAGTCATCCCCTGCCCTGAGTGCCGGCTTGTGCCTACCGTATCTACAATCTCTTTGAGTATAAATGGATGTTTGCTGGGCTCTAAGACCACACAAATCACCTCAGGCGGAATAATAATTGTACTTGTAGCAGCAGCCAAGCTATTTCATGGACATGTTGGGCTGGCAGAAGAGTGAATCAATTTATAAAAGAGTGTGCAGCGTTAGATAAAGCCAAAGCCCTGACGGCTTTATCTGATGGGTTCAGTTTGTTTTCTTAGAAGTAAGTCGCCCTGAGGCATTTTGCTGAGTTTTATCGAATAGTCACTTTATTTTAAGCAACAACAAAGGCTTAATAGGAAGGGGGAACTTGCTGAAAGGTCACCTGCAGCCAGGTATTATTATCTGAGCAGACGCAAACGTTGCAACATGTAAATCTCCCTACAAACTGACAACGAGCATTCATCTCCTATGATTTGTTTGCTGCCTGTTCCCATATTTAAAACACTGTTGCACTGTATTACTTATTTCAATATGATTTTCATATAAACAGCACGGACAACACAAGAAACTATATTGTAATCAAAAAGAGAGAATA
This sequence comes from Callipepla californica brunnescens, assembly GCA_023055505.1. NCBI lineage: Eukaryota > Metazoa > Chordata > Aves > Galliformes > Odontophoridae > Callipepla > Callipepla californica. The sequence goes on along the minus strand of JALIRH010000008.1, from coordinate 6,622,890 downwards.
AATGAGGGTGGAATTCAGTTCACTCAGCACAGATTTTTTGTGATAGAATATATTCTAAGATACTTTCCAGAATGGCAAATTGAACAGACACACAAATAAACTCCTATACATCTTGGAATTACGATCACACAGAGTAATTACAACTAGGAGCCAATTTTACTTACTGCCAGCAAAACCATAATTAAACGTTGGAAAGAAAAACTGAGAAAGGGGAGGAAATCTTAGAAGTTTTGGAGAGTATATTCTCAATTATTTGTTTTACATGCAAAAGATTAAAAAAAAAAAGTTCACAGATGAAACAAATGTATATGTTGTAATCAATTATTTTTCTCACAACAGTTATGCCAAGCCCCATGAATTATTTAGGATATGATTTTTGGCCCCACCTTACTCTTCCTGCTGCATATTTAGTAATTCATTAGCTGCAAAGCTCTGCAGCACCTCTCCCTCTCTGCAACCTGCCAGCTCCCTCCATCTGGCAGCAGGTCCTTGGGAGAAAGGGAATCTGTCACTGCTCTGTCTGAGCAAGACCCGTGTTCAAACAATTCTCACTGTGACCTCTCCCTCTGCAGTGTTTTGCTGTTGCTCTTCCCCACGACAGAACTCTGTGCCACAACACAAATGATGCGTGAACACAATGCTGCCATTTGAGCAACTAAAAATGGCAGAAGTGCTGCTGCTTGAGGGATCTGTGCACACATGTGCTTGTGAATGCAGACAGCAGTGTGTGTGGCTCCACTAGTGACTGACTATCTGTGCCAGCTGAAAAGGAGGGGGAGGACTTGACTGCCTGCGTCAGTGTTTCACGGGAGTGCTATACATAGGTGCTTTTCCACATCAGCCTGAATGCCTGGCTGCATTAATGTGTCTCTGGACTATGTGCTCAGCTTCACTGCTGTCTGAATCCACAAGCAGGTAAGCAGCAGCCAAGTCTCTCTTTCTGGGCAGAGACATCATGCTCCAGCAGCTGTCGGGGCCAGGGTGGCTGGAGAAGGCAATCATGCCCTTAACATGACTTGGCACGAACAACAACCATGGTCCAATGACAGCCTTTGATACATTTTCTGTTTGTTCACATCCTTAATGAATTCAGTAGAAATGCATGTGTTGTGAAACAAGTATCCAGCATAACTAAGGTCATCACATTTGTCTAAAAATACATTTGACCCATCAATTGCCCAGATCTAATTAAATAAGTTGAGTGTATGACATATGTATTTAAATAACTAAGTGGTCCTGCTCAATTCCAGTAGAGCACTGGACTTTGTGATATGCCAGTGCACTAGAGTGGAAAAGTTGTGGCAGCTTCATCTATTGAATAATTAATTACTTTATTGAATTAAATATGAAAATGTTATGGGTCATATAGAATTTCTCACACTATAGAGTCTTCTTGTTACTTCACCTCATAGCAATGTCTATTTTATTTACTTTCCATTGTTAATATGCAGCACACTGCAGTATTTTATACCAACAGCCACATAAAAACATCAAATACTGTCAAGTAGAAAGTGAAGGTTTTGACAGCAGGCTACTTGGGTGTTGTCAGCTTGGAGGCTGATTGGGACTATAGAGTAAGTTTCTTACCTCAGTGTCTAAAAATGAAGGCAGAAACATAGTTAATATGGGTATTTAGGTAATAAAAGCTAGTTTCTTGGCAAAAAATGTTAAAGCACATGCATCTGTACATCCTCAGCATCAGCTTCTTGTTGCCTATATACAAAAATAACATTGTGATGGCCCTCACCACAACTAGGAGGACTAGAAAAATGCAGCACCAAACACACTGTGACCAGAATGAACAGGACTCACAGAAAGTGATTTGCTACAAAACTTACCAGATGAACTGCAATGTTTCCTAGCAAGGGGAACCATGCACCTTCCCCATTCCCCACTTTTTCTTAATATGTGTTGTTTTACAGCATTGATTCAAGCCCACGTCTCCCCACAGCTGCATCAACCAGGACACAGGGGAGTCTGCTAGAGAAGCTTTAATTAATGGTCACTGTTTGCCAGAAAATCTGAGATGAGATGACAAGTCATCTCTCATCACTAGGAATATTAAGGTAACAGATGCCAAAACATAAGAAGTTAAGATTTTATAATAGGAAATGGACAACTTCAGTGATGCAATTGCCAAATTCAGGAACTGCACAGTAGCACTGTTTCACTGTAAGACACACACGTGCAACATTTGCATTGGGACAATGACATAAAACGTATTGGTGGAATCTGTTACAGGCAGGGGATGGAAAATATCTGTATAGAACTAAAAACTTTATTAGAAGTTGGGTGCTGTATCTTGAGGCTATGAAATTCTAACATTCATTTCTGAACTTGCTTAGTCATTTCATGGAATCATTAGAATAAAATAAACCAGACAGATAGGCATGTGTAGAGAGGAGGAGTTTACCGCACCACTTAAGTACATAAAATGACAACACATATGACATAGATGTAGTGACTCCTGCTATAAACTGTCTTGAAGCTCTTATTTTTCCTCCAAATCATCTAGCAATATTTCAACTATCAGGTCCAAGTTTCGTGCCACAATAGGCAATTAAACAACCAGAACAGCATATATTTAGAACAATGAATATTGCTTTTACTTGTGATCAAAACTGCCTTGGCTTTATAAACAAACAACCTGGAAAACAAAACAGAGTAGGTTCATGTGCTCTTTGAAGGATGAATACTATGCTTTAACAGAAAACTGTAAGCTGCTACAACTTTTACAATTAAAAAACAAACAAACAAACAAAAACCAACAAAAACGTTAGCAATAAAATGCAGTCAATTCAGGCTCTTTCTGCTTCAAGTTGAGAATCTGCCAACGTGTACAAAAAAATTTGCATTTCAAAATGAAATGTGAAATCCCTCTCTACCTGTTTGAAATTAAAATAAATCCCAATGGAGCTTGTAAAATATGCCCATTGTTTAATGACCTTCTAATAGTAGTGAAAGAACATCCAAAATCATTGCAGAGATTTCTGTTCTAATCAGGTTAATGACAGAAGCCAAGGCCAGGACTACAGCAAGCTGTTCGTTAGCATTTGATATTTCTGGCAAATAAACTCACTGCTGTTCATCCATTAAGTTCACATCCAAGAAATAGTAGCAACTGCTCCTGACATTCAGTACAGAATATTCTGCTCTCTACTGAATTCCACTGCTGTAAAGAAGCCACCATTGGCTTGAAAGTGGAAATCAAGATGCTTTCAATGGCTTCAGTTAAACAAGTACAGCATTAAAGCTGCAGCTGAACAGGGCAAAAGCTAATCATTTCTCAGTATGTTTAGAAGAATTGGGAAATTTTGTTCTTCACTAAGATGCAGGACAGGAAACAATAAAAACGAAGCACACACTATTAGGTTCTCAGCCTTTGTACAGAGGTCACAGTTCAGTGGTCATGTTCTGAACATGACATTACTTTTCATTAGTACTATTCAATCCATCATGTGCAAGATTTCACATTTCTGTTGGCCCTTAAGTCTCAGCTTAATGTCTCCCTAGCAATCAGTATGCATTGGTGAGCTAAATGAACATAAACACGCTTGCTAGGGCTGATCAGTGACCAGCTTTAAAAGGCCCGGAAGAGCTGTTTTCTTCAGTTGGATTGTCAGTTAAATCTATCTCAGCAAACACAGTATATATGAGCACCTGATTCTGAGCCATTTACTTAGACAGTATGGGGAAATGAAAGATCTGCTGAGGTCAGACTGAGCTGTGTATAAAACTGATGGCCCATTTGACCAGAAGTTATTTTCCTGTTCATTAAAGGAGTTTCTGGGCTACAGGCTGGCATCCCTTATTATGATTTGGAGTTACAAAATGCCTCAGACTCTTCCAGGCTCCTAGTGTGAGCCTTAATTCCCTCTCCCTCAAGGAGACTCCTGAATGACATCTGTAACTGACAGCCTTCTGGAGCTGCTCTGTTAACTCCTGATTCCTCACACAGAGAAGGACTTCTCCCCTTGCACGAAGAAGACAGTGAAGAGAAGAAGCTACTCCAACTGAGAATATTGCTATGCCAGTGCAAGGAGTTGCAGTAGAGAAACTGTCTGCAAGGCTGCCTTCTCCCCACCAGCATTACTCCTAACCATAGCAACCACTCTGATCTATCCTCACACATTTTCCTGCTCTACTGTAAAATGTACTGGAGATAAGCACATACGTAGACATAATCAGAAAAAGAGGTAAAGGAAAGCTGGATTTGGTGATTTATGTGGGTTGCTTCCAACTCTATTCTATTTCCTCATATGACGTGGACCCCATCTACACAGTACGGTGAAGCAGTCTGCAGAGAGATCTATCAGATTCCCCTCGAGGACTACACTGAATTAATTAATTCCTTCTACTGCTACTTAAGACCTAACAAGCTCTTTTTGTGGAAGGAGAAAACATATCACCCAGGTTTAAAATACTAACTTTGCCTGGATGCCAGCTTGAGGCACACAGAAAACCACTGAGAGAATATAACAAAGACCAAAAAATTGAATGGAAACTTTCAATAAATATCACGCTTATGGCACTGTCCACATTTAATGTCCGTTTTAACATCCCTAACACCTTGAAGTGCTGGAAGTTAACTAACAAGCTTCACAATTTCTGTGCAAGGAAAACATGGAGTTTATAATTCTTTACAGATCACAAGCAGAGTGCTACTCTTTCTTCTAGGTTCTGAGCCATTAGGAGAACAGGTATAAATACTGCATAAATATACTCCCCTTACATTTATCTTTCTTTTAATTTTGCCAGTGTATCCAATGTAAGCCTCTTTACTAGGAAGCAGAACACAGGATTTACCAACCAAATCAGAAGAAAGGAAAGATGAGGGACACATACCGTGATAAGGTTTTATAATCTAACTCTGCAACTGTAGCATATAGTTTTAATTGGCTAAACAGGCACCTTCAGTTTTCTTACTGCAAGTTACTTCTTATTTGTACAGTCTTGCAGTTCCCTTTGAGGACTCTAGAATGATGCTTTGCCAGAAAATTTAAATAGTTACAGGCATGGAGTCTCCAAAACTGCAATTATTATGCAGCCTATGCATCATAAGAGTTTAACACAAGCAAGTGCAAAGGTGCTAGTGAGTGGCAGCATGTTATAGCTGGGAAAAAAAATAGAAAGTATTTCACAGATACTTATTTCACATACATCTACACATCTCTTGTGAAATTAAGCTAATGATTACAGCACCAGCTTTCAGCCAGAACATCCTCCAAGCTGCTATAAATTCAACAATTTGGTTTTGATCCTCAAGAAAACACAACCTAGCTATCTCCCCGTTCTACACCAAAATGAACACACTTCAGCAACTGCTGACTGACAAAAATTACCAACCTATTCAAAAGACACCATCAAGGATTCTCTTATATATAAAAAAAAAAGTCCTGATTGAAAGACAAAGGTTAAATTTGCTTCACTTGGTTTTTAATTGATCACTCTAGACAAGCCTAGCTGCAATTTATTTCACCCAAGGTGTGCTACAGTATACAACTCTCCTATTTGTGCAAGTTTATATTTCCCGTGACTTTGCACCAAGTGCAATGGAGATTATCTTCCACTCCAGGTACTCTTTGTTTGCAGCTTCAGAGCCATCATCCTCCAATGGCCCCTTCCACCCGAAGTCCTGTCAGGTTTCTTAAACCCTGGTGACCCAGGAGCTCTGTCCCTCTTGGGTCTGCATTTCCAATAATTCCAGGCTGGCCACTGTATCTTCACTTTGACAAAGGAGACATCTCTGAATGCAAAGATGAGAAATTGCCAAGAGCTCTGAGAACCTGCCAGGCTACTAACAGTGCAGGTGGAAAGGAAGCAGCATGGAAAGGGAAGCAGAACAAGGCAGAAAGCAACTGATGATGAAACCATGGGAGAGTAGGAAGGTACAAGACCATGAGATAATGCCATTTTAGAATGAGAGAAAAGAATCATGACAAGATTGTAAATTAGCTACTTGCAATAAATAAAAATAAGGTAAAAAAAAAAAAAAAAAGAAGGAAAAAAAAGCAGATGGAAGTAGCAGCATACTTTGGTACATTATAAAACATTTATTACAAGACCGCCTGCAGCAGAGGCTGAAACCTCATTACTCATTTGTACTTCTCTGCACCAAATGTGTGATATTTACAGTTCTGATTAGTTTATAGACTAGTTGAAGCTTGGACAAATGCCTGTTTTTGTTCTTTCCAAATCACGTGAGCCATCTTCAGGGTATACTGATATGACTGAAATAACATGTATAACATAGAGTTGTTAAGAAGTATCTCTAACAGCAATGCCACCACAACTGAAATCTAAAGAGAGAAAGATACTCAGAAAATTAGAGATGAAAGCTATCTGAAATGTTTGCCACCAGACTGGGTATACATTCATATCCATTGAGACAGTTAATGAATTAACCCCTATAAATGGTACTGCTTTTGAAATGGAAAATTACTGCCTGATATCAGCTGAAGCATTTCTCCTCTAGTTTGCTGGATGTTTAAGCTGTGCCACAGCCTACACAGAGAATTAGTGTTCTCTTACAGTGTTTGTTATTCATTAGCCACAAAGAAAGAAATAGCAGGCCACACTCCGCTCTAATCAGAATTCTGTTACTGGGAAAAAGAAACTAAAATTTTTTATGTTGCTTTGTCAAAGTAACCCAAAACACTTGTTCAGTGAAGGCTGACTAAGGCAGAGCAGAACTGTAGCTGCTAGAAGTATTTCAGGATGCTTCCCAAATAAATGTGGCTGTCCAAGTGCTCCTCATTTGCAACATAAATAAAAAAATAATACAGGTTATAAGTGCTGAAGGAGGTGTGTGCAATGGAAGGGGAGGAGGCAAGATTGCTGAATAAAGAAGACCAAAAAAAGGAATTAACTGGCTCACCCTGGGAAAGGTGAGAAATTAGCAGCTGAAAAAGAGCTCATCACCTAAGATCTTTTTAATTTTCTCTCAAAGGAAATGGAAATAGACTGTTGCTGCTGGAAGAACCAGACTCTTTAGTAGAGTTAATAATGTTTTTACTGCGGATTTAGTGGGTAGAAGTAATTGGCTGTGAGGCCATATGGGTGACAAAGTTGACCCTGAGTGGGACAATTTTAAAATCAGAAATGAGTCAAACTAACCCTGTCAGCAGCAGCAGCAAGTTGTTGAATCAGCTCATATTAGATAAATACTTTCTAGCCGCACCTTGCATGGTTCCCTCCTTCCAAAACAGGTAAACACAGATCTGATAACAGAAGTCTAATACCACTTGAGCAAGAGCTATCTCTACTGAAATGAGCTCTCTTTCGACTTTATGATTAAATGCATTCAGCTCTTTGACTGACTAGTTTTAAGAGCAATTGTCCCAACTATTACTGACTATAACTTCCCCTAGGCCTCAGTGAGGAATTAATTTCTGTCTAAAAAATTAGCGTGCTATGTTAGACTCTTACTAACCCAATGTAGAGCCTAGAGAGTCGTGTAAGAGCAAGCATCTATTCTGTTGGCTATGCAAAAGACACTCTGTGAATGATCCCAGGTTATCTGGGTGGGTATTTTATTTTTCTGGTTTTATGACTGGCCTTCTTTGCCATTTTTTCTTTCTTTCTCTGTTTTTGTATGTTGGTTGAGGTATTTCATACAGCAAATCTAAGGCAGTGTTTATGAAGTCAACCAACACAAAGTCCTTAACAATCTGAGGAAAATCAGATTGCTGACTGCAGAGCAAAACAGAAAGAAGAAAATAACTTGCAAAGAGATGAACAGAGAGAAATGTGTTATTTACAGAGGTCTAGGTCAAACAACTCAAGCACACACTTATGCCGTTTGCCACAGAAAATGCCAAAGGAGTTTTCTACAACTAAATGATGACAGACCTGTCTACAGGTGAACATGCTTGTTAGGAATGGGGTTGGGTGAGTGGGGGAGGTGGATCTACAACAATAATCTGCTGCATTAACACAGATAACACATACCTCATGTAATCTCGGCAGTCCTTATAGGAATCATTTAAAAGTTTATCTTTCCCCCCTTCCTTCTTTACATTGGATACATTCTGGATTTGATCAGTATATCAGAATAAGTGTAATATTTACTGCTGTAAATGAAAATGATAATAACATGAATATAATAAATATTTAGTGCTGTAAATGAATTAATGATAATATATACTTTCAAAGAAAGATGACAACGTGACTTTAACCCTGAAGCACATTCTCTAATTGTTCAAAATAAGGATATATTCCATGGTACATCTGTCAGCTATGGGCCTTTCTGAAAAATCTGGTTTTGGCTAGTTCAAGAAGGAGATATCTTTTTTTCCAGGACAAAATTTCAGCATTCCTAACTAATTCCTAAGTAATTCAGAATTTGTTTCCAAATTTGGTTAAGGACAGTCTGCATAAAATTAATTATTGATTCCTCAGAGGTTTAAACATTACTTCTACAACAATTGTAATCTAAAACACACACCTTAAAATGCATACCATATGTATGTATGTATGTATGTATGTATGTATATATACATATATATATTTAGGTAGGTTGCTCTGAAAGTAATGCCTCCTGTTTATTTACATGCACACTACAGTAGATAAAAAGAGCACAATAACACTGTTAGAAGGAATAGCAGTTTGACTGATGCTACAATCAAATTATCTTTTTATGGCCAGACTCAAACAAGGTAGAGGGATGCTATGCTGATATCATTACATTCCACTACCATACCAAAAATGACAATTTGCAGTCTTTGAAAGAAAAAATAAATAAAACCAAACATGCCATTCTACAGAAAGTACATATTTCATTACTATTTTCTCTATCACATGATAGTTGCATTTATCAGAGACAGTAATAGTACAGAACTACTATATTTTGTATTATCCTCGTACCCAGACACATTTCAAGTGATCTACAAGCTCAGAACAAAAATGAATCTTTACTTTCAAAATGATTGTCTGTAATGATACTTATAGGGAGCAAGATTACATTTCCCCAGGCAAGAGAAGAGTAATATGCAGTAGCCCAGATGTGACCTGATGAACCCAGGCAGAATGTCTGCCTTTGAAAAGAGACAGAAAAGGTAGGGAGTTAGAGTTCCAGTGCAGAATGAGAGAGCACAATTAAGATATGCAGGAAGTGAGGATCTGCAGAGATGCGTGAAGATGATGATGACTGTTGTTTTTTCTTCCATTTCTTTGTTGTTGTTTTTTTGTTTGTTTGTTTGTTTTTTTAATTGACAAAGAATCCTGCTTGAAACTGAATCAGTCTGGAAAAGATTATATTAATGAGGATACCGAAATAGGGTACAAGACCTTAAAACATTTTAGTTAGAATCGGGTCTTGTCTTGATTTTGACAGTGCTGGCCTGATTTTTCATTGATGTGTTCATGTACTGGTATTTTGAGTTTCTTTCATTTATGAGTACAAACTTTTCCCAAAATTCTCTCTTCCAATAAATATCCAAGATTTAATATAAGCAAATTACATCTGATAACAATAACATATATTTGGTATATATTTATGACTTGTTACTTTTTTTTTTTTTGACATATGTTTTTTATATGACAAGACCATGTTTTTTAATTAATTTGTCAGTGTAATTCAGTGTAATCCAATCCAGGTATATATGGAGAACTGTGTCTAATGCAGAAAAGTGCTAAAACAGAACTCTTCTGAAAAGGCATTTGGTGTGATGGTGAAACTTCAGGAAACTGAAGCAGAAATCTGAAGCAGGAAACAGAAATCTAAAACAGTGCTACAAATCCCACTGGGACAGCCATTTGTAGATGTGAAGTATTCCCACCACAAATCTTAGTATTCATGCATTATATAAAACTAAGTGTTCTTCTGGGAACAAAGGAAAGAAAAGAAAAAAAAAAAAGAAATCTTACAGATTGTCCTGAAACGTTACAGCATTATTGTTCATTCTTGTGTGGCTTAAAATCTCAGAGCATTCTCATTTTGAACCTCCATTTTCAGGGATATTACCATCAAGCTTAACTATGCATGCTTAGTTGCAATTTGGCATGCAAGGTATAAGCCCAGAAGCAAAATTATTTTAGCTAATTGAAGGGGAGAACGTAATCAGTGAGATTCTTTTTCTAATTAAAACCTGCAAAAAAAAATAATTAATTCCAAATGCTTTCTTGCACAAAATAGCTCCAAATCAGATAGGGATTTAGGATGCATAATTCAAGCCTGTATACAGGGTTGAAATCCTCTCCAGAAATTTCCAGAGTACTTACACTCAAATTTTGGACGGGGAATAGTTTCTGTTCAGTCATTTTAAAAGGAGCAAAACAAGATGAATAAACATACAAAAAATACAGTTTGAGATCTTTGGCAACTTGAATTTAAAATATTTATATATTGGCTAAAAAAGCTAGGGGCAAGGTTTGGATTTGAAATACCCGTAAAACTATGAACGTGTCATTGTTTAACAACTTCATTCACATAATAGAAATACAGACTGTAGGCATAAACAGAGCTTTGAGAGGTAATCCTCAAGATAATTTAGTCAACTGCTTCATGATTTTTATCTCTAAGAAGTTTTCTTTGTCTAATTTAAATCTTTCTTGCTGTATTTTAAGATCATTTTTGCCTACTTTATGCGTCCTACTGAGGGATAATGTGTTCCCTTACTCTTTTGAACACTAGAAAACGTTTTCACATTTTCACATTCCTATTTCCTTCATTCCCTCTCTCCCTGCTGATTTCCCTTTGAGTTTGTCCAGCATGGCTAGTCCTTTCCAATGCTAAGTACAGCACAAAACGATTTCTCGAACTCAGCAAGCTGAAAACATGTGATAGGTCTGAGCACTGCATATGTATACCTTAAATATACATCTTCATTGTGATACATTACAAGTATATTCTCTTATGGTAATGCAGTATTTCTCAATTTTGATTTATACTTTATATCCCTTATTGGGATATACTTCCAATTTTATCCCATTCTGTGAATAAGTAGGTTATTTTAATCAAAATATAAATTAATTTTCAATGAGGAAAAATGCAATATATTTTTAACTGGTATCATGAATTTGTCATTTTTAAGTCTTTTACTGTTCTTCAGCATATTCTTGGCTCATTTCACATTGTTGTTATCTGCAACTTCAATAAGCGTTCATAAAAATATTTAATAGCCACCAAAATTAATGACTGAGACTTTCAGAGACCTGTCACATTGGATGAACTGGGAAAAAAAACACAAAAACAAAACCAACTGATAAAAGCAATAAATTGAAACAAATAAGTAAAAGCTTTACCCACATGAGAGTTAGGCGCTCTGCTCTGAGGTACATTGCAAGAGGGTCAGCATGAAAGTAAATTTAGAAGCATTCTGTTGATTCTTCCTCTAAAGAATTTGCTACACTATCAGAAAAAATGTAATTAGTTGTACATGACCTGCTCCTTACAGACCTATGCTGGCCTGTTACTCTCATCTTCCTTTATTAGGAGTTAGAGGAAAGACTGATTCATTCTGTACTTTTACAGAACTTGAAGTTAAGCTGGCTGAGCTATTTCAAATCTTTTTCCAAACCTTCCCACGTATAAACTATATTCTATGTGCTCTCAGAGATAAAGTGTTCATCAGTAAAGTTTACTTGATCCAAATAGTTAAAAATAAAATTAAAAAAAACAACAAGACAACTCCTCTCCCCCCAAACACATTAAAATAAGGAATGTTCTGCTGAAATATTTCATTGAGTATAGATCATTCTTTTAGGCTGGTACACTCAATGAGATCACAAAATAGCATTCCAAGTCAAGGCAGCAACCATAAATAAACCAACACACTGAGTCATCCGCTTATGTGTTTGTAATACTTTCTGATGTCTCTGGTCTTTTGCTCCAAGCTAGCTTTGGTGATTTCAGATTGAAATTTTTTCAAAACTCTCTGTAACTACATAGACTCTCTTCAGCGGGCCTTCAGTCAAATTCTGCAGACACATAATATAAAAGTTAAACTGATTGAAAATGTTAAGCTTATGCAGGACATAGCTTACTGTCTCCAGAAAACAGGCTGTCCCCTGATGAGTTCTGAGGAGCTGAAAGACTGAGTTGCCATTGTACAGAGGCTGGGCTGGGAGAGGAAGAGCAGCCCCTAGTCCCTTTGTAATGTGGCCTCAGCAGCTCATGTGTATATGACAAGAGCATTTCTAGCCCACTTTCTGTGGGATGGATCTTCTTCAACTGTGCTCTTACATACTTCAAAAGGAACAGTTTATTAGAAGAACAGATGGATTTACCACATGGGCTAATCTAGACTGAGACTTTCTAATTATTAAAGAGAGACATTATTTAGCTCTGTGACCAAAAAAATAATTTAAAAATCACTTTAGTAATAATCATATTAAATAACTTGCCTAATTATATAGCGTTTTGTGAAGAATTATGGTTTTCTTTTTGTCTTTGCCTTCTTTCTGTCTTGTATACAAATTAGATTTATGAATTATGCATACAAACATAATTGAGAAAAACAGTTTGTAAATTAGTGACATGGTTATTTTCCAGTATGCTGAACAACCATAACAGTGCTCAGTTTATGCAAGGGGCAAAAGTTCTCTAATAAAATCATGACCAGTTAAAAGTATTTTAGTATCTCAAATGCACTGCATCTGGGAGACCAGTTTTATCTGACTCCTGGTTATTTCCAAGTGATTAACAGGCTGATCTTCTGAAGAGGAGAAATACTGACCATGTGTATAACTGAGTTAAATTGAGTTAAATTCTAAGGAGGTGAGGGGACTAGAAAAAGTACTATTAAGACTACAAACATTTGATCAATATATAATAAAATGTTAGCTTTGATTATGAAGGAATATAATGAGGAATTCTAAGTCTTTTATCAAAACATGGATACTTTTCAAAGGAAGCACTCTAAGGACACAACAATACAAAGTGCACGAACACTTCCTGTCAGCAACCACGCATCATTCGCTTCCATAAAAGTTGCCACTTAAGGGAGATTAGTCCCTAAAATAAACAGCTAATTAAGCTACTCTGTGTATGAATTAGTTCTAATATCTTGCCTTTACCTGCGCTTACTATAAGCTGGTAGTTTATACTATATAAAATATGAAATGCTATTTAAGCATTTTAACAATGCATCTATCTACTTGCAAAAAGGAGAAAAAAATCAACAGAAAATATGAAAACATGTTTGGATCTAGTGCATGAAGGCTAATACAGTTTAATGCATACAGTGTAGATTGTAACTTCAAAAAGGTTGTGCATACATACACGACTTATGTCTATACAATTAACAACTCCGGGCAGAGCTGGAGCCTTATTTTGGACAATGAGAAACACCCATATAAGACTGGATTGAGAGATCTAAACTGAACTATAGTATTAGAAAAAATGGCATCAAAACACACTGTCTTCAATCCATATTCCTTATAATATTAATTAGATTCATAAAAATCACAGTCACCTTAGTGCAAAAATTGCAAATTGTCAGAACTTAATGGCTTTCAAAGTGAAATCTTCTTTCATTTGGGCACTAATTCAGCAATTTACTGTCCTTTTTGCCTTATTCATTTGAGCTTTATTTTATAGCCCAAGGTTTGACATGTAAGACCTTAAATAGACATATGGTACCTCTACTGTACCTCATACAATGCATACAGGTTTTATAATATATTTGTTCTGATCAACAGTAGCTCAATAGTGAAACTGAAGATAAAATGTTAATAATTAAGACTCAGGGTCATACTTCTTTTATGGCCTTCCTAACCTCAGGATATGTCACAGATCTGTTTTCCTCAGAGAGGTTTCAACTCTCTACTAGCGTTCTGCTTTAAAAAATAGCATAATACTTCACAAAATCACAGGACAAAAGTAAATATTGTGAATTATGGGTGTAAAAGAAAAGCTACAATATGCCAGAACATTCTGTGATATGTTATAAAGCAGCGTCTTAACAGCAAAGTAATCTGTACAAATTATCATAGAATCACAGAACCATTTGCGTTGGAAGGGACCTTTAAAGGTCACCTAGTCCAACTCCCCTGCAGTGAACAGGGACATATATGGTTTAATCAGATGCTCAGAGCCTGATGCAGTCTGACCTTAAATGTCCTGGAGGGCATCCACCATCTCCTAGGGCAACCAGTGCCACTGCCTCACCACCCTTATCGTAAAAAATTTTCCCTTATATCCAATCTAAACCTCCTCTCTTTTAGCTTGAAACTATTTCCTCTTGACCACAGATCTTGCTAAAGAGTCTGTCCCCTTCCTTCATATTAGAAGCCGAAAGGCCGCTCTCAGGTCTTCCCAGGGACTTCTCTTCTGCAGGTTGAAGCCTGCTCTCAGCCTGTCCTTGCAGGAGACATATTCCATCCTTTGGAGCATTTTTGTTGCCCTCCTCTATGTACTCTAAGAGGCCCATGTCTCTCCTGTACTGAAGATTTCACATCTGGATACAGTACTCCAGGTAAGGTCTCACTAGGGCAGCATCTCTTCCTTTCAATCTGCTGGCCACACTGCTTTTGATGCATCCCAGGAAACAGATGGGGTTCTGGGCTGCAAGGATGCATTACTTGCTTGCCATCCACCAGTACACTTGCAAGTTCTTTTTGTCAGGGAAGCACTCTATCCTTTCATCCCCCAGCTTGTACTGATAGTGGGAGTTGTCGTCACAACCAAGGTGCAAAACCTGGCACTTGGGTCATGGCAAATTGATGAAGCATTTACGGAAACATCTAATTTATTAACCTTTTGAAAGAGTTGCTAAAGAAGAGTTTAGCATTAAGTTTGCAGGGAAATGGCTTCAGAAGAGTTCTGGTGGGAAAGATCCAATGGCAATGATTTATTCAGAGACTATTATTCTGTTTACTACATAACAAGTTGTTTTATTCTATTTGATGTATATCGCTCTTTTGGGGTATTTCCTTAGTTTGACAAGAGAATCCAAAGGTAGAAAAGGGAGATTTCTGTTTGCTACAATTTCAAAAATCAACTTTGCTTTATTGCATAAAGTTTATCTTGGCAACATTTTACTCATCTGTGTGTTTTGTACTCTCCCAAGAAGAAACCAGACATATCTATGTGCTGGTCCTTAATTGCTAGATTTTGACTGGATGATTTATTGATCAGAGAACCATTTTCAGAAGATAGCACTGTTTAAGTCATGATATAATGGGAAATAAATGTCATACACTCCATAAAGTAACTAGACATTTTAGAATACTTTAAAACACTAGATTAAACAGAACGCTATACTTTCTATCTGACTACGTCACTGTGATGCGCAGAACACAAGAAATAAGAGGACGAACTGGTTCACCAGAGTACTTTTCCTTGCTCATTCAGAGAAGCAGCTGAAGCTAAAGTGTCAATGACATAAAACACAAACAATGCATTTCTTTCACATTTATTTTGTGCCACTGAACCCACTAGAAGTACTCAATGAACGAGAACAAGCCAAGAAACTTTGAACTCAATTTCCTCCATATATCTTCACTACTGCTTAAGTTGCATGGGTTAACTGACTGTTCCTTCCTACCCAGTACTAACTCTAGAATTAAAATGTCTCACCTATACTTTCCTGCTGCTCCTAAGACCACGCTTGCATCATTTTTCTGTGCTTGTAAGAATTCCCTCCCAAGGCCTATCTGGAAGTGTTTAAGGCAGGAATTCTACCTCTTGCTCCAATTTCAACACAGGTTTACATAAAGTGTACTGAACACAAAAAATGAAAATGATATACATATTTTGGGGGAAATGAGTGCATTTGTTGTTTTTTTTTATTTATTTGTTTTCCAACTCATCCTTGAAAAATTTGGTATGGGCAATACTGGAAACGGGATACTGGATAAGATGAAAGCTGAGTCCAGTCCAGCACAGTAATATTAAGGATTCTGGGCTGGGATTTCAATCTCCCTTCTCACAGTATGAAAAAGTAATATTTTTTGGAGACTTCAAACAGGGCAGCTACACCAACTTGACATCTGTTTTTCCTGTTTGAATCTACTTCTTTAATAAAAATAGGATTTATTTATTAATTAATGTTGAGGTAAATGTAGAGAACTTAATTCTGATAGATAGCTTCCTTTTGTCATTAAGGAGTGTTAGCATATTATCAGGAGGACTGTTCTGAGAATGTAGTGCTGCTCTGCCATAAAGCACCAGCAGGAAGCTGTCACTCAGACATACATTGTAGGGTTTTTTTAAAGGATTAAAATTGAGACAAGGAATTAATATGGGAAGCAGGAAGATCATCACATATCTGGTTCAGATGGGTTCAGAGGCACCCATAAATAATATGGGACACTGATGTTTTCATATCACTGAATGATCACATTGAGCCAGAAATGGTGAATTTTGAGGAGAGGTGACCTTTCCCCTTCAAAAACACAGGGGATTTTTCATATAATTATGTATTAGGAAAGCATGTATAATGGTATTTACTGCTACAGTTTTTGCATAATGCTGCATGTAAGTTACTTAAATATATTTTATGTCCATGAGTAATACTTATGTAGTATATAAAACTAGTTTCAAACAAAGGTGAAAAGCTTTATGCAGCTTAAATATAATTACATGTACTAGGAAAACAATGTGATATTTGAAGATACTGAAACAGTATTTAAACAAATGCCCTGACTTGGTATTAATATATTGGTCCACAGAGGAAGCATACAGTTGAACGTAGGCAGCACCACTTCTCCCAGGCAGAGCACGATTTACCCTCATTCTGTCTGCCTCACTGCTTTTTGTTCACACAGATGAATGATAGCTTTCCTTTCACCTGCCAGTGGCTGCTTGAATGCTGAATCTGTCACCAAACTCCAGTTTCCTCATTCCTAGTATTTTCAGTATCATTTACTGAAATTTTTCCCTAGTGATACTGAAGTGATTTTCTTATTCTAAATGTAGATCGATGCTACAAAGACAAAACCCTGTTCTCTTAATTTCTGCAGTTCCTCACCACGTCCCAACTAAACTCCACAAAAGTTATCTGTCAGCTTCAGCAATGTTTTCAAAATATTTAGAACTGTTTCTTTTCAAAGTGAAGTTACAAATGCAGAAGGAGCTTGTCTTGCAGACCTCCCAGCACGGAATTGCTAGTGACTTTCATGATAGTTGCATTTATGAGACTGCACAGGGAAACTGGAAAACCCTGCTTACTATGAAGCCACTAGGTACGGTTTGTCACTTGTACTAAAAAGAAAAAAAATGTGTACCTGTTCCAACCTGCCAGAAACCCCCATGTTTTTTTCCAAATTCCTCATTCCTCTAAGTATTGTTCAGGATACGGAGGCTTCTCCAAAAGCAAGATGAACGTCTAGAAACCACAGCAGATTTGAAGACAATTTACCTCTAAATTCAGCTGGAGTTTCATTTATTTTAATATCAAGAAAAAGATTTTGCAGCTTGAAACTGCTCAATACGCAACTCAAAGTTGTCAAGCTAAAAATGGAGTTTCGATTGCAGTATTTTAAGCTAAATTCATTTAGCCCTTCAGAGTTTACTAAATGTGCATTATTTTAAATGTAGTACAGTGAAGACTGTTAAAAAGAGTTAAAAAAAAAAAAAAAAAAAAAGTATTGGTAATATGGGCCCCAGCCACCTAATCAAATTCAAGTCACTTGCTTGTATAAATCATTATCATTCTGATGACTCTTATGATTTATGTCAGCTTAGGGCATTGTTCATGTAGGAGTCCTTTCAGCATATTACCTTACTAAGCTAAACCTATTAAAAAAAACACAAGCATATCAGATACTCGCACTTTAGAATGTTCCCACCGCAACCCTACAATTGCACACAAGACAGTACATTTATTTGGAATTTACATACCTCTGAAACAGAAAGGAGACCTTATTGGTAGAAGGTAGAGTCCCCAAACTATTTCATATAATTCTTTACCAACTTCAGCTCATGAATCACATACTCAGCAGTCATTAACCTTTGGGTTTACAGAAATGCAATGTTGACTGCATGTAAAGAATATTTAAATTCCTGGATAGAAGAGGAGAACTCAAGAATCAAGTACTTTACAGATGATCTTCAGCAGAGGAGAAAGCCAGTGCATGAAACTGCCTGAACTGTATGCCTCCCACAATTATTGATGTAGTCAGTAGTGCTCTCAACAGAACAAGCACAAACTAAAACCACTGAAAACTCTGAAGTTACTGTAACATCAACTTCACAAAAGAGTTAGAGAGAAAAGCTCTGTCTTGGCCAGGAATTAATCTAGTTCCCTCATATCACACAGCTAATACATACTCCCAATTATTAAGGTGACATTTAAAAGAACATTTGTAGTATGTTCCTCCACAAAGTCCATATCTCCAAATATAAAAGGACTATGAGACTATGAGCAATAAGGCACATGATGGTCTCCATAAAATGTCTTCTGCTTTTCCTTAATTTATCAAGTTCCATTCTTGGATAGCATACCAAATTTGGAAGATGTATATCACTGACTGTTAGCATATATTTATTGATTTCCATTAAATGCTTTTATTTCTATTAAATAAAGTATGAATTGATGACAATAATGGTAATTATTTAGCAGAATGGCAGCATAAGCATTCTAGCAGGAAGGATGTCCTTTTGCTAGCAATAGCAGATTTTCAGTCAGAACCACTGTGGTAGGAACTAACTTAGTTGTTCAGACTTTCAGGTTTGAAAAAGTACTGGACACACCCAGTATAGTGCATACATATCTATTTATTTTTGGATAAATAGGGTTTTTTGGATAAAAAATAAATACAAAGATGCCAAGTACATACCATAACTTCATTAGATTTAAAGTCAAGAAAATATTGGTAATAATAATTTTCTCCATATATGTGCAGTCTGAGAAGATCGCTTTGAATTCACAAAAAATCATAAGGGATTACTGAGCAAGCAGTGTGTAGTTTGCATCCTGTATCTGGAAATTACAGAATTATGCATCATTGAAAAATCCATTAAAAAAAATTAAATTAAATTAAATTAAAATTAAAATCTTTAAGGACTCCTTAGAACATTATTTTGTCAGTTCTGGAATGCATGAAAAATGCTTGGGTCATTTTGTCTGGGCTTACAGAAAAATTTAGAATATTGGTAAACTTTGAGACAAAACTTTGATCAACTACCGTGTTTAATAAATAGTATGAAGAGAAGTGTTAAATCAAATTTATTATAATTTGGTACTTATTATAATTTAGAAACTGTAGCAGTAATTTATCCTCTAAAAAATGCAATTGTTTTCGTACAACGTATGGAGATTTTCTGACTTTTTTTTTTTTTTTTGAAAGTTATTTAGTTATTTTTCATTTTCTTCCCTACTTTACTATAAACATATAATTTTAGAGACTTCTGGAATTTCTCTCCTTTGCTACACGTTAGATTATGCATCTGAAGTATTTGTCCTGGTTCAAACAAATCACTACTTTCTTATACACAGAAAATCATAAAACCATGGTAATTTCATATGAAAATAAGTGACTACTTTGTCAGTATGAGCAGCAAGAGACAGGGAGTAGAAATTTTTCAGAAAGAAAGGATACAGAAGTCTTTCAAGGAACTATAACTCAAACTTCAAACAGAAAACACAAAGAAGAATCCAGTGTAAGTCTCACAAACTTGCATCTAATATACATTTTGTCTAATCAGCATGGAGCCGGAGCCAGCGTATTACATTGATTAAACCAGAAGAGACATTTATTTATTAAAATATCAGAACTTGTGTTTTAGAAAACAATAACAAGACCAAAAACTAGATGCAAGACCAAAAACTAAACAGACTGGGTTCTAGATCAATGGAAGAAGTCAGTAGGCAGAAGCCCTTTTTTTCCATAAATAAGGATCTGAACTTTCTCCTCTTCAATTATCAAACATCAAGTCTAGTAAAAACACAGAGTTTTTAAATACTTAAGATTAAGTCAGAACTCTCTATGTCTGCCTCATATGCTCTGACCAGCTGGTAGGCTGTCCGACTTAAAAGCACACAGATCAACGTTATCACTATACTAACAAATACTATAGTTACAAGAACAGCTCTCTGACAAGCCAATGTTCTAGAATTAAACATGGTGCATAATAAAAAATGCACATACCAAATGGCGTAAGATGCATCTAGACTCCTTAATAAATCAATTCTGCTCCAATTTATGTCAATAATTTGCATACAATAAGATAGTCCTTGAGCAAATAACTGATAAAGTAATAAACCTGTCATAGGCACAAATTGACTGCTCACTAAGGCTCTCTGGCAGTTTGTTCATATGGAGGCAGATGCTCTGGTATAGCACACTAGCTGCAGGAAATGTTTATCTGTTGTGTGATAAGACAGGAAAACAGAGCAAAGATTGCTTTGATTTTACAGCAGGCTAAATATTCATTGCAGAATAAAGGAAATTGCCTTTAAATAACTGATGTATTTGATACTTGTTAAAAATCTGTTTATGACAAATTGTTTGAATTAGACAACAATTCTGTCTTCAATGGATGTAAAAAGGTTAAAGGTTGTTTTCTGAGTATGGGAGGAGAACAATAAGATGAATATTTACACTAGGCACTTATTTTCTACAGAACACTTCAGACTGGTTGTATTATTTAATGAACAACTGGAGTAGCAAAGAGCTGAATAACAATCTACACAGATAATAAGTTAGAATATAAAAATATATATTTAAAACGTTAGCCATCTTTGGTCAGAAAATACTCCTGCTCTCAATACATCAACTTTACATATCGTTATACTGACACATTTACTCCAACTGTTGTGTTAAAACTCTGTTCCCACAAGATGCCCAGCACAGTCCTTTCCCTTATTCAATGGAGCATTCACATGAAGTGTTTCTTGTTCTGAGGCAAGCCTTGAAAATGACACAGCCCTGGTCTGTAACTACATCAGATCTACTCCAAGGAAAAAATGGAAAAATACTGAGGAAACAAAGCTGTCAAAGGTAAGCTACAGTTTCTGTCCCTTTCCTTGCCCACACTTTGCGACCACATGGCTGCTGGGAAGACAGTTCATACGAAGATGATAAGGTATGAGCACTCATGGTGTTAAATCATTCTGACAAAAATGTTATTCATTTTGATGTTTAATTTCCAGTGATGATATTCTCCTTGAAATATGCTATTAAATCATGTGGAGTGAAACTAATTTGAAGAATGATAGTAAAAATTCAGTGTTTCTGAGGTTTTATCAAATAAAAAGAGATAAAATTTGAGGATACTACTAGCTTTTTTCCGCTCTTACCCTTCAAAAATATATATTTATATAGCTTTTTTTTCTTAAGCTACTATTGAAATGCTGAATAAATTCCTGAAAGCATATTCATTTCTTTCAGATAAACCCAAAGTGCATTAGAAGAATGGTGGACTTTTCAAACTTCTGGGAAGGGTGATTTTTCAAGCAGTTTGAAGTGATAACTGCCATTGATAATGCCAACTGTTTATGCGGTTGCGTCCAGCGAGAAAAGTAGATTTTCAGCATGCCTGCTCCTGATATATGTATGAATGTGCCTCACAAGCAGAAAAAAAATATCAAAGCTATTTTAGAATCTGCTCCAAGTAGTACAGAGGGAGAATCAATGGGGAAAAAACTTGCCTTATCAGCAAAAAAAGTCAGAACTGGTCCTGTCCTAAGTACATTATAGTCCCCAAATTTCCCCCTTAAGGCTGAAGGCAGCATCTGTATTCAAATATCTGCTTTTAAAAAAAATCACTTTGCAGGAAATAGTTATTGCAGGAAAAATCTACTCTATGTATATATACTGAAATAATTGTTCAAGCACTATGCATATCCTTCATATGTTACCTTACAGTATAATATTTGTACTATTGAAAGTTAAACCCAAAGCAATCAAGTTCACATGTGTTACTGTAATTTATCACTTCTAGTTATAATGAAAAAATGGCTCTCAGCTCTCCAGAGCTTCTCAAGTTGTACTGTTGTATATCAGTGGAGAATTTAGCTGTTTCAACACAGCCCTAAGACATAAGAAGACCCAGTCATTTTCCTCTGATTTGGAACTATACAGTGCTACAGCTCTTTCCCAAAGCAGCTGAAATAAGTAATTTGGGGATATGAAACAAGCACCAAGCTCCAGAACATCAGGGTGCACAGAAATATTGTCTCATCCAAAAAATATCAGCTTGGGCATCACCAGTGAGGAGAAAACACCACAGGCTCCACCAGGCCCATGTATAAGCTGCTCTTAGCACGTTTATAACTTAATCAGAAAATACTTTCTTTGCATTAAGCTCTGTGATCATCCTTCATAAGAACTGGAATAGCGAGCCTTTCTTCAATATCACATATCCTTTTTATTCTTTTTTAAATAATCATTAATAATAATAAATAAATGAAAGCACAAATAATAAATAAAAGCACAAAGACTGGACCTCAATATAAAGCTATATGAACCTTATATTTCATATAGTAGTTGAATATTTTTGAGGATATGGCCTTCACATTATATCTATGCCAGTTTTCAAGAGTGGGTACCTTACACAAGACTGATTACTGCCCCTAAATCCCCTACTAGACTCAAAAGCAAATTACAAGTCAGCCTGAACCTGCGACAGCTGGCTGCAGTGCCTCTGGAGTCATGAAGAAAATAGAAACTGCAGTATCTATTTCATTTTTTTCTGCTTGACCTTACCATTTCCCACCATCACTCAAGGGATCGTTGTGTCACAAAAGTCAACATATTAACTGTTTTACAGAATCTATATATGCTTAGTACATCCTTTTACTGTGATTTCCACTACCCTTAAGCAGAGTTTGACTCTTGATTTTGCTCTCTGTGCTGTCAAGGGAAAGTGGGGTAAAACAGGGAGACCACCTGAAATTTTTAAGCTATGTTAGGACAAATCAGAACTCAAGGAAGAGAGTTAAAAAGCAGCAGCAACGATTTAGTCAAATAAAAGAGGACTAACTTGTTTTTAAAGTCTTGCTTAATAAGCTGCACCTAGATGCAATTTAACTATTAGATCACATTGGTTATTACTCCACGTACATGAGAAGAGACTAAAGTAGGTACAGAGCGCTTATACAGAAGTAGGGAATGCTTAAAACAATTATACCATTGTGTTTGGGCTATATTTGCTTTTATAATAAATTACGCAAAAGAAAAAAAAATGAATGAGTCACTTTTAGCAATTATAGTTTCTTTTGCTAAAGGTATGAATTATGATTCCAGCTTCATAATGCTCAGTGGAGGTTTCATGTTGATTACAGAGTCCCCATTTGTACATTCTCCAAAGGAAAAGGAAAACAAAATGAATCCCTCCTTCCTGGCCACAGCCCCTGAACTTTAGCTGTTACATTTGAGAAAAGGAGGGGAAAAAAAAAATCAAGGTAAAGTATGTGATACGCAAATGCACGTATTTCAGCTTTCTAAAAGGCAAACTTGGGTGGATTCTGAGCCAGCCAAAAGGTTTCAGTATCAAAAGGTTTGTAACCCTGAAGTGAGAACAAGGATTCACGTTGCTAAACTCTCTCTGATCTCCTACTGTCTCTTTCAAGTGCTTAGGAACATTGTACTTTAACCTCTGGCATTTCAGCAATGCTTCTCCACAGGAGCTTTCAAGAAACAAGCAGAAGTCACACGGACTGCCACTGAGATAATAGCACTTGATTTACTTCTACGCTTAAATTGTTCTCTGAAACAGGGGTATCACTCATTGCATCAAGGAGGTCTCAAAGCAGTACAGCTATAATCAGACAGACTAAAATCTGCCTCAGTTTCATATTAAGCTGTCCTACATATGAGCCGGCACTTCTCATGCCCCAGCTTGGCATTGCACTTAGGCCCTTTTGTTTAGGCTTCAGCGGAGGGTTCATTCGGGCACTGGGCAAAGACCAAGGAGGTTCATGCTCATAAGCATTTAGTGATTTCAGTATAGATTAAGTAGGGAAAGGAGAGAGGAAACAAACACACACACACACACACACACACAAAAACAACCCTTCCAAAATAAAACTATCCACAATCAAAACATCCTTTAACTGCATACTAGTGATCTGTCAACTACTAGGGGAAAATGAGACTGCTCAGGGCCCTGTGAAGGAAAAAGGGGGGGATGGACTGGTGCTCAGTCTGACATGATGCGGCTGTTACTGTGTGGTAAAATGGAAACAGTGAAGTAGTAGTCAAAATGTTATGGCTCAGTAATAACAAATAAAGCACACAAACTAGCTCCTCAGCTGGGGGAGAAAGTGGAGCCACAGTGATTTACACAAGCAGTCTCATTCTAGCACGCTGATGGCTTTTAATCAGGTCATCAGAATTGATGACAATGTAAAAATAAAGTTTGTCAGTAGAAAAGTAGTTGAATTTTGCAAACAAGGATCAGTCCTTCCTTATCAATATTGCGCATCATCTGACAGCTCTCCCAAAGAATTAGTGTTGCATTTCCTTGGTTTTTCTAACTTTCTGAGTACACAGAAATACAATTCTTAAAACTTATTCGCACAGGACCAGAATTATGCTTATAGGCCCCAGCCCAGCATCTCTCAGAACTGCAGGATACATTTACTTAAAAATGAGATTTCTATCCAAAGTGAGAAATCTAGTAATCACTGCTGTTATTCAGACAGGTTTTAATGACCTCACTGGTAAATAGCTGTGTAAAGTTGGATTCTGTCAATACGTTTACTCATCCACTATTTTGAAGGATGACTGAATAAATAGTGGGGGGAAGTTTTTGAAAAGGAAATAAAATACATGGGGAATATATTCTCCCATAACCTCTCTGACTCTTAAATTTATACACAGATGCTAGTACACCTGGTTTCTGCTGGGAATAAAACCACGACCATCTCATAAGGAAGCATGGGGGCAGGTCCAGTAAAGGACTTCATTGCCTACAATTTAGAAACTGTAAAGCCCATACTTAAGGAAGTTGGCCCCAAAGTGAAATCCAAAGCCATAAGACGCTTCCAGGCTTTCTACACATTCTAGAAAGCATCTGAACCTTCCTAACACCCGTGCTGACCAGAATTAACCGGTATGAAATACTGAGCACGATTGGACTCCAAGATTATTCCCCATCTTTCTTCAAGTACTGTCTAAAAAATAAATAAATGGGCAGATATCAGCCTTGCTGTCAGGGTTAGCCAGCTAGGACTTGCTTCTTTCACTTATCTGGATACTTGAAACTCAAGGTTGTTCCTGCTAGTTTGTTCGCCTTTTAAATATTGCAGAGCTTGCTGTTGCATAGTGACCTAGATTTAACAAGGGATAAGCAGAATAGTTTTGGATACTAGAAGTGACTTAAAAGAATGCCCTACTTGTACCCAAGTAGCTGTTAACAGTGGGGCTCTTCCTTAGGAGAGAACAGTGTGAATTTAATTGCCTTCAGCCTGAGGACAATGATAAACCATACTGTTTAGCATCTTCAGCTATCAAACGGTGCTTAAGGGAAGACTACTAAGTCGTCTCAAATTTAAAGAAAGCACACACAATTGCCTTTCATGAGAAAACCAGTGGGTCTGAGCAGGAGTTGGATCCTTGGAGCAAGGCATTTTGAGGCATATGAACAATATATGAACATAGGCATTTGATCATTTTTTTTTTATCAAAATGAGTCATAGGGGAGAGCTGTCTTCTAGATAGTGATGCTTTGACTTTTGGCCAAGGACACTTGAAGACAGGATAAAAGAGACAGTTTAAACACCTGTGGAGGATTTTGTGCACAATTCTTTTTTTTTTTTAATTTTAAATATTATAAATATGCAATCCCCTAGCATATTAATTGTAGGTAATAATGAAACAAAACTTCTTCCTCCACAGCTGTTTGCAGGCAGAGCCCATTGTCAGTATCTTACTAAGGAGCTCGTCTCTTCGAATTCTGTCCCTCCATCTCTGAATGTTCTGATCAAGGATCCTATTATTTGGGGAAAAAGAAAGCTGTCATTCATCCAAATCAGCTCCTTTATTATTTCTGTTCATCATCACTCATTACTCAACAGCATCTGTGATCTTAATATGTACAAAAGGGAGGCCCTTCACATTTTAATTATAGATTCACGCAAACAATGACAAAAAAGAAGTCTACTGAGATCTCAGTCAATAGATGTGATAGAACATTGCCTAAGAACACAGAACAGAAGCAAGACTAGCATTATAAATGTGAAGTATTTTCTGATTAGATTGTGATTCAAAATCTGCTCATTCTCCGAGAATGCTGATAGGAATATTATTTATCTATATGTTTGACTTGTTCTGAACATCTTATTGGTAGACAGGAACGTTTTGCAGATTAATGATTTTAAAGCAACTATTAAATGGATTCCTCTAAATGTTGTATGAAAATTATGAATCATTTTTGGTATCTTTCCAATGGATACCACCAAGTATGCAAACAGAAGCAAAGATCTTCTGGCTTACATTAAAAATAATCAAGAAACTCAAAGACCAATAGCAGGCATAACAAAATGCCTTGATTAGATAGATGAGGCATAGGTAGCACCTGCCTGTTTAAAACCAGCTGCTTCTGATTGTACTATATATAGACAACTTATTTAGTTAATTACATATCTCAAATTCATTATTTTAATAGTTTTAATTCCAGTCATTTCAGTTATATCTTGTGATGACCTTAGAACAAGGTCACTTTGGGATTAGGAACCTGAGATAGAGCTGGAATGTTTGTTCTAATGCTCAGCTTTACCACCCACTGCATGATTACATTCAGTGAAACAGCTAGAAGACTCTGAATGCTCGTGGATATCAGAAAGGACAGAAGTCCTCTCAAAATGTATAAAATTATGTTAATGATGTATAAAATCAAGGTATGTACTTTGATGGGCAGAGTATCATTATCAGAGATAATGGATGGCAGAGTTTTATTCATCGGCTGAGCAAGTTCAATGGGAACATGAGCCAGATGCAGTATGTAAGGAATCCCTGCAGTGCAAGTTTGTTGTTTTTTGTTGTTGTTGTTGTTGGGAGGGGGGGTGGGGAAGTATTTGTGAGAGTGCTTTGTGCATAGGTAAATCCAGATTATTAACTCTATGGTGTCTGATAAAAGGGCATAGTAATTAATCTGCAAAGGAGTCAATCTTATGTTTTAAAAGTCACCCTGTGGTTGCCGTAGTTACTAAACAGACTATAAACACTCTTTGCTACTTACATTATCTTGCCCTTTTGGAGAAACTGCAATAGCACAGATACATAGAAAACCCATACAACGTTTACAATGGAATTGAAACAGTATTGACAACTTGCACTGCCAATTTGCCTTTCCAGATAAAACAGTGGTTCTTGCTGTGGAAGCAGCACGCAGACACCTGAAGGGCAAAAGGCCCGCAGGCTCACACATCCTAAAGTACTGTGACGAGAACCAAACAGGGAGTGTTCCAACAAAAACTATCAGGGCAAGACATTAAATTAATAAAGAAGTGTTACCTAAATCACATTAGTATAAAGAAATCAGATGTTGCCTATTCTTTATCATTTAAAGTCAGTGACTAGGTATTAGCTAGTACTTGACTATCGTTCAGACTTGGGAACCTTCACTGAAAAGGCAAGTCCTCCACTCCACTGCTCTTGCAATTTCAAGCTGAAGGCAGCTATATCAATTTAGGAAATTCATGTGGAACACTAACATTACAACTGAGGAATTAGATGGTCTTCAAGGATCTTTCCAACCCAAACCATTCCATGATTCAATGAAACAGCTGAATCAGTCTTTTTGGACTACATATTCTCACTGAACTCATACAAGACAACTTCTCTGTGCAATGACTGAATTTATCAAATAATTTTTGTGTTAAATACTACGAATTCAAAGCTGAAATCCAAAAGTATCTTGGCATATTTGCTATCTTCTGGCATTTGAAACTAAACTATTGGAATTGAAGATCTGAAGTATCATTTTTCAACTACACAAAAATATAAAATCTCATGAAGAGCTGAGACTGAGAATTACTGCATTACTCTTTAGTAAAGATATTAACTCTAGCATCTAGGCCAAATTGCAATAGCCCCCGCATAAAAATATCCTGAAATTTCAGGTGGAAAAAAAAAAATCGTATTTAAAATCGTGGGGATTTCCATACTTGAAGCAGGATAAAAGGATCAATATGTTAAAAAACTTCTGAAACTGAAAGAAAAAAAAAGATCCTAAAGGTACAGACTTCCACAAAACCACCTTAACACCTGCCTTCTGATATGCAAATTAAAGTACTGCCTCCTTAGGGATTTAGACAGATTCTAATCCAATAGAACCCAATACAGTTCAGTTTCTCTTTACCATAAGCATTGGGCTTTAGAAGTCAAAGACAAAACTTTTGAATAAATATGAAAAATTAGAGAGAAGCCAGAGCAGTCTCTGAAGTATAGCAAGATTTCTTTTTTCATTATGTAAAGTCCAAGTGGTACAGGCATGAATAAAACCTGTAAGTAAACTAGCAGAACTAAAGCAAACATCAACATCAAGTTTTATATTACCTGAGATTTCTGACTGTAATCCATATTTAAAATAGCTCATTTGGAAAGAACCTTCAAAAAGCATCAAAGTTCAACTGCTGGACCATTTCAAGACTTAAATGTTAAATTATGCTACCGGTGTTCTAGGAATCCCTCTATAACAGGGATGGGGCATCAACCACCACATGAGGAAGCCCATTCCAGTGGATGACCACTGTCACGGTAAAGAATTTTTCCCAGCGCACAGTGTGAACTGAGTGAGCTAGATTTATCAGCAAGCGATGTAATCAGGGAGAAAGAAAGAAAGAAAAAAAAAAGTATGCATGTTAAAGCTTCCAGCAACAAATAAATTGAAACTCAAAGTAATTTTCCTGCACTGGATTTGAAGTGTAAATAATCAAAAATCAATTTGGTCAACTGCAACACTTTCAAGTTAACCACTCACATTTTTCAAATTATCATATCTTTATACCATTTGCTTTTATGACTAATCAAACTAAAAGTCTGTTATGATCTATCTTCACTTCTGACAGTACTGGGCTAATTTAACTCCCTGGCTGACAAGTTTCTATGCATGCAAAAGGTGGCTGCAATGGGAATACAGTCAATTTTGGTCACTGACCCCTGAAGAGAGGGAATAATGGAAGTCAAAAGATCAATTAAATTATTTCTTGAATGAGTGTTTAAAAATATTTCACCTCTAGAGAGAAACAGATTCAAAAATTGGTGAGGGATATAGAGCTTTTCGTTGCTTGATATTGGCTAGAATCCCGAGCAGGTCAACAGTAAATGCAAGTCACTTCCACATGGCACTGTAATATATGTGAAATGGGTAAGTAATCTGGCTGGCTCCTAGAAGACAAACACTCATTTCAGAAACATACGAGACTTAAATGAATGTATTGGCATTCTTCTGGTAACAGGAGTGAGTAATTGTGAAAACTGAACAGATACTGCATAAGTAGCCTAGCTTCATCAGAGCACATTAAATCACAATATGGGAATAACACCATTCTGAACATAAATGATCCAGTCTAATTCTGCCAGTTTGGCATCTTTTCAGAAACTGTTTATGGTACAAATCTCTAACAAAATTGTAAAGGCATCAAAATCTCTAGAAGACATAAAATAAAAGTGTAAATAATTAGATGTTTGATGAAAAATATTCAGTCTATTGTTTTCCTAATACATTTCCAGTTATTTGCCTAATAAAACAAAATGCTTTTAACATGGGAACTTCTGTACAAAATCTCTTTATACGTCACAAGTTTCTTGTGTTAGTATATGAAGACAACACAAGAATTTTTTTTTTTTCAAGTAGGAGTAAAAAGTCAGTCATCTGAAATAAGGTTTCATCCTGTCATTTATTACACTGAAAATTCCATTTGACTATTTGAGCACACCACAATCACTGTGTTTCTTATGACATTCATATAGTTGAGGTTGCACTGTAGAAGTTGGATAAATTCATGTATGTTTCAAACTAGAGATTTCTTACCAGCTAAGCACATAACACTAGGTCAGGCTACACAGGTTCAGAAATTTGACATCTTGGTAAATACACTCAAATTTGGGTAAAGAGCAACAGGGCTGTGGAAAAGTAGAGAGTAGCTTTAGAAAAATTGTTTTCTCCAGAATACTAGTGCAGCACTGCAATGAGTTACGCATACAGGTCAGGGAATTTATGTCACTGGAAGTCTTTCCAAACTCAGGTAGGCAAGGCTACAACTTCAGTGGAAGTCTGGACTAGATCTCTCCAAAGGTATGAATAGTATTTCTGACATCTTTCCTTCAGTGAGCGATTGCTATGATTGTTCTTATTTAATTAAAGCATTGAAGCAGCAGTTCAAGGAAGCAGTGAAAGACAAATGAGGAGATGTTAGCATTAAAAGAATGGATTAAAACACTGTAGTGTTCTTTGGAAATGGGGCCCCTGCACACAGACAATAATGGCTTTAGTATCACCTGAAGGCAGAAATAAATAAATAAATAATAGAAATAAGAGCCAAATAGAAGAGTAACAGTGGGGTGACCAAATATTTAAACAGGTCACAACATAAATCTTTAAATGATCTGAATAAAGCATCAAGGAAAGTAAAAACAAACAAACAAACGAAGGCAAAAAACCAGTAAAGAAAAGTGTATAAATAAATTACAAATGAAGAAGTGAGTAAGATAGCAGTGCATAGGAGAAGATAGTAGTAACCCCCAACAAAAATAAATACCCTCACTAGAAACAAAAGAAGTTCTAGAAAAGATGATGGACGTGTTTGAAATAAGACTGCTACACCGTTGGCAGATGCAGCCAAAGCAGAGTCCACAAAGGCCAACTAGTTGGCTGCCTAACTGAACTGAGAAGTTTCCATTTACTTATTGACCGCACAGAAAATAAAGTAAAAAAGAACAAAAGGAAAGACAAAATGGGGAAAAGCTCTAAGCTATTTTGTTTCTGACTAAATCAGTCTATTTACAACAGAAAAGCTCTGTGGCAAAAATTCTGTTCTACCACTTCTCATATCCATGGGAGGGATGTTTCTTCAACATCTTTAAGACGACCAAATATTTTAGGCTTCTCATTCTCTGCTACTCTCAGCTGAAGAGGCAATGCTGAAGATTTTGCTTACCAAGAACTTTGTTAATAGATTGCTCAGAAGGCTTCTGCCTTTTTTGGCACTACCATGCTCCCAGATTTTAGCCTCCACATGCTGCTCCTTTTTCATAACAGGAAAAGAAATCTAACACTGATTTCTGTGAACCAAGACAAGGTTTACAGTACACATCTACAGCTATGAAACCAAAGTCTTGGTTTACTTTCAAAAGCTTCTGAGCAGTCCGTGCCGGAATCTATACAGTACATTGTTCACAAGTTCTCCTCTTCATGTGCCTGTCACAAGGCAGTACTATGCAATCTTTTGAGGACGGTAGACAAAGGAGAAAATATAAAGAACAGAGAAACCTCTTAGGATAAAGAGTCATAAATCAACTGCTATTCTCAGGCTGACAAAGCAGACTTTAGCCAGGTGCCTTCAAATTTTTATGTTTCAGTCAGTAGGAAACTGTTCAGTATATGCTGCTAAGTATTACAGAGTTACCAGGTGTGATTCACAACTTAGCCAAATATGTTATTCAGTTCATACTCCTCTCTGCAATTTTCCTGTGTTGCCTGGATCTATGCCCACTGTTTTTCATTGTTCTTGTCTATAGGCATAACTTTGCACATTTGAGAGAGACTGCTAAAGTGTACCGTTCCACATTAAGTACCCAAAGATAGAGAAATAGAGACATTCTAAGTCCCCAGATTGCTTTGACCCTGACTTGATTGAAAGCAACATCTGTTTTCCAGGTTTCCAGCTGCACTCCGCTAGCCAGAGGTAGCCAATTGGAGACATGTGTGACATTTCCTCAGTACAGCGTTGACATCACTGACATTCACCTTATTAGAACAATAGGCAGCAAAGCTTCTCAACACCTTTTTGTCTCGTGTAGCTCCACCCCAGCAAAGGTGAATAGTTATCAGTGGCCTTTTTTTATATTATGATTTTTTTTTAAAATATATTTTTGCTCCCTCCCTTTGGAAATGCTCTGAGCTCCTAAAAGGCAGTACTTCACTTTCTTCAAATTTGTATATTCAGAGATATACATTCAATAAAGCTGGCGTAAATTAATCCTTATGCACCATAAAAACAAGGGAAGTCCCATATGAAAGCACTTAGCAGAAAATGATTCATTATCAATTCTCTCAATGCAATTTTATTTTTTTCCACCACATAGTGAGCTGATACTACAACAGGAAGCCAAGAGTACCCAAGACAAAATGTTCATTCTGGCTGCAGAGAAACTATTCAAGTAGTTTAGAATTTCAAATCCTGCAATTCTGTGGAATTTGAAAGACAACTAGGAAAATAAAGATTAAAATCTGTATACCAGTTTTAAGGCTCCAAATAAATGATCGTTCTTAAATGATCAATACCCTACTTTAATAGGCTACTGAAATAGAGGTGTCCAAATTGATCAAATGTGTAAACAGCATCCTTCACAGGAACAGACATTTGATAGCTCCACCTGGGACATGAGATACTCTCAGGCAAGCCACAAAAAGTGTAGTGACAATAGCCTAATTCAGTACTGAAAGAGAAATAAATGTGCGATTGCTTCAAGATTACTTTAAGATTAATGACATATGAGACTCAATTCCCCTTACTCCACCTCTCTCTAGCTGCAGCTCTTGAGCAGGTAGCAGGAGGTAGCAGCTTCCCATGGCTCTGACAGTTGGACACTTGTACTTACTACTGAGAACGTAGTTCTGATTCAGCTCACCCCAGAGTCAGCAGCATCATTTCAGTTTATGCTGCCTGAAATTCACTGTCAGACACAAAGCCTGATTACTTCAGATCTGCATCAGGAAACAATCTGCTCTTTATCCTGTAATATCAATTGCTGCCAGTATTTCTGGTGGCAAAGCTAATGGCCTTTTTTGCTACTTTAAGCCTGTCCACTTCAACAACGTGGTTGGTTCCCATTTTCCTCAACAATCCAACCCTTCCAGCATATGTAAACTAAGAGGCAATTCAGTCAGTTTCATGATCGAGTTTCGTTTGCGGCCAGATTGCAAAAGGATCCACGTGCTTTGTGCCTAGGATTACATGCCTACATGGCAAATACATTGGCAGAATTGAAAGACTTTCTTTATTCTTGATAGTGCTGCTAAGGAAGAACAAAACAAGATCAAACAGTTGCTGTAATTCAAAGAAAAAATTCCCATTAAAGGAAATAGGCTTCTGTTTATTTAGGTGAAATGTATTCCACTTTGTATCATCACAGTGAATGATTTAGACACTTCTTGTAAGCAGTCATCGCTACCCAAGCACAAGATAATGTGTAAAACAGAACTGGATAAAAATAGTTATTTTAATTGCACCATATGCAGTTCTAGTTGGGTCTGTAAAAGACAAAGAAGCAAAATAACAGCTCAAGCAGACTTCACAAAGCTCAGGCCTAGAATTAAATCAGTATTCTATGATGATAGATTCTATTCCATACCACTAAATAGACATAACGATTAGTGTAGGTAATGGAAGCAGAAAATATCAAATTTTCTACTAGTTTCTTAAAAATAAATACACATAGACATGTAGCGTTTTCAGGTTTTGGATATCTATAGATTTCATGTTACAGGAAAAATGCTAGCTTTCAAAATCTGACTAAGAAACAAAGATTTATTTCTATGATGTATATCACCTTTGATTACTTAACTTAAAAGAATGTTTTAAAGTGATCTTCCATAAGACCAATTATGCTTGCTTACAGTTCCCATTTACTGAGGAAGCAAAAATAAACTAGCCATTTATATGTTTGTTTATACTTCAAAATGAGTTTCGTTTTCTGGTTCTAACGTAGTGTTTGGGTTATATGCATCTCTAAGGAATGCTTGTTTAAAGATTCATTTTAATGGAATTTTTATATCCTGGAAGTTGGATAGGAAAATCTGTGCTAATTTCAAAAAAGAACTGTTGCGTGTCTTATAATATTAACATGCAAGATCGGTTTGATATTGTTCATTTAAATTTCACTTTCTAATGGAATCATTGTTTATAGGGTATTATTGTAGGTAACGAACAGAAGAATCTGCTCAATTCGTCTTCATTACCAAGCACATCAGCAGTGGAACCAACTCCACCCAATGGATTAAGGAAGAAAAAAAAATTAAAAAGTCTTACATTTCTGCGGTCAGCAGCATTCAAGAACACTAACACTATTTAGAAGTCAAGATGAATTATACTGAATAACTTTTCCTCCTTGCAGTTGTGATCAAAATTAAACAATTGTTGCTGGGGATAGGATGAGTAAGGATATTTTTGACATTTCAGGGGCTACTTAATTGACCCCTATGAAAAAACTTGAATGCTTTTTTACTTTGATTATTTGTTTATGTTTGCTAACAGCTATGCTGTGTGTATTCAGACTCATTATTGAGTTACGTTCTAGTAAGAGGTGGGACTTGAATTCCATTCTGAAAGATAAATTTGTTCAATGACGTTTTCCTTCTGACAATACAGTAATGTACAGTGGTTCCAGACCAGAAAGTGCCACTTGGTAGGCTTCAATTGCTTCAAAATAATAATACAAAAGAAACCTAGTGCCCTGTGCTAAGGAATAATAAATGAACAATACTGACAGAGACAATAATGAACAATCCAACAAATGGTAGTGATTGTAACTGCAATTTTAGCACGTTAACTCTCTAATAGTCATTGGATAATTGCAAACATTTTATTTACTCCCACAGGCAGCTGTGGTAGAGGTAGACTAGAACAAAGTAAGTTTTGTAAACAACAATAGACAAGAAAACTAGCAGAGTGCAGGCAGAAGGAAGTTACATTATCAAAACCTGGAAGATGAACAAAACTTGGTTACGTTTACTATAAAGAAGGCTACGGAATGGCCAGGTTATTCAACAGAAATAATACTTAATGGAAGGCCAGATTTCAAGTTTCAGAAACCAGTGCGATGACACTGGGAGCTAAGTGGAATGGCATCTCCCATTATTTACACCAACAACCAACAGTATCATGCTCTGTCCTTTTATGAAAGGAGTCATGAAACATGGTCATAATCTTACAGCAGCGGCAACGTTCATAACTAATGACCGAAAAACAAGTTACTTCATGAAAGGAAAATAAATACCAGTCAGGATACAAAATGCTACTAAAATGTTTTGGGTACTAGTCCTCACTGTCAGAGTGTATCCTAGAAGCATAAAAACTTGAAGATGCCTTTGAGAAAAACTGTGCAAATTGCTGTGAGAGCCTACATTTCCCTCAGAGCTCTCCAACAAATTCAGCTCTGTGAATATTCATGAGTATCCTTCTCTAATTTTCTTGCAAACAAAATCTGACATAAATATTTGTAGAGAGGAAAGGGAGGGGGTGATGAAAACAATAAAAACATATTACTAATTCTGTCAAGCAAACATACCTTCTTGAAGCCTTTAGCAGCTACTGTTTGTGAAATTCATTTGTTCATACCTTGCAAAGTGCCTTTGAGAAGACATGACAAAATAACATGAATTTCTAGGACACTTCTAAGTGTGGATACTCTAAGGTAATTACGAGAATAAAAATCCTAAACTGTAAATCCAGTTATCTATTGCAGTCATTTTCTAATTCTGTGAAATTGAAGCTGAATTTTTTGGAGACTAGAAAACTTTAAACTATGGCTTAAATAAGTTGTTAATTAGAACTACGTTACCTTTATCCGCAAAATCACAAAATAACACAAGTTTTATTGAGGATCTTTCTTCAACCAATAGAACTCCAACAGAAAGACTACAGATTCACTTTCTCACTCTCAGTTTAACTTTCTTCAGGAGAGCAGTATTTCAGTTTATGAAGTCTGCCTTCTAGGACAGCCCTCTCAATTGCGCTGAGTTTCTCATGGAACATTCTGTTACTAGACAAAAAATATCCTTCTGTTTTTCATTCAGTACTGACACGTGCAGAATGTTGGAGCAGGATGGTGAATCACTAGAGAATTACTCAATAGTGGTGGCCAGGGTTCATGTTTCCACTGGATTCCTTGATTGGGCTGTGTATATTTATATCCATACATGTAATACCAATTTAAGCTTAAGTAGAGAATAACTTTTCCAAACACATAGAGTAAGTTGCTTTTCAAAATTTGGTTAGACTATTCTATGAAACAGAGATAGGCTGCCACTGTAATCAAGAACACAACAGCCAGCAGGTTGCCCAGGTCGCCAAGAAGGCCAATGGCATCTTGGCTTGTATAAGAAATAGTTCAGCAAGAGCAGAGAGATGATCATCCTATACACAGCTTTACTGCGGCCATACCTTGAGTACAGTCATAGGCCTTTCACTACAAGAAAGCCACTGAGGTCCTGGAGCACATCCAGGAAACGACAATGATGCTGGTGAGAGGTCTGGAGTGCAAGCCTTATGAAGAGCAGCTGAAAGAACTGGGATTGTTTGGTCTGGAAAAGAGGAGGCTCAGGGCAGACCTTATTGTCCTCTACAATAACATGAAAGGATGTTGTGGTAAGGTTGTGGCTGGCCTATTCTCCCAAATAACTAATGATAGGACAAGAGGGAATGGCTCCCAAATTCTGCCAGGAGAGGTTCAGGTTGGATATTAGGAAAAATTTATTCTCTGAAAGAGTGGTCAGGTGCTATAACAGTCCATCCCAAGATGATCAAGAAACATATAGATACTGTGCTAAGGATCAAGGTTTAGTGGGGAAATATTGGAGGTAAGTGGATGGTTGGATGATCTTGGAGACCTTTTCTAACTTTAGTGATTCTATGAAAACAACTGGACAAACTCTTCAGACAGCTAAAAATTTTTCTCTAAACATGTACCTATGCGTTACACTTTGTAAGAGAAAAGCTTAACAGAGTTGAATCTTCTTATAGACCTTTAAAAATCTCAGCTTAAAACAGAGTTTTTATCACTTTACATGTGGGAAAATAAATCACAATTCATTAAAATCAGTGAACTTATTTTATGTCAAAACGGCATGAACTGACCCCATAATAGCCCTTTAAAATTCCCATTTTACATGAAAATTTATAATAGGAAACATTCCCCTGTATATTTTACCAGCCCCCTGCAGCCCAACACTAACTCAGCAGTTCCAAATTGTTTCCTATTATTTCAATTATATTGAAATAGAAATGTAACTCCCATTAATCTATTCAGTACAAATTCTATAGCAACTGGGAAAGTCTGAATCCATTTGGAAACTAGTGAGCTCTCTGAAGTGCTGAGACACAACTTATGAATGGCATCTTCAGTCCATAGTCACTTCTTCCCTGATACAACCGCTATGTAAATCTCAGTATTCGTAACATCTAAAGCAAAGAAGGTCAAAAGAAATGGCACGTAAAGAAATCCACACTCTTCAGTATGGTCAAAAAAGAAGGTAAATACAGATGGTTCTCTGTGAAAAGTATGTAACTTCTCAGATCTTTATATTGTTGCATAAATTGATTGTTCAAGAAAATCTCAGTTTATTTCTGAATGGCAAGCAAGGAATAATGATTTCTTGTGACAGGGCAGAGAAACCACAGCCCATAATTACAAAAGCATTTTAGCCTGGTTGTAGTTTAATCCAGTAGGTAGCTAAGCACCTTACAACCATTCACTCACTCCTCCCTCTCCCAGTTGGATGGGCAAAGAGAGCAGGGGAAAAAATAAAATGCGGTGTGAGATAAAACTATTTACTAAGATAATGAAAATATAATAGTTATGACTATATATAAATATGAACATATATTACAAGTAATGCACAAGCAATTGCTCACGACCCCCTGACTGATGTCCAGCTAGAAACCTGAACTGCAGAAGAGGGTGAGATTAATTCCCATTCCCTTCTAAACTCCCTCTGCATGACATCACACGTTTAAGTCAGCCGTTCTAATTCTGTTCCCTTCCAGCTCCTTGAGTCCTTTGCTGAGGATGGCCTTCAGTGTGTAATCAACCTTGTTTTTCTCCAAAAAATGGAACATAGCATTATACCAGACACTTAGGAAAAAAATTCCATCCCAATTGAAAATAAGACACCAGGACCTAAATAGTTTTCTAAAGATTAAGAAAGCTGGTTTTTGTTTCTTTTTAAAATCAACCCTACATTCAAAAAGATGGGAAGAAAATGGGGAAAAAATCCCTCTTAATCTTCAAGTAAAAACTGCCCTCAAATTAGACTGCTAAGCTCTTTGACAGTTCTCCTGCAAGAATTAGCTGCTTCAAGAAAACTACTACTCTCATACAGCTTACTCCAAGGACACATCATCCTTCTACAGCAGTCTCTCTTCTACTTTATCGCTGAAGTAATTAGTAAGATTCTGAAAGATTGCAGTAGCCAAGAGTCAGCATCCCATTCCTGTACTTCCTTAATACTGAACAGAACAGAGAAAGGCATTTCTGTGCAGCTCAACATCTTCTGGTGAGCATTTCCAGAAGCAACTGGCATAAACAGGTTCCTACACATCATAACCTCCAAAAGCTTAAGATCTCAAGAGCAAGCAGAATAACAGAGCAATTAGTAATCTGAACAGTGTGAGAGATAACATTATTGCAGGAGTTGCTGGCCTATTCAAAGCTTGGATAGAACTGAAGAACATTTCCATATCCGAAAAACAAACAAAAAAAAAATCAACCACCACATACAGAGAGCATGTCTTCTTGGAATACATGATATACCAGGCACAGCTAAACTCACATTCAGCAGATAAAGAATGAGCTAGCTTTAACCCTTGTAAATATCTTGCACTGACTAAAGTTCCACAAAACATTTTCCACAAATAAATTATTATAAAGCTCATGTATCTACGTTCTTCAGTAAGATGCATTTTCTGATTTATTCCATATCTTGAATGACACACACAACATTTAAGGAAGATATTCACATCTGTACAGTGCGCCCATTCCATATGCCAAGGGTGAAGCTGGAACCATTTCAACTCTATGAAGCCATTGAGTACTAGATATTTGGATATAGCTAGCCTAGAACTGAATAAAGGAGTTCCAGGGTGGAATTTCCATATTATTCCACAATCTCTTATATTAAAAAAAAAAAAAAAAAAAAGAGAGAGGAAAAAGAAAGAAAAACAACTGCTGACTTTTTCTTGGAATAGAAGTCCTTACATGTTTTGTTTTAAGTATTACTGTCATCCAAATCCAACACCTACACTAGTGAGGTGACATGGTATGCCAGTAACAGCCTCTCCAGTTGCTGGAGACCAGGTTACCTTGACAGCAAAGCAAGCAGCTATCTATTCTCCAGTTCTGCAGACAATATGGCAAAAAGTTAAGGAGCAAGGAGATCAGGCTATACAAATCCCTGAAAACAGAACAGAATTCTTTTTAAATCAGATCCAGTTCGGAACTGGAACTTGAAACATTAATTTGAACATTTCTTATGAGAATAGGGAAGTAATGGCAGAAAAATATAAAAATAATAATATTTTGATCAAACTACTAAATGAACACTAAGAAGAGATGGATTTATTATAACTTAGCTGTTCATACCAGCTCAGGGGTATAATATTCATGTGAAAACTGGCCTATTCACATCTTATGTCAAATAAATGCATACCTTATGACTAGTTTTGGTTTCCTCAGATATAAATATACATGAAACTAAGAACCGAACCGTCCTCTTTAAAGACTGTACAAGCTGATTGAACAACATTGTTACTGGCAGTGCTCCCATTTCAGAGAATTCATTCAATAGCCCAGCACATAGTTTACATTAATTTCATTTTTTTGTTTTGTTTTTCTACCCCTTTATTCTTCTGTTGAATTCTCCAGGGGATGTTCCAGTCCTATTGTGTACTGTTGCACTCCAGCTGCAAATGGGCTGGGTCTGGGGCCAGCGTATGTGAATACTTGAAGGGTCGCAGGGTCAGAAGAAATTGGCTGCTTCTGCTCTTTCACTCTTCTCTGAGAAACTGTTCTACACCTCATCACTGAGAAATACACCTCCCACGATCGTTTTTGCCTAATGCAACCAAAACACACTAGTAGAGAGTGTGAGGTACTGG
The DNA here is from genome assembly GCA_023055505.1 of Callipepla californica brunnescens. Taxonomy (NCBI): domain Eukaryota; kingdom Metazoa; phylum Chordata; class Aves; order Galliformes; family Odontophoridae; genus Callipepla; species Callipepla californica. Next base: position 6,582,961 of record JALIRH010000008.1, on the reverse strand, counting down.
AAGGATGAGGTCACATTCCAATCAAACAGATGTTGAAAAGGAAAAAAATTACCTTCAGAAAGACCTTGGGAAAGTAAAATCACCTCTATTCATGCTGCTAGTAAAGATGTGCTTTATAATCAGTGGAGTAAAGTCAGAGTTCAAAAGCTATCTGTCTGCACTCAAGCATAACAAAATATAGGAAGTGAGTAAATTCATAATTGTGGTTATCTTTTTTATTTCTAGTAGTTCAGGAATAATTAGACCAGAAACTGAATTGGGTGATTCAGCCATGTCAGAAGCATATCAACAGTGAAAGCAATGGTCATTTTCCCCCTTACTCTCGCCTACATGCCTCAATGTTGGGGAAACAGATTTTCAGAGATTCTCATCCCTTCAATCCTATGTCTTCATCATAATATATTCTTAGACATGACACACCAACATTTATGCTGACCATTTCTAACTCAGGTAGCAGAATAAGATCTCTGCTTACTCAGAAGGTGGTGAGGCACTGTCCAGAGCATGCCCCCTCTCTGGCAGCGTTTAAAGCCAGGCTGGATAGGGCCCTGGATAGCGTTATTAAGCGGGCAGTATCCCTGCCCATGGAAGGAGGGTTGGAATGAGATTATCTTCAACGTCCTTTCCAAACCAAGACCTCCTACTATTTCATAAAAATAGCACCAACCAAGTTTAGAAGTAATCTGAGCAGATTTATATCCAGCAATATAAATAAGTGCAAGTAGATGTGTCCACTCTTTAGTACCACATTCATCTTAAATTTCATTCGTCTTTCACTAGACTAAAGAATGTGGCACCTTTCATCTGGAGCCTTTGGAGGAATATTTATACTATTTTCCTTGGGTTGTTCTCTTGTCTTTTGTCTACAGTATTTTAATTACATGCTGCCATACTCAAAATATATTTTTCTTATGTGCTGGCTCTCAAACACTGGAACTTATACAAAATTTTCAAGGTAGTTCACACTATTAACTTACTAATTCTAGAAAGCTCTCTATACAAAGTCATTGGAAACTTCCTCATTTTTGTTCAGTTGTACCAATAGTAGGAAATAGTACAAAACCTATGCTTTTGTAGATTTCCATCCTGAGGGATACAAAATAATGTTTATAAATGTAATACTTTTTAGGAGGGATTTTGTTTGTTTTAGTTTTGCTTGATTTCTGGTTTTCCACCAGATCAACTTATTAAAAATGGAATCTTCTAGGTTTAGGTGTGTATTTCTTGATCTATCTGGATGCTAAACTTACATATATCTTAAAATGGTGGGAGGGAAATGTTTGATGTTCTCTAACAGATTGCCTATGTATACTTGAAACCAGAGACAGATTCCAAGTTTGGCTATCAGACAGATTACATGCTCAAAAACTAGCCAAAATTGAGTATAAATTCTCCTGCTCACATATGACAAGAACATTGCAGTAATGAAAATACATATATCAGTTTGTTAACAATGTAATCCACGAGACAGGCAACATGCCAAGCCCATTTCCAGGACTCAAAAGGCAAATGAAGGCTGAAGCTTATACTTCAGAGCTGTTTTTGCAGTGTGGTAGATAAAGAAGCACTCATTAGCTACACCAGTTCAGACACTGACACAGTAATTTCTAGTTGAGAAACAGCAACAAGACTCATTAGAAAGTGGTATCTTAAATTGCAGTAGATGTTTTCACTTGCACATATGTTCTCACTGTCAGTGACAGGCTGCTATCACTAGTGAGACCAGCAGAGATTTTCTAGTGTGGTGGTACTAAGCACTGATGCACAGAATATGAAGAAATTGAGAAAGGAACTTCAGATAGTTTCTGCTAGTTTGAAGATATTCAGTTGAAAATGCATTACAGATTCAGCTACATCGTTTGAAATTATTATCCATTTAAATAAATCATGGAAAAATAAAGCACCATCTCCTACATTTACCTGGTCAAAGTACACTAACAACTGTTTTCTGGCTGCGGATGATTTAGGTTTTCTTAAACTGAGTCTCTGTGCAGGAGTTTCAGAACTTCGTAACTTTTCTTTCTTATCAGCTTGTAAAGGTAACTTATGAAAAGGCACATAATTTTCACCATAGCTTATAGCAGCTAATTATTCCCCATCAATTTGAAGTAAGTCAGCAAAGCAATGATATAAAACCCAGTGGAAAAAATATACATTGTTTGAGTACATTATTTTCTGTCACCAGAAGAGGGTTACATAAGTTACTAGAAAAGGAGATATTCTATTCCTCTCCTTGTATTACTGGCAAGTTGGCAATTGCTCAAGAATGATCAGAGAACAGTCAATTTCTCAAGGACTTCAGGAGTTTGTAATAACTTAAATCACAATCTTAGGAAAATGCCTGAAGCGTTAAAAAAATAAACAAGAAATAATCTTCCTTTAAAAAATAATAAAAATAATACAAGTTCTGCACTTCAAACTGGCTGAGAGGCAGAGATACTATTAACAATGGTTTGAGGAAATTTTGAGATACCCTACATTGACAATGACTCAGACAAGGCTGAACTTCTGCCAGAATAAGCACACTTAATCTGGAAAAAGAAAAAAAAAAAAAGAAACAATGTTGTTCATAAGCAAAAGCAAAGCAGTACAATGGTTCAATGGTACAAATGAGACCAAATTAGCAAGCAGAGGGTTGAAAAGGATGGGGAGAAGGGGAAGAACAGCTTAACAGTCTTCCAAGTTTCCTATAACCACGTAAACATTGGAAAAAGTCCTTAAGGCTGAAAGTGACAACTTTACTGTATTTTCCACACAATGAACATCATTTCCTTTTCAGAGGAACAGAAACTAAGTCAGAGGAAGCACCAACCCAGGCCAACATGTTCTCTTCTCTGTGACACAGCTTGTTTGCAATGCATTTATGAATAGGATATAGGTGGATGGAGTGTGATTCAGGTAGCTAGGGGCTGGTAGGTATGGCACGTCCATCCCCAGTATCTCCACTAGCACTGAGTTCAGATAGTCCATAATTAGCAGCACTATCTTTAGGATTTCACCTCTTTAGTTCAGTTCAAAACTTCATTAACAACTACACAGCAAAAAGGTCTTCCATTCTATCATATGAATTCAATCCAATACCTTCATGTATGTAGAAACTACACTGTACTACAGTGTTTGGCATCCAAATAATTACTGAAATCTGCATCTTAATTCCTCAGCGTGTTAGTGACTCAGTGACACAAACAGACATGAAAACATTTATTCTCACAACATGTGTGAAGGCCACTCATGGTCAACATCTAACGCCCCAGTATAGAGTCTTAAATGTGTTCCTTTTGGGACATTAATTACATTAATTTATTTTGGTGTTACTATGAATTTTAGCATGAGACACCCATTTAATACACAGAACATTAGAACAATTTCTTTTAACAACTCAGAACCGGCTAGTTGGGCCTTGCATGTCAATGTCTAAGTAGTTTTAATTAGAACATGAGTGAAACATGAATATTCATTACTAGTTCTGTTAAAGTCATTATGTATATACATCACAGTATGAGATATAAATACAGTCTGCATTCATAGCTTCTACTGTGTGACAGTCAGGTATTTTGAAGTAGATTAATACAATTGTGGTACCTCCTGACTTCTGTGTAGGTTTGCACAGTAAAAGCAGATTGACAAATGTAGGTGGAGTAATTGCTCAGTAACGTTCCCCTTCTGATACTAATATATTTCAGATTATCTGTTGGTGTCAATGCACAAAAAGATAATTTATCCTTAAATTATTTCATAAATCAGTTTGTTAAAATTACTATGTTCGTTCAGGAAATTTCAAATTTCCTGTGGGGTAAGTGCAACGCTAAAGGAAGGACACAGCTACACTGTAGTAAACATTACAGCGTCTCTGTTAAAAAAGACTAAAAACAGGATTAATTTTAACTGTTTTTAAGGCTACTTTCAAACATATCATTTTACAACTACTGGCCAAATCAAAGGACACAAAGGAGCCTGCAAAATGATTAGTTATTCCCATATAGTTGTTCGATTGCATATCATTTTAGTTTTTGAGTATTTTTCAAAATCAGTAAAATAACGCCTCCTCCTCAGAGCATTAGAAAGGCTTTTATATTCCAGGACAGACTTATATAAAATTAGAAGATACTGGAAATAAAATAGTCACTATATTTGCCTTCTGTTGGAATATGTGGCGCCTATATGCAAAGTTCTTTGGGAACAGGGATAACGAAGGAACCTTGCAGAATAGTTTACTTCATCCATTTCTTTGTTTAAACAAAGAAAGTTTATATATATATAAAATAAATATAAAATAAAGAATATAAATATAGAATATATCTTTATTTCCCACTGGTTTTGTACAAGTTGATAAATCAACTGAGTGATGTTTTTCCAAGTTAAACCCTTATTTGCTTTATGTTCTCATTTCATGGATTAGTATCAGTGTAGGTTAAGTAACAATAATCAGAAATTATGATAACAGATACTTTGGCAAGTAGTTTAAGTGAAGGTCTGAGGAGGTGAAAAAGCTGGAAAAGAAAAACTCCTCAAACATTCTCTCCCCATTTCTGCCTGCAACAGATCATCACTAGGTGTTACTGTGGTTAATAGCTTCAATACCATTTTGTTCTAATATCCGTATGTTTTTGCCATCCCAGGGACATATAACACCACAGTTTTCTTTACATCTGTGCATGCGAGTTAAATGTGACTGTTGAGTTCTCCTGCAAAGGAAAGAAACAATGAAAGACCTTATTCAAATAAGGTGACAGACTGTTGATGATCAGTGACAACTGACTTGATTTCTGTCAGGCACAGCTCATTAAGCTTCTGAAGAACCACCAGAGTTAACTTTTGATAATTCTGACCACAATTATTATGAACTAATAAGAGACCATGAAGATGCACAGAATTCATTTTCCCTGGTCAATCTCTCAAGTAGAGCTCAGCTCAGCCACCAACAAATAATTGTTTCCATAAAAGTTGTGAACACAGCATTAACCAAAATATTACATAGAATGCTCAGGCATGCTAATCTCAAGTATCTTGTTTAATAAATGGTAAGAATGGAAAAGTCATCAGAGGTGGTAATTATTAAAAAAAAAAAAAAAACCACAAAAAAACAAAAACCCTCTAGTGGTTTTTTTTGTTTTTTTCCCGCTAGGTATAATTCTGGTTAATGAACTATATAGAAGATATACTTAGTCTAGTGTACTAAGATTCAATGCAACAGGTCTGTGCTAGAAACATACATCTTTGTGAAAATTGCTGAAGGCAATTAAAAACTTCTGGATCGCTTTGATAAAAATCCATAGCCATTCATACATTCATATCTGTTCAATGACCACGGGAGCACTTCAACTTGTCTGCAAGCATCTTATCACAGACGTTTCAGAAAATGAGAAGCAGTATTTTCACTTATTTCCCAAACACATTGCACATATGCAGTTATGATCAACTCTAATGCATTTTCCTTGACAGACTCACAGAAATGGAGCTGGATGCAACTGTTCTGTATTGTCACTGTTTTTAGAAGATTAATTGCTCACCTTATTTTAAAATTAGACAAAAATAATTTCAATTCTAGAGTAAGTAGTACCGCTCTTTCACCTCTATATTATTCTGTTGGAGTCTATCACAAGAAGGAAAATTTTATGTAAATTGTACTATTGAGTTACATGAATATGGGGGCTTGCCAATCCCCAAAATTCATTGTGACAAATAATTTGAAAGCATCAAATAAAATATAACTGCCAACCTTTCTGAGTCCCCTAATAGTTAAGAGTTTTGATCCACACATCTAATGGACCCTTAGCAAAATTCACAGCAGTTTCACTACCGTACCTTGTAACCTATAAAAGCCATCTGTGTCAGTTAGCAAGGTAGATTGGCATCATGCTGCTAGACACCATATGACAAGAAAGTCTTCATCACTAACTACAGCTGATCAAAAAAAAAAAAAAAAAAAACACATCACAAACTACTTATTGAACCTAGCATGAGCTGTGACCTAATAACAATTTGATTGAAGTACTTAGACCACAGCAAGAATGAATATATTGGTTCCTGGCTGATTCATTCAAGTAGGAGAATGCTCAGCCAATTTGGATGACAACATCAGGCAGGGCTTTAGAGAATTTTCAGTTGTGTCTTTATGAGCAGCTGGGATAACATGCCATACATACTACTTATTAATTCTCTACAGTCTTAACCCTGATAATGCTCCTCAATTCCTTTACATAGAGGCAGCACCCAAATACAGATGAGAATTCAAGTAAGAACTTAATTCAGATGTTCTCTTTTATGCAAAGAAGTCAGAGTGCTCTGAAGTGTGTTCAATTTAATTATTTACAAATATTGCTCTGAAGACGGAGAAGAATACAATGGGAAAATTCTTGAGTGAATAAACATCTCTGAACGTAAGCGGCCTGTTCAGGATCTGACTAAGCATAATATGCCACAGCAAGTCAAGTTATCCCATCTCCACTTCTGCTTCCAGACAATCAGACAACTATAGCTCCAGGAGACTCTTGTGACCAATACAGGAGATGCTGACACAAACATTATCTATAGTTCACGTCGAAAATATACTTTGAGATTCTCATTTGGTGACACATGAAGCACAACTTCTTGAATACAGCAGGTTTAAAGGAATAACACATTCTCTCAGACTTGAGTGAATTCTGTTAGATTTTAGTCAAAGAACAGAGAAAAACAGCAAGCTTAGACAAACATGCGTGTTTTCCAAAATCATGACTTGTCTCCTGACAAATGTAGCACAAACATAACCAGTAACGGATATTAAATACCTAGCAATGTAATTCCAAACATATGACTCCTTGATCATATGGAATTACTAGTTAAACTAGTAGTTACATGCAACCAGTAAATGATATTTCTGCTAAGGGTTAAATTAGACCACGTAGAGTAGATGCTATCAGAAAGGTTGATGCCATGCCCCTAGTGCCACAAGCTTTTAATCAATTAGCAAGTATCTATTGTGCACGCGTAGCTCATCAGAGCACTTGTCTGTTGAAGTTTTGGAACTGAATCCTGAGGTCAGGTCAGTGAAACAACCACTGATGAAATGGGATATTTCAGAAGAAACTCAGTCACGTGGTTTATCAGTAAAGATGCACAGAAGACCCCTGTAGAGTCAGTGGCCTGCAAAAACTTTACAAAGCGCATTGCTTCCTGACTGATCCTTAACTGCAGCAAAACACCTCGAAGAAAACACCAATTAACCAAACAGTTAACAGAAATTTAGCAAGATTGTATATCCCTTTAAATTCAAAGAAGTACATGCCCTTTACACTTTGCTCGTTTATTTTAGAACACAAAAAGTTAGAAAACAATAGCAAAGGGTATTTTTTGTTTTTGTTGATGGGTGGTTTTTTTTGTTTGTTTGTTTTTTTTAAGGTTGCTATCATGTTAAAAAAAAAAAAATAGAAGTAGGTAGTTCTCTTAAGAGACATGACGATTTGTTGATGAAACTGAAAGTATACCCTTAAGGAAATGAATGTTTTTCTCTTGAAGGTACAGAAATATATTCCGTACTGTCACGTGTAGGGACCATCATTTGTGAAAAAGATTGATAACACACCAGGCATAAATACAAGTAAATTAGCATTGTCAAGTTTCCAACTTCAGTCACAGAGAAGAGGTAATCAAAATAAAGATACCTTGTAGAAAGCAAGAAAAGGATTGCCAGAGATTTCCCCACACTAGGAAACACATTGCAGACAAAGCAAGCCTCAAATAAGCACTAGTGAAAGCTGTCATGAGTACATTTTAGAGGTTGTACGTATCCTTTACTGCCTCATACTTTCCTTGAATTTTGGCCTAGCCGATAAACTGAAAACATTTAAGGGTATGAGAAGAAAACACAGAAGTCTGATGAAGCGAGAGGAAGCAGTGGTTTCAGAGCTTACACCAGAATTTAATGAATGACAGTATGCTTTGATAGAGTGAATTGCAGGATTAATTAATAATGTTGTGTAGCTAATAATTAATCTCACTCAGATTTGGCATTGTGTTACTCAAAGAAAAAGATGACTCCAGGGACTGAAAATATAGGTCACAGAAGCATGGCAAAGACATAATTTAGGGAAGTCTTTCAGGAGTTCCATCCTCTGAAATGAACAGTTCTGCCAATTCACTAAATAGCATTTTTTCCTTATAAAGATTTAGACAGCACTAGCTTGAGTAGTCTTTTACTTTTGACTTCTTTTCTCTCACCTCAATTCAGTGCATTAGAAAAGATATAGCATAATTCTCTCCTTGTCTTCTTGGCCTTCAATCTTTTTCCAGTGAAGTCACTGGCAAGATTTCCATTGAGCAGAACAGTGGGAATCAAACTTTAATTCCCCATTACTAGGACTGTCACATTTAACACTATCTTCCTTGTCTCTCATCATCTGCCACTAATTATCTGAGGAAACAAACGTCCTTCTTCAAAAAAGAACAAAACAAAAAAACAAACAAAAACAAATGAACAAAAAAACCCTGCTGCTTTTCAACTTTAATGACATAAATAATGAAATAAATGACATGTAAGCCTCAGAGATACCTTGCATAAGTATACCACTATTACACAAAAGTAGAACTGAGATTTACTTATTTATTTATTACACTTTTTGACACTGTTTCACTATCCTACAAGAATATTAATCTTCGACAAACTAAGAGTAAGGTAATAATCCTGGAGGAATCATCCCATTATAAGATAATGGCTGGATTTTCAGTTAATGGACCAAGCTGAAGACAAGGGCAGTTAACACTATAACAAACTACAGTAATATAACCAATTTCAAGGGGATTATTGCTATCATAAACTGTATTAAATGGTTTATAAAAGCAATAGCTTGAGCTATTTTTTCTTCCCCCCCCCCTTTTTTTTTTTTTTTAGTTACATGAAGTAGAGTGAATGAGAGACTGCTTAGTTAAATAGGTTGTTTCCAACCAATTTTTTAAGCATTTAGGACACAGGGAATGCTTCAGTAGTTGTATAATGAATATTTTAAATCTACCAGAGGTTGTTCTTTGTCCAATGGGTGGGGGAAAAGCCATTAACTCTTATGTGGTAAAGCTGGTCTATGTAGAAAAAAGGCATGAAAATCAGACAGCACTCTTTTACTGCAAGAGCCCATCACTTGACTGTTTCAAAATCTCAATATGCTGTCTGATTACATTACAAGGTCAAAGGAGAGAGAAAAATATAAAGAGACATGCTCAGCACTCGGTTTTACAAGTAAACTGGAGTAGTAACTGACAAGGAAGAAGTCAGGCTGTATTCACTTCTTCACTCTGACTACACAGCAGAAGTAGAGTTTACATCATTTACTTCCAGCGATAACTTTTTACTTAGAATTAATCTAAGATGGAAGTCATTTATTCAGATAACATGTTTCCAACTGGCTTAATAATCTTCTAACTCCACTGACAAGTCAGAAATTCTCATCATCTATTCCATACAAACATAAAAGTAATCAAGCTAACGTTAATAAAATACTGAGGAAAAGAAGGGAGGAGAGTGAGGGTAATAAGGGAGATGGGAGGGGAAAACTAAGGGAAAAATAGTACAAGGAGAGAAATACATAGCACTGAACCTTTACTATGTACCAAATAATGCTTGAGCTACTCAGATAAATGACATACCACAGACACAATGTTAGTTTATTACCACATCATACCATAGATGCAACTAGCAGCAGAACACTAGTTTCAGGCTCCAAGATTAGAAACAGTGGCATAGCATTTCTCAGTAATTTCACAGTAGTAACAAAATATCACCATTTTGTCTTTAATCTCTACCCTTCATCAAGATGAGAAGCAGTCAGTGAACTACCAGACTGTGCAACATTATACATATATGATATGAAGGACATTAGGATCCTTCCTCCAGAAAATGACCACAGGTTACCATAGGTCTGCCCCTCTTCATTCCTCTACTCCACAATGTAGGATCTCTGTTTAGATTACCGTGGTTTGCATATGTACCCTTAACAGTACCAATTAGGTAACACAATTTAGGCTAGTATGGCTTTAAATCAGTTTCCAAGATATAGATGAGAGATGGCATTTGAGAAACGAAATTACTTGTACATTAAGAGGGAATTAATAGCAGGATAGAATGATAAGGCCTGAAGTTACTTAGATAGCTACTTGAACATAAAAAAAAAAGCCCTGAAAAACTAAAGATTCCTTGTCTGTGGACACTGTAAAATGAGTGCAGTTAATCATGTTCTTTTGTGTTATCTGTGACTCAAATATTTCCTTAGAGTGTCTATTTGAATAGCTGCATCAGAGAACAGAAGAAAATGTCATGCTGTTCCAAAAGGGCAATCATCATAGTGGGATACATAAACACAAGCATAGACTGCCAGAAGCATGTTGTCTTTTTGCTCTCTGCAGCACTGATAAGACCTCAGCTGGAATACTGTCTATCAAGGGAGATGTGGCTCAACTGCATCATAATGCACAAGAATGAAACACGAGTTGTCACTGGTTCAGAAGATGTGACCAATTAAGAAGAAACAATAGGACTTATTCAATTGAAAAACAGGAAGGACTGAGGGAGAAAAATCTCTCATTCAGGAAAAAGAAAATACTTCTCTGTATTCATACTCAAAAGGTCCTAAAGCAATGAGCTTAACGGAAACTCTAGAAGCCTGCAACCCCAAGTCTTATTCTGACCTGTCACGTGACTTCAGATGTGTTTGAGGCTGTTTAACCCATCAGCCTCAAACATCCCCCAAACTTGGGCATAGGATTTTTTGAGTCTTAATATACAAAAACCACCACTCTCTATTGGTAACAAGAATTGTTTCAAGTAATATTCACCTTATAACGTTAATAATTATGAGTATTCAGATATTTAATCCACTAGCTTTCTCTACACCAAGTTTACTATTAACTAAGTATCAGCAATATGTGATTCGATACACTTTCAGGAAATAAATATATTTCCCTTTTTTTCCTATGTAGAAAATAAAGATATGCAGATAGAAGAACACATGCACTGAATTCTAAGTTCCCATATTAAGTAATATATCAATAAGAGGAACAAAATATCTGTAATTTCACATTGCATGAGAAGTACTTGCTTTCTTAATAAGATAATAGTTTCTCATCTTTATAGTGAAGTTAGAAATATTGAAATTAGACCTTTAAATTAATTTAATAATCAGGATAACAGTTCATTACGTATGCTATAGAGGTTAAACATCATCAGCTGTACAGCTTTATAATCCATTTACTGCCTCCCTCACACACTCGTGCCATAGATTCTTTTCTGTGCCAGTATTATTTCATTTCAAAATCCTTCAGTGTAGGATGTTTTCTTCCTGTTCCTGAAGCAGCTAATCCAAATCCTTAGTAGATATAGCACATCAGCCTTCCGGTACTCATTTCAGACTTCCTATTACATTTCACCTCTGTCCTTTCGTCCTTCCTTAAGCCTTATACCCTGTAAGTTTCTATACAACAACTCACGGACTCCTATATCTAAAGCATAAGCAATATTTTAGAAAAGATTTACCTAATCTGTTCTAATTTCTTTATCATCTCAGTTATAAGTGATTGTCTCCAGTTGATTCAAACCTATTCAAATGGACATTATATGTCTCATGATGTCACTCTTCATTCTAGTCTAAACAGAACAAGAGATAAGCATTTCTCTTTGCCAGGATATTAGAAGGGAATGGCATTCACCACCTTTATTCTCCTCTCAGAGAGGAGAGTCTCAGTGATACCATGCTCTTCCACATTTTGTGCATTCAGCCATGTACTGACATGCTGCAAAATGAAATAGAGGGAAATACCACTCACATTTTCAATGGCATTTGCTACTGACAAAAATTCTAGCACATATCATACACTTAGCCACCAGCAGCCCTATCACTTGGCCTTCATAGTAGTCAGCTTCCTTCCCCAGATGGAATATCAATGTGAAAGATTTTTCCCTGAAACAGAGTCCATATTCCCCTTTCTCACAAGTTGTATTTTATTATTTTCTGTTTTCTTATTTTTGCTGCATTCTTTTGTATAAGTTTGCTCTCTCCAAAGGGCTATTTGCTATTTCTTGAACTGAAAGTGTCATTAGTATGCTGGTTACTGCCTCTTTTTAATCATAAAAATGGATTTAACCCCAGTCACAGCAGTACTCCTCTGCAACACCTCATCACTGACTGTGATCCTTTTCAATTACGTACTGTGAACAGGCACATCAAATTCCCTCTTCTTTTTTTTCCTTTTTCTTTTTTTTTGGTACAAGATAGATCATTCACCATTAGAAAGCTCCTTTAACTTTACCAGTATTGATTAGGGGAGATCTGGACTGTTTCCATGCTGCCTTACAACCTGGATATCTAACCGGCTCACAGGCTGTGCATCTATATTTCTCTGCAATCTGATTACAACACACAACTGACTTTTGCTTCTCACTACTGTGATTTCAAGGCAACAAGCAGCATCCTGCACCATTGCTAAAAGACTGGGATTTTTCAGTCTTCTAAGGAACCAGTTGACCTCTGACTTGCAATTGGTAATTTTCTGATTTTTAGAATCTCTGCAGTCTATGCTGCATAAAAACTGTCAGTTAGCTTAACAACCTGTACACATGCACCATAACGTCTTTCAATAACTCTGTCTGCCAGGAGTCACCATCTGTACTTCTGAGAACAGCCAAACTATTACACAATGTTATACAGTTACACGGGAATAACAGACAATATTTCTCACCAGAAATATCAGGGTGAAAGAACGCTTCACCTTGATTTTCAAGGTGCACAAAGATTCAGATTTTTACATAGTTCTGGTAAATTCCAAGGCAGATAAAGCAAGGAGAGTAAAATTACTGGAGCAAGGCCTTTTGGAATGTAAAGCTTTTCAAGCCTGTGACATCCAGTTATGCCTTCCTATGACACGTTCTGAAGAAGTGAAAAGCAAAACTACCTAATCTATCAGCCTCTAGAAATCAGAGTGATTGAGGCATTTAGATGGTAGGGCAGGCATGTGGAAACTCAGGCCTTGTTTTGACTAATGCAGGTGCAGCTGCTTAGCTGGTATAAAGTGATAGGGTATCCATAAAACATTATTATTAAATAGATCACTCTGAAATAAATGCCTATTTATTTCCATGGAAACTACACAGATACAAAGGAACACAAAAAGCACAATAACACTATTTGATAGAGGAAATTCTCAGCTACAAAACACTATTTTTCGTTAACTAAACTGCATGGATGAGCTAACAGAAACACCCTCCATTTTGTGGTGTGACAGCTGCGTATGGTATCTGGACTTTCATGTCACTGTCATCAGTGCTAAACCACACCATCCTCATCCTCACTGTTCATATCCACTGTCTAGACTCCAGAATCATTCAGCAAGCATTCGTGAATATCAATGGGTGCAGTTTTTTTCCACAAGGAGGAATTCAACGACACACCTTTGCTCCATATACGCTTCCTTGTCAGACGCCATTTTGTCAGACCACCCCTCTGCTGCCATCTGTAGCACAGCAACAAAATGTAATGGGATAGTGGTGGGAAAGTTCAACCTCGACTGCCTAAAACCAACATCTACCCCTGATTCATGGGACAACATAACTGAATAGGAGGCATTAGTTTTGGATCAGCCCTCATATATATGGCTCTCTTGCTACTGAAGTTCTCAGTATTCTGTAAATTTTTTTAAGACTATGATCCAACAAACAATACTGTGAAGCATCTAGACATTAAGAGCAAAGTCTTTTATTCCTGAGTATCCTTATGGCCATTGTAAAGAACCATACACGGCAATCTGATGGAGAAGAGAGAAATGCAGGAGTTCTCCGCCAACCTTTTTTAAAAATGGTGTGGATGACTGCCAAGATTTTGTACTCTGTGCTTCTGCTACTTTGTAAAAAGTACTTCTTTGAAGAAGTTACCTCTATACCTGTGAAAACACAATCTCCTTGCCAATGTGACAATGATGCGCATTATTTCTTTGTTACTGTTTGAGACTAGGGATGTTTGGGGGAGGATAAAAACTAATGCAGAGCAGGTTCTGAAGGTACTAGATTTATCTCTATAATTTTTTTTTTTTTATTAAGCCTTCTTATACCATTTCCCATTTTATACATACACAAGTAACAAGCACTAAAGAAACATACACTACAGAAGAATTTAGATTTTAAGCTTTAAAGGAGAAAGTTTAACAACGTTTTGGTAACAGGTTGCCCAGGGAACTGGTGAAGTCACCATCCCTGGAGGTGTTTAAAGAAAGGGTAGATGCAGTACTTAGGGAAATGGGTTAGTGGGCAATATTGGAGGTAGGTAGGCGATTCAACCAAATGATCTTAAGAGGTCTTTTACAACATTATGATTCTATGATTTCATTACAAGGGACAGAGTAATTTAGCGTTTCTGAACAATGCAAATGTCTCATCCTTAGGGCTTCTAGACCAAACAACATGAATGGCAGAAATTTCATTTTGAAACTACTCACTATAGAAAATATCTAGTCATCCACATCACTGAAAGCTAAGATGTTCAAATACATTGTTACACCCTTCCACAATCGTGAGGCTTATAGAGAATTCAGTTGAACTCTGGATAGATAGCTTTAAAAACTGCATAAAAAAAGGCACACGATGCCATGCAAATTTACCCAAGCTAACTATGCTTGATAGAAATAGTCTATTCACAGCTAAGGAACAAAGGTAGAACACAACACTGACACAGCTGTTTCTTCCAGTTCCTCAATTAGCAAGATATAAGGTGCACCTGGGATCTCTACTGAGCCAGGAGCTTATGGTCAAACACACATTCACTGTTCTAAATGCAAGAACAAAATTCATGATCACAAGGAGAACAACCTTCTCCATTTAACATATTCAAAAAGGAAGCATTAAGCCTTTAACAATTCAATCATTTGTTTGTAATAAAGATTCCATCAGTCATATGAGTTACAGCATAAATTACTATTGTATATAGAAAATGAAAGAGAGCTGCAGAGCTTGTTAGAAAGCTTTTGACTGCAAAGGAATTTGCATTTCAGCTTTTTATATGTTTAGCTTTTAGAACAAGTGTCACCAAAGCAGAGGACAGGCTGCAAGCCAGCTGTTATTGGATGGGGAACCAAGAGCTCAGAGGCACACAGAAGTGCTAACAGGGCAATGCCTGAGGAGAACTGTTAGCAAACAATAACAATTAATAATGTCTAAAAATTGCACATAAAAAAAATGAAGCTTTCTTCCTGAAAAGGGCTACATAGGGAGCAAAGCTCTGAGGACTGTGAAACACAGCAGACTTCATATTTCTTACTTTGCCTTTAATCTTTTAAGGATCCTCTTACAGAGTTTAAGCATTTCTAAAGCACCCACTCTTCTTTCCTGATGCTTGACACAACAAGTGACTACTGACACCATAAACAAGTTGAATTACCTAGATTATATTTTGAATATCCAGACAGACTTAGAAACAGTAACACTCCACTTCTACATCAATAATATTTACACACTGAAAAGTATGCAGCTAACTACTCTATAATTACAGAGTCCATACACACCACTTTAGAAGTCTAACAGGGCAATACTATAAAACACTATGCTGGAACAAACCAACTTAGTCATCAAATTGGCTGCCAAAATTCTCAAAGGCCACACTGCACATACTACTCTACCCTCAAACAGATACCCATATATTCTTAAAAAAATATCTTACCTCGAGCCTGTGACCATTCTTCAGCTACGAAAAGTTCACCTATCCTTTCCTGAAACCAGATCACAGTAGTTCTTACAGGAACAGAAAGACCTTTCTAAACCAGTTAAGTTTGACTCACCTGTTCCTGATTCTTTATCTCCTGCAGCTGGGCCAATTTTCTACCACTCTCCAATTGCAACTTGGGTTAACACCTTCACTACTGGAAAAAAGTAACTAGTACATACAGTACTTAGAAAAATAAGGGCAATGTCCAATAAGGGCAATGTCCAATTTATAGATCTATTTGTAGCTGTTCTTTATTCATCAGACTCTTTATAAGCCAGAGAAAAGACTGGACCTGTAGTTGTATTTGTGATTTCTCTGCATCAGTTTCTACATTTCACAAAATTTCAAGGACTGAAGACTACAAGCTTTAAGTACTGCATTTATCAAAACAGCTTTGCCAGCAGGCAACAAATTGGCAACTGCTACTTGGAAAAAGTCAGATCCAAGTAGTAATTCATCGCAAATAGATTTTCACAACCTATGACCATTTGCATAATTCAGTAATTCAGTCTTTACCACCATTAGAGTTTGCATCTATTTAATTTATTTTCATTCAGTTTCTCAGCAATGCAAGAAGTCATTTCCTTAGTAGTGTTTGGTGGGAAACTTAGGGAATCCTGAACTTCTTTCTAACTTCACAGAATCCATGAGAGACACACGAAATTAAAGTATATCTAAATTCTGATTTCTTTATATAATCGAGAAGACATAATGGTGTTATGTGAAGCTTTCCCTATGCACCAACGCATGCCTTTTATTACCTAGCTGGTAGCAACGTATGCTAGTACTACATTTGCACTTGAAAAAGTGAAGTTAATCGCAGGTGGAACAGTACTCTGAAATACTGCTTTTACTCATATATATTTTATCACTGAAGAAAAGTGGTTTTCTGAGACCTGCACAAAGATAGGATTACAGTGTTCTGAGATCACTTAAAATTTTAGGACGTTTAAGTAAGCATTCAAACTGTCAGAGACTTCTCCAAACATTCAGGCTTAAAGAGTCAGATTGGAACTGATTTTCATGAGCTAAATTTTGCTTGGAAAAGGCAGGATTAAGAAAAGTGAAGCACGCTGGAGAACTTCAGAGGGAACTCACGGAGGATTCAAGGGGATAATGAAAGATTTCACAGAGGAGAGCAGTTTGTATTTTGTTTAATTCAGTAATCTACTTCAACCCCTGCAAATGACTGCCTACTTTAGGCAAACTGCAATCAAATCAGGTCTCTATCAGCCAGCTGCTAGGCTATAAATGTTAAGATGAACCACTCTTACAGTCATTTCAATACTTTCCGGCCCTCCTAAGGAACCACTGCTAGCTGACACCTCAAGCTATGGTTTGCCTTGTTCCCCACCTTATTGACACATCTCTAATTCTTATACTGATTCCAGAATTTGAAATGTCTCTTTATGAAAGTGTTTCTAAGGAGTTTTAAATTCTCAAAAGTACCATGAATATGGAGATGAAGTGGAATGAACTGATACATATATCCACAGGTTTCCAACCATTCTTCAAGGAATTTTTAAAGGCGGGGATATTGTAAAGAGTTTATCAACTGTTAGATAGGTACTCCAGGAAAAAAAATAAACAAATGGAAAAGGGGCACAGCTCATAAAAAAACAGCCAGTTCATAGAATCCTCTTCTATCCACCACCGTCTATAGCTTCTCTGGAAGTTTTAAATTGGCAATTGCATTTAAGATAAATTAGAAATTGCACGAAGGTTACGGGTTGGATCAGCCCAGTTCTGTGACTAAATGAGGTGGAGGGACCCCTGGACCAAGGAGATGGGCAAGGAGGAAAAAGGGGAAAAAGGGGAAAGGGTAGGGAGATGGGCCTAAAAAAAAAAAAAACAGTGTCAATGAGCTAAGGGAAAAAAATGACAGACTGTATACAACACATTATATGAAATAGTGTATAAGCCAGACATCTATGAGAAAGCAAAAGGTAACTGATCTGATTTCCCTACCCCATGAAAATTTTATTTCTCCTTTAGTTAGGCTTTCGCCCAGGACCAACCTACCCAGCAGGGCAACTGCTTTCTTGTCACGGGGCCCCTTTTTCTTCTCATGGTTCTGGGTTCCCTTGGGTGGCTGCAGTGAGTCTGCCAACTGAAGTTCAGATTTGAAGATCCGAGTGTTTTTACTGTCCGTAGCTGCCTTACTGGCATGAGCTGCTTCAGTCACTGTTCAAATACTCTAATTAGCATTCACAATAGCCTTAGAAAAGAGAGAGTAAGTGTCTGCTGCGACTTGTTTAGACATCTCCTCTTTCATAAACAGGATTTATCCTCAGAAAAATTTGTGATGACTGACCTTGATAAGTCTGAAAAATTTTGCCTGGGCATGCTGCCAGACATTTTGTTCAATATCTACCATTTTTCTCCCTCTTGGCCTTCTTGTTGTATTTTTTTCCCCTTCTGGCTTCTTTGCTTTTTTTTTTCTTTCATAACTACTTCAGCTACCATTATGTTTATGCAGAGGCATTGAAACTAAAGATCTTTCCAGCCATGCCTTTTAAATGTTGATCATAGTAATCTTGAAAAAGCAGGAGGAAAGTTTCTAGAAAGATATTAATAAAAAAAAAAAAAAAAAAAAAAAACACTAAAAACTTTCATAGAAAAGCAGAGAAGAAATTTCAAAAGTATCTAAGTAATTTAGAAACTTTAAGTTAATTGACTTTTGATCAGGCAGCTACTGCTCAGTTGTAGAATAATAGGCTATGATGATATTTAACACCTACTGTTGAAAAAGTGTATGTGGCTACATATTTTGTGTTCATCCCCTTTGACTGTCAGTGTATCTTTTTTTCAGTGCATTTAACTAAAAAAAAAAAAGCGTGATATAAAAAGATACAAATGCTCTTTCTGATCCTTTGCTCTTGTCCTTTGAGAAATGGGATAGTTTACTGAGGAGATTAAGTGCATTTGTTAAAACTACAAATGTTTTCTTCTACAACACATAAACACATTCCTAATATCCATACAATGTTAGGATGGTTGAAAAGGACCTTAAAAATTGTCTAGTTTCAGCCCCATTGCCATGGGCAAGGATACTTCCTACTTGAGCCAGCTTGGTTTTGATCATTTCCAAGGAAGGGGTATCCATAGCCTTCCTAGACAATATATTCCAGTGCCTCACCACCCTCATGGACACAAATTTAGTTTCTCTTTCCCAGTCTCGCTGCCAACCTGATTTTGCTATTCTCATAAAAATAAAAAAACTGCTGAAAAAGATCAGAATGTTTATTTTGTTGTTCTGCATGTTTCAGTTCAAAGATTGAAAGAAATAGTCACACACAGATCCCCCACTTCTATTGTTTAGGTGGGATTTTAACGATTACCAATAAAAGTTTGTCACTGTTCTAAATGTTTTTACTTTTTGTATCTCAAATAGTGTTATAAATTCTTAGTTTATAAGTACTGTAGTGGCACAGGAAGTACTGTGGCAGAAATAGGTCCTGTGATATCATTAAGAGCTGTTTTCCTCAAAAATAACTGATGAGAAGGACTACTCCCCTTTTTGGAAACTGCTATAGAGCTTGTATGTTGAATTTCAGCACAAGTGCAATTCAAAAATATTTTTGTTTATATTGCAGCCAAAATTTATCAAAATTAAATCTGTTAATGAGGTTTATGGGATGTGTATTTCTGCTCTAAAAATTAGGTTTTGAGTCTTTCCCCCCTACAATTCCTCGGTCACTTTCTGCGAAACATAAGAACTTCCTTCGTCATTTCTATTGTATATAATCTTTCGGTAGAGACTTGAGTATAAGTATTCAGAAAGAGGTTTCTTCAGATATACTTTTTAGAAAAACAGATCTGAATGATACACATCACCATATCTAGATTTACACGCAAAGTGGATACAGTCCTCTTATACCTATTATTCTGCAGATTAAATCAGATTGAGCATTCTTGCCACAGTTTGCATGCATGTTGCAGCAATAAGAGTAGAATAATACCCCATATTTCCAACTGTGATCCTCAGTCTTTTCCTATTGTTGCACTATAGGTAACCACTTGACACTTACGCTCTCTCAGTCGGAAGGCCTGGCTTAAAGAATTTAATAGTTATAATTAATATCATTAATGTAAATGAAGACACATTTGGAGAGTACAGAGGGCTTTCAGTTTTTCAAATCAAGGGCATTGAGCACCTTTGAGGAACTTGTAGGAAAAGAGCAATGTGCACTTTTAGAGAGGCACTGATGTAAGGTCTCATCTTTCCTTCACCCAGCTTTGTTTCATCAAATAGTGAACATCTGGCTGTGTTTTTACCGGATCAGATCCATGTTATTGTATTTATAAAATAATGCATACCACATTATGGGTACATCCTACACAAATACAAAATTAAGGCACACTTCAATTGATAAAACCTGCAGTCTAGCTTTAAAACATGATGAAGGTGAAAAGAAGTGATGGTGCTCACCCTCAACATAAAATATGTCATCCTGAGAATATAAAACACTTATTATTTCTGAAATCGAGAAGCGTTCTCTCTACTGTTTTGCAGTCCGTTATCTTTGGAACCTTCCACAGCTTTATAATACGTTCCTCCTATTTACCAAACTTACTGAATAATTTTTGCTTTCATCCCCATTCATATAACGTGATTACATGACTTAGACTGGTAAGTCCTGGCTTATTTTATTCCTATGAGTTCTGCTAAACATCAAAAAGCTGAAGCACTGCTAATTTTCTGTAGTAGGGCCCCAGGAGACACACGAAGTTCAAGAAAAAAAGGACAATGTAGCAAATCAGAACCTTGAAATTTGAGGCACTGGGAAATAATAGCTGTCACCAGCTTGCCAACACTTTTGTATTGATGAGCTGAAGGTAACATTTTATGAATCTCTGAGCCTGCCAAAAGACAGACAGTATTTGAAGGAAAGCTGGGGAAAAAGAAAAAAAAGAAAAACAACAACAAAAAGAGATTGAGGCAGACAGACAGATAGAACCTTGGAAGCTTAGACAGAAAATGATTTTCTAATTTCTTTTCAGTGCTGTGGATTATCTAGGCAATTGCATTAAGAGAAATGCCAACCAACTCCTGAAGATCTGTATGGACAGGACTAAAAGTTTTGAATTAATCCTTAAAGGAAAAGACAGTGAAAAAGCACTATCAAGTCCTAGCCCAAAGAAAGGAACAGTTCCACCTAGAGAGAAATAAAAGACTATGCAGGCTGATCTCTCATGCTCTCTGAAGACAGGATGGGCACACCACCCAAACTAGATCTGCTCAGATCCTTAGGAGAAACTGTAACGTTTCAAGCTTTATACTCAGTTATTAAATTACATGCAAGGTGAAGGGAAGATTTGCTTTTAAAAAGAAAGGAGGATGTCTGCCTGAAGCTACAGAAAATTAATATTGTTGACCTTGGCCCTGACTCTGCTCCTGTTTAAGTTAACAGAAATACTCCTATTGATTCCACTGAGACTTGGATCAAGGCTCTTGATGAAGCAAAATTGAAAACTGCAGGTTAGAAAAATTTCAGGCAACACTAGGATTGCTGACATAAAAGAGGACATCCTAATGTAAAAGAATTAGTGTCTACAGTAGGTTTTCTTTATTAACAAGTGTAAAGGCAAGGGACCAGCACAAACAAGGAGATGTTACAAAAGGAAGGAAAAATGAATGCTCACCCATCTCCAAGGATCTAGGCTCACCAGGAAAGAACTCCTAAGGAAGGATCTCCAACAACAGATCCTTCCTCAGTGGCAGTCAGCCCTTAAATGCAGTCTAAGAGCAGTGGAGCCAGGTGCCTAGGGCTGAACAGGTCTTTCCTTCAGGTGTTGAATGAGGAGTTCAGGCTGTGACTCAGCAGTCCCCATACAACAAGAAAAGCTTGTTTATGGCTTGTTTATGCATCCAAAAAGACACTGGAATCTTGGTAAACTGTGGTAAAAAGTTTTATACTTATTTTTAGATGCAAATTAAATCTATGTCTTCACGTATGCAATAATGTATAGATACAGCACTTGATAGTCCTGGGCAGATTAGGAAGATACACCTTTTCCAATGATATGGGATAACATCTTAAAAGTACATCCTTAAAGCGACTATTCTAACTCAACATCTATGAGAAATCTCTTTACTAGTCTAGTGAAATTTAAAGGTGTAGACTGTACTGCTATATTCTAACCTGTTAAACTGAACTATGGAAGGCTTACATTAAGCTACTGTACATGGGAGCAGTATCTTTATTTTACATGAATGTTAGTTTGGTAAATTAGTGCAGAAAATTAACATTCACCCTTTCCAGCTCTTTATACTAATATAAATAATATATTCACTGCATGTTTACAAATCTTGTTTAAGGATTTCAAATTGTTATGTATGGTATTTAACGTTTACTCACATTTCCTGCTAACACCTGGATGACCTCATTCAATAACCTAAATCCTGTAAAGAGCTTTCTACTCAGTGTGCACTTGTATGAGGAAGAAGCAGCATCCTCAACACTTTTTTTAATCTCAAGAATGATAGAGTGTTAGTTAATTTCTGTTTGTCATCTGGGTGGAGGAAATGACCTATTGTGCAGCAAAAGAATATATTATCTACCATACAAGGGGAGAAAAAGCACTAGATACTGTAAGTTCTCGACAGAGCTGGTTCTTTATGTTGAGTATCTTGATTATCCAGTAATGCAGAGCACAGAGTATAGCTATGATTGTGGAGATCTAGACAGAAAAAACCCACAACTTTTTATTCATAACTTTCACTAGCTTTGATTGCCTGTCTTCAGAGTGTGTGGCTTATAATTTTAAGTAGATCATTTCAATGGCTTGCATTAATAAAAATCTTTACAAAGTGGAAGCAAATACCGCTTTAAGGACATACTTCAAAGGAAACAAAACAATTCGTTATTTCAAAGCAAGCAGGATTTATTTCTACTGGTAACTTTTTCTTATGTAGTGTTATTGATGCTAGTATGTATATAGTTGAATTAATAAAAACTATTAAGATTCAGCACAAGAATATCCACTGGGCTTTGTCACTACCATAAACAAGAACTGTAATCTAGTGAACATTATTGATACTTTGGCTTTGGACTCAGCAAGAGTGACGCTAGTTCCTCCTTATAATACAAAAAAATGGGGCTTATCTCCAAAAATGCAGAGATGCAGGGGCTTCAGCCTCTCTCCGCATCTCTCCACAGGCAAGGGACAGCGACTGGAGTAGTGAGACTGGGTTTTAACAAAAGAGAGAGAAAAGGAAATTATAATGTAAGAACAAAAGGATGATGTGACATACACAAAAACATTTCACTATGCAAAAAGAAAAAAAATAAATATGTGTGATTAGCACTATTATTAGTTTATGATTTAAAATGAACATGGAACAGCTGAGAACACATCATCACTAAAAGCTAGTTCTTGGAAGCCAGTAAATGCAGAGGTGAAGCCAAAAGATCAATATTAATTTTGTCCCACCTGCTTTGCACATTAAGGTATGTCATATGATTTTAGTAACTTTGCATTTCTTGATTTATTCAGGTTATATGGAAAAATCTAACTTTCTCACAGTCTGACACACATGCATACAAAATGAATGCAGTGCACTCTATTTTTGGCTTAAAGTCTCAGTCTCACTGAGATCTAATAAAGAAGTCCAGTTTGAAGGAATTTGACTTAATAACATTAGTTCTGTCTATGTTTGACATCAGCTGGTGGAAATTTAACACTGGCTCACCCTGACAGTATTAACATATTTCAATTTGTTTTGAATGCCTTCATTCTGGATGAACCTTTATCAGAAGAAATGGCAGCTGTTTCAGATGGGATAAGTGAATATGGGAGCAAAGAAGTAACTGGAACTCGATTTCCTTTAGACTTACATTCTTTTCTAACTACACCACCATGGTATGTCCATCCTCCATTTCCCATACTACCGACTGTGAACAAGAACTCATGCAGCCTGAAGCTGTGCTGCCAACTGACTGATGGTTATCTGCCTGCTGCTGGATGAGTGAGCTTTCACCAGGCAGAGTACATGATGTGTATGCTTCTTGTGTGTTTTCCTTTATGAGCTATGGTATGAATCTTTTTCCTTTTCCCACATAGCTGATTCTCACTGAATTTGAAGGTGTGATCCTTTTCCCAATCTGCTGCAGCTAAATGAAGGTGACTTGCAGCTATGAAGTTGGTGGAGAAAATAGGTAAACTCATGCCATGCAGGATCCAAATATGAAGACTGGAGATGGAAGATAGAGCTGCTGAATACTCCATAGATTTTTGTGTGCTTTTATGATATTTTAAATGTGTAGTGTAATACACTGCACTTACATGAGAACTACATGTCCAAAAGTATTGTATCACCCTGAGTAAACTACAGGATTTCACATACCAGAAGAAAATAAGGAAAAAACCCACAAAAATAAGTGATTCATAAGACATCCTCTGTTTTGCTAGACCATACAACAACCGAACAACAAGGTATTTGAAGCACTCAGGGCTTCATTTGTCTTGTAACTTTTAAACAGATTCTCAAGGTCATCACTTAAACAGAGGAAGCTGTATTTTCTATTCTGGTCTGGCTTTAATTTGGACAATCTTTCCTTTTAAATATAGCTATTTATGACATTTGTTAAAAGCTTATACTGCTAATTTAGCTAAAAAAAATCTAATGGAGTTGTATTGGAAGTTTTCCATAAAATTAATGTTCCAGACTTAATGGATGCCTAAGGTATCATTATTAACGGGAATATTCCATAAACTAAAATCAGAGCCTTTGAGTTGGTGATCTGATACTGTTAGATCAGAACTTATTGAAAACTGGAACTGAGCCAAAGTACCCAGGAATTCAATTTAAACACCTTATGGAGGTTAATGCTTCTACAGTATTTACTCTAATTAGTGCTTTATTAAATGCTCAATTTCACTCGCATACTTGGACAAGTGGAAAGTCTGTGGGTAAAGCAAGTCTGACAGGTAAGATCACTTTACCTTCTACGTCTGTCAAAAAACTTCTCTACAATTTCTAGGGTCATAATGCCTTTGGATATATAATCAAATCATTGAGAAAGCCACGTGTATATGTCATAGACTGTACCACTACTCTACAGGTACTCCTTAGATTCAAGTCTTAAACACAAAAACTGCTTCTGGGTGTATTCAGGTGTCAGAGGGCATTTTCTGGTACTCCAGCATGCAGACAACAGATTTAGATGAAGGACCACTCATCAGAATCCCTTGTGCCCAAGTACACCCCTGGGTGCCTATGTGCCTATTTGGGGTATGGCATGCAGCAGGTGGCCTGCAGGCTGCGCATGAGCCTCTGTGCAGACAGCAGATGCCACCACACAGACCACTTTCCTCTGACCTGCTCATACTGTGGCTTTCTGCCATGTAACTCAGATCTTATTTAGGTCTTCATTAGTCGAACAGGACAGAAAAGGTCTACATTATCTTTTTAGTTTGGATCAGGATTTTGGTTTTGAAGCCGGTCTCACATACTGCATTTTTCTTCTCATTCCACCATGGCTTCAGGAGCACAAACTAGACTCTGTTTGGGTGTCACTCAAAGCTCTTCTACTGTGCTCTAACTCCAAACAGGCATTCAGACAATTAGAATTGGTCTGAAACCAAAAACGCTCATTTAGCTCTGTCCCACAAACATTTGTGTGGAACTTCGTATGCTTCATTTTGTGGCCATTTCCCTTCATCCTACCACCAAACACTGCTGAAAAGAGTCCAGCTTCATCCCTTTGCCTTCTGCTCCTCAGATATTTATAGACATGGATCAGATCTCACTGAGTCTTCTTTTTCAAGGCTGAACAGACCCAGGTCTCTCAGCCTCTCCTCTTAATGGAGATGTTCCATGCCCTTTACCATCTTTGTAGCCCTCTACTGGACTCTTTCAAGGAGATCCCTGTCCTTTATGTACCGAGGAGCCCAGAACTGGACACAGTACTCCAGATGAGACCTCACCAGGGCAGAGTAGAGGGGAGGATCACCTCCCTCGACCTGCTGGCCATGCTATTTTTAATGCACCCCAGGATCCCATTGGCCTTCTTGGCCACCAGGGCACACTGCTGGCTCATGGTCAGCCTGTCATCCACCAGGACACACAGGTCCCTCTTCACAGTGCTCCTCTCCAGCAGCTCATCCCCCAGCCTGTACAGGTGCATGCAGTTATTCCTCCCTGGGTGCAGGACTCTACACTTGCTCTTGTTAAACCTCACCCAGTTTCTTTTTGCCCAACTCTCCAGCCTGTGCAGGTCTCGCTGAATGGCAGCACAGGCTTCCAGCATGTCAGCCATTACTCCCAGCTTTGTACTGCCAGCAAATATGCTGACGGTGGACTGTATTCCCTCATCAAGGTTTTTG
The DNA here is from genome assembly GCA_023055505.1 of Callipepla californica brunnescens. NCBI lineage: Eukaryota > Metazoa > Chordata > Aves > Galliformes > Odontophoridae > Callipepla > Callipepla californica. The sequence continues at coordinate 6,556,916 of JALIRH010000008.1, read as the reverse complement.
AACAGGACATGATGCAGATAAGAGCCAAAGTCAAATTTTCTACACAGAAAAATATCAACAGTTGTTATTCTCTTATTTCTTGGCAATATAGGATTCAAAAAAAGAACAAGAGCCTCTCATAGAAAGCACATTCTTAGCTACCAAGTGGCACCCAGCAAAAGCCACTAATGTAGATAGCTGCCAATGTACTCTTTTGTCATCTACCATTACAGACAGCTGAATTCAATAATCACTTCTAGCAGACCTTTGTCGACAGGGAGATATTTTTTTTTTTGCTAGATTCTCTTATCATATCTTTTTTATTACTGATACAGAAGAGTATATAGATTAAGGTGTACATACTATACATATATAATTCAGAAATTATTAAGATGGAAAAAATATCTCTGGCTATTCACTTTCAGTGCTAGTGCAGAGAACAAAGTCTTGTGTAAGTTTCAGACCTCACTATTAGTGGAATTTAAATAAATGAGACTTTTGGAAGAGACTCTTTTCTGAAGATGAAATCACTGTGGAGCTAATTTGAAGGCATATTTAAATATACACATGCCTGGTACCTTGAGGTAAACTATCAAGTGACTTTCTAATTTTCCTGCTATTCCTTAGTAACTGCCAATGATGAAAGAAACGAAAAAGTATGAACCTTCTAGTATCTACAATAGCGTACTGAAACAGAGGAATATGTGCACAGGAAATAACACTGAGCAGTTAATGCAGTCAAGACAAAGTTCACACATTATCTTTTCCCCTGGAAAGTTATTCATATGCTAAAATCTGCATACAGTCTGGATTTAATTCTTATCTCCATAAATAACTTTTTGTAGCACTGATCAAAACATTGTGCTGCATTCCTTATACCCAATAAATTAAGGATGTGCCTACCAAAGAGGAACTGGAATGATTAATCACTCATTGTTATTAAATGGGTGAATACTTACCGGTAATAAGGTTGCAAAAACATTTGGATACTGGCATGACATTACAGCAAAGAGATCAGAAGGGGAGAAAAAAGGGAATTGGGACGGATGCATTCAGCTCTTTGTGATTGTGCACACCACTCTTCTCAACCAAACATGATTGCTAATCTTCCTCGTTAATCTTGTAGTACAAAACTGCCTGCAGCACGTTTTCAGGTGGTTAACTATGCTGAGCTCCACAGTGCTAAGGCATTATAGGGACCATAGTAGATGGGAGCAAAAGCAAAAGTGGCTAAAAGAAGATTTCAGGACAGAAGCCAGGCTCCTCCATCACTTCTGGCTCTTTTAATAAAAGTGTGCAACATATACAATGTAAGCAGTACTTTCAGAGTGTTACTTTTTGTTGTTTAAGCAGCACTCCAGTACAAGAATTTGACTGGAACATCATGTGCAATTTCCCTCTAAGGTCTATCCGGCTGCAAGGGGGACTGGTAACTAAATCTCCAACATGGCTTTAGTAGCAGGTGCTATCACATTAATTCCTTAAGTAAAGGAAGGCCTTTAAGATATTTGCTCAGCTCAGTATTAAAAAAACACTCAGATGTCTGGATTTTAATCCTTGTGTTCAATGAGCCACTTACAAGATAGAAAGGCGCCTTTAAGCCACTGCACATGATCTTCTGGCTATAAATAAAAGTAGTATTTCTGACTGCTCTTTGCCAGAATACAGAAATAGAACTTATTGCATTTAAGACACAAGATACCACGTATAGCAGACAATTGTCACATCAAGGCCTTTAATTGTAATGAGAACTGTCCATGCTTTAAATACCTCAATGTTTATGGACCAAAGCAGCAACTAAGTGCTTAAGCAAGTCTGCAGTGCTGTCTTGTAGACACTGGCTGAGAGCCAGCATTCTTACGGCAGACAGTAGTGATGCAGTGTACTTCCACCTATTGACCTAGACGGGAAGTTCCAGATCCAACTTCGACAAACTAGTTATGTAGCTACTCCCCAGTGAAAATGCAGGTTTATATAAAATTCTTATCAGACTCAAGGAATAGAATAATATGCTTGCCATGCTTCTTCAGCCAGGACAAAGACCAAAACAGACCAGATCAGAGACCCACTAGAACAGTTTTAAGAAAGCATGAGATGCCCTAGCTGCTTTTACTGCTGTATGGTAATACAGTATCTTGCTGTGGTATAACCTCTGCATCCCATCAGCGCCCAAGGATATGCAGGAGTTAAGTTTGTCCAACTGATTTCTAACCCAAGGCTCTTACACCCAGAAAAGGTCTTCCTTTTTTCTGGACCTTTTTTCCTGTCCTTCTGGGTCTGTGGTGCCAGAAAGCCAATGTCAAGCAAAGAAGGCTTTCAGCTCTGCCTTTTTTGAATCTTTTGTAACCAGGGCCCGTATCCCATTCAGTAGCAGGCTCACATTTTTACTAGTCTTCCTTTTGCTCCTGATGTAGTTGAAGAAGCTGTTTTTGTCATCCTACACTCCTTACTAGAAAAAATTCCAAACAGGCCTTAGCCTTTCTTGTTGCATACTCTGACAACATTTCTATATGCCTCCCAAGTGACCAGTCTCCTTTTTTACATTCTGTACACTTCTTTCCTCTGTCCAAGTTTTCTCACGATCTCCCTGCTCCCCCATGCAGGTCTCCTGCCTTCTCTGCTAGACTTCTTACTAGTTCAAATGCAGTGATTCCGAGTCTGGAAGACAAGATGCTTGAACACTCACCAGCTCTCGGATTTTTTCCTTCTAGGGCCTAATTCCATAAGATTCTTCTAAGCAGGTTCCTACAGAGGACAAAGTTAGCTCTTCTGAAGTCCAGGGTTGCAACTTACTTGTCACTTTACATCTTACCTGCATGATCGTGAACTCTACCATCTAATGGCCACTGCAGCCAAGGCCATCCTCCAGCATTCATATCTCTAACCAGTCCTTCCTTATTAGGAAAAGTTTCCTACTTCATTTGCTACTTCCCATCAGCAGGCAGACAGTCACTACCAGGAAAACAGGACGCATCACATTTAGAGGTTTACTGGAGAGAAATACCCCTGAACTTTCTCCCCTTCCTTCTTCTTTCCCCCAGTATCATTGCTGAGCACAATGCCACACAGCATGGGATATCCCTCTGTCAAGTCCAGGTCAGTTGTGCTGGCTGTATCCTCTCCCAGCTTCTTGCACACCCTTAACCAGCCCCTAACTGGTAGAGCAGCACAGGAAGCTGAAAATCCCCTGGCTCTGTGTGCACTGCTCTGCAACAACTAAAACATCAGTGTATTATCATCACTATTTTCACCCCAAATCATATGAGCCTCTACGAATAAAGTAAAGTATCCTAGCTAAAACCATGACATATCTTTATGCACAATTTTTTAAGGAAAAACACAGTAATGTAATTGAAAGGCTGAGCAATTGTTGCATTTTTCTGCATAGCACAAGAAAGGTAAATGGTGTGGCAGCAGTGTAACTAGAGTGAGTTTTAATAGGATGCTGTCTATTCCGTGGCACTGAAGACTAGCAGCCTACAGTCCAACTGTCTGTTTCTTGAGAAGATGATGTTTAAAACATTCAGCCCTCTAAGCCACATGAAAATTCCTGCCCTGCTGGTGGCCTTCTTGTAGGTTTTGTTGTTAGCAGGAGTGATTTGGCCCCAGGCATAGAATTTTAAAGCAACCCTTGTAAGTTGGATGCCAGGGAACAGCAGAGACTGAAAAATCTTCTTCCAGATAGACAAAATATATCTAATCCTATAATAGCTAGCATGAGGTGTTTGGCAGACATCCCAGAGTGAAGGGCAGAGCTGATCAATATTAAACATTCACAAGTAAGTGGAGCAAACCAACAAGAAAAACAGAGGAGGCAGCCACTATGTTGAGAGAAGAGGAAATACTCAGGTTAAGGGAAGCCTCAGAAGTTAGTATTTGAAAACACAGACCTACTTTCTTGGTGAAATGTGGAGTTTTTCCTTCTGTGTACTTTTCAGTAGTTGAACATGATAAGCACATATTTCTACCTGTCTTACAAGACCTCTCTAGATTATAGCTTTTGTCAGAGCTCTTCAAATTCTGCAGCTGAAATGTGATATTCTAGAAAGAAAACAGCTCTGCAGGTATTCTTTTAATAATGTTAGCTTGTAGATTGTCATTTGTATCCTTTGTGCAAATCAGATGAAGCAAAAACAGCAATCTGCCTCACAGAACTTGAAAAAAGAACTTGAAAAAAGAGAAGGAAATTAACATTGATTAATTAAAGAAAAATATTCCTCACCAAGTTAATGCATCTTAAGAATATGTAGCTCTTCAACCATTCTTCTAAAGAATTCTACTCACACAATTTCAGAAAAGCATCAGTTAATTCACTCACACAAGGACACAGCACAGCCTGTGTTGCTCTAAACCATCAGGACTGTTTAAAATATACAGTAAGTCCATCATCGCCTTGAACTTAATTCTCCATTCATAGTCTTTAGAGTCTTTCATTCAAGGAAGTCAATTTGAGATGATTCCTAGGTTGTAATAAATAAGAATTGTTTTGAGATACAACTGCTTTAGACTTCACTGCTATGAACAACAGCTAAAAAGACTATGAACTCATACGTATGTTATAACAGATGCTATAGAGTTGGCTTATAAATCTCAACAATATTCCTCCTATTCACTTGACTTTTTCATTTGTCCTTAATTTAAACCAAAATCTGATTTTTTTCTACATTCTTCTAACCCCTCTGTTTTTGTGTCCTAAATGCCAGACTTGCGTATGGATACAAAAGAGAATATTCAAATAACACTTCAAAATATTACCTAAACATGTTTCCTTTTGAACAACCCCCCACCCCCCCCCCACCCCCCCGTTCATGCTGTTTCTATTGTACACTTCCTGATTAAAGTATACTCTTTTTCTCTTGATCATTTCAAAGTGAGCAGAAGAGCCTAGGAAATTTGAAGTACCTATCAGGACAAACAAGAGAGGCAAGCCTGCAGACAGCAGCACTTGATGATGTCCATTCAAGTTGATGTCTTTCTTGACAGAAATAAGAAAGCAAGCAATGAAGGACGTTCAGGAGCTGTTGTCTGAGAGATGGGGTATTTGCTTTTTACCACATGGCACTTCAGCATGTTAGAATGGGCAGAAATGTGATCACCTCCAACTGCTGGTACAAAGAATAACCTTACCATTTTCTCTTCATTGTTATTTTCCTCACAGACTGAGGGTAAGAGTCTTTTTACATAATACCTTTGATCTTCTTGCTCACACTTAACTAGTGAATGGAACAAAATTAGAGACCGTGACCCAGCCTATGACAGCTTGGCTATGTAGCCCCTCATTGTGAAAATTATCTCGTTTCTATCTAATTCACTTGAAACGAATTCCACTCCAGAGGGTATGAGATTCTGTCCCTTATCACACAACTCTTACTTTAAGGTGAGGTTTAGTAGAAATCTTGAAGGCTCCTGCAATCTACTATGAAGGTCACATTACATGAGAGAAGGCTTCTGCAGTATCCAGTAATAAGCAAAATATATTTCTCTAGCTTCCTGATGTGTTTTCTATCTACACTTAATTCTGTTCTACTAGAAAGGAATTATAAAAACTAATCAATAAACAAATCACATAGGAACACAGGGAGACAAGTGAATGCAAATTCATAGTAGTTATGTAATTCTGAAGAAGAATATTGAAAGAAACTTGGCAGCATCAAAATCATTCGTTGCTGTGAGTTTTGGTGAATGATAGTTCTGGGGATAAAATTCCAGCAAGATTTGTCAGTTAGTCAAAATGAATGTTTGTAATTATGAAATAAAGTGAGTTTTAATTCAATCGACTCAAAATAGAAAACAGAACATAAATACAACTTGCATGGGAGAAATTGGAGACAGAAAACAAATCATGATTGTTTACAAAGTCTCCAAAGAGATCAGAGTGTGTTAGCATATGCTCATTTTCAAGACTTTTGGAGTGGCAAATTATTTTTATTGATGTTCCCCTTAGAAATAATAGATGGGATGTTGGACACTATAGTCAAAGACGCTTCTTATCCCCATGTTTATATTTACCTGAGTGGATAATATTCAGAGTTCGATATAGCTGCAGTTATAGTGATAACTGATGGAATAACTGTACAAACACCATGTGAAACTCTACAGTCTAGTCCAAAACAATAAATGCCACCTAGATACATAAAACAACATGAATATAATTCTATTATTGAGAGCCCAAGTACTTGCTATTCTGTTAATGAAAAAGTTACTTGGTTCACTCTGTTAAGGCCCATAGTGTTCTACTGAGCTAATAAGTGCCATTAGAATTAAAAGAAAAGCCATATATGGCATTTGTTTTACAAATTAAAAATGCTATGATCCCACTTCAGCAATCACATTAGCTCATTCTGTGGCATCTGTAATAATCTGACTGTAGCTACTACCTAATATGGCCTGTTTATTCTAGACCATCCTCATGACATGCCTAGGTCACTACAGCTTCTCAATACCTCTAAGATGATCCCTCGAGCTCTCACAGTTCTCCCAGATATGAGCAGCTAGTGTCACTTGGCATCAGTGCTGAAGGTGTGTATTCTGCTACCCAAGGGCCACTTCAGAAGCCAAACATGCAGTTTCCTACAAATAGCTATTCATAAATCATTTTGAATAAGTAATAACAAACAGACTCTCTGTAAGCATAGGCAGAAAGCAAAAAAATAGCTCTACAAGGATAGGCCCTGAGACTTCCTAAGTATTTTACACGCATGTTCTCTCAAAGTGACTCAAAATGAATGTTTAAGAAGGACAAGACCATGGTGAGCACAGTTAGCTGGATTCAGGAACAAGAACCTGGAGAAACCATGGACAGTTTACATATTGATCTGCACAAAGCAACTGTGAGGATGTCTTTTTACGTTAGATGGTAAAAGCTTCAGTTAAAATCACGTCCCAGCTCTTGGTCTTTTGGGATACTAATTGCTGGCAAGGGTCCAGATACAGCTTGACTGCTACTGTAAAGCCCAAAAGAGGCCATCTATGTGCTTTTCTGAGTCTCTTCAGCACTAAACAGTTTTGGGGAACATTTTTTTTTACCAGCTGTGCAGCTACACAATGGCTTAGGAAGCAGCCAAAAATTTAAGACCATGAAATATAGAAGTTGGTGAATTTCTTCAGGAACAGTAATAAGCAACGTGACAACTTCAGAAGATTTAAGCTGTGTAGGTCAGTCCTTCATTAGAATTTTACCCTCTGTTCTTAAATGTGAGAACATCTCACAGACTGTATGAAAACTCTGAATGCTGTGACGAACAGTGGGATCACGTATGCTCTAATACGCCTCTTTTCCCTACTCTATCTTCATTAATTCCAAGCACTGGAAATAGTATCTGAAGTGGTACGGTCACATACAAAGCAAAAAATCATGGAATCAAAATCTCCAAAAACAATGATTGCTTAAAGTAATGAATAAGGAAAGTTCAATACCTTGATCTCACAAAGAAGAAACTTGAGAGTTGAATTCTGTTTATCCTTGAGCTCTTCATCAGGCCTGTTTCTCCCAGTAATGCCCTCCTGTGGCCTGGAACACTCTTGCAGAAAGTGTTTCTTGCACACAGTAGAAGCCTTCCCTCTTCCTTGGAACATCACTTCCACCTGCATCCATGGTATTCCATAGGTTCTGTCCCCTGGAATTTATATAAAAATGGTTACATATACATATATATATATGTATGTATGTATATATGTATATATATAAATGGTTTTCTTCCACTGTTCTTCAACAAACCATCTTCTCTGCCTACCCATAGGCTCCTCCTCTGAGCTGCAGGACAAGTCTCTTTCAGCTCCCATGGGACCACCTACTGTAATCTCATTACTCACTGTCTTGGAAAAGCTCTGCAGATCCCTGAAAAGTTTCAGAGTTATGATTGCCAACAATACAAAAGAATCTCCATGCATTTCTAGGGATAACCCTTTTTTCTATCACAGAGACACATATTTTCTAGTATCTCTGCCTTTAAGTCTTTAAAGAACTGTTTTAGCTCACAGCAAATCTAGATGGAATATTGTACAATAAAGTAATTCCTATTCCCAACTGATGTACTAGTATGTTGGCTACTGAACTATTCTTTCTTTGTTAAATTCCCATTAAGAAAGTTATATCGTTTCTCAGAAATCAAGTTGATTAAACTAGATGAAATACATGAAATGTTTCTCTATCTGTGATATCAGGAAAATCTCATCTACATGTTTTCTTTGGAAATGCGTAACCTGTTATTCCTGAAACATACTGTACTGTTTGACTCGCTAACTGGTAACTAATTATTTAATTGACATCACACGAAAATGTGCAACATGTGCCAGCTATGCAGTAAATAGCCTCTGGTGTTTGCTTTAAAAAAAGTAAGATGCTCTGGCTCTGCCCCTTCCCCAGCTAATCTACATTAAGTAAAGATGTAACTTTAATATGCTGAAGATGAGAGAGAGAATAAAAGCTTTGAAAGGGAAACACACAGCAATACGCAATAGAGATTTATTAGTGTGGGTGTATCACAGAGGTCATGTCAAGGAAGTTCTCAATCAAATCCTTATTTACCAAGGTGTAATAACTTTACGCGAAAGCATACTGAATATCTAATTGACATTCCAGCACTCTGTGACCTAAAAGTCAGGAAAATAACAGTCTATTATATGCAACTGCAGAGGTTTTCCTATTTTCTCTTTCTTATTATTTAGAATTTCTCAATGATTTCCTTAATAATTTTGTATTGTTGTTGTTTTTATTCTAAGAAGTTTAATAGTAATGATCTTTTACTAGGTCACCAAATCTCTGTAAGAGCAATGGCTGAGAGCAACAATTCCAGAGTTTGAAACAAGGCAGGAATGACCCAACACTGTCACAGACCCTAGGACATAAGGTCCTATGATTCTCCTGAAGACCTGAAATCTAGGGATCAAATAGCTTAGGGTTCATTATTGACACTGAAAAATTGCAATAGTTTAAATATATAGCTTAAAATGAGTCAAGTTCACTAATTGCAGTGTTGGTAAGAAAATATTAAATACATCATGCTTTTGTCATCAGCTTCCTACTCACAGCTTTACAAAGCTTTACAAAGAAATAGAAATTACGGGCCATTAGAAAACACCATTCTGCCTTATTCAATGTCATTTGACCAAACTTGTCTTCAAAATACATAGCTGCATGCAACGTTTGAAAGGCAGGCAGTGTCAGTTCACTGTGCCTTCAGCCATGCAGAGATTTCTGGTTTACTAAATTTCCTAAATTTAATTCACCAAGAGGCCCAGCTTCCTGCCATCTGCTCCCATTCAGTGTATTACCATCTAACTTTCAACATTCAAGAAAACATTTTTATTAAGAAAAGCAGTGCTGAGTGCTTTTGCAAGTTATATATAATGTAGACTCCTTGATTTAGTGGCATGTGATAGCTTTTCCAATTAAAATGTTCTTCATTAAAAATTTTTAATAATCCTTATTTTTCTTTAGCTTTCAGAATCTTTTCAGTGTGCCTCACTGAACATGGAGTAGTTAATAAGATTTTTCAGCTACTCATAATTCGTTATGCCCATACATACATTAAATGAAAGCAATTCTGTAAATTAATTTACACATCCACCAAAATGTAACATAGATAGTGTGAAATGTGCACTAAATGCTAACTTTCTGCATTCTGTAGTAGTAAGGGGCAATTGCTACATAGTGCTATTGAGATAATGTCACAAGCCAAAGCACCGCAATAATACTAAGCTTTTTGGGGATATCTGACTGCACTGATGACATTAAAATGTAAGAAAGGGGAGAAATGTTTGGATGAAGAGACCTTGATTCCCAGTGTAGTACTCAGCACATTGCCACCCATGAATCTTTTCAGAATGTAAGTAAAATATCTTCTTAGCATCAAGGAAAGAACACTACACTATGTCATGCACTTGAAATATAAACCTCCTTACACTGTAACATTCTCGAGAGCTACTTCAGAAATCCTTTCAGAAATTCGAGAAAATATTAACAGTAATGTTCTTCATTCTCAAGCCTCTATATTGCAACTACATTACTTGGAGACTTTGCCAAGTGAAATAAATACTCAAGAGCTAAACAAATAACTGCACTATCACTAAACCATTTATTGTTATACAGGGACTCTCAGTGGTTTGGTGTGTCTATGCACACGCTATGTGATTTCAACAGAGAGGATTCCTGACTCTGGAAGACAATGTCATCTCTAGGAAAAGAGGGAAGAAATGCATTAGCTAAACCTGCTCCTGCTGAATCTGCAGGCGCTGCTCTTGTGACTTCTGATTTCTTTTTCAGCTTACCTCCCATGGAAACATACCAACTCTCATAACATTGTCATGGGTGTCATAGTATCTGATGTTTCCCTGTATGAGATGATCTAATGAGAGCGTCAGCTTTTATTCCATCCCACCTGATTTACTAAGAAAATCTAAATAATTGTTTAAGTTCGATAGTTTCAAGATACCTTTGTGATTTCCAATGGTTTAGTTCATAAGCTAACTTGGAATAACTGAGATTAACACGACTCACGTAACATGCAACGACTGTCTCTTCCCCAAGCCTTTCTAGAAAAGTTTGATCTGAGCAAGGAATTATATATTTTCCTTCCAGGAAAGGAATATCATCCCACTTCTCAGGAACTAAGTATATGCTAAAGACCTTCAGAAACTTGGCTATCTAATAGTTTTTCAAAAGCAGTCCAAAGACTAATTGCTTACATAGTTCTTAGGAAAAGAAACATTAATTTCCATAAATGTAACCATAATGTACGGAAGAGTATTCAAAAGAATCACATCTTTACTATATTAACATAAGAAAATCCCAATTATTGTATTATACCATGATGCTAGAATTGGCTTTTCAACAGAAAATAGAGAAAATTATCTTTACTCGGTTATTTTTATTTTAGCCATTCAATCCCACCCTAGGTGTTAGCACGTATGCACTGTAACAGGAAACACCATGGATGTAAACTAATGAGGAGTCAGTAAATTCCTTGTTCTAACCCTCCTTCTTTTAATCTTTCTGCTTTCTTGCTCTTAGGAATTGCATCAAGTTTAGTAAATATAATTACTCACAGTAATGCACTTGGAAACAGACAGTAAAGCACAGAACAGAAATAGGATTAAACACTAGGCTTCCTAAATTCAAATCAATGTCTCTAGTTCAGCAGGTCACATCAAGTTACACTGCTTGCAAAATCACTTGAGCCAACACTAACAAACTCATCTTACATCAATGTACTTAAACAGATAAGAGATCTCCATGCTTAGTGGCTCGTAAAAATAAGATATACTTATCTTGGATCCTGAATAAGAGAACGAACAATTCATTTTAAATAGGCAATTAAGTTTAAACTTCATAAATCCTCTTGAAAACACAGGGTAGGTAATAACCATTTCTAATAAAGAAATGAACTGATTAGGACTTTAAAAGCATAATGTTCTGTACACACGTTATTAAAATAACCAAACACTCCCTTGGTTCCTTTGTAGAATAACTTTTCATGAGTTCAAGACATAGTGGAACTCACAACTTCCATTGTTCTACAAACACCATTATTCCTTGCACAGAATATAAAACACTATAACATGGAAGGATCGGATCACAAATGACTAAGGCTCAATAAAAACAATGAAAACATATTAATACTCAAAAAAAAAAAAAAAAAAGAGAGAACTTGGGAACTAGAGGTGTTTGAAAAATACTCAAAGTTTTGATTTTTTTCACGTGTTCAAATTCAGCCCACCTCTTGTGATTACTGTGCACTTTCCCCTTCTCCCTCCCCATTCCCCTTGTCCTGCTGTTGCAGCTCTGGCCCAGTTTGGCCTACTTCCATGACTAATTAGGGACAGAGGAACCCACAGACCAATGACCCAGTAAAGAGGCAAAACAGGTACAGAAAACACAGGCAGATGGAAAAACAAAACAGCAGCAATGGGCCAAGGGAGAAAACTGATTTACTAAATATAATAGCAGAATGTGAGATAACACAATATAATACAATAGAATTGGAATTGAAGCTAATAAATCAGATAGATGAGAGCCTTCAAAAGCCAAAGGCCTTACTCTAATGCTGTAGGCAAGACAGCCAGAGGGCACACTGAGCCAAGGCAGACAAAAGAAAGATGGTCTTGTGACTTCCAGTCAGTTTTATCTTTCCCACCAACCAAGAAATATACAAAGAATAATGAAGTCTTCTGGGGTCTGTTTTTCACTCTTCGCTTCCAAGACAGGAGCTGCAGCATTAACCCTTTAACTCCCTGACCACTGCATGATGTTATGATGTGGAATACTAGTAAGACAAATCATCACGACACCCATTTACTTCAAAAATTTCAGTTTTGGGGTAACTGAAGACTTGGTACATGGCTCTGAGAAGAAGGATTTGGGGGTGTCAGTTAAGGAAGGATTCAACATAAGCCAGCAATGTGCACCTGCCCCCCAGAAGGCCAACTGTATTGTGAGGTAGCATCAAGTGAAGAGTCACCAGGTTGAGGGAAGTGATTCTGCCCCTCTGCTCTGCTCTCGTGAGAACCCACGTGGAGTACTGTGTCCAGTTCTGGAGCCCCCAACACAGGAAGCAGCAGCATACAATGAGATTTATGCTGGCCAAAAGCTGGAGGCTTTAACATTCACACTCCGATGGAATTATTGAAACCTGAGTGAGAGAAGTTAGCAATGCTCCATATAGTGTCAGTGAGGCTATATGAGAGATCACAAATTAGGTAATATCTGAAAAAACTAGAGCAAAATTTTCAGGAGAAACTGCAACTTTGTCCAAGTTACCTTCACCAACTTGCTATACTCTAAAGAACTGGACGTTTTATATGGCATGCCTCAGTGCATAGCTTAACAGCAATTCACATTTTCTTGTTTGTTATTTCGCCAGCTAGCGAGGAATATTCTATTAACATTTGGATTATTCATAAACTCTGGTGTGCCTTAAAAGCCACTATGTATTGCTATATATAAAAAAGAAACAGCAATGAAAAACTACCACATACAGAAAAACAACAACAAAAACCATGTTTTCTCTTTGCTTTTCAACCGCATGGAGAACGTTTTCAGTGTTAGCCTTTTCTTAGATGGACAAAATTAACAGAAAACTTCAGGAAAAAATACTTCAGAATGATGACACACGACTAATCTTTTATGACTTAGTACACGACTGCACATAGGCTCAGAGTTACGATGAGTGATCTGCCTGTCTACTTTTCATTTGCAAGAAAATTGCAGTCATGTCACTCATTTTCCAGTACGTCTGAGTCAAATTATCTTGTGTTTGCTGCAAGGGCCCACGTAGGGGATAGTTTCCATAGAGCAGCTGAACTGTGGTAGCTTTTGAAGAAAGTGACATGTTTATAACCAAAAGGCTCAGTTTAGAGGGATTCAAATTCTTATGCCACTTCAGAACAGAAACAGCATTGAAAAAACAGCGAACTGGTCAAGAAAAGCCTGATTTTCTATAATCATTTCAAGAACACCACCACCGTCCTTTCTAAAGACCAAAGGCAGGAGCCTAGAAAAAAAAGTTTTAACTCAATTCTCCTCTGTTAACATTTTCCTCATGTATATTTAACGCATAAAAAGAAAAGTTGTAGAACGTACGCTTCGTTAAACCTTACGATACATCTCCTCAGACTCAACCATCATTTACAACACCTAAAAGTAGATGTTTCTTTCCAGTAATGTAAGCCTAGCATCTCTGGCTGAAGACAAAGGCGATTTTGATCCCCCTACAAATTTTGAGGATGAAAGATGTCCCTTCAGCAACTGGAAGTACTCAGCACACAGCTGGTTACATTATTTAATGCATTCTTTTAATCTGTTGTAGCATAAGAAGTATGACTGAAGGGTTGTTGTTGTTTAGTTGTTGCTGTTTTAAATAAATGAGAAATATGGACCTGAAAAAAGTTTTGGAAATCTCAGATTAAATCAAAGAAAAAATACATATTTTGGCTATTTAAATGCTAGAATACACCCAATCTTAGAGTAACATGATAAATAGACGTATCGTGGTAAACTTTACACCTATCACTCACAAAACCCCTTAGAAATTCTGCCAATTTGTAGCAGCCAGCATCTAAGCTTATCCATCATTCTGCTCACTGCTTCAAATCTAAACTGCTGATAAATTGTTGGAGGTGGCTGCTTCTTCCTGTGCCTTTACTGTAATGTAGAGCCCAAGCACTTTTTGCTTTATCTTCTCCCCCAGAGATGAGTGAATGCAGATCTCTGTTTTAAACTATATGATTCAGGCAGTGCCTTTGGAAAGGAAATATATATTCAAATAATAATAATAATAAAGTAAAAGAGAGAGACATGAAAAAGTAAAGGAGTAAATCAAAATTACCAGTTTCGATGTTTTCTTAGGCATATAGAATATCTAAATCTAAACTTAATTTTTCAAATAATGAATTTGGACATCGTCGATCCCTTAACTATAGAAAGCTTACAATTTATGGGTGAACTAACGAGTTCTGAATTCCATATTGAAACGATAACTTAGTAGCCAGGAAGAGAAACTGATTTAACACAACTATAAATCAGGATGACACATGCAATCATTGACTCCATTCCAATCACTCAGCCTTATCTTGGTTCTAGCTGTTCTATGTATCCTTGATTTCTATGCAATAGTTGCTCCCTAATCTGCTCTTTCCTCATCTGTATTTTTTTCCTGTCTAATGCTCCGACGTTGTCAAACTGCAGCAACTCATTCAAGCTCTGAACAAAGTTCAAAACTATTATTTATCAAAATATTCTTACAACACTTAATACGCCCTCAATCAAGAAACAATAGGGACAGGCTAGTTTCCAGTATAATACTTTGCTTGATAAAACAAGTTTAGAAACTGGAAGTCTTTCCCAAGGTGAAAAGGCACCACTTTGTAGGACAAATGCCATTAAATGATCACACCACTTCCTTTAACAAAGTCTTTCACATTAGTCAACGTTTGTTGGGCAAACTGAGTAACATCTGCTCTCCTATGCAGATGTGTCAAGCTAACTAAAGCTGGCAGATGATTTTTTAGGCATCCTTTAGATGTTTGCATGTTATTGGAAGATAGGATGTACCTGATATTGTGGAAATATCATAAATATTTTTTCAGAAGAGAAATAGTTTTAGTTTATCATACTTTAAAATATTGGGGGCGGGGGGGGGGGGGGGGGGGGGGGGCGGTAGGGGAGACCAAGAGAGTAAGAGAGTGTGATTAATCCTATTTTGCCACATCTTACAGATTCTTACTTGAGCATCTCTAATTTTTGTTGTCTATGATTAACCACATAAAATACATAAAATTAGGGGTGGAATTAAACAAATACTCCACAGGCTGAGTTAATCTGTAATGATTCATACCCCCACTGTAGCTCACAAACATGGAACAAATTAGAATGATCTACATCAAATCAGAATGTGAACAGAAACTGCAATGGTGACTCTGAATCAGCACAGAGAAATTTACAGAGGTGTGAAACATACACTTAAGGAGAAAGTAATGGAAATTTCTTCTGGCTGAACGAGTCTCTCTATTAAAGTGTGGTTTTTTTTTGAACATCAGTTTCATGTTTCCTTCTCAATGCAGGTTGTGCACTGATTATATGTTTCTTCCCAAATGTTGGATGAACTGCTAGAATTTGATCAGATGCTTGATGCCTGGTTTGCTTGTCCAGCAAAGTAAGTTGAATGTAATCAACAGAGAATTCTCTTTTGCTTTACATTTTCGCTGCTCCTTCAACTAGAAAGTATGGTTTGTTACCTATTTAGCTTTTATTTCTTTTCCTTGGGATTGGGCTGCTTGAGATTTTTCCTGCTTGGCTGGAAAACGATACACTGAGGCACAGTTCTAAAACCAGGAGATATGTGTATTATAGCAAAGCACTTAATCACACAGCCAAACAAGAACATTCTGGGTGCACAGTAAAGGCCTCAGTCGGAAGCAGCTATAAGCAGACCTTACAGGATGATTTTTTTTCTGCACAACTTGATGCTAAAAACTGTCCTCCTGGCAGCTTGTCAGAGGGCATGTTAGGATTATGTGTTTCCACAAGAAGCCTAAAGCCGGCTTCACAACAGTTTTACTTGGCAGAGGATATTTGAAATATTTATATATGAGAGACATGGTCTGAGGATAAGAGAAATGCTAACAATCAACTTAGTGCCTGACAGGCAATATGCTTATCTTTTAGAAATAAATAAATAATAATCCTACATTCAGAAATTAAATATGATTTTCTCAAGGACATAATGAATGATGCACAACACATGCATGTTTCCATATATATCCCCAAAGCCAGAAGGCAGTGCCAGGAGATTTATTGGCTTTCCATTTCTGGCTTTTTCTACAAGTAGGGAAGATTAGGAGATGTGATTCACAAGTAAAGAAAACATAATTATACAGTAACTGAGATAAAGCCAAGAGTCGGTCCTAATGCAGCAAACTTTGTTAGAACAAATGCTGCTTATTTTTTACCAAGAGGACTACAATGATACAGAAAAGTGTCTAATTTCCTTCTTGAAAGGAAACACGTTGGTAAGAGCCACTACTCAGTTCCTTGGGAGAGTGTCTCTCATATGGCACATTAATGCTAGATTCCATTTTCTATGCCAAGGTACAATGCTAAAAGACTGAGCCTAGCTACAAATATGCAAATAGTCCACTGGATATTCCTCCAGCTACAATGCATTTGTACCTTCAATAACACATGAAACTGAAGTAGATAAACTGTTCACAGAGGTTACGTTATTCTTTTTAGGGAAGTAAAAGTAACAGCTAATTCAGGAAACACTGTTTAGCACAAATGTTACTGAACAAACAAAACAACAATATGTTATTGGCTAAGGACAATTACTAAGTATTATGTGCAATTTACTGACTTCACAAACACTGAGTCACTCAGAATTTATAGACAACAAGCAGAGTCAACAACAACTTGCTTCATTAAGTGGAAATGTTGGATCACTAAAGAAACATATTTAGTCATTTACCTGTCAAATCTAGTTTTTAAAAAATGCCCATGAACTAACTACTCCTCCTGAGAGTGGGCACAGTGTACAGCAATACAGCGTGGCCCTCCTGCCTTCAGCCTCGGGCTGGAAGTCACAACATGACAGAGATACTAACTGCTGTACTTCCTCCATGCAGAGCCAGAATAATCTTAACATGCAGTGCTCTCCATGCAGCCAGCCTCTTCTCTGAACTACATACATCACACTCTGCTATAGAAATGGACTGTAGTTCAATGTCCAAAGTGAAACACCCTAAGGTGCTCCCTTCGTACCCACTGTGACACACAGACCTTCTGGCAAAGGAAGCAGTCAGGAAGTCAGATGTTTCAGGTATAAAGTGGTCAGAGAAATGCCACCTCTTGAACATGTACTGAATATTTACTTGAACATGTTTCATGAGACTCATTTTATATCCGTACAAAGCAACCAGAATAATTTTGTTTTAAATAAACACATGAGTATTTAAAAGAATTTAAAAAATTAGGATTGGCCGCTCTAGTTCCTTTCAGACATTCCTAACTCCCTACAACCCAGCCTTTTTGGGTAAGAGGAGAGAACATCATGACATCTAAAATTTCCAGAATGAAATGGATGACAACACACAGAATTTGAATATATATTGAATAATGTTTGCTCAGTGCATGCTGTATACTGAAAAACGAGATGAAATAAGTACAGTTGGCAAGAGAAACAAAACAAAAGGTATCACTAGATGCTGGAATACTGTAGATCTATAAACAGGAGATGATAGTTAAAATGTACAGATTAAAACTAAAACGGCTCCTGCAAAATAAAAAAACAATGCTATAGTTGCCTGTGCCACGTCCTATAGCATAACATCTCATTCAATTAAATTACTCTCTGAAATTTACCTCCAGCTTATATCGAGAATGAGGAAACAATACGACAGCAAGTCCTACCTACAAACATGTACAATCTTATCTTTAGGTTTTTTCTTTTTGTTTTCTTTCATAAGGTTTCATTTTCCTTCACAAATATAGTAGAGGATGTTTAAAGGCATATGAACATGTAATTAACATAGGTATATATCTATGTATGGGTATATATACCTTGTACATGTGCTCCTATCAAATGAGCTGTAATAATCAAGTACATATCAGCACACTGAGTGTTCTTCCAGTAGTGAAATATCCTCTTATAGCGAACAATCAGTTTAGCAAAATGGATAATTTTAATTGACACATTGCTTTAAAACAACTCTTCACCATCTGTTCCGCCCTCTAATTACAAATGCAACAAGAATATAATTCACTATTGCATCATTAAAAAGACATAAGAAACGTTAACATACAATTCTGTACTATTTTAACATAGCATGCATCTGTTCTTCTGGTTCTGGAGATCAAATATTTATATATATATAAATAAATATAAAATAATAATAACAATAAAAATAAACCCAAGGAAAACTTCTCTCTTTTATTAGATAAAAATCTCTCCCTCCGCAATTTTTCCATGAAAGGCATTATTAATATAAATGTGATTATTGAACATATGTGGAATGCATTTGAATGCAAGTGCCTGCCTATTCCTTATCAGCTTGCCTTATATATGCACTTAGAGAAGACCATAAATAATCCCTATACATATCTGGCTCTATCAGTAGACAAAGTACTTTCAAATAGTCATGAATCAAGAGCAAAGGAATCAGTAAATCTGAACTAACTTCCACATAGTCTAATAAAGTAAGGTGTTGGATGTGCTTAATTGATTAGAGAAAATGGAAGCTGAAAGAAAACTGCTGATTTTCATTAGTATTTAAAACAGAAAACAGTGATGGATGTTTCATTTTCTCCCAAAACGCCCCAAATCCCACCAGGATCTTACTGAAAGTCCTTAAGTATCTTTTCTATCGCACGCATAGATCTCACAAGTCTTAGGTTCTCAAGACCTAAAAAGCTGTCCTTTTTAGCAAAAGACATAACTATAAACCATCAAGTTAAAATTATAACACCACTGTTGTTTATGCAGCTTAGTCTTTAGCACCAGTAAAGCACTCCTGCACTTACACAGCATTCAGTTTGAAATTAGCTCAGGTATGTTCCTGTAACCTGCTGTCACACCTTTTGACTGCAGGACAGGTACTTACAAGTGAGGAACACATGCTCCCTTATCACTTTGTTGAGTTCTAGAGATGCCCCCCATGCAATTATATGATATATTGGAACCTCCATTCTATAAATCACAGAACTACATAACAAAATGCAATCCCTCCTTGAACTTAAAAGCTTTCTTGGAAAATCAATCACAAAATCTGAGTAAAGCAAACATAAAGGTTCATTCAAGGAGGGAAGGTTTAGACTAGATGTCAGGGAGAAGTTCTTCACAGAGAGAGTGGAGAGCCACTGGAACAGGCCATCCCTCAAGGTGGTCAAGATCAGGTTGGGAGCCCTGGGCAACCTGGTCTAGTACCACATCTGGAGGCTGGAGGCTCAAGCTTGATCCTTTGGGTCCCTTCCAACCGAAGCCATTTGATGATTCAAGCTCCCCTTTTGTTTGAAGGTGTTATGTTTTAAGGCTCATCATCAAATATTTATATTCAAAGACAATACAAAATCATCATACAATGTACATTCTTATACAGTGTATCAGATGGAAAAAGTTGAAAGATCAAGCACACAATACAGGGAATTCTAAAGATAATGTTGCTACAGCAACTCACCCACAGAGTGAATTCTGTTTTTTTTTACTATGTTCCTTCTACAACATAAATGGTAATTTAATAAGGAAGGGTTTTAACAAAGAAAGTAGGGGAGGAGTAGAGGAAACAATGCAAATACAAAGTCATCAAGTTACAGCTGGCCACCAAAATTAGTTTTATTCTTAGAAATGCACTGTGGAGCTTTAGAGATTTCAAGATCAAATTGTTCGGTTGACAAGTTCTAGTAATGCAGTTCATTTTTTTTTCTTAATGTCAGCCCTCAAAACCCCACTGGAACACAGAGTGACAAGCTGGTTCCTTACTTTTGATCTCTTTCTTTTTCATTCCCTTATGCAGCAGCAAACTCACGCAGCAGAGAATACCTTTAGCCGCTTCTGTACCATCCTGCACCCTTTTAGGAACTTATCAGTAAAACACACCATTTCCTTTGTAGAGATTAATTATTAATTATACTGAAGGGTAAGAATCTATCTCTATTCATTTTAAGCATCAAGATGATCAGTCTTAATCATCTGCACCAATTTCTACAGCATTCTGTTTTTGTTCTTTAATGTTTTACTGATATCCTTACAATGACAAACGAGTTATATACTCATTCAATATCAACACTGAAATCATTAGCAGCATAAAGAATCATTTTTAGCTATTCCTCTGCAGTGGGACTGGTATGGAACATATGGAACCTTACAGAACATTGCAGCAGACACTTCTGATAACATTTTAAAAGGAAATGCAATACACAGTGTACAGATCTGGTCTGAAAATTTAGTCATCTAGATGCTTAATGCAAAGCCAAAGTCTTCTGAAAGTCTAATCTCAAGTTCTTGCTATACAATCCTTCGCAAAAAAAAATGCAGTGTTGTTTTCTAGAGGAGATAGTTACCTTTTTGAATTTATAATATGGTAGAAATAGCATGCTTGCAAGATATGCCTACTAGAGGACACACTGTTAGGTGGATCCTAAGAGCTGTGAGATCTATAGCTCCCTTTTCTTCCATTCAGAACGCACAACTAGGCTGTCCAAGATCTATCCTCTTCCTGATAGGCTGAGTGGGGAAAATGTGGAGAAGGTATACAGGGGTTACCCTTGCATTAGAAATGCTTGTGCATACACACTACTACGTCAGGTACCTCCTCAGAATTCCATGGAAAAAAATTCCATCTTAAAACAGGGCTCAATCTTATTTAGAGTTAATACAAGCATAGATCAGCTTCACCGGAATATTTTCTAAGCTATAAAAATTACCACTTGATTGACAAACTTAGGGAGACAAGAAGCACAGTGCACACAAACACATGCAACAAGCTCTACCACTTTTCAGATCCCCTTGCTGAATTGAGCATCATGAGAAAGAAACAGATATTGCAGATCTATTGCAATCTAGGTTTGTGATTTTCCTAGGGATAGTGGCTTATAGTATGCAATTCCACACAGGCAAACAATACACTATTCCTAGATGTCTCTAGTGAGATGTGTTCCCTTATAAACAATGTGTTAACATGTTTTATTTTAGTGTACTCATGGAGAGGGAAAAACAAAAACAAACAAAAAAAAAAACACACCTAGGTTAAACAAAAGCTTACAAAGTTTAGACACTGCAGGAAAACCAAAACAGCAAAACAGCAGCAGGTGTTCCTCCTCACTCTGTGCTCTAGCCCAGTAAAATAAACCACCATACTACATGTGAGAAAGTATGAGTCACTGAATATTGTAAATTTTCCTAATGTATCACAGCTACAGAAACACCTGTGCTAAACACAGTAACTTTGTGCTAATCCTCTGTGAATATTTCAGCAGCCCCATGGTGTTTTCTTTCCTTACCAGCACACTGGGGCGGTGGGAGTTTCTCTTTCTTCCTCTCCCTATGCACTTCCAAGATGCCCATGTTTGACATGGCCCCTGCCCCTGCAGACCCTGCGGGCAGAAGCAGGCAGGCCAGGCAGCTGGGGCAGCCCTCAGCACCTGAAGGCCGCTCTGCCCTTCAGGGGCAGCACAAAGCGATGTGAGTGCTTTGCTGCCTCGGTCACACACAAGGACCTGGGCTGTTGCACTGGTGCCTTTTTCTATCCCCACATAATAAAAGATGTTAAACCTGAAAGGGCAAGAGCCGTGCATTTTAAAATGACTGCTTCTGCGTTACCCTCAAAGCACTGTTCTTGCACAGTTCCTTAATAAAAAACATGGATGGAAAGCCACTGCACAGTGCCCAGTACTGCACAAGAGCACAAAGCAACTCTCAGAGGAAAAACAATGCAACAACTATTAAAGGATCTATGCAAGAAAAGCAACTATGCAAGGATCATGCTGGACTGACCATCTCCCTGCACTGGGACAGCCCAGGTACCCAGAACAGTTTCACCCGGGTTCCAGTGTCTGGGAGTGACTGCTGGCATCACCTCAGGCTGCACCTGCGGGCTCCTCTGGCAGCTGACCCCTGAGGTGGGGGGCCGCTCCAGAGAAGGTTCCAGAACCTCGCATTAAACCCAGCCCCACAACTCTCCTTCCACGCAGGGCAGGTGGCAATATGCTTCTGTATGTGTTTTACCATTTCCCCCAGAGGCTGTGGGGGGATGAGCTTGCCCTAATGCAAGCCCAGCAGTATTTTACTTGAGTACGGAGGAGGAAAACAGCTCTCCTGTGGCCAGGCAGCCTTCCCAGCTCGTCTGGGGGTCCCTTTACCCATCCATTCAATAACGAGCACAGGATGGGGTTGCCATTACTGAGAATTTATTCTGCAGATTTAGGCACGTTCCTAGCTGTTGTGAGTAAGGAAGGAAGAGCTTTGAACCTGAAGGGCAGAAACACAGCTCCTGGGCCTCAGCTTGCACTACAGTTAGACCAGGACAGCTCCTTGCACTGCCACAGCCATGAATCTTGGGCTGATAAACTGCTGGAGGTTAATCATCCTCATGTCGTGGTGCAACAGAGGGAGACACAGCAGGGATGGAGAAATTAAAAGGACATACAAATCAAGGAGTGCAATGCTGCTGTTTGTAAATAGATTACACGCAGCTAAACTGAGTTTATTGCACCACTGACAGGGTTAGTGCTGACACTGAGACACGGAGACAAAACCAGATTTGATGTTGCTAAAAAAATTTCAGTTTACATGCTAGCTCTTTTCTAAAATCAGGCTTTACATCAAATAAATAAATAAATAAATAAATCAGTGGTTTATATCTGTCAAAAATAAACAAATGTCTAGCATAGCCATAATCAGTTAGTTCTCTTTCTTAAGATGGTTTTATTAAGGCCCCAGGCACTGCTGCTCTTAGTTCCCCACCTTACTCCAGCACTTGTGCCAGTCCAGCCCCACAATTTTGTTTACCTTATATACAATACAGATAAGTTTGGGGTTTTTTTGCCATTGATCTAAGAAGGAAGGAGGTTTGGAGAGCTCTCATGCATAGAGATGACATGCATAGGGCACAGATGTCCCTTTTATAGCTGTTAGCTATGTCGATCACACAATCTTTTCAATTAAGAAGGATTTAATAGGAATATAAGGAGTGAATTCTGGGGAAAAGTTTTGCAGGCAGTGTTGAAGCTTTTCTTGTTTGAGACTAAGAGTTAATGGGCTCGTCAGAAAAGCACTACATTGTGTATAAACATTCCTTCTCTTGCAGTTCTAAAAAGTTATCATAAGATGCAGTTGTATTTTACTTGATTGGACCGTTGTAATTCCTTGAGTACCTGGATCAAATGCTTTCATAAAGATAGACATGTAAGCATCCCTTTCTATGCCTGAACACCTCCATGGAGTCCTAGTAATTACATTTTCTTTCCTATTAGTCTTCATTCAATAAAACAGTGTTGCACCCACTTACGTATGGCTCTGAAATCTGCCTTCACCACCAAATGATTGGTAAATAATAGTTACTCTTTTTTTTTTTTTTTATTTCTTCCAAAAACATTGGTTTCCTTTCTCACTGCCGCTAAAGAAAAAATTTGTAGTGTAGAAAAAATTCTGTTCTTCAAAGCCATGTAGTAAGCTTGTGCCTGGCTGTACCAGGACACTCACTATGTAGCTCTTCAGTAATAAAGCCTTCTGAACTTAATTTCTATATACAACAAAGAGGAAATACTAAAAATCTTCAGCTTCTAGAAGTTTATGGAGCTTGAGGATCTGTTCTGTAACAAAAATCCATGCTCAAAAGCCTCTTGCAAATGGCTGAACTTCAGAATTACAGTTCTTAGCAACATGTTTCAGACCACAAGGTAAAAGAGTGGCAACTAATCAATCATTCAATTGCCATTTGCAAAGACTTTGTTTTCTAAGATAATTAGAGTTCTTTCAGGAGTTGTCCAAAGGTATTGACAAAGCAGATCAATAAATCTATTACGACTGTTTGTTCAGATCTGACTTACAACTTTCTTTGCTGAGGCTTTATCAGGATGAATCAGAAAAAAAAAATAAGACAGCAGCCTGAGCTTGTCACATCAAAAGCTGTCAAGTTTAAGTATGGTTCCAATAATCTCCTGTGGCATTTAGCTTTAACTAACTCTTCTCAAAAAAAAAGAAATTATAATTCCAGGTCAAAATAGGTTTCATCTCATGCTCTCTCAATCCATGAATACTTTATAGGAAATTCTTCATCAGGACACACAAAACCCAAGATGAGCAAGTCAGATCTCAGACTCTACTTCATAAGCTCCTCAGCAGTATACAGATACACATTCTCTACTTATAGAGACAAAGATACTGTTCTGGAGACCATGCAGTATAGTGATTGTCAATTGCTTTTTAAAAACTGTTCCACCGCCTAGGTACCTTTTTATGAATTGCCTACTGATTAATATTTCACTACAGTACATTTATTGCCTTGCATCATGAATCTGAAGCCTGAAAATATAATATGCTCTTTTTCTTCTCTTGACTTTCCAGATATCGTAACTTTTCTGTAATTTGTTCCAATATGATGTTCAGCTTAAAGCAGCTATCTTTCCTTCCCCATAGAAACTTTATGTTCTTTTGCAATGTCACATTACGCAACTTTTTAGGGCTGTAAGGAATAGGAAAAGTATCTTTTTTTTCCCTTTTTGCTATTATCTTTGTAGTATCTTTATGGTACTATTGTGAAGAAATGAGCATATTTCTTCTGCCCATGCAGACATTAACCAAATGGATAGTAACTTTTCTCCCAGTGTATTTGGAAGATTTTAAATTACTTGCGTTAAACTACTTCATTTGGATCCAGCTTTTACAGCTTGTCTAAAAAGAAAGAAAAATATTAAACAAAGCTCCCTTCCTAAGCTTTAACACTGATAAACTGTATTTCAGGAACTTATAGACTTACAACATCAAGGTCAGTTAGGAGACCAGACTTCAACTGTCTTCCTGAATATAGTTAAGATAACAATGCGGAAGTGAGGGGAAGTCCTCCATTCACAGTATAAGTAAGCATCATCAAGACATTGTTGCAAGACATGTAGAAATTTGCAGTAAAATCCTTTCAGAATCTTGTGGACGTCTTTCCCTAGCATGTGCCCTTTGCATAGTGGAGAGAGCTCATCTCTATTTTTGTCACTGCGCTCTTGATTTGGTACAATCCAAAGAATTATCTAAGTTCATTCTCATCTTTACAGTGGGATACTGTTGAATGTGAATATTATTAGTATTTGTCCACCTATACAGCACCTATATATGCCATCCTCAGCACACTGTACAGTAGCAATATCTTGCTATCCATGCAGCAGCCCATGAGAACCTCTGAAACACAACCACGTGTATGTGACTTCTCTACTATCAAGATCATCCACTTGATACTATAAAAATAAATCAATCAAATAAACGGCTTCACAGTAGCCAAAAGGCAGAGTTTGCAGAACATTATTTTCTCACCAGTGATACCTCACAGTGAAGAGTACAAAATGTAAAAGTAAAGCAAGTACAAGGTACATTAGAGAATTCATAGCTGATTACTGTATACATGCCTCTCAGTTTTTGTTCATATGTAAGTATTCACTGATGAGTCTGACTTCCCTCCCACCTACACTGGAATTCATTAAGAACAGCAGGCTGACTGCCCCTCATTAGTCTTGCAAGTAATTCCAGAAGAGGAGAACCTGACTGCCTGAGTATGACATTATTCATCTTTATCGAAGAACTTTCCTTAAGTAACCAACTTCCTTTATCAGTGTAAAATCAGGCTGTACGTACATTCTTCCATATGCATACATATGCAGAGAGACATCCATTTCAGCAAGTTGCTTTATGTCAGCATACTTTGCCTCTATAGTCACGAGATTCAAGGAGCTGCATTTAATTACTGAAAGTCTTAGGCAGAGGCCCTCACAGAACAACGAACGCGTTCTTGTTAGTGCAGTAAGACACAAAGGTCCAATGGAACTGTGTATGGTATAACAGTTGCAATAATGCTAGGAAAATGTCACTCTAATCATTATACACAAGTATATACTATGGCAATGGGTTCTATTTCTCTTTATGATAATGCAGACAACAGCTTCAAAGAAATTCCAGTTCTTTGCTTAAAGGAATTGTGAGGACTTCTATACGTGTCATAAAAAGCATCGTTTTTTCATGTTTTAGTAATGTTTAAGAAACTGACTTTTATAGCGCTTTGGCTATGGAAGTCACATTTCATTATTTTTTAAGGGTGTTTTGGAGAACTGTTTATAAAAAAGGCTAAGCATTGTATTACATGTGTACATTTTATGTCCGCACTTAAACACTGAAGGAGTCTTGTGGTAATAACACACTGTGGGGCATTTTGGTGATATTAT
Source organism: Callipepla californica brunnescens (assembly GCA_023055505.1). NCBI lineage: Eukaryota > Metazoa > Chordata > Aves > Galliformes > Odontophoridae > Callipepla > Callipepla californica. The sequence goes on along the minus strand of JALIRH010000008.1, from coordinate 6,530,527 downwards.
TCCACTTCATTTTTTGATTCTTTATTGCAAAAACTCACTGATGAGAGTATTTCTTTCCCCTATGGAGTTGCTTATGTTTGGTCTTGGATTTAACAATAATGACACAGAACTGTACAGCACTTACACCATTTCAGTTTCCCTGGGATTAAGGAATCAGACAGCATTGCAACGTTCCCTGACTGGGTCAGTACTTAGAACTGTTTTGTTTTCCTTTGGCTGGCACTGATTCAGCGATGCACACTGGATGCTGCAAAGCAAATAGACCGTATTTTCAAAAATTGTGACGACCACATAAATGAGTTTAAAATTTGTGATATAATACCTTTCAAGTTGCCAGCATCCGTGCCAAAAATCTGTCTGGGTTTAGGTTGCATGTCACATATTTAAGGTATAATCTACATAGCATGTGTAAACCAGAAAGCATCTATGATATCTCAACTTTTCCTTGGGGAAAGGTGCAAAAATTTTACCACGATGAAACAAACTGCAGGTGGCCATGTGTTGAACATTATGTTTCCAGGGCCAGAAAAGTTGAATGAACATTCCAGAATGCACTGGGAATCAATATACATATTACATTTTTTAGAGAGAACTGTTACTTTCTCATTCTCAATGGATGCATTAACTGAACCTGTGACTTTTAAGTACCCCTCTGGCAAAAACATTGTTTTCTAATTTGAAAGCACTGCAGACACGGCACGTTGTTGATGTTGAGCCTGGCATTTCTTTTTATATGTGGCACTGCTGTTTTATAAAAAGTGTCCTATTTTTGAAGTTCTTAACTTTCAAAACCCCCTTTGTACAAGTAAATAACGTTAAATTTTAAAGTGCACAAGTAATACAAATGGAGCTGTGGGCATAAATACTTGCAGAATTTGGGTCCATTTTTATTCTTTTGATTTTACTGCTCATGGTGAGATCTGTGTCATGCCAAATCACATTACGAGCATTTTATACAACAAGAAAGGCACTTAAACTCACTATGTTAAATACTGAAGCAAGGATAAACGGAAAATGATTTCTGTGTTCTTGCATGTCTCTCTTTGATTTTCTGGTCCTATTGAGTATTCTAACAGCAGATGCTATGATTATCTAGTATTCATCTATTGGAAAAATCTCAAGCTTTGAAAAATATTATTGCTTTGATATACTAATACTAAACATCAGTAGTTCATTATTTCTCCTGAATTCGAAATGCAGCATTATTTTATTTGAATCTCAACACAAATTCCCGCTTAAATCTTAGATATTTCACACTTGTCAAAAGTTATTTTATAGAGAACTTGTAATTTCTACCTGTTTATGAGTTTTTCACACATTTTTTCATCTTTCTGCCTTAGAGTGATAATGGATTTCTGAGACAATTTAAATCCTTAAACATGCACAGAGTGAGCAGGGGGGCAGTTTAATGTGGCTCATTTGCATCAACTACAGTACAAAAGAGCACAAATGAATCATGGAGTCAGAGCAAAATAAGGCAAATTATTTAGTGCAAACGATGCATTCATGCCAACAGAGATAATGATAATTACAACGTAACTTACAGCATCATCTATGTATGTAACTCTTGTCAATACTCCGTGCCTTACAAATTCGCATTATGATTTGCTACAAGATAAAAACCCTGAATATATGAAACATATGAAGATGAATTAATTATAATATGCTCAGTTTAATATGCCATGTTTCCTTCCTATAATTCTAAGAAGTAGCCAAATATTAGATCTTTAAATATAATCTGAAAAACACTTTGAACTGATTCCAAACCAGTTTTTATGGCACTTACTTTTATTTTGCTCAACTATATTCAGGCACTATATGTAGGTTGCTCCAAAAAAAATGCCTTCTATTTTTTTGGAAACTACAATGGATACAAAGAGCACAATAACGCTACGTAACAGAGAGAATTCTCAGCTACAAAATGCTATTTTGCAACACCTACCACCATTAGGTATGCATTTTCATCAGCAATGAATCTGCATGCTCTGCTCATGAAAACTTCCACCAGTGGAGTTGAACCACTCTCGCTGCCATCACCGCTGAAACGCACGACCCACTACCTCACTGTGCTCACGTCCACTATTTGGTCTCCACAAACGTTCATCAAACATCAGTAAATGTCAATGGATGCCATATTTTCCAGATAGAGAAACTCAGTGTTACACCTTCGCTTTATATGCCCTTCCGCATCAGACGTCAACTGGTCAGACTGCCCCTCTGCTGCCATCTGTCACACAGCAACAAAACGTAATGGGATATGGGTGGGAAGGGTCCTTCTCTACTGCCATACCACCAACATCCTCCTCCAATGTTATAGGCCAACATAATCAAATGGGAGGCACTACTTTTGAAGCAGCCCTCATATATCCAAAACGCAGTATTAATTGCAAAGCATTAAGGCTTAATAGAATACATTTAAAAATGATTCACAAACGGCATTAAAACAGAAAAAAAAATCCCTGTTGGTGGCCTTACTCAGTTGTGTTATTGTTCACAATTCAAATCCAAATACGGTTCAATTTCCAGTTCCCAGATTACCATTACAAATCAATGCCCTCGAAAAAATCATCTCTTGTTTCACCACAGGTTAAATAAATCCACTGTAAATATTAGCAATAAATAGTTTTGTAATACAGAGCCAGAGCCAACACCGTGTATGATATCCCATTACATTAGGAGTCTTCCTGATATAATCAGCAGACAACAAAGATTGATTAATCAATAAGTGGGCTTGGCCTTATTACAGCACACAAATTAGACAATTCAGGATATACTGCATTATAAGCAAGATTTCTTCATTACGAATATTCTCCATAATTAATAGTAGCGACCTTTTGGCAATACCGAAAAACATTCTCAATTAATAGGCTGTTTTTGCAAAACAGATCACAGTGGGGAGAACCATGTAGTTTGCACAGTAAGACGTGAGAGAAAAGGAGGAAAATGTTTTTTAAACCTGCTCAGCAGGAGGTAGATGAGAGCTTTACTTTTTGAAGCAGTATTTGTTTAACAAAAGCAATGAAAAGACAATTTAGCATAGTTGAAGTATTTCAAGACTCACATCACCAAATGGGTTTTAATCCATTGGCCCTTTGTTTCTGGAATATATGGGAATCATCTACAACTTATGAATTATTATAAATTCCACATCAGAATTCCTTACGTAACAAACATTGAAATCAGACTTTATAATGCACACTATCAAAATCAATTATACAAAGTGAGAAATAAGAACATGTGGCAATAATGGCATAGAATTTCATGCACGGTCCAGAAGCAAGCTCTTCTCTGCCCATGGTCCTTTTCCATGGAAAAGATACCCAGGTACTGTGTTTTAAGATGACTTTATAGCAAACTGCACATAAATTCACAAATCTACTAATATGACTAATAGGCCTTCTTGCCTTAGGTATTCTTCCAAGGGAGGGTATGAAATGCAGACAAAAATGGTAACATTATTTTGACTTTTACTACTTCATGCAGGGAAATTAGGAGGGAAAAAAAGAAAAGGAAAAAGAAAAAAAAGGAACACAATCAATGGTCCATATACAAGTGAGATGTAAGAAATTAGGAGTTTCCCCGAGATCATATAGGCTGAGCAAGAAATAGAATAATTCTCAAAAATGTAGTCAGTGTAAGGAAGGAATAATCACCTCCTTGGAACCCAGGAAATTTCAAGTAAGTTTGTAGACCAACTAAAGCAATACAGCTCAGATGCTGTCCTCCTCCTAAGATGATACTTGGTCCTACATGCAACCCAAATGAACTTTGTAGTACCATGCTAGCTGAAAAGAGACACAGACATATCTATATTTTCTCTAATATCAGAAAATAAAAAAGTTCAATCTGCTTCAGACAGAAGGAAATAAGCTTTAACCTTCCTACTCAGCAAGGCCTATATTGATGGCCTTTAGTGTAGCTTCTTTTACTAGTTTACGGGTAGTAAAAATTTCAGCGTGCCCTATCCTGAAGGAGAACATGCTTGCAAAGATTTTTTTTTCCACCTTCTTCCCCAAAGAAAAGCTAATTAGCCTTGATTTTTAGTCCTTTATTTAGTGAGATTCAAGTCTGCTGGTTTTGAGCTGTACCTTCTGGCTACACTGTGATCAAGTGTCACAAAAATACCATAAAGTCCAGAAGTTGCTAATTTAAGCAACTTTACTGTTTCCTGCCCACCCTCCACCACCACCACTCTTTCCATCTCAGTTCAGGAATTTATAGAGCTATTTAAAAAGAAGGATTAGGATTGGCCATGATTCCATAACAAGAATTGATTGAAACCTTGCACAAATTTTCAGGCACAGGATTTGTGGGAGCTGGCTTAAGAAAAAAAATAAAGGCAACATTTGTCTGTTACTAATGTAATGTGAACCATTCCAGTCTGTATATTATTAGACAACAGTTCTTCCAGGGCAGTGGTAGGAGTCAAAATAATGTAATATACAGTTACAGATATAGAATCTATTATGTGCTTCTTTGTCAGCCCTTGTCACTTTTCATAGGCATATCTGAGATACATTTGGAAGCTAGACAGTAACATGACAAGAGTATTCACAGTTTCCTTTCTCCGTTCCATCCACCACAGAATTGCTGAGCAGATACTTCAAGCCAGGCTGATGTATCTGCACCATCTATCACCTAAAGCCAACATGCCAAGTCCACCATCTTTTCGCTTGCCTATGATGAGAATAAACACACACAGGAGCCAAGATGCATTACAGCCAATAAAGATGGCTGAAAATATTTTTAAAGATGAGGCAAAGGTGCAGAGTAGCAATTCCTAAAATTTCATAACATTTCATGTAGTTGCTTGTGTCTACTGCAGTATACAGTGTGTACTCTAGACAAGAAAACAGCAAGACCTATAATTTGGGTTAGCAGTATTATTCTCTGAGTTTGTGGATAACTGTCACTATACACATAATCCATGCCTCCTTTTCAACTGATCAGCATCAAGCGAGGTAAACTTCTTTGCAAGCAATCCATGCCAAATAGCTTACATAAGAGCTTTTTAGGTGTCCATAGCTTCCTCTCCAAGACACAGAAATCTTGTACTGAATGTCAAGCAATTCCAGTTATCCACTGAAATAGCATCAATTATATTCAATTATATTTAAGTTAATTTGTTCTCCTAAGCAAATCAGAAGGCATTTTGACAAATCAACGTCAGTTCTGAAGAGCAATCAAACAAATATATCTGGTTATAGCCTGTCCTCAAATTTTCTCTACATTTACTCCTGTTCATTACATATCTTTAGACTTTGAGTCAGGAAGGCATCCTTTGACTCCACCATAGAATTTTTGCTGGCACGGTTATTTGTTAAAGAGCCTGACTTACTCTCTTTCAGGTACGGAAATACGGATAGCCCCAAATTTCATCATCTTGATACTATACACACAAAATGACAATCTATTTACCTGTATACATTCTACCTTTCCATATCATCTCTTCTTTCAAGGGTGTGTCACAAGCTAAGCATAAGGCAGAACTCATGTATATGATGGAAAGATCCACTGACTTCAGTGCTCTTACTTTTATGAAGAGCTGCCAACTTATACCATGAGAAACTGGCTCACTCTATCAAGAATGACCTAAGATTAAAATAAAATTTAATGATTTAGAAAGACGCCTGATACATGAAAGTAAACACATCATTTGATAACCATGTTCCTCTGGACCCTTTCCAAGAGCTCTGCATCATTCTTGTGCTGGGGACCCCAGGCCTGGATGCAGAACTCCAAATGGGGCCTCACAAGAGCTGAGTAGAGGGAGACAATCCCCTCCCTCTCCCTGCTGGCCACACATTTTTATTGCAGCCCAGGATATAGCTGGCCTTCCGAGCTGCAAGCACACACTGCTGGCTCATATCCAGCTTCTCATCCACCCGGAACCCCAAATCCTTATCTGCATGGCTGCTGAGCAGCTAAAACTACATGAATTCTATACGAAGTCTAAATGCAGATCCGATGAAACTATGGACATTAAACAGGTAAATAATAGTTATTACTGGCAAAAGTTGTGGTAAATATGCAATTTTTGTATTTTTTTCAGCCTCAGGAAAATATTTTCTAACTTATTCATTTATTATTTTCTCTCTAGAGGAAATGTAACTATATAGTTAAAACTGAAGAAAAATACATACAATATCTTCATGGATCACACTTCAAATACTTAGTGTCTCCTCTACAAGACTGGTTCTAAAAAGCGTGTAAACCCAGGTAATGTAAATATCTCAACATGAGCTCCCATAGTTTTCATCTGTTTTTCAACAGAGCTTGTCTGATAGTATAGTGTTACAATGACCTGACTTTATTGGGTCTCTTTCTTCAAGGTGAAAAGCTTGGAGAGTTTTTGCAAGGCCAGCATTTTGATCGCCAGCTCCTGTGAACTGTGAATGCATAGGCCACTATGCCTGTGCCTGCTTCTGCACGGACAGGAAAAAGCATCACTGACAGCTATTCAAAAATCATTCTTCACAGTTACTGGCGATCAGTTTCTTGGTTTCTTTAAGGAAAACAGGGCATCTTGTGTGCAAGGAATGGAATGGCACAGTGTTTGGAATCAGAGTGAAGGAAAGTTAGTTTCTGTGGTCTGAGAAGCTCATCTGATCCACTCTCTATAACCAGCATGGGAAGTCCTGCATCTGGATATCTACTGTGTTGTTGTTTTTAATTTTTTTTTGTAAGTCCAAAGTCCAATCCAAATACAAAAGAAATTCACTGCCATTTTTACCTGGTTGTATACTTTTAATTCTTTTTGATGCCTCATTTGAAAAGAACAAAGCAATCCCTCCAGTCACAAAGAATTAAAAACCTCTTTAAAAGTGGGGGTTTATCCAAGATGAAATGTATCTATTGCTATTACTGACATGTATTCAGGTTATGACAACATGGTTAATTTCCCTACTGATAGATTTCAATTTTCTTTCCCATTAATATATTTCCTTCCAGAACAACTTGCCAAGGCATTAGATCAGCTCTGAATGAAAAGGAAGAGTACCACCCACTGAATCAGCTCCTGTGGCATCCTGCGTTTTCCTTAGAGAATGTCCTCAGCCTAAGATCTAGACATCTGAAGTGATTATAGCCCAAGGCAAAAAACAACAAAAAAAAACCAATCACCATATACATTTATGTGTATAACTAACGTACATATATATTCAACATATGGAAAATGTATCTTTGCCCCATGAGACTGGAGGCTAGTACAGCTCTCTTTAGAAAAGAAAAAGAACACATGTAATTTATAAAACATACACACTGTTTTTATGCTACTCCCATTCCATACTTTTAATAGAAAACCCCAGAGAAAGCAATTTGTGCTCACTAAAACTGGCAGCATCTCTTGTAAAAGATAAATGCTGAATTATAAAGAGAATGGGAAAAATGTAACACTGGTAGCCCACTGGAAGTTATTTTTTTTCCTCCACAGGCTCTCTTTTCCAAAAATTAAAAAACAAAAATTAAAAAAGCACAACAAGAAAATCTCTCTTCTCTTCCCAAATGGTGAAAACCCTGGCAACAGCCATGAAAAACACTTATGAATAGACAGGAAGATTAGGTTTTCAACTTGATTAAAGTTTAAGTACATCTGTTAAAACTCAATGCTAATGGCAAGCCAAATTAACATATCTGCCAACCTCTTCTGCTCCCAGTATAAAGGGATAAAAGAAACCACATCAGGTATCTTGTTTAAATGTCTAACAGCAGTTTTGTTTGGACAGTTCAAGACTGAAAGCAGCAACTTACTTGTTTAAATTGCTGTCTGACTAACAGGGCAAAAAGGTTTCCAGTGGAAGTCACATTGCACGCAGAAATTCAGAAGAAATGATTATAAGAAATATTATAGCTTTGAAAAGCCAAGTTCTCTTTCAGTTCTGATAATCCTTTGCTCAGAGCACATGAGGAGCTTGACACTGATTTTAGAAGAAATAGGGTTTCTCACAATAAAGCTATGTAAAATTGGCTCCTTCCCTAAGTATTTGTATATAATTAAATAACATCCTCTTCATTATTATGGCAGTCAGGAGTCATTCATTACATACATAATAAATCAATAAATGAATAGGAATGCCTTGCAGTACTAACATGCTCTTTAAAATGACTAAATGCAAGAAGGATTAAAATTCTAAATACTGGGGAAACAAAAAAGGTATACGAATGAACTCTAGGTTATATATTGTGACAGTGTCCCATTTAGTTTCTATACCTACTGGAAATTACCCTTAAAACACCATATTTATCTGGCAATACTGACCAGATTGCATTTTCAGCTAGTTCTTAATGTGGCAATAGACATAAGACAGATTTGACACTTCCTCTTCTATTCATTTTACAAATTCAAGATGTACAGTGCAATTAAAACTAGTTTTTCTTGACAGCAAGTGTCCTGCAGACTCAGAAATGTTCAAGGTCTCTTGTTTAAGTTCTTATTCAAATTGGTCTTCACCGTGAAGATCTCAAATGTGATCAGCATCTAAATTAAAGCTTGGACCACATTCACTAAATGCCACAAAGACAGCCATGGAATGAATTACCATCATGTAGTATGGTCTTGTACTCCAAGTATATATTCTCATACTTATGATGAAGTACAAGAGAGCTTGCAGATCTCATTTTCTATCACTGGCTCCACAAAGTAAACAAACATGTTTACAGAATATATAAAATCAGGAAAATATACAAGAACAAGCCATCACAGGAGTAGGTATCTCATATCCCAGTTCAGCTGTTGTGCGCATTCAGCTTAATGATTCAGGGAACAGCACCAGGTACAGGCTAGGAGTGGTATTTCATTTAAAGAACAAAGTTAGCATATGTTAAGCACACAGTATTAGAAGTCTTAAGAAAGGGAGAAAATAAAATAGTTAAAAACTCTTTGAAATGGCTAAGATGCTAATTCAAAGATGATCAGTGAGTTTATAAACAAAGGGAAATTCTTCTTACTGTGTGTGCATCAAATTTTTCAGTAATCCTGACGTATGTAAGTTCAGATAAGGCCCGAAAAAGCCCTCAGTCCTTTACTGAGCTAACTTATATACATGCCACATTACAATTCCCAAGGCTTTATGAACGCACCTGGCTTTTTTAAGATAAATAGGGTACTTTTGTCAAGAAAGTTACTGCCTAATAATCATAAGTCACTATTCATAGTAGTCATGATATGTGCGATAGCATTTAAATGAGCAGGCTACCTTGCACTTGATGAAAGACAAATGAATCAAATGAGCGTGCCTCGGGGGCAACTTAAATAAATGGCTTATCAAAAAGGTACCTCTCTCCTCTGATTGCTGCTCAAATTCAACCAGTAATTTTACCGATGCAAGATAAATGGAGAATAAAATAGCTGTGAATGACTGAAGAAAGACAGAACTAACAACAACAAAAAGAAATCACCTTACATCTCCTTCCCCTCATTTAGGTCCAACCTTTAGAAAACATTTTTCAAGCCCTGTAGGATGGTAGGAAGATGATGTGATAAATTTGGGGCTCATGGTGCAACTCTACCTGGAATACATTATAAACTGAGGTATTTGAGCTCTTTGCAGCAATCAGAAAAAGTTTTCTAGGAATTTCAAATTAAATGGTGTGAAATACTTCTCTTGCTTTCATTCAATCCTAAGGGGTGGTTTTATTACCATTTCTTTAATTCAGTAATAGCTTTCAGAAAAATAATACCATCTTTTCCTACCTCTACTTCCCTATCCTTAAAATAATTGTGACGAGATCTTTGGACGAATTGACTATTGCATGAAAACCTTGATCACACGTTACAGTTTAGATGGAAGGTGCTTTGAGGTGGGGGTGGGAAATGCACAGGCTCAAAAATAACTGATTTTTCCCTATTTCATAATGAAACATCTTAGTAATTCTCAAAAGAGACTTTCAACTTCTGCTTTTTTTATTATCACATAGTCTGTGGTTAAGAGAGCAGCAGAAAAGACATGATTAACCACTAACATTTCAAAATTCTTCTGAGAAGAACTATGACATTATCCTGCATCATGAAAGAAATTAAAATATAGTTTAGAATATTTCTGCCTCTCTGAAACAAAATTTTCACCTCTGCTATAAAATGATATGTGAGGAATAAACATAAAGTTTTAAAACTAAGATTCAGTACGGATGCATTCTTTTAAATTTATATATATATATATTCCTATTATTAACCTTAGTTCACTACCATTTATAAGGCTGTATTTGTGGATATCATATCAAAATGCCACATTTAAATGTTTAGGTTTTAGGTTTTTTTTTCCACAGACTTATGAAAAAACATCTATTTTGAATAAAATCTTAATAAAAACTGAGGCTCACTAGTTGCCTACATATCCACACAGTTTAAATAATGATACAGAGGGAAAGAATTTAGAGGTAGAGACCAAGGAGAGAAAAAAATCTGCTACAGTTGAAAAGCGATGGCAAGCAAATGAAGCAAGTGAATGAGGCATAAAGAGGAACTGTAAGTCTTTCAGACAAAACAAAAGTACAAAAAATATTCTTTCTAGAGAGACAGCAGGAGTGAATGAGAAACAGTAGGTAGGTACTAAATGGAGCTGGTTACAAAATCCCATCCAGATAAAATGGATTCGATACACACAGTAATTTTTCATTAATGTTTTCCCAGTTATTTATTCCAAGGTATTATTAAATGAAACGAGGAACAGCAGAAGGTTCTACTTTGAACTTGACCGTGAGAAGATAAGAGAACCAACAGAAGCGGTTAAGTAAGGTTTGATTCTATTTCTTTTTTTCCTTTCCAAGTCAAGATTCCTGTCATCAATTTTTTTTCCATTCATAATGTATGAAATGCTGCTGTATAGCTCAAAATCATCTAAGCAGCAGGTTTTTCAGTCATTTCCTTGCAACAAGGCTTTCCAATTTTCCATTAAGCAATCCAGCAGCATTTCTCTCTCCTACATCCAGCTCCTGTGTCAATGGCCAATTGATCTCTTCAGCCTATGCTTCCCTCCACATCAATTAGTAAATATCCTGGTGAGCAACAGAGCACATAGACTCACAGTTATTCTCCAGTCAGACTGAAGTCTCAGATAATTTTTAAGGTTCCCAGACTCGTGGCCTATCTGAAGAACCCACATGAGTGGGTTACCCTAGCGTGGCTGCCTCGACTTTTCATAACTATGACAAGGAGTTCCTGATCTTCTGTGATATTGTCTATTGGAGAAGAAGAAAAAACATGTCATGAAAGGAGCGAAAAAAGCAAAGGATTTTTGGGATCATTTCATTAAGTTGTTCATTTGATAAAAAAGTATGTAGATGCACAAAACAAAAATGTTTTGGTCCCAGAATAGACCCAGATTTCAGCCTCCTACTGCTAACAGCCAGCCCCAGGACCATATTCTCAAGAGTCCAGCAGCTGTGTCACAAGGTCTTCTTGTACTGCTTGCAGCCAGTGTACAGTCCCAAAACACAGCTGCGCTCACATTAAACTTGCTCTGTCTTCTTCATACAACCCAGACAATAAATCTACCACTTGATTTCCAAGAATTGAGGTTACCTCTCAATTCTTGTCACAGATTCTTAGAATCTCACTCATTTATGCCAACTCTTTCTACTGTCAAGAACAAGCAAGTGCAATAGGGACAGTCCAGGAAATATAAACGTGCTAAAAAGTAATTATAGACCCACTAGATATAAATTATCCTGAGGCAAGTAGGTGAGCCCCCCTCTACTGTGACATTCTACCTTAAGAGCAATAAAGCTCTGGATGGTAGTGATCTGGGGCTCTTGAAGGTGTGTGAACATAAGCACAGGCTAAAGCTGGGAGCTAGAGTTTCCATGAAGACTATATTAGCTCCTTAATGTATTTCAGTTTTTACACAGTTGTCTCTTGATACGGGGGACAACCAGCCACCAAAGCCATTAAATGTTACTGTAAGAATCCTAGGTTGCCTATCCTTCATGTGTTTATTTTGTAGAGGGGGCCAGTCTCACTCTACGTGCTCCTTGCTTCAGGAAAATATCAATTGTACTGTGCTTTTTTAGAATCAAGAGAACCCGAAAAGTTTACAAAACATAGTTGTTCATTTAACAATCTTATCGCCTCAATGTTTTTAACATTTTCTCTACTGCACTTCACTCTTTCCATTTTATTGAAATATACAGGCTCAGCACATGTGTGGTTTATGGATAATAGCAAGATGGAGAAAATGTGTTACTTAGCTGCCACCACAAATGCTCTCTCTAACTGTTCTGCCTTGAGAAGCTGTTATCCATGAATACTACTGGCCTTTAGGCACATGCCTGCGAAGCAGATATCTTTTTTTAAAAAAGCTGTTTGAATAGTTATTCCAAGATCATTTTACAATATTTTATAGTTTCATAGTTGTTCTATTTGTTAAATAAAACAAAAAATTAAATTGATTTCAACTTAAAAGATAAAATACTTTTTAAATGTATATGCATATATACACAGTACGAAAGTGATGTTGTAGCCAAAGATTTTAGGGTAGAGCTTTAGATAAGCCACTATGTCCCAGGGCCTTAGGCTATGCACATAGGCTACATACTTACTGAAATTCAAAAAAATAAAATGAATTGATGAGCATGGCATTTTAGTGAAGGCAGTTAACCCTTCAGGGTGGTCAAATATTCCAAAACTTTCCTACTAAGGCTGACTGCATGGAAAGTACTCTTTAATTGCAAGCTCCCTGTAGTGACTATTTCAGATACATTGTTGTTCCTAGCTTTCGTGGAAAAAACACCCTAAAAACCTGTAAAAGTATTAATGTTGGCAGAATGAAGCTGCTTTTTCAAAACTGAAGAGTTCATAACATGATGACTTTACTGGTAACTTTTATCCAAAACATTTGTTTATTTCTGTATTAGTTTTGGATAAATAAATACATTCTTTGTTCAAGCTTACTTAAATTTTTAAGAGTCATTTCAACAACATGGTTTTCAGGAAGGCATGTCAGACCTTGGAAAACACAGAGCTATAGGATTTCTTGGTAGGTAACAAGAGTCTGTTAACAAGAGTGCTAGTTTCACTCAACTCGACTTTAAATGAGAGCCAACAATATGCAATATCTTAAAGAATCACACACTGACATGAAAAAAAAAAAAAAAAAAAAAGATAAAGGTAAAAATAAAAATAAAAAGCATCAAGCCCCAAACTTCAACTCATTTCTTCTTCAGGAAGTAAATATTGGGAAGAAATTGGTGGACCTCGGTTATTCCATTTGGATCAAACCTTATTACTCATACAATAATCAATGTAATTCATTCAATAACCTGAAAAAGGAGGTATTAAAAGTCAGCAGAACACATTCTAATATTATGTTTAAATTCAATTGCTTATTACACACCATGGCTTTTTCAAGAGAAATTTGAAATAACACTGATGTTTCCAGAGAATAAAAGGATTCTTATTAATAACAAACTACATTCATTATCCAATACTACCGTGATTACAGGTTCAATAAGCTATTTATTTGATCAAGCATTCCTCTAAGCATTACTATTTAAACTTCTTTCTTAAAAAACAAACTTCTTTTTGGGTTAGCACTCATGCTAATCCAGTATTCTTGAAGACATCTATTTGTTTTACAACTTTTATCTACATTTTCCTGTTTCCCCTTGCTACAGCATCTCAGAACACCTTTGTGTACCTGTTTAACATTAAAAAGTGTTGCAACTGCTGTGTTCTAAAAGCATGGAAGTTACTACTGGGCATTTTACCATCATCTGTAGAATCCACTGTCTTGAGTAGGTATGATTTAATCAACTATTTTCAATTGAGAATGCATATATATTTATTTCTGAACAGCTGGTATACTTTTTTCTTAAGGAAAGAAACCTTTCCCTGCAGCACTAAGGGACATGTTTTAGTGATGGGACTTAGAAAGGTCAGATTAACAGTCAGACTTGATGATCTTGAGGATCTTTTCGAACCTAGATAACTATTTGATTCCCATATGCTATTCTCTTTCAGTCTTTTAGTAAGGTTAACTGTACCTTGATAGCTTCAGAGTTGTTTTTTGTTATCAATATCTAGAACTTCCTTCTCATAATCTAACAAGAGAAATCTAGGCATTAGGTATTTCTAAGAATAATGAACTCAGAAACTCGTAACTCAAAACTGCCTCTGAATGATAATGATAGCATCCTTACCTCACTTACCCCGAAGACTTGGCAGAGGCATATTCCCACTTACAGACAGTCAGTTCTGCAAGATATCTATCCCTTGCTGGGAGTATCTCTGCACAAATTGGGATGGAGGCTACTTCAGTGAGCAAGAGTTGCAATGATATGTATTTTAATCTAGAGCTGGGAAAAAGAATTGCAGAGAAGTCACTGATACCACTATGTACAAGTTTATCAGTATGAGAGCCTACTGTTTATAGTACATACATGAGTTTTCCGTCTGTATTATTTCCTGTTTGTTTTTCTCTTCATATGCTTTGGGCAAAAACTGGTTGTAAGCTAGCAAATAGAGCACCCAAGGTTTGTGTGCCAGATGTGCAGTGGTATACCCAGGCAATCTATCTGCAGAATATGGTTCATACTTTTTATTTTACACAGAATGGGTGGAATAAATTACACAACACTTTGTCTGATCTCAGAAATACATTAGCAAGAATAGATTTTTTGCACAATATCAGCACTTCACAGTGGACCCTTGAGTCTCCTAACACAGGCATAACTAAAAACTCCACACTGCCTTTAATTTTTTGCCAGAAAATTGTGAAAGAAAGGGAAAATTCTGAATCTAAAGCACAGCTGGACCATAAAGGCCTCTAAAACACTACTAGTTTGTAATATTTCTCAGTAATCAGTTATACAATCAAGTGTTTCCTTGAAAGATAATTTAGCTAAGAGGAATCAGGCGAAAGAAGATGCTTCATCTTCCGTGCTGAAGGTCACTGACTATTGTCTGACAAGTCAGTAGTAATTAAACAAAACTGCATTGCAAGGCTTAATAAACAAAACCTTTCTTTTTCTGCTGTACACAATTTTGTCTGGCACTGACAAGAAAACAGAGCTGAAATTAGGTCTCTATTCATTACAAAAATAGTCTAACAGTAATTCAGAGCTATGGACTGTCTGTTGTTTGTCAATGGTATTGAATGGTTTCTATCTGCTGTAACAAATCACTCAGCAGAGAAATAAATGGTAGTTGACTGTATGCCAATGGTATATTTAACAGTACTGTATTGTACTGAATACTGCTGGAAATGTAACAGGTCTTGATAGGCGGAAAAATATATGCTATTTTTAAAAATAAAATATTGATGTAATTGGTTTTCCCACCCACACTGCTTCACAAGTCTATAAGAAAGATTGGTTTTAATAGTTTGTTAGAAAAGTTAGGGAGATAGGAGAAAAGGATATTGCTGACTTTAAGGCATTTTGAAGTATTTAATTAAGAAGAACAACTACGAGAGACCTCCTTAGAATGAATTCTCAGATTTTTGCCTACCTCCCTAACAGTTAAAAAAATAAATCAAGCAGCATCCTGCAGTGCTAAAAGAAATAACTGAATAGTAATGTTCCTTCTAATGAACACACTCTGGGCAAAGAGGACCAATCACAAAACTAAGGCTATAATCATTCCTTACTGGCAGCCAGTTTCACAGGCTGATTGGCAAGCAGGCAAAGACCAAACAATGGTGGATGGTTTGCATTTACTGCAAACTTACCCTCTCAGGGTAGAATTTTCCCCTGCTGTCTTCTCTGTTTACTATTCTGCATTTGGGTCTCATTAGGTCACAAGCACACTTTCTCTTCCTTGACTTTCCTTAAATTCCGCTACTCTTCATTTTTATAAGCAGACAAATAATTATTCCAAGGTCTCATCTAATTCCACATGAACCAGCAAAGAGAACTTGAAACTCTTCTTACTTTTTCATCTAATATACAGGCAAGAAAACTGTTTTGTTTTGTTTTCGGTTTTTTTTTTTTTCATCCCTTACAGCAGATGAAGAACACAGCTCCAAAATTATGACAACGATTTTCATCCCTTGGGGATTCCCATTTACAAGATGCTTCATCAATTAAGAAGCTCCTGAATACTTTACTTATAATTTCTCTCTGCTGGCCTATGAAGACATTTATTCTTACACTGAACGGGTCTGGCGTGGATAGATGATGCAGTAAACAGAAATGCATTTACTAAACTCCCACACCACATTTAGAGTAAAAAGAACAGCAAAAATTAATTATCAGAAAGATACTGCTAATCAATATTGGGTATGCACATACCATAAAATTCTCAAGTTGAAAAATGTGTTTTTTTCCTGGCAGGAAGTAAGAAAATTAAGCAGGATGAAGAACAATGTTAAATTCATGTGCTGAAAGAGATTAACAAATTTCCATCCAGCTTATAACTACAGCCTTTACATCTGACTCAGGTGAAGAATAAGTTAGCATAGAAATGGCTCTTCTTTCTCCACACTTTGCATTAATGAGATATTTAGGGCTCAGTTACCTAGACAGTTGTGAGCTAGAAAACCATAACTAGATGAACAAATATTATGGAAAAACAACAACAAAACCCTGCATACTTCTACTTTTTTTTTCTTTTTTTAATATTTTCAAATATTTAAGCTACTTACTATTTATTTTTCTCAGAGCAGGAAGAAAAGGAGAGAAGAAAGGGTTTTAAATTAATTAAATTTAGAATTAAATTCAAACAACTAAATTAGTGTACTGGTTCTACAAGCAAATGTTCTGCATCACACTTCACTTGCCAATCAAATTCTGAAATTTTAAGGAACTGCTCGATCTATATATATGTTTGGGTTGGGTTTTTTTTGCCTATACTACTACAATAGACTGAAAATACAATACTCTTCAAAATGCATGGGAATACATGCATTCAAGAACTCACTACCCCTTCTCTTTTCCAAGTCCCTTACAAAGATGCACAATGAGTCAAGTTATTACAAGTAATAATCACAATCTCTTTGTCTGATAATCCTATACCAACACGTTGCTTCACATGTCACAAAGTAGTTTAGGAAACTTTTAAGAACAGGGTTGTCCCACTGCCATTTAGCTCAGAAGAACTGGTGTAACACGTATCAACAATTGTAGTGATACAAAGTTGTTTCAAAATGCATATGTGTGATACCAAATGCAAAATGAGTGCAAACTAAGTCTGATTCAATATTTTTATTGAAAATATACAGATTGTATCTCTTTTTAATCTACTCATATGAGTCTATCCAAGAGGGAAAAGACCTACACGATGTTTTATGGTACTAATCCTACTTTCTTGGTGCGTGTACCTTGGAAGGGGTGGAAAAAAGCAAATGAGTATGTGTAATTAGTATTTGCAACTGTGAATACATCTTCATCTCTGTATTTAAAACGACTAAAAATCATGAAAGCTAAATTACATTTTCATTTACTCTCAGATAGATATATGGCAAAATCATATACTTTCTCAGTGGATGATTTTTTTTAACCTTTGAGAGAAATATTACCATCAATATTACTTTTAGATTCAATGTGAGTCATTTGGATGCCAACATCATAATTAGAATAGACTTAATACAACAACAACCCACATAGTGTTTCATTATTTTTCAATAGCCTTCCTTCTCTTAAACAAGAAGCTCCTATTAGTAACATAAAAATGGAGCATGCTGAGTGAAATCAGTGCAGGGCTTCGCAGATGAGCTGTGGATTCACAAAGAAATGCTTGAGTTTATAAACTGCAGAATGGAGAATCAATTTTGCTGCATGGAGAATACTTAATTACAGTAACGTTTATGCCAAGAAAATGACATTCTGAAAACTGCATGAAAAACTGACACTGACGTCCCACTGTGAGGCTTTTTTTCTTCCCATAAATAGCCTGCAGGCCCTAGCTATTTATCGCCTGTGATACTATGAAGGCTTGTGAGGGTATGATGTAGCCTACATTCATTGAGAAGGAGAATGGTATTTTAAAGCCGCTCAAAATCAGCAAAAGAAGGCCTGGAACATTCACTAAACCTAAGTGCATGCCTTCATAGATATCTACCCATCACCTGAAGGAACAATGGAAAGATGAGAGGATGAGGCACAGAGTACCAGGAGTATTCAAGCTGTTTCAGAAACCTTATCAAAAGTAACGATATTTGAATTTCACATTTATATGGAAGGCAGTTATAAAGGCATGTTCAGTCCTCTGAGGTGATAAAAGGCATGAATACCTGTAAAAAGAAAAAAAATATGCAAATCCATAGTTAAAACAGCCTGTCTTCCTGAAGACACAAATATCCCTTACGGAATGGTGATGGATGCGTGCATTGGAAATACAGGCAAGTAACCTCCCAGATGAAAACTGGCAAAGTAGGCAGCTTCCTTTTTGATTCTTCATAAAGAATTTTGAGAAGCCTGGATCCAGGAAGCACACCAATGCAGTATGGCAAGGATGCCGTAACAGTTAGTACATATGTAACAAAGTATGGCATGCAAGTGAAGGGAAAATACGATCAGCCCAAGAGATTTAAGAAAGCAGTTAATAAAAATCCAGTTGTCTTTTTTTTTTTTTTTTCTTAATGAAAACAAAGACAATGTTCATTGTAATCATTTTTAATATTGCTTCTTTAAAGGAAAGCCCACTGATGAAGATAAAATTTCATGTTTCTTAGCAGGCTGAAATTGGCCAATGATGAAAGCTACAGAATTCACTGCTTCAATTAGTAAGCAATACGTTAAGAGGGAAACTCACTGCAAAGAATGATTCTTAATACAGACATTTTCCTTTGCTTGTTGAATAACTTTCAGATCACATTTCAAAGCGGAGTTGAAATAAAATATCTAATAGAATTGAAAAATAACCCTGAAAAATGCAGAAGTATTTAAATCTGCAGATCTCTAGCCCTTTTTAAATAGTATTCCCACAAGGAATACCAATATCAGTGTACACCAATATCAGTGTAATGTAAAGACAAGGAATGCTTCCTTCCCATCCCTGCCACTGGGACAACACCATTGTTGATCTACATATTAAATGCTCTTCATGATGAAAGATTCTGCTGTGGATACAAATTGGGTCTTTGGAAAGGCGTGTATAGGAACACACTATATGTATGGATTGCCTCTATTTGTTCCCTCACTATTAAACAGAAAATATAAAAGTGTGTCTTCATTTACATGGTACAACAAAACTGGAGAAGTCCTGAGAAGTTCAAAAGAACTTCTACATTATTCAGAAAGAAGTGGAATTTAAGATACTATCAAAAAAGATTATGGATTAAATTATTCCTTTTTATTTTTTTCCTGATCTTTGCATGCTGAAAGCGTTACTGGAATTTCATTACGGTCCCTGTTATTCAATCAATTATGTTGGCAGGAAGGTTAAATTTACTATCAAATGAGAATTAAAGGAATTTTAAAAAGCTATAGAAAAATCCACGATTAGATATTACAGAGCTCTTTATGTGAGTCTGATTTAAAGAAATCATTGATTAAAACATTTTAGATTGCTGTTAATTAATCAAATTGATACATCTCAAAAAAAACACCTGACAGCTAATGATACTTCTCAATAAGCCAGATCCAAAACCTATTGAAATCAAAGGAAATACTCTCATTGACTTTGATTATGCCACAAATTGTGACCCTCATAAGTAGAGAGCCCAGCAAAGGGTAAAGAATCTGCATGACAACAATCACATTATTATAACAATATTATTGCATATTTTTAATGACTCGAATTATTTTTAATATGCCAAGTATTTGCTGAGCAGACTATACTTTTAAAAAACCCATTTGTAGGGCACAATGCAGAGCTAATGAAAGCATTTATACAGATTTTAATAACTGATTTCAATGGACTAATTTCAGCAGAGGATGTCAAGCACGAACAAGAGTAACAGATGGATTTTTTGAAGAAATTTGATTTTTTTTTACTGTTGCATTTTCTTAACGATGAGATTTTATTTTGCAGGAAAAAAAAATCAAGTGTTTTCGCAAAGCAATGCTCTCCTGTTGCTTTCCCTACTTTTTCTAAAAGTGGTCTCATGAAATAAATGGGGTTTGGCTTTGATCATCCTGACAAGAAAAGAACTGCCAGTGAAGTTGAAGTTATTCATGTCCTTCTATTTATCTTCTCTATTCCCTTCTCTCACTCTTCCCTCATTCTTCCTAATTTTGTACCTACATTTTTCCTTTCCTTTCCTTTTCTGTAATGTTTCCCAGCAGAAAGCCACAATTTTTCATTACTGTACTGAGAACTGTGTATTACCATTTCTTTTTCCAACAAATTAAAGAGCATTTATAGAGAAATGAATAAAATTTGGACCAGCAAAACCAAATCAACATATAGAATCATTCCACATCTGTATATTTGTGACAGCAATCTGCTTGTACTTTGAAATGGTTGAAAAACAAAGCAAAAAGAACAAAACACGCAGTAAATCATTACCAGTCTTGGCAGTCATCTGCGGTCAATGGCTCTCTGAGGAATTACAAAGGATCTAACACTGACAGGATTCCAGGAAGAAAATGCTTACGTCTGCCCCATGAGCAGAGGATTCTGCTACTGGCAATTCTGTAAGATAAATGCTGGATAAAACACTTAAAATGATAGACCGTGATTTAAAAGATGCATGAATAGATCAGTGCTGTTGCACAATAGAGTTTTCAATAGGAGTATACTACAAGCCTAAATATCTCCAGTTTTCTGTTCAGCATCATACAGAATGCCTTCACAGCCTCTGAATACAACAGGAAGAGAATTACAACGAGTTTAGACAATACTGATGTGTCTGAAAATGGAGAAAATGAAAATAATTTTAGATCTCAGACTAGAGTCAGTTAACGTGGAACACTGAATCAGCAACAAAATTGCGACAATATTTCAGACTTCTAACATTTCAATTCATTACAGTTTCACATAGTTTTGCATAACTATAGATGATATCTTCTGTAAGCATCAGTCATGCAGAAAGGTTTTCAGAATTATGGGGGAAGAGCATTTTTGATAATCAGCATCCTCCACAATGACCCCACACAATGGATTACATCATTTACATATACAGCCAGTGATTGCATGACTGCCTGCTTCTTTTGTACGTTTGCACTGCTTGCAGTGGTTAACTGAAATTAAACTGTCATAGGCTTAACATAAAATGTCATCTGAAATGAAAAAGAAGTGCACTGTTTTACACTGGAAAGTGAAGCTAGAAAAAGAGTAGTGGTCTTTTACTATTCCTTTTTTCCCCTAGGCTGACACTTTCCATTGTTCTTTTTGTGGGGAAGGTTTCTCCAAGCTCATCACTAGAAAACAATTTTAAATAAACCTATAATCCAATAACTTGCAGTATGTTTACATTCTGTTCTTAAGTACTTAGTATTTTCCCAAGATATATTTTAATACAGCTTGTGTAGCCAAGTGCTGCCTACTCCTGGCCATGCGCTGTGAAGAGAAGCAAGCAAGCTGACTCCTGAAGGCTATCTCAACCCAGAAGGCAAAATCAAAGTTGATTTGACATACCTCATGACATTCCAAAACTGAGGTGTCACTCTTCCCCCTCTACCCACCCCCCCTTTTTTTTTTCTTTTCTTTTTTTTTGTCTTTTCTTTTGCTCCCTCCCCCAGAAAATGTGGTATGTTGGCAGACTGTCACTGTCAGGCATACTACCTTCTTCCACGTAAGGCAAACGCACACTAGGCACATCTGCACAAACAGACAACACGCTACTCCAAGTACAGATACAGACAATATTACACTAGCTTTACAGGAGAAAAGCTGGGTCATAAAATAAAAAAAAGTTCTTTCTCTCTACTTCTCAACTGTTCAGTTATCAAAATACAGAACAGCAATTCACTTGTAGAATAGGTTTCTCTATGGCAAAGGGAAGCACAGCTCCTCTGTGAGCAGTAGTATCTGAACATTGTTAAATGTCCAAATAGCAATAAGCAACAACAGAACACCTGAATTTTGCTGCACAGAATGGCATCTTAACTCATCACACATCACTCCACTACTACCTCCTCCCACATTTTTTACCTCATTAAGAAGGAGCTTTCTGAACTCTGCATGTTTAATATCATGAGAACAGTGAAAGCCCTTCTGCTTAAAGACAGAGACGCTTGAAAAGTTAAATTTTGAAGGAAAACAAACCATACTGATGTTAGCCTTGGGAAACAATAAGGGTTTCAGAAAAATTATATACAAGTGCAAGAATTTTCATCTGTACCCAACCGACCTCAAAATAAAAGAAAAGAAAGAAAGAAAACACTTTGTAAGGAAAGTTTGTACAGAAGGGGCTGTAGATGTCATTTTCCACCATGAAATAGTTGTGGCTTTTAGCTTCATTACCTTTGATATAGGCACTTAAAATTCTATGTGTCAGAATGGAATTATGCTTCACCTGGAACTACAGAGGGGGTTTTGTTTGCATATTTCTATAGTGTTAGTTTATCACATTCCATTTTTACTTCTTCATTTTATTATCTCTAAGACTGTTTCTTTTGTGGACATATATTTTTAAGAATATTTCTTCACTGTGTATGCTTCTTTTGTTCTCACAACTGCTCTTTTATTCCATGATCTGCAGAGCTCAACACAATCAAGACAGCTAAATCAACATTACCAACCTACTCTAATTCTTTTGGCACAGTAACAATAATTCCAAATTTGTATGTCCTACACAGATTTAGGCTTTATTCTTTTTTTATTATGGAAGGTCACTTCAAAGTCATCTGGAAATTACTGAATTGTTTATTGATCTCCTAATTATTCTGTGTTTGCAATTCTTCAGCTGTCTCTCTTTGTGTTATTCTCTTACACTAGCTTAGAGGTTTAGTAAATAAAACAATATTTTTAAAAAGGGACAATTTTGTGAAAGGGAATAAGGACCCAGTCATTGTTCAAATGAAGACAAGGGTAGTTAATTCCACTGAACTCTGAGGATGAAAATAAAAATAAACAGTGAAAATGAATTTTTATTTACATGACAATGCTTTCCTTAAAAAAAAAAAAAAAAAAAAAAAAAGGTTTCTTTTGTGTAATGTGTCTGCAGAAGGCGTGCTTATACTGTGGGAATCTTAGGGGCTTTGCTGCCTACATTTTGCACTAGCATTCAGGAGCTTTGTTTTTGTATATAATCCTTATTCCTTACAAAATACTCCTGAGAAAGAACTTAGAATTAGCAGAAAGAAGAAAGAAAAACATTTCCTTGGTGAAATATTTGTACTGTATTTACATCAGTGTTTAATCCCTTGGTATTCATTGTTACAGCTATTTCTACTTTGTTACAATTAAATACATTCAACTAGCTGAATGAGACTCAAGGTAGCTGTTATTTTAAAGATGCACTAAGTAACCTCACAAGTTGAAGTATAAAATAATGTCACTGACCTCATTGTGATCTGTAGCTAGGAGCTAGCTATATATTTTTGCAGTCTCAGCAATCAATAAAAGTAATCCAGATCTTCAGTATTCTTCTAAAGGGCAGAACACACCCTTCTTGCTCACCTGAGCAGTTTTATTTCACAAAAGACAGACAATATTGTGCTTTATATTTAGCAACCATAGTTCATTCCTGGGTTTTACTTTATTTTTGCAGAGGTTATTCAATACAAAACTCACTGTAGGACACCTAAAAATGCATAGAGACCTTATCTCCTAGAAGGGTAATCAAGGAATAAAGAAGGACCTAAACAACTCACAGTCCATTTTGCCTGCACCAGCATAACTGCACACTCTCCCTTCTTAGTGTTTTTTATGTATTTAGCAAATGCAATCCACCTCTATTTTGTCCACAGCTTCACAGAAATACAGATGATTGCAGAATTAACATATGATGCTGAAATGCAGAATAGCTACCCACAGAAACGACTCTCAGCTCCTCCTTGTAACACTGATAAATTACAGTTTTCTAAGCAATTTTGCATGACTCCATACTATTTTTATTTTGATGATTTACTCAAACTTGCTTTGATGCCATAACCACTTTGTGGTCACAAATGTTTGGTTTCATTCTTTGTTTCTGTATTTCTCTAAGAACAAAATTTAATTAACCACCCCCATTTTTATCAAGACAAACAATATATTTGTGCTTCTTCACTCCCTCGGCATCTGCACCTACTTACTGCTCTCCACATTCATTAGGTCATAGTTCAAAATTCCTCAGGACAAAATTACTTGGTCCAACCAAGTAGTAAATAATGAAGCAGTGCTTTTTTGCAGTTTGAAGGTGATATCTTGACCAGTATTTGCTACTGTTACCACTTGACCACCAATGAATGATTTACCCATGGAAATTGGTCCTATAATTCTTCAAAAACTCTCCTGCTCTACTTGGAAGCAGGATAACTCTTTTTTTGGTCTTCCCTTGCTCTTATAGGAACTATAAATCATGTCATATCTTCTGATAAACAATCTACATTTTAGGCTTCAGACCTTCTGCTGCTGTCAGAAGCTATGCATCTGTATTTGATCTTCGGTCTTGTTTCCTTTAATTTAGGGACAGTGAAAACTAATTTGTTAATTTGATTTGGCATAACACTTCCTATTCCTCACCCACAACACAATGGTTTGCATTCGCATTCTTTAAGGACTTTGGATTGAATTTACTTAAACTCTTCTATACTTTTCATAGCTTTTTTACTTCCTTCTTCTTAATATCAAGAGCAATGCCATTTATGGTCACTTACAGAGCAAAGTTCCACATAAACATTTTCAGTTTAAATTACTAATAGGCACTTTTCACAGAAAGGCAGAGGAAAAAAAATAATACTTAAAGGATGGGATCTTTAGGAGTATAAGAAAACTGCAAATAACTTTTTTTGGAACAACAAAATGGTCCTTAGAGATAAGAAAATTAAAAATCTCCCAATTTGTTTTACAATTGTTAAGAAACCTATGAAGGTGTTTAACTTTGTTGACTCAGTCAAACATATTTTTCTCCCCAATAAATCAAAATAACTGTCCTAAAAATTAACAAAATACTGAGAAAGCTACTCAGCTTTCTTCCTCTTTTGAGAAAGGTATTTCACTCTGTTTTTGTTTTCAAAATTTTCTTTTCAATTTAAGAGATATTTCACATGCAGATACGCAATGTTAAGGATTCTGATGCATAAGGCAGAAGGAACTCCACTAATATCAAGTATCTAATAAAACTATGCAATAAAACACCTTTTTTTTTTTTCCCCACACAGTTAAAAGAAAACCACCTATGAAAAAAAAAAAAGCTATTACCTTGTATTTGCATTTGGTAGCCATTTCTACACACTGTCATATTAAAAAGTGACAAACTGGAGGGTGCTAGCATGGTATGTAGAATGCTGTGATTTATTTATTTTTATTTTTTCCCAGCCCCACGAGATGAACTTGACCTTCACACGTTTGCTTTGGGGTTAGGGAACACTTGCTGAAGTTCCTGTACCATTTACCTCATAATCAAACAAAACTATTTTGTTTTTCTAATGAGCTCACTGAACCAAGATGACTACCATATGCAGATAGCAAAAGAGTAGCTATTTTTTAAATGTTCATAATAATTACTAATGGGTTTTCCTGTAGCTTTCATAGTTATGTGCACAGCTATATGTTTTATAGCATAGCTGTTCATTACTACTGGTAAAAAGAATTACAGAGGTGCATGAAACAACCACCTGGGTTGCAGAGCGGTGTAGAAGAATAAATTGTATATATTAGACTTTCATTTCTTCTTACTCTTTATTTACTGTTTGCTCCCATTCCCTACTCTACGCTCTATTTTTATCTTAACAATATGAAGCTCAGTTTATTTTATTCTACTTTTATTTAATTAACACTTATTATACTTATTAACACTTTAATGTTTGTAACTACCTAGATACCTCAAATTAAAATCCTGAAAGAGTTAGTACAGAAATTATTCTTCCTTGCTATTATATTAGTAGTTGAATTAGAAGGAACTGAATATGCTCTGGTTGCTGAAATGGGCTCTGCATCCACAGCCCTCTCCCACCAACCTGGTCCATGTAGTAATCCTCCTTCACATGGAAGGATCCTTCAACTTGAGACTATCTACACAAATGCATTCAGTCAAGTGCTTAAACTTAAGCGTTCATTATTTCTTTCAGGTCTGGTTATTTCAGATCTGAGGTAAGAGCATTCTTTACATTCAACCAAGAGAATATATAGAAGAGTTGAAGAAGCTTTAGTTTGGGTCTGAAGTTAGCAGAATGATAAAAAACCTTCTTAAGAGCTGATTCTGTTTCCTGCAATAAATGGAAAGGCAAGTATTTTCTGCAGTGGCGTTTGGATCATAGCACAACAGATTCTTAGACAGTGATATTAAATGCGAAGAAAAGAAAATATCACCACAGTATAGTAACTATAAACTGTCCTAAATGATACAGCTTTTTGAAGGTTTCCCTAATTCACACTGACAAAAGGCAGTGACACAAGTAAGTGAATCTACAGACATGCAGCTAATTTCAAATCAAAGCAATTGAGTCATCTGACAATCCAGTTGTTATAAAACAAAAAGAGAAATGAGAAAATTGTGTCATTTCATTACTTGATGAGATTTTGTTTGTTGTATTTTACTATCAGTATCTGATTACCGCTTTTATTTACGTTTTTATAAATTGCCTCCCTGGCTCAATTTTGAAGATAGGAATCCAAATCACAATTAAGTTGAAACTGGATTTACTTTAAAACAAACAAGAGGAAGAATTTCCTGTGTAATGGCTGACAATGAAATTGTTTGAAGTAATGGGGTCCCATTTAAATACCAAGAACTTGGCAGAGCTCACAGAACTGAATTTGCATAGGCTGTAAAATCTTAGGCGTACTCTGGAAGCCTGCTGGAGTGCTTCACTGAATATAAAACTTCTTGGCATCGTTACAAATCCTGACAAATAAGTAGGAGAAAGCAAAACACTGTTTACAGCTAATTTTGTATTTCAGGTATGGTGTTTTCTTCTTCTTCCATCTTCCCCTGATTCGAATTTGTCTGCCAAATCTTCCCTCTGTGCCCCTCCATAAGCCCCACGGTAAGTACTTCCAATTGATTTGAAAGATGCCTGCTAGTGAAGGCACAGCTGATCAACAGCTTTTTCTACTGCCAAACTTCAGCCAATGAGCTATTCATGGCTCTAGTCCCTGTTTCTGCTCATTAGGCCACCGGGAAT
Source organism: Callipepla californica brunnescens (assembly GCA_023055505.1). Classification (NCBI taxonomy): domain Eukaryota; kingdom Metazoa; phylum Chordata; class Aves; order Galliformes; family Odontophoridae; genus Callipepla; species Callipepla californica. Next base: position 6,503,437 of record JALIRH010000008.1, on the reverse strand, counting down.
TATATGAATCATTTTCATTACCTGCCAGGAAGCAATGCCAGTGTTTACTATTACTTATGCAAAACAATTTTCCAGAATCACTTTACAAATGGTGAATGCTCAGTTGAATTATAAAGGACTGAATAAGGACTGAAATGAATTAATAAGAAATAAATAAGCAGTCCCAACTGTATGGGTTATCAGTTCCATGCATAAGATGAGTAAAAGCCTTGCACATTTCCACTAATCTGGAATTACAATAACCCCTTTCCTCTCAGGAGAAACAATGGCTGAAGTACAAAATTAATGTGCATCTTATTCCTCTTTTATAACAACAGAGAGTGGATTTGGTTGAAATGAATGCTACGGGATACACAAATGGTAGCAGCACCAGACTATAGGCTGCCCTACCCTTCTTCTGTCTGTCTTCCTCCTGAATAGGTTCTCATTCTTTTTACTTCAAAGAGAATGATAGGACACAGCAATACTAATGCCCCAAAACCATAAAACTGCAGCCAGCCTGGAATGGAGAAGGGAAAAGCAGACACTTGAAAAGGCACCTAAACAACAAAATAAACATCCGTGCAATTGAAACATATAAATCAGGAAAATAATTGTTTATGATAATTTGCCTGTCAGTTAACTTGACTACATCTGATCAACTATAAAGACATTATGTTAAGTGAATAGAAGGGAAATTCTATTGAAAAACAGAAAGCCTTTGTTAGAAAACCAGCAGAAAATTGTGCATAAAACCTGATGGGCGCCTCTGAATAATCTCATTAAAGTGGAACACACTTATTCAAGACAGACAAAAAGGGTTCACAGCAGTCTTAAAATCCGTTTTAGGAATTTCACTTTATCTCCTTCTCAAGTAGAGTTCTCTTCCATTACTCTATATTAAACTCTATGACATTTTAATGTTCTCAGCAGGGCAAGGATTTGTCCAGAGCTAGTCATTTTAATACTCAACCTACAAAACAGATCAACCTGATAAAGACAGACCTCAAATCATAAATCTGTCTTTCGTGACACAGAAGGATACATTGTCCCTAACTTTTCCTCCCTTCTCACTCTCTCCTCACAGCAGGCTTTCTGCAGACTCTCAGAAAAGCCACGCTTTAAAGGAACAGTCAGAAAATCATGAATGAAGAAAAAGGAGGTTTGGTCTGATTTCACTGCATGACTGATGTAGAATTGTTTTCTTTTTCTGGAAGATTTTACTACATTAGGTTTTGGTTTTTGACAATTTGTTGTTATTGCTGTTTGGATTTTACTCCCTTGAACACAAAAAAAATCAGTCAGATTTAGATTAAGATTTAAAGTCTAGTTTAATGTATTTATATTCAAATACAGGATTCAGTGTGTCTCTGTGCTAATATATTAACTTGTTAAATCCCAGTTCTGCAGATTTATGGCTGAAGTCTCCATGCTTCCTTAGCTTGATATGATACCTTATTTTACTCCTACAAGTCCACCTTCTTCTGTACAGTCTCCATGAGATTCCTATCTTGATGCTCCAATGTCCTCTAACACCTCACAGTATCCTCAGCTTCTTTTCCATCTTGTCTCCCTGCCCATCCTGCAGCACCAGTGTTCAGCACGTTGAGGGGCTGCCTGAACTCACATCATGGCATTGCCTTTACTGTCTTTTTCCTCTCAGTTCAACCATTAATTAAAATGATTACTCTGCTGTCAAATTTGGTTGTAACACTTAGGCAAAAGACAGACAAATAGTATGATGATAGTACTATATTTACACCATGAAAACTAGATTAAAACGAGATGCATATGCTTCTCTTCAGTCTAAAATACTTAAAATTTAAACACTATTTTGAAGCTTCTTTATTCTCTTCTCAAATATTAAGTACCTATTGATTTTCATGAAAAATTACAATAAGAATGTACTCCTCTACTGTAAAGTGAAGCAGCTAGAGATTTAGGATTTTTTAATTCTCAGTGTTATGCCCTCAGTACAATATTTTCCATGATCCAGCTGCATTTTGAAGACTTAAAAAAAAATTGCCAGTAATTTAAATTCTGCCCTCCATAAAACCTATCTACAGTAATACATTATTTGCTGTTATTTGATAGATCAGTGACTGTTGCTAGTCTTAATACTGCAAAAATCTCTTTTGTTGAATATCAAAGCACAAGTCTGTGTAGCTCCAGAAGACTGGAAGTGCTCCAGCTTCTACTTGTCTTCCTCCAGATACAGCCATTACTACCCTTTCTTGCTACCCACAGCTACTAAGGCCACATACTTAGGTAGTACACATAATTACTAGTATACTCATAGCAGCTATTTGTTACATTCTCAGATTCTCCCTCTTTCAGCAACAGCACAACTGGAAACATTTCTCTCTTTTCTGAGTCTAAGAATACCTCCATACCTTCTCCATATTCAGCCCTCAGACATCCACACACCATCTCCCACCAATTGATTTAGGATTAGTTCAGCAGACTCCTAACTGAAATATGCCTGTTTTACCAGCAACTGCCTAAGACACAAAAGAACATAGCTCAAAACTACACTGTACTACAACCCAAGAATATACTATATTTAGTGTCTACCTTGCAGTCTTTCCTAAGGAGAAAATAAATCCAATAACATCCAAAGCAAACTAAAATAAAACAACATTAGTACACATTTTTAAACAGGAAAAATGAATACGTCCACTTCCAATTAACAACTGACTCAAAACTTCACTCACTGTTGACTGGATGGGTGATGAAAAATGGGGCAGCATCCAAAGGATCTTGTTCGCAGCTCGGAATAGAGTCACAACGCTTGTCAGTATTCATCTAGGAGTTGTTATTCAATCATCACTGCAGACCAAAGGTTCTTTACGAGAACAGGAACTATGTTAGCTCTTAAACAAGAACTGCATGATATTCAAGGAAGCAATATCGATTATTGTGAAGAAAATCGAATGCTCTTTCATGTCACTTCTTCCTATTTCTTCTTCTCCAAGAAGCATGATATAAAAAAATGAGCTACACTCAGGCATCAAAAGATTTGCCTGGAATTTAAGAGAAATATGGAACAACAGAGAACAACTAATATTCCTGATAAAGTAACTTTATATGTAAGTTACACTGGAAGTAATGCTTCCTGTATATTGCCATGGAAACCCCAACAATACAAGGAGCACAGTAACACCATTTGATAGAGCAGAGTAACCAATAACCAATATCTCCACCAATAAAATTAAGGCTACCAATTTCAATACTGGAACTTCTACAGAGTATTAGAAGATAGTTTGACTTGGTTAAGTATTATATGACAATTTTACTGACCCCTATGTGAACCTGCCCACGTTAGTTTACATTCCCATGGTGATAACATTCCTAGCACCTGAAAAGATTATCCTAAACTCACATTAACTGCAGCTTTTTAATACTGCTGACAAATCATGCTGCTACTAAGCAACAAAATTCATGTCAGTAAATAGTACTCATCCAAACTATTGACATTTCTTCCAGGATTAAACTGGATTTAGAAAAGTAGAACCAGAGGATCTTCAATATGAAATAACATTTCTAATGATTATTCATATCTTACATACTAGAAGTAACAATACATTTTGGTCATAGAAGTACAAATGATAATACTGTTTTTTGTACATACTCCACAAAAACCTTCAGGGTCAGACCTGATCGTACTTGAAGTAATGTATTAACCATTTGGGATTTCAGCTTCAAAAAGTCAAAAACTGGTACTAGCCAAAATTCAAGACAGAGAACAGTGAGACAACACTATCTAAGTTGGCATATCTAGTAACTGTCTATCAGGTATCAGGACAGTACCAACCCAGTAACCTTATTTCAGTACACGTGAATAGTATCCATTTATCCTGGCAGAAAGGGAAACCAGGGACTGCTGTCTACTCTCCTTGTGACTACAACAAGTAGAAAGGAAGTACCAGAGGATCAGAGGCTTGCTAACACATGTTCAGCACAGCTGGTACTAGGGTCTGCTGTCAGAAACTAAAATCCAAAGGGGTGCAGCCAGAGCCACATCAGATGTTAGCAAGTGACGCATGGGACATTCAAAGGCAATCTGAGAAGCTTTACCTAATTCAGGACAAAAGACAGAAAAATTTGTTCTCTTCTAGGAAAAGCAAAACAAAAAAAATTGGATTCTCAGTAAATCCTTCTTATTTCAAGACTATCCATATTACAGGACACCAAGAACCCAAACAACTACAGCTATAAGAAGCTTCCTTCTCCTAGACCAGTGCATACTTCAAGCTGCCTCCACACAAGCGTAGAAATGGAAAAGGGACAGAATGACTCTAAGACATACCAAACAACACTGACCCTTCCATCCTGAAAGGATGTCCACAGTTTTCCACAGCCAACATCATCATTATTAATGTCACCACTATCCTTTACATTTACTCAAAAGAAGTGTAAGTATGAGCTTGTATCTTCTGCTCACAGAAGTCAGTAGAAACATGGCTTTGACTCTGGTTGTTGACAGAATAACAGCTATTGGAAAGCTTTTTTTGGGAAGCACCTGATGTATCTAGAATCTTTATTTTGTTTCTCAAATACAAAACACACAGCCAATTATCAGAGCTCATTCTATAGGAAGAAATTTGGCATGTAATAAATTTAGCTGTGAATACATATTTTGCAATGAAATGAAACGCGGTCATTCAGACTTCCTGTAACCCAACTACCAAATGAAAACTGACAGTTTGAGAAAGGTCATTGCATTTTGAATAGTTTGGACTCAAGAAGTGAAAGAATGCAAATGAGAAGTTACCGCTTTTAAGATCTCCCACAGAGTCCTTGAAAACTGCTGCTGTACTTAAAAATTTCTACTGTCAAAATTAAGATCTCTTTTTTCCCCAGCACCTGAAACTACACATTAAAGCAAACTCTCCTGAACAGAAGGTAAAAATGTCATACAAAAGCTTTCAGAAGTTTTATGTGCCTACCATGCCCTCACTAAGACTGATGATAGAATCACTACTCCCCATCGGTAGGAGCTGGACAGCAGTCTGGGGTTGGAGCTTGAGAATTACTCAAAGCAGATACAAGCTGTACTCACTCAGGGCATCAGTCCAAAGGATTTGCCTTCAAATCCCATTTCACTGTGAGCTTCGTGTGCGATCTTAAACAAGTCACTTCACCTCTCTGTGCATCATCTCCTCATCTTTCAAAAGAAGGTAATAGCACTTCCTTACTTCCCAGGACTTGCGTGCAAAATGTGGTGAAGACCATGATGAAAGAGTAGAAAAATCTACCTAACAATATTACACATACACAAACCATATATAGATAGCAAACCTAGACAAAAAACAATCAAACAAAAAACAACCCACAAAACACAACTAGATAAAATATCAATACAGAAAAATACAAAATACAATACAGAAAAACAGATACTTTTTGGCGTTTACATCCATTACTTCCCTCCTCTCCTCTTATCCCGTGTGCTAAGAGTCAGAACCAACAAAGTAGCTGCAAACAAAGCAAGCAGCTTGTATTCTGGCACATTTCAACATATCTGGAATTGGAAACAGCACAGCACAGCTATTCATTCTTGAATGAAAAGTACATAAATATAACAGATGAAACATTTTAGTAACTCACTGACAGCAATCGCTTACTGACTGGACTTGTTTGGGGGTATTCAAACTGGATGTGGGAGAAATAAAGGGCTCTAGGACTCCAGAAATGTGTGCAAACATCTGGAGTACATACAATCTATACCTGTAAACTTAACCAAACAAATCAGCTTGCTCTGCTCCTCATTTAAAACACTTTTCTTTTACAATGCATGGGAAAACTATAGCAATATCTGTTATACCATTTACGATTAAGAAAATCAGGGGGTAGACAGCTTAGATCTATAAAAGTGATTTGATATATCTGGCAATCCAACTTGGCCTGCCTGCAATGAGCTGTTAAATGAAATTTTGCACAGCTATGCCATCAGGCTTTATTCACTTGCCACATTTTATTCTGAAGGGTAAAACTGATAGCTAGTACTAATCACCTCAATTATTGCCAGAATTGCATCAAATTTGGTGATGAGATCAACCTCCTCTTGAACTGGGAGGGAGGAAAATATATAAATAAACTAGAAATCACTGGCTAAACTGAACAAAGAGAGATTGCCTAAAATGCTAACAATAAACCCTTTCTTAGGGGCTCAAAAATGAATAACCAAAAAAAAAAAAAAAAAAAAAAAACCCTAATACATGCATTTGAGAACTATTCAGGTTTTCTTTAAAAATAAATAAACCATGACACAGGTTCTTCCTCCTGAACTAATTCCTTGAACAAAGCTCAGTACTATGAAGGAATGCTCATCAAGTGATAGAAATACCCTACATTTTGTCCCTCTGGGAGTGGCTGCAAGGGCAAAAAGAGTAGTAATGCAACTGGAATAAAGGATTTTAAAAGCCTCAAATCCATCACAGGTTTTGCCTCTGAGTTTCTGTACTTCAGCAAGTTACTGAATTCTCTACCTTCAGTTTCATTACTACTTTCACAGACAACATGTCCTCCTCCAGAACTCCTGGATGTGAACTAAGCAATAGACTATCAGTAACTCCAGCATTTTCAGCCGCAGTTAGGTATCTGTTTTCATACACAACAGATTGAAGCAAACATAATGGAATTCTTCAGCACCATGTATATGACCATTGTTCTCAAGCACAAGCAAAAAAATGTAATGAAGCATTAAACTGTTAGTTATTAAAAGGGGAAGACAGTTATTCTTGTCTTGAAAGCTGCAGAGCTTTTCTTTGACAGAGCCCAGAAATAATAGAATGTGCTCTGGTTCATTCAAACTCCTGGTGTTGTTTAAACAACTTATTTCATCATTTCTTGCAGACAACACTCAGGTGGGGCCCTTGTAGACTACATAAACAGAAGGACAACTACAGGAGAAAGATGAGAATCTATTCAAATTATGGCACCTGTAAGATTCATTGAGTCTTTAATGATTTTCAAGCACGGTCTCGCTGTGAAAGCAATGAACAAAAATCAATGTAGAATCCAGATACAGTACCTTTTGTAATAAAATTCAAATTACTAAAATAAACTTCTAGGTGTCTGGCAAGTAATTGTAAAATACGTTTATGTATAATGTATCAGCTGACACCAAACGCAGCCCATGCGAACACGGCTGTGCTCCATGAGAGTGGGCTGTGCAAATTGATATGGGCTAAGTGTGTGGTATGTGGATGGTTCTGGTTTCACAAGCATGTTTTCTTTTCTTTTCCCTATTTTCTGTTTTAAGGACAACAGCATTCTAGGCATAAAAGAAGAAATACTGTCCTGTTTGAGTCTTAATAACAAGAAATTCAGTTACACAAAGTACAACTTAGATCCATGATCTGCAGTAACCTATTAGTTAACTTTGGATGCATATGGGAGTGTGGATACTTGTATTTCAAAATAAGGCTCTTCTTCTGATTCAAAATATTTTGTAAATGTTTCGCAAACTCACTTGCCTAAATCAAAATAGGGCACGTGGATTTGTTTCTAAATAGATCACATGTTTATAATCCAATTAGTTGGTTTTACTGAAAAAGAAAGAATGACACAAACCCAAAAATAAGATGAGACAAAACAAAACAACAACAAACAAGCTCCACTCGGTTGTGCTGCAATTATTTATGCTATAGTGGCGACTGCAAAAATCATTCTATCAATCAGCAGCAGCACAAAAGAAGAGAAAAGTAGAAATGGCAGGATGTGTGCAACTGCTTTGTGCAGTCAAGAAAAAGATTCTGGAAGTTCAATTAGGGATTACTTGCTGTTGTTTGGGTAAATGTTCTCCCAAGAGCATCCATTACACAGGAGTTTTGAAAGGCATTTCCAGATGAGTGGATCGTACTTCTCTCTGCATTCTCATTCATTTTCAGTTTCGCTGGGCTATGTATGCATTCAGTTTCCCTTCATTTCTTTCCTGCTCCTTTGTCAGACAACCCTCAGTTCTGTCTCTTCTGCACCATATAACTGGCAGAGGGTTTTTCCTCAAAGCCAGATCAGTTGCCTCTGTCAGTAACTTCATCTCTTTTCCACTGGTCCTGTGCAGTTTGGGGTTATACTCTTTTCATGATAGTGCCGAGACCCATTTCATCTATTGCATATTACTTGTTTGTCACCATTACTTCTACAACCTATCACAGCAAAGTTCAATAATTCCTGTCATGACAACAGTCTAAACCTTATTTCTAGGAAGTGAACAACATAAAGGCAAAAGTCTCATGCAGTGTTCAGGTTTTCAGGAACACAGCACCAAATGGATAGCTGTGAAAATAAAAGAGGATTACTTTTAAAAGGAGTTTTTCTTAGTGTACCCACAATGCTGACTGTGAACCACGGACTGAAAACTCAAATAGAGAATTGGTGTTCTGACTAGTAAAAATGAAAAACAAACAGAAGGGATTCAAAGGCCTTTCACTTACCTAAACTCAGCAAAACAAAAAGCAGGAAAAAGTAATGTAGGCAAATATACAGATATATAGAAATGTACATACCTATACTGACATTTGGGCCATGGTGTTACAGTATTACTGATGCACTAGGAATTGTGTTGTCTCAGTCTCTGTCATATGATTAATTATTCCTTGAAAGACCTATTTATTCTCATTTAGGAAAACCATAAATTGTGAAATATGAAAAACCAGACTCGAAGCTCCTGAACTGGGACAGATTAATCCTGACCTAAAAGTGCCAGAATGTGTGGGGCAGCACGGTTTTGTGGTGATGGTTTGGCTGAGGAGTCTTATTATTTAGGCAACCATTTTCTTTCTCCCTCTGAGCCCCTTATCATACTCCAAGCTTTTAATTTTATCCCATTTTTTGTACTCTCTGTTCCCCCCATCTATCTGTTTTTGTCTTTCTGTCTCTTTAACACTACTTACCACACAGATTTTTACTTTTTTCCCCACAAAACAGAAAGGAAAATGTGATACTAATGTGACAGTCAGAAAGCACCATTGCTCATTTTGTTTTTCTTGCTCTCAGTTCCTTTATCCCTGGTCTGATTTGTCTAAGCTCCTTGGGCCAATTACTAAGCACAGTATAACTCACCTCCACGGGGTCTTGAACCTGCATGGAATAATAAGAATGTCCTTGAAGAAGGCTGAAGGTAGTTTTGGTTGCATTTTACTTTTTGGGGAAAAAAAAGTAAATAAAAACAAAAATTGGCAATGTCTGCATTTGTCACATTTGTGTAATTTTGCAAATGAGAACTGATTAATGCTGACATTTCTGCAAACTCCCAAGCCATGTGAGATGCTTTTAGTAAATATACCCATTTGCCAGCTGAAGACCAGCTTATCTTGCTAAACACTTAATTTTGATCATCTGTGCTTTACAACACCTGATGAATTATGAAAAGGAGTAAACTGAACATATTTTAGTTTAAGTGATTTGGACACGTTACTGTCTTAAACATGCAAGAAAATACCAAGATGTCTGCTTTTTAAACAAATCAGTGGCTGCTTGAGACAACTTAATTGCACGTAAAGACAGCATAGACACTTTCCACATATTTAGCCAGCTCCACAAATAAAGACTGAATCCACGTTTCAAGCACTGAATTAAAAAAATAATAATAAATAAAGGCAGATCAGCTAAAGCCATGAAATGCAGTACAATGAAGCACATTGCAATTCAAGTATAAACTGTGATCCAGGTTTAACACAACTCTGTAATCCAACCCTCTCAAGAAAACGTGATGCCACATGTTGCTAAGAAGATTAAGTTCTGGCAGTCTAAGACTACTTGACTTCTGCATGAGAGCATCCATACACCAATTCAAATATTTTCTGCTTTCAAGCACACTGACTTCAATCGTCTTTGGGGACTTCAGTTTGCAAGAGTACTGCACACTGACGGCAAAGACATGAACCTGCAGAAGGGAACCATCACTTGCCTTTTGTGATCATTAGTTCATTGATGAATTCATATTGTGGTAGTAAAAAATAATTTACTCCAGCAACAGAAGTTGAAAAATATGCCATAAAACTCATCACAAATGTCTCCAACTGTCAGATTCATTTAATTCACAAAGGGCCCATTAACTTTCTGAAATGCAAAGTGAGCAAAGTAGCTACCAAAGTTGGGCAGTAATGGAATAACATGACAAGTGGGGAAGCACCTTGAAGAAAGAAAGGTATAGATCCATCTGGTCAAGGACTAAACTAGGAAATTAAATTTCAAGCAATTTTGGAAAAATCTGTCTTAAGACATAAGTCTCTGACAGCTGGCAAAGCACTTCAATTTTGTTTGTTTTACGTATACTTAAATCACCTACAGAAAAAGGGATTCCTTGGTTAGGTCCCCACCCACCGTAGCATTTGAAAATTCAGAAAGAGAAGTTGAAGAGAATAAAAAGAGCAACATGAATGAAGTAACCAACTTCAGGAAGACTCATTTAAGGCAGCTGCCCTGGTTGCAGCTGGGACAGAGTTGATTTTTCTTCATACTGTCTGCTACAATGCTATGTTTTTGTTTTATGAGAAAAGCAATGTCAATAACAAACCAACATCTCAGCTGTTGCTGAGCAGTGCTGCACAGAGCTGAGGATGCTTCAGCTTCTTATACTGTTCTGCCAGCAAAGGGGCTGAGGGACACAAATTGCTGGGAGGGCATAGAGCCAGTGCCAGCTGACCTAAACTGGCCAAAGGAATATTCCATACCATGCAGTGTCAGATAAAAAAATGAGAAACCTGAGGGGAGTTGGGCAGGGTGGACTGACTGGGCATTGGTCAGTAGGTGGTGAGCAATTGCTTTGCACATCACTTTTTTGTGTATATATTTTATTATTATTATTGTTATTTTTCTCTTCCATCTATCTGCATGAATAGTTTTTATCTCAACCTCTCAATCCAGAAGTTTTAACCTTATTTTTCAAATTCTTTCCCCCATCCCGCGGGGGGGTTAAGCAAAAGGCTGTGTGGCACCAAGCTGCTTGCTGTACTGCACAGCCACAACAAAGACAGTTTGGGAACTACTAATAATGCCTACCAAAAAGTGTGTTTAAATGTCGAACACAACACAAAGAAATCTCAGGCAAAAAAAATAAAGCTTTGATAATAAGAAATGTGCCTGTACTCTCACACAAATGGTAGCAATCTTAAATAAATACAATTCACCATGCCTACAGGCTGTTCCTCTGAATAATTATTTAATTAAAGGCATCATTACTGACCCAGAGAGTCATGATATGATCTGTATAAAATACACTTTCCCTCTTACAATTGTCTGTTTCTAAAAAGATGAAGTTGTTTTTCCACAAAGAAACGAAGAACAAATAAAACATTTGATCAAGACATAAGATAGCACCATCTTCACTATTAAAGTAATAATAATATTCATAGCCATTCGTCTGTTCAGTATCTGCTCAGAAGGACCCTTAGAATGAAAGTAGCTTAGTGGAATATCAAAGACAGTTGTTTAGGACAGAGGAGAACTGAGCAAGGAAATGCTGTTCACAAGAAAAGTGCATCAACTCTGATTTGCAGGATGGCCAATATATTGGTTAGAAGCCTGAAAATTTACCTCCAAGTTGAAAGAAAATTATAATTGCTGAAAGAAAGCAAAACACACACACAAAAAAATTGTCCCGCAGTAAAATTCCACAATTCATCACAATGAAAACATCTTAAAGGCTTCCAGTACCAAAGGCCGTGTTATTTGTGCTGCAATCTGACCAAGAAAAAGCCACGGGTATTGCATCTACTTGTATGAGATGAGGTTTGCTGCTCAGCAGGAGTCCTGTGTTCTTAGAAATTGGAATACCATGCTTCCATACCATTTTTACAGTTAAGACTGTAGTTTATTACAAGTCTTCATTCTTATGCCAACGGAAGACCTGTCATATTTATAAGGCTGTAATTTAAGCAGTTTTGCCTCTCATAGGATTTTTTTTTTTTATGTCCAACATTAATTCCATGGAATCCATTTCACTAAAGAAATGAGTGATACGGCTGCCAACTTCCATCAGCAAAAGAATTACTTATTTCATTCTCCCTCTTTAATATAATCTGTGGTAGTAAGTTATAGAATTATGGGTCTTCAAATACTTCTTAAGTATTTTTAGTAGATATCTTAAGAATATTTTTCATAGTATATCTAATAGAAAATATTCATAAGATGGGAAATTACTTCATTTCTCAGCAACACAAGACATCAGCAATCACACCAGACAAATCCCTTTATAAACTTGTTTAGTAGGAAGATAGAAGAATATAAATTTCTTGTAATGTGAATCATGTCATCATCAGCTAAGGGAAAGGGATTACCAAAATGTGTATAACATCAGGAAGCAAATAAATAGCACTTGAATACTTTGAAATCTGTGTTGCCATTCAGAATTACTCACCACTATGAACAAATCTCTTTGCACACGCATTGTTTTTGGAAACAACAACAACATCATCTGCAGTAAAACTACCAATATTACCAGTCTAGTCAGATTATGTGAACTCTGTGAAAGTAACCCAAAGGGATGCCTGAAATTAAAGTACAAAAATATTTAGTATTTGATATATTTCGAAAAGGTTTTTTTTTCCCCAGTTCTGTAGTTATCCACTTTTTAGTAACTATATTAAAGTTACAGTTGTAGTTTATATTATATATTATAACTACAACTATCTTACAGTTTTAGTAACTATGTAACTATAATCATATTTTCACTTGTAAAGACGGTATTTTATTTCTTTTTCATCTTATATGAATTATTCATTGCTAGATAAAATATCAGGACCTGTTTCATTTTATCTCAAGATACTCTCGCTTTAAGAAAATGAGAATCTCATTCACATAGAATTAGCACCAGTCTCTTCAAAGTATATTCTCAAACTACAGAAAGCACAAGAAAGCCTATTTTAGAACATACACAGAGAATAATAACCAACTTTTAAAATTTACTTCATTTTGTTCTAGTTTTATAATAAAAGCTACGCAAGTAGGTACAAAACAGCCATAAAACTGATCTGAGCATTGTTGTAAAAGATTTGTTTGCCTAGAATGTCATTATATACACATTGCTTGCATCCACACTGAAATATCAGTCATTTCACTACCCAATGGCAAATTTCACATCCTATTTCATACCTATTCTGCTCACTTACTTTGAAGTAATGCTTTATTGCTCTTACTGTTTTCTGTTTACTAGGACCACTTGAGACCTTAAACAGTTAAATAGACTAAAGATTTCTTCATGTCTATATCACAGAATCACAGAATTGTAGGGGTTGGAAGGGACCGCTAGAGATCATTGAGTCCAACTCCCTGCTAAAGCAGCTCCCAGCCCAGGTTGCACAGGCAGGCATCCAGGTGGGTCTTGAACATCTCCAGAGAAGGAGATCCACCACCTCTCTGTGCAGCCTGTGCCAGTGCTCCGTCACTGCACTGTGAAGAAGCTCCCACACACATTTGTGTGGAACTCCCTATGCTTCAGATTGTGGCCATTTCCCCTCGTCCTATCACATTCATTAACTTCTAGATATTGCTTTCCTAATAAGATCATTACAGTAAAAACATCTGCATTAGTTAGTTTTTTTGTTGTTGTTGTTGTTTGTTTTTTACTTTTTTTATTATGCATTTTGGAAATCTTTAACTTCTCATGTGGAGGAAATGAAATCCCTTACTGAACATTCCCTAACCGCATACTTCTCGTTTTGCTAGGGCAGGGATGGCAAGGCAGGCCACAGAAATTTGGATTTCTGAAGGCATGAATTCTTCATATGCCTATCGTTTCTAAGAGAAGCATCTTTATCAATTCATTATACAATGATAATGTATGACTAACATAGCAGACAAAAGACTGAAACATGTACATGGTATTTAGCAAAGAAAATTAATATGTACCATTCAGTTTTGGTATTCAGAAAATTTTAAACTCTTCTGACTCTACACAGGTTTATTCAGGGAATCAAGAACTACCCTTTTGTTAAGAACAGTGTGAACAACAAGGGACTAGGAAACTTAATAGCAAAAAAATCTGTTGCTCTAAGAAGTGCTTTGCCCAGGAGTGCTATTTCTAAGAGGAAAATCAACCCCACTCTCACTCTACACCCTCCACTCCTTTGCAATGTTAACTTAGTACCCCAGAGTTAATACATGATTAATGAATTTCAGGGTCTGTATATCAAATCTGGAGAAAAAATCTAGGGCCTAGTGAAAACAAATTAATCGCTGCAAAGGGAAGTGCATGTAGTAGTGCAATATTTTCTTGAAATACTTGCTGAAGTCTGTACTTCCAATGTAAATACAGCCAACGCCAGTCCTAATAATAACTAGATGTAGTTGCTCTGAAAGTAGATTTAACAGACAATCTCAACAAATCAAGGGGCATATTCCTGAAAACCTTTGTATTGACAAGTAACAAGTGAAAAGAAATTACGCTGCACAACTGAAAGTGGAGAAAACTTTCTATGTTTCATTTCAACAATGACACATTGGACTTTGTGGACTTCTCATTTGACGCAAGTTATTTTGGATCAGTAGCCACAAATGCACATCTTGATCTCCACTGGCCTCAGCCAACCCAGACTGTGTCTCATTTTGACAGGAACTACGCTCCCTCAGGAACATAACTGTGTTCAGTTCAGTGGAACAATTCAAGTAAAAGATTATGTAATTTGTTTAAGGATGATAGCTGAAGTTTTGAAGATTATCTGTGACAGTCTTCTTTCTATTTTCCTCCACTAACTTCATTTTATCACATTGCTCTCTGAAGTATCACTCAACAGCACTGGATAGTTGCATCCAAAGCTAATGTCCAACGTTTTTAAGTACAGCTTAGAAGACATAGCGCACCTATTAACTTCTTTACCAAGGCTCTTTTATTTCACTCTGGTACTGTAACTGTTTATTAAACCAAGAAGTAATTTCATTAAACCTGTCTTGAAGTCTCTTTATGCTGACAGAAAGACATGAAGATGGTCAGACAGTCACATGTAAATGATTCTGCACATTTTGAGAAGCTGCTAACCCTCAGCTGAAATGAGTTAACTGCACCAGCCACTGTCCAAGCACAAGGCAATCACAAAGCACAGCCACTGAAGACTATTTCTTGTTTTCACCAGACTAGGAACATGTCACAGCACCTGCCATTACCACATCACAGCCGAGGGGTGCTGACTTTTGAAGACACCACGAGCCAACTGGATGTGATCCTCTGCTTGAAAGCATTTGTCCACAGTGAGTAAAATGACTGGTGATCCCTTGACATTAAGCTAGAAAAAGTCCTTTCTAAGGCTGCCTTACATTTAATTGGATATAAAAATTGACATAAAATAATTTGTTGAAAGGAGAGAATAGGGCATTCATGAATATTAAAAAAATTTAGTGCATGCAAGGAGCACAACTGCTTGGCCTCACCCTTCAGAGCCCAAAAGTTGCATCAACATAAAACCAACAAAAGAACAGGATGGTTCTCTATGGCAGATGTAGACTGAAACTACCCAGTATATTCCTACTATTTTTTTTCACCAATTTCTTGAGTCACCATTTCTGAAGTTTCGTTAATTTCAGGATAATTTTTTGGTTTCTTTGTTTTGTCACTTGTACTTACCTATCTTACAGGAGCAAAAAGAAAGGGAAAAAAAACAACTATTCATTTGGGAAGGACAGATCAGCACACACCATTGCATTTTGTGGTTTCACTATGGCTTTAGGTGCAAAAATCACAAAGTATACAGAGAAATCTATGAAGCAATTCATATAGATGTGCTTGGGTGTTGCTGAGTTTTGTATCACACAGACATAGAGGTTTCACCTCAACAATGTGTCTGTTACCACTGAAAATGGTTCATTTCTCTTCACTTACACAATCAACCATACAGACCTCTTTGTTTTCTTCCCTGAAAGTGTCAGAAGGAAACTTCACTCTAGCACTTCCCTTTTAGATGACTGCATTACTTAAAATTTTATACAGTTTAAAGAAATATCCCTTACAGGTAATTTCTAACAACTCCTGGTATGCTGCTTGTTTCTCAGTAATTTTTTTTTTAACATTCAAAACTTGCTGATTTCTTTCACCACGCAGATCACAGAGGATTAAGGTGATGAGTTTCAATGAATGAATGAATATTACTCATTAAATTAACTTTCTACTGAATGTTTCTACTCTAGCTAATGAAACACATTTCCCACAAATGCTCTCTAGTATCCATTTAAAATTTGCTGTGTCAGCAGCAAATCCTTCTAGTAATTTTCTGCTTCTAAAAACTGAGAGAGCAAACATCAAACAATTGATCTATGCAAATGAATTTTAAAACTTTAATTTAACATCACGAGAAAATCTTGCAGTTCTCCCCTAACAGAAGGAAATTAAAAAGCTATGAGTACGTGCCATTCCCTATACAACAACAAATAAATAAAATTCCATGACACTGTTTTGAAGGACAGCAGAGATTGTGAAGGCTTGGAATATTTAACAAAGAACGAAATCTAGATAGACTGGAGGGACATTCAGAAAGACGGGTAAAGTAGCTAATGTTGGATGCCCTGATAGAAACGAGCAGGAGAATGACAATATCTTGAAGTAATTCACATGCCTTTCCCTATGTGTTCAAAGAGGTAAAGCAGCTATTTCTCAGAAATGAAAAAGTGCTGGGCAAGATATTTTTTCAAAGTATTAAAAAAATTAGTCTGGCAAACTTAATGATTAATTAGTGAATTTATATAAACTCAATCTTTACCTTTGTATCATAATACATTTAATAGTCAAAATGGCTTATTTTTCTGAACCAAATAATTTATTTTTATTAACTTTTATTTATTATTTTGCTAATGAATCTTTAAATATTATCTTTAAAATATAAAATTAATTATTAATAGTTGAATACATAATGAATTACTTACTGACTTCATATCCCAACCATTTTTGACTCACTCAGAATTTAATAACTTATGATTATCATCTCCCCCCAGGTTTTTTTGAACCACCGAAAACATAAAAACAATGCCAGCAAGACTTGTAAAAAATTTTCTGTTAGTTAATCTAGTCTCCATGAACAAATATCCACTTAACTAATTACACTTCCTAATTATCAGCTTCATTATTTGCTGTTGCTGAAGTGATCAAGATCTGAATTAGTATTATCAGTCTAATTATCTGCTCAGTCATATTAATGAACATCACACTGCTGTTAAGCAGAAAATGTCACTGAGAATCTCTCCAGAAACTGAGAGTTCAGCCTTTAAGGAAGCACTAAGTAGGTTCACTCAAAAAAGTGATGTCGGTTAAAAAAATAATTAAAAAAAAAAAATTAGATTCTAGTTGTACTTGACAGCTTGAACAGGATACGAGTTTGGTTTCATTCCATTTGTGCTTCTAGCTTTAGAAGCAATGTATTTAACTTCTGGCAGAATTAACAGATGACAGTTTTCCATCAGGACAAATTTCCCATTTCACAATGACTCTACTGAACGAGCACTACAGAAAGATCAGAATTTTTATATAACTCTCAAAAGTATCTTCCAACATCATTCCTCACAGGGTGAAATGCTTAATCAGATACAATAGGACTCAACTGAAAATTGCAACTGTCCATCTTGTAATTACTAAGCCTGCACAGCTATAAATCAAAATTTGTTGAGGTTTTGCACCTATGCAGATTAAACCAACAGCAGCCACCTCTCTGCCCTTACTACAGCCTTACAGAGGAAAGAAGCAAATCAGGACTTATCAGCTTGGGGGCTTCAAGGAATAGCAATTCCATTACTTTCTCAGGAATTATATTCCTCTCTTTAACTATGAGGTCCTTTTCATTCCCTGTTTACAAATTCCTTTATATCTAAATTCATGAGAAGCTGTCAAGAGGAGAAGTAGAGAATTGATCCATTAGGTAATGTACACAACTGTGTACATTAAAAAGGTTTCAGTTCCGGTATTTGTTGAAAAGGGTTTGTTTGTTTATATATATATATTATAAACAGATTAAAATTAATTCTCATACCTGACCTCTTATTTCAGAAATTTTATGAAATACACGGAGGACACACAGAAAAACAGTTCAGTATGTTAAGAAGCAGTAAGGATAACCAAAGTATGGTGCATTCAGAGTTTTCAAGGCTGAATGCCTATCACAGCATATTCAAGTGCATCTCTGCCATTTGTAACTGCGATATGAAGGACTGACTAACAGGATTTCCATTTTAATAAGGTCATGCTGTACTTGCTAACACAGTAACTGAAGAAAGAATTCCTTTAGCTCTAAATCATGAGACAAAGTGTCTTAATTTTATAATGTAACAATTAACCTGGAACAAACACTACAAAAAGGCTTTTGATGCCATGCAGTGACATATTTGTAATGCTCTCTTGCGTGTTTTAGCTGCCTAAGAAAACTGGTATTCAAGCACCATATTTCCACACTAAGCACAAATCACTTTTCTTAAGTATACCACTCCTTAAGGAGGTATTAAATTTTGAAGAATTGATTAGATTATAAACAGAAATATAATAAAAACTGTATAAATAAATACGCAATGTGAACTTTTGAAAGAGCTGACATAAGATGAAGACCAACTCTGTTATATTTGTCCATGTTCTCTTTTGCACAAAGGACATAGCTGTATTTGGTATTTCATGGTAATGTAAGACATCATAGCCCCATAAACGGCACACCATAATAGCCTGTGTATTTGCTTCAGATCAAAACACCAACCTAAACCTATTCTAAGGACTGAAAAAAGACTCATCACTTCTGGCTGCCCAAAATCTGACATTCCAGATTTTAAAAAAGAGCTTATGCTAACGAGGCAGGCTATGCCCCCAGAGAGACCAGACACACTCATGTAAGAGCTGGTATGTGTGGGACAATGGACAACTACGGCTTCTCCACAGAGCTATAGGGGCTAAAAGCCAGCATAATTGAAGAGACACGCATGCAACAATATTGTGAGCATTAACTTTCCTTTATCCTTCCCAGACTTCTTAGATGTTACTCATAAGATTAGCCGTATTTTGGACAAATCCCGTTCAGTCCCCTGCAGCCTTTAATATTCACTGTTGGCATTATTCTGTAAGCCTTAAGATACTGCTCTTCATGAGGGGAGGATTAAAACAAAGGAGAAACACATTCAGGATACAGAAAGCATCGTGAATCACACTCCCATGCCTATCTTTGAAGCACTGAGGATTTGCAGAACATTGAGCAGCCACACAAATTTTCATGAACGATGAATAACACTAGCTTCTGAAATATTAGCAAATGAAAATGTAAACTGTTTATGAACACATTTTCTTACAGTTTCTACTTCATTCATTTTGAAGCCTCAAATTTCTAAGAAGGAAGACATGATATTCTACTAATTAAGCCAGCCCTATGGGATTATGTCCATTGAAACTAAATAGCATTTATTTGCTTCATTACTCATCTGTAATAACATAACGTAGCTTTGGAGCTTACAATGCATTTATGAACTCTTATACAAAAGTACCGATTCCCAAATTCGCAAATTGAAGGTGTCATAGAAACCAAATTCATTTTTGTGACAGCAAATACACAATGCAGAGAGTTAAATTACTAAGTGAGATCAAAAGTACTACTGAATGCAGTGAAGCAAACCTCTTCAGGTTGGAGAGGTTCTCAGAAGAACAAACGCTGCACAAACACCCATAGGGCAGGTCCCCTGATGAGGTCAGTTAGAAACAGCTACTTTATTACACGTGCATTTATCAAATATTTTGGTTTGGGATTTTTGCAAGTGAATTTACACCTCCAATCTTCACTGTAAAGCTCCAAGCTAAAAGAAACAATAATAAATTAAAAAAAAAAAAAAAGTCCAATCAATTTACCAACTTTATCTGCATGTTTATATAATGCCACTAAGGTTTCTTGATTTGGATAAAAACCCTTCAATCCAGTCATACAGTGGATTGAGGAAACGTGCTCTATTTGATGAACACTGAAAATACATCTCTTAGTATGGTATGTTTACATCTTGAAGAAACCAGGAAACAAGTTTGTTTTGTATGTCCTTTTATGTATATTCAGCTTGCAAGAAGGAAGAGTAAGGTAAAAGGCTGTTTTGGAGGAAGTTGAAAGGACTCTAGGTAACAGGGAGATCTAACTTCAGTATAGTTCTTTGATGGCAAGAAGAAGCTCAAGCAAGAGAACGAACGTGACTGCAGCACTTCAGTTGTTCTTGATTACCTTAAACTTTGTCCTTTCACAACTAAGAGAAGTCTTTCTGGTTGTTTTGTCTCATCGCACATTTCAGTGAACAACTTTCAGAGGGCCAAGTTCTGTGTAGTAAACAAACCACTGCGTGGCATGATCAGCAAATCAACACCTGAATTTGGTAAACTCACAAACAAAATACAGTGACAGTCAGCTCAGCACAATCCCAATGAAAGCCATTAAAACTTTCTGCAGAATTATAATATTTTTAGCAAGGAAGACTGTAAAAAAAATGTTTAAAACAAAGGAATGATTCAACTATTTGGTTTCAAATGTTGTTTCATTGCACTAATTGCCTTCAAAGCCGCAACAGTTCAAACTTTCCCCCAACAAGCTACAGCAATTTCCAGCATGTTGCTTGTAACGGTGAGACTGGAAGATAAATGAAATAGGTTTGTAAACTACCAAGTTTTCTGTCACCCAGAGCAAAACTTTCGAGCAAGCACATTTGCATAATAGTAATGCAAATATTAGCCAGGTTTCTCCCACTGAAGTTCCTATTGGCAATTCTGTGCGTACTTCTCTGCAATCTTTTCATACACAGCCTAAGGACTCCAGCGAACTCTCTTTCCCTTCAAAGGCTTGTTAAGTATGTGATGAATAAATCTGTCACTTCCAATTCTGAACTTACTTTCTGCTTTGATTGCTGCAGGATCTAGTATCCATGGCAACTTTTCACCACTCAGAATCGATTAAAGAAGTGATCAGTTTATTTAAATAGCTGTGCTGATGGAAGTGATTGTTTTTTTTTCTGAAAGAGCAACCGTGACAGGTACTGTAAGTTTCCCTGACCAGTTAGTTTTCCCAACACACCAAGTAATGAATTCTCAAAGAGCACATTGTGGTCAGCTGAATGTTCAGTTCACTTCTCCTACCTAAAATAGTTCCCTAACTCAATACCCCTGTGGAACAGTATCTGCACTTTTGATTAATATACCCTACTCTTATTTAAACAGGGCACAGGCCTTGCTGAAGATCAAAGCTGCATTTGTTTCCAAACAAAAATAATTTTATTTATTTTGGCTTTTAGGACAGTACGATTTATTTACCAAAAGAAGAAGCTATCAAAAAGCTTTCAGTCAGACAAAGACAAACATTCAAACTGATTACCAATGGAGACCCAACTCATCAAGGCTGCACTGAAATCTCCATTACAAGTACTGGGACGTGAGGCAGAGAAATGCTCAAGTGCAAACTACTTCACAATAGGTTTAAAGCTCTACTGAACAACTTTATTCTGCACATTTGTCAAACTAATGATTTCCTAACTTCACATATTATATGTGATGGCTCTTGGGACTGAGCATTAAAGACCGTAAGCATCAGTTGGGATTTAGTGATTAGTGCAGTAACACATCTTGTAAAAATCCATAAAGGCATTTATTCAAAATCTAAGGAAATGCTTGGGGGGACGGAATCAAGTCTTTACACTTTGCACAATAAACGGGCAGGGAAAAGCTCAGTGGGCTTTACATGACAATGTATCTCAATGTGAAAACAGCATCCAGAGAAAAGCCCAACTTCAAAGTAAAAGCAAAGAGGCGGACTTCAACCATAACTGAAGTTATCTCACTTTGAAGACAGAAGCTTAATCTGCAGTCAATATTAATAATATTGATACTGACATGAAAAAAAACAGGACGCAAGCCACTTCAGTAACCCAGAGGAAGGGATTTGGTGCTGATTTCCTAGGTAGGAGCTCAGAACTCCAGGTGCAAGCTCATTCAAGTTGCAGCAACTCCTGCCAACTTCAGATGGGCGATAAATTAAACAAGCATAAGCATGAAGGAGTTGCAACTGAAACAGGATGCCTGACACTAAGCCATCTTCAAAGGATTTGACAGCTGAACAAAAAGTTAGAAATTGTCTGATAACCTCTACTGTACATCACCCTTCTGTGCACCCAAGCTTAGTATATATATACACAATGACACTAAGAGATCACTTAGAATATAACTAAGCTGTAAAAATAAATACTATTTTTGGTCTGAAAAGAGAAGCTTTTTTTTTTGTTTGTTTGTATGTGGATGTCACCTGCAGCTACTCTACAGTCACATTAAAGTATCAGGCTACTAAGGCTATGCTGAAATGTGCTGAAAATAACAGTACTGTGTTGTGAAGATTTTAAATCTCCCTAAAGTGAGAGGATATTGGAAAAAAAAAAAAAAAAGTGAAAAAATTAAAGTACATAATATATTAGAGAATGAATGAAGGTCAGGTGGAAAACAAAGGCTGAATAGGACCAAGTGCAGCCTACTGTAAAGCTCTCCCACAGGAAGACAGCTGATAAGAGGAATCCTACTTGTCTTTAGATTGATAGGCATTGAGGTTAGGGTATAACATGAAGTTGCCATTTATAAGGTGAAAACAGTCAGTGGACTCAGACATTGGTGAACATCATCACTTTGTTGCTCCTGAACAACTGGCTCTGCCTGATGGATAAGCATCAAAACCAGGCTGTTGACAGGAGAGGGCTGGGGGAATAGGATTCAGCTGGCTTCAGACCTCTGTACTTGAACCACAAGCAAATTATCAGACAGAAAGAGCAGACTTATCTGATTTTTTTTTTTTCTTGCATATGACCAATATCTCAGCATATTTTTCAATGTGGATTATCAGTTAGCTCTGACCTGGAACTCTTCTACATTAAAGACAGAGCTAAAAATGGTAGCTGAAATTCAAGCTCACTTTCTGAGCCATAATGAGTGTAAAGGGCTGTTAGCTGTACAAAGCTTCAGGAATATCAACACTTCCAGTTATTTCTTCTGGTGGCACTGAGGCTGACTGGTCTGTGATTTGCACTAGAACAGCAGCTCTTCCCTCTGCTGGCTACAGCGACTTGTTGGGTAGTGCAAGCTTATAAAGTACAGCACTGTAGTCACCCAAATCCAAATTAGGGAATGAATCCTCTGCCACATTTGTTGTCTCCTCTGAGAAATCTCTGAACAGAAGCAATAATACATCTCAGGGAAAATTACCTTGAATAGGACAATGACACTGTCAATACACAAACATAGACCAAAAAAAAGAAAAGAAAAAAAAAGAAAGCAAACAGAGATTACCTGAGGGACCTGCTTCTTTGTCTGCTTTGGCCATTTGTTGTCCCTGGGACTGCAAATACCTGACAGTTTGGGCAGTCTCGTTTAGGCAAAATTGACATTTTGATTATCTACTCCAAAAATCAAAGTTTTGCAAAACTTTTAGCGAAGAAAAGTACCAGAACTTAAAACACCCTCCATGGTTTTTTGCTGCTTGCCCAAATTGGTGGTTTTAGTGGGATTTTAAGACATTATAGAGATGTTAATCTTCTGAAAACATCCTCCTAGTTTCTACTGCTCAGATCAGACCTCAAAAGCTACAGAACATTAAACATGTGCTTCAGCAGCCACTTGCTGTTACACTACAGCTGCATAACATGGTATGATGACATCTGACTGGAAATGAAACATCTGGATGACAACGTTCTCATCGTTAGATTTTCTTAATTCCTTTTTCTAGGTCACTCATAAAGTAATGCCTTCCATTTGTTTCTATGGAAACTACAGTGGATACAAAGAGTACAATAACACTATTTGACAAAGCTCTCACCTACAAAACACTATTTTGCAACATAGTCACCATCATTTGCTATGCATTTTCACCATCAATCAGCAAGAGCCTGCATGCTGCAACTCACAAATCTGCACCAGCAGAGGTGACCCATTGTCACCACTGCTGAAATGCATCAGCCACCACCTCACTGAGCTCACATCCACTGTTTGCTCTCCATAAATGTTCAGCAAGGACAGATGAATGTCAGTGGGTGAAATTTCTTCCACATGGAGAATTCAGTGACACCTCTTTGCTTCATATGCACTTCTACATCACTTCCCCTTTCTTCAAGCTGCCCTCTGCTACCATCTGCCACACAGAAAAAAAAAAATGGAACATTGATGGGAAGGTTCAACTCTACTGCCATACTACCAACATTACCTCTGATGTCGTGGGCTAAAATAATAAAACAGAAAGCATTCAGAGCAGCCCTTCATTACTGCTGCTAAAAGACCATGTTGGTCAGTAAATGCAAGTTATTTCATTTTCTTCACTCTTAAGTGCCTGTAATTTAAATGTCCCTGTGTGGTCAACTGCCAAATTACCCACCCTTCTCCCCCAGATTCAGACACCATACACTAAGTCATCAATACCACAAACTGAAAAGTAAGTCCTGACTGAACAGCAATAGTTGCAAAGTAAAACAAACTTGGAAACCACAAAACAGTGGAAAAGAAACCGCTAGACCTAGTACATATCCTGTCCAAAGTGCAAGATATATTAGCATACATAACACCCATATTACTCAGTTATGTTTTCCAAGAACTCTATATGCTTTTTCAAATTATGTTTCCCAAGTTTCTATATACTACAAATGAGTTCAGGGCATTCTGGCTTTATGTTTGTTCGCTTCTTTTTCCCTCCCAGACTTTCACTTGGCTTGTTTTAAATTAAATGTTTGCAGAACATGCTTGTCATTATGCCAGTCTACCTGCATTAAACATACAGCATCACTGATGACATGATCACCTTCATACTGGGAAGATAACTGAGTTTGTTTCTAGCTTATACTGAGCTTTACCTGTGAAAAAAGCTAATATCCCAGAGACTTGACCCCCACAGCATAAAAGCACGTACTAGCTTAATTGGAGTTTCAAACAAATTCTGAAGCCCACAAGAAACTTCTCACATATTAGCTTTGCTCTAACAACATTAATATTCTATACATTTTTGATAGCAAATTTTCTTCTCTGATAGGATTGTGAAAGATGAGATCTAATTTCTGTGTAATGGTACGTATTCAGGTCAATACAACCCAAGGAGAATTTGGGACCATTACATCTGGTTTCTGTGTGCAGCTGTCCAGAGATCCTGAGTGTGTAACAGGGAGTTAACCTTTACAGCTGAGGCTATGTGAGCTCCTAGTCTTCCCTGCTGATAGGGGCTCTTAAAACATCATAGAGAACAGAAGCCTATAACTAGCAAAAAACTGTAGCACAACACTTTACTGGGTCCGTAAAGCAGTCATAGAGCAGGTACTATATACATGATCAAAAATATTATCTGCCAAATGTTCTACTTAAGATAAATTCCCAGCTTTCATGAAAACAAAAAAGTAGGAGCCAATTACTCAGGAAAATGCTACCCAGAATGAGACAAAATTTCTTTAATACATAACAACATCCTGCAATGAACGTTTTAAATAAGACTGGAGGACAAGATAACAGAGTTAATGAGGAGTCTTCTCTTTGTAACCCAGTCCGTAAGAGCCACAAGGCAGAACCTGACTGTTCCTCTCAGTATACAACACAATGGTAAATCCAGTGTTAACACAATAATATTCAGTAATTTCAGATTACACGTACACTTCTGCAGCCTACCAGAAACATAGGTAGAATTTTTTTCCATTTGGAAAAAGGTTAAACTGAAACACAAAGTGATCTAGGTAGTGAATGGGTGACAGAGAGAATGCTTTAATTCTTTTTTTTTTTTTAATTATTATTCTTGCTTTGCTTGTTTGGGTTTTGTTGTTGGTGGATTTTTTTGCTTGGTTGGTTTTCGAGGTTGCCTTTCTTTGTTTGATAAGGACTGAGGACAAGAACAGGAGTTCTAAGTCCAAATGCTTTCCATATTCTGAGGATATTGAAAGAACAACAAAAAAAAAAATAATAACGGCAGGAAGAAACAAGATGAAAACATAAACAACACAAATAATTTGAGTTTATGGGAAATGGAAGTTACTGCTTAAAGGTATATCAAAGCTGCTTGAGTTAGCTTGTGCTACTCCAAATTTAGCAAATTTAATATCAGCCTTCACAGCTTTACAGCTTTCAACTATTTAATAGCCTAGGTGTTAATTAGCTATTAATGAAAAAGAAAAAACCTCTTGAGGTGGCTTCCTACCCTTGCTACTGTCAATGAAGCTATGCTTTCACCTGGCAAATGGACGCAACCGCAAATTCCTTATGCGCTGGAAATAGTCTTCACATCTAACATACCACAAAGTTTTGGCACATATGCTATTGGCTTCAGAAAATTAAAGATTAAGACTTTACACATGGAACTTGTTGCAAACCAACATAAATATTGTACCTACTTGATGAGATCAGATGAAACAAAGCTCAGAGCCTGGGGTACTGCAAGTGTTTTAGTACTTTGAAAAAACACGTATACATACGTGGCTGCCTGTTTTTTGAGCTAGTTTAAAAGCCAGGGTAATGGCATGGAAAAAACTTACATTAAGAAATGTTTGTTGACCTAAGAGAAGGCACAGACCATTTTATGGGCTATTCAAAACCAAATCCGCCAGCAGGTTGGAAGTGTGTTGGTGTAAGACAAGCTGCAAATATTCAGTTTTATTGAAAGTAATTGCAAATGACACTACACACAATTATCTCAAATTCTTGGGTTGTTGTTTGAACTGAAAACCATGTTTTATGGAAGGCATATTCATAATTTTGTTCTCAGACAGCACAGAGTTAATTTTATACAACGCTATGAACTGAACAAACAGTAAAATCCTACATTACCTCCTGGCCTTCGCAATTCTACTTAACAAAACATCTGAGAGTGGGATTTAGGAGGAACAAGAGGAAGAAGAAATATTCCTAAAAGTACTTTGTACATATAGGCAGCAATTTGTGGCTCCATGTCAAGGTCTTTTGCTTCCACTTGCTAGAACAACTGAAACCCCATAACAACAAAGGTTTTGGGGTCACGCAACCTCTACTCTAGCTGTGGAACATAAGGACCTTCATAACTCTGGCTGTTTCTACCTTACTAAGAAGCCAACGTGCTAAATTTAAACTTACAAGTTATTGGAACAACTGGTCTAACCCAATAAGTTGTACAAAAATATGTCCAACTTACTACAATTGTAGTCTTAATTACTCTAATTCTAATTGGGCTTATCAGCAGCTGTACCCAAGACTTTTCCTGTTTATACTGCTCCAAGCCCTCTGACCACAAAGACTTCAGCAGTTTGCACCTATTTGGTGGTAAACTGGACTCAGAAATTATACCTGAGACTAAAAGAAGAGTTTAACCCTCAGCACTGATTCATTCCTCCCTTGTTCTTAATAATAGAACTATAAAATACGTTTATTCCCAAGTTAATAACATTGACATAATTGATATATTTCCTGCTTATTTCACTTTCCAGTACTTCTTTTTAATCAATCAACATTTCACAATTTCACATACTTTTTTTTTTGTTTATTTCAAATTTTCATTGTTACCTAAAATACCTTTATATATTGCTTCCATCTTAT
Source organism: Callipepla californica brunnescens (assembly GCA_023055505.1). Lineage (NCBI taxonomy): Eukaryota > Metazoa > Chordata > Aves > Galliformes > Odontophoridae > Callipepla > Callipepla californica. The sequence continues at coordinate 6,475,977 of JALIRH010000008.1, read as the reverse complement.
GGATTTCTTGAAAGTAATACTCAAAATGTAAAAGAGATATTCTGTCACAGATATTCTGTCATCCTGTAAAAAGCTTCAACAGTCAGTAATGAAACTTCAAAGTAGCAGTTACATTATAATACCAATAAAACAGAGATCAGTAAATTCTCAATACTTTTACTGGGTAGTTAAGGACCTATAACCTTCCAAAGGTTCTAAGTGGTAAATGAGTTTAAAGTTACATACTACATTTTTAAACATTCTCCATTACTAATAAGTCTGTCTGAGTAATCATTTAAATATTCCCATAACTCATTAAGTCCTAAAGAAAAAAAATAAAAATGAAAATGTCCAGCTTCTATGTACTTCTAAGGAAATTAAAAGGATAGTTCCCTAAAATTAAACAAGCAAAAGAAACAAAAACATAAAACCTGTTAACAGCTCCCCTTCTTTTAAATTGTCATAAAGAATAATTTTCAACAAGAACAAAACCATATCAAGGCTTTTCCTGAAAGTCTGATGGATCCAAAGTTCATATTTCCTTGCAGGGAGGGTGTGCAGAGAGCAAAATAAAAAGCTGCAGTTTAAGCTATCAACAACAGCAAGTCTGGATATCATCAAGGTCAGTATTAGGCTAATCAAAAAAGTTAGGACTTAAAAATATTTGACAGAAGGAACACTTGTGCGCCTCATATTAAATCCAAACTTCCAGAACAGGGTTTGGGTTGTTCATGGTCAAAATGAAATACACAGGATTACTTATCATAGAAAGCTGTAAATTCTCAACGTATAAAATTCCTTGCTATAGTTATAGTGAATTTCCCTGAGCCCATATCCACCTTAACGTTCCAGAGTCTCCTATGGTAGGAAGTTACCACAGACTCAATTTTTGAGGGAGAGAGAACAGTTTCCACAAACTTCTAGGACCTGCTTGCTTGGTCAAAGAACAAGAGCTAAAGTCATCAGACCCTGACACAGTACAGACAGCAGATCAGTGCTATCATGCCAGTGGAGCATGCATCTCAGACCTCAATTAGCAACGTTTTCCTTCTAACAGGCATAATGCACACCTGAATTTCAGTTGCTCATAGGAAAAATACATAATACCTTTTCAGCAAACATATTCACTGCACACATTTCCTCAAATATTTTCCCCTTCAGATTTTATTTTTCCCTTTATAGTACTTAATACTTCCTCACACATTCAAAAAAAAAAAAAAAACAACAAAAAATGCAACCAACCACCAACCTCAAAAACAAATATTTTTTAAACAGACACTAGATAAAGTCTTATGGAAAAAAATGGTCCCCAAATTCTCTAAACTACAAAAAGGAGAAAGGAGAAGGAGAAAGATAGCTCTGGAAATACGATACTACAATGGCAAAATGTGCAATCAAATTTAAAAGCATTCACTGTGGATCAACAGTGAAATAGAAAAAACAGGTATATGAGCAGATGTTTTACATCACTGCTTTTAATTACATAAAAGACTTTACATTCCACATCAGCTGGCACAGAATCACTCACTGGGCAGCCTCTTGTGTTCTGCTTTCTCTTAGAGGTGAGCTACAAAGCTAAAGTGAAAATCAAGCTCATTTTAGATGTGTGAGCTACATTCCCTCCTCCCCCATAACAAATGCTTTTCAGCTAGCCTCATACAGGCAGCGGTAACGCACACTCCAGCTCTCATCTAATTTTGTGAACGTATTTCCCAGCATACTAAGAAGTAAATTACCTCTTCCCTCAGAAGTGTAGCTGGTAACTAAGCTGGGCATATTCTCCACACTGAGTTTCAAGGGGCTGCTACTCCTCACTTCTTCCCTCTGTGCCCAAATAATCTAGAGGGCCTGCAATATGAGCATCATGGCTATGAGCATGAGTTTTGCTGGCTATGGCTCTGAAACACATTACAATAACAGCTAGTACTACGTAATAGAATATCTTTGCATCAAAATTATAACTTTTGAAAGTATTTTCACCAAACCTTGAACGCTTAAAGATTCTCAAGCTCTTTTGTTTTGCAGCTCACATTATAAGCAAATATAGAAACACAAGCCTGTAAAAACATACACATTCAAAACATTTAAGATATAAAAAGAAGCTCTAAGTGAAGTGACAAAATGGAAAATTGCATAACCTGCAGGCAGGATCGCAATAAGCTCACTATCCTTTGCCATTTCAATAGCTATTTCCACTAATAATCTGTCTATCAAGTTCCACTGATAAACAGTTGGAGCACTGGCTTTCAATTTTACTCTTTTTTATAAACATGCAAACCATCACTGATTAGAGCATGTAGCTACTTACAACACACATTCAATTTATCAGCATCTTCGATGCGATTTCACACATGTAACGTCAGTAACAATCTGCATTGGAACCAGACTCCCCACCCTTCAAAGTACCACTTATTTTCTTCATTTTCTTCCGAGTGTAAAGTATAATGAGTTCCTTGTGGGAAGTTTGGCAGATCTATAATGTTTAAAAATAAAGACTGTGTAATTCATTAACAAGCAGGCTGCTATAAATTTTGCCCTTGACACTAATTCACACTCAAAGCCTAATACATCTCTTAGTTCTATCGTTATGACTGATCTCAGTTCAGATATTCCACACTACTCAAAAATGGACCCTTTCAGAGTGTCGCGTATGTACAGAAGATAATTATTCAGAACCCAGACCTAGTGTCTGGTCCTGAAGGAAAGGGCTCATTCTCATCACAGCAGCTGAGAAGGAAAGGGCTGCTCTCACACAGTCGAATTTCCATGTGATTCATGAGAATGAAACAAAATTTTCTGGAGGATTTTACGCAGACAAAGTAAGAACACTCATCCCCCAAAAGCTTTTATCCCAGATGTAGGTCACTTGTATATAAGATGTTCAAATCTTCAAATGTGGAGCCTAAACCCAATACTCTAGACCATCAAACCAGATGTCTGGATAAAAGACTCATCAGAACTTCCAGAACACATCACCGCCATTTTGCTTGGAAAGCAGTTCCCTCTGCTCAGGTTAACATAATGCTGGACTGGAGGTGATCACAAGAAATTCACTCTCCAGTACTGCTGGTAAAGAATGTTTGATAAGGTGCACTACCAGCATGCTTCGTAATGTGCAAGCTAGACATAAAATATCACTTGAGTGATTTTACTAGCAAATGAAAATCTAACTCCTCCCATAAATATAGTGATTGAAATAGACAGGGTCCATTGATACATCTATCTTACGCCAGAGCTGTTGTGAAGATACGCCTTCAGAATGGATGGCAGAAGTTTTCATTCTGGGCTGAAACTAAGGATTTCTGCCTTACAAACATTCACAATTTTGTGGTCACATTGAAATCAAGCTCTTTTTGTTGTCGTTCAAGGTAAATATCCTAAAAGACACCTCGAATAAGATACAAAACATATCACCTATTCAACTTGTAAAAGCAAATTCTTAGAACAAAACTGATTTCTGTATGATATGCCCACGTCTTCCAAATTTTAGGAGATCTCACATACACTAAACTGTGCTGAAAGAAGTTTTGTAGTTACTCAGTTACTACTAGTCTTGAATAAAAAGCAAAAGGGGGCCTTCAACATACGACATTTATATCACAATATACTAATTAAAGCAGGATAGAAACAGAACTGAAGATTTACCCTGCTGTTCAGATTCAGAGTTTACAACAGCTGCTCTGTTGTTTTACTTTCAAGGACAGCCAAATACTATGTGCCTATGTTTTATTAGGATTTCAGCAGCTTCTACTACCTCCTGTTCATTCAGTCTGAAGATAGAGTTCTGCTTAATCTAGTTCGTGAGAAAAACAAATATCTTATGGATGGGAAAAAAACATCAAAGAAAAAGCAGAGATGTTTGAAATCATGTGGAAATGGAAGGTAGCCATCTTCATAAGATGAAATAAGGACATAAACATAGAAAAGGGAAGGGTAAAAGAACAACTTTCCTTTGACTTTACCTCACATAAATGTAGATTCTTTCTACCAGCAAAATCATTTACATGGAACATTTGGATACTTCAAAAAATAATACAATCTATTTTGCTCTTCAAACAGAAACAATTTGATTTCTGGCTGAAATATTCTTTTACAAAGCAATTTCATTGGAATTCTTCTTTGAGAAGTATTTAGAATTGTTGCAATTTTCTTCTGAAACAGAAGGAAAATTAAATCCAAAATGATGAAACAGTGATTAAACAAATACTGTCTTAAATGATATCTACCTTCCACTCAGCTTTTCCAGCACAATAATTACTAGCCCTTTAAAAACATTAAAGAGTTATGCAACTGTTGTCACTTCACTATCAGTCATCGCAGATGGCAGAAGCAGGTAGAAGGGATTGGTTATATATTTATTAAAAGTTATGTTTTCTAAATACGTAGGCTCTCTTCCTGATAAGATTTTACTTGACAATGAAAATGGTCAGATGTGGTGAATCTATGCTTGAAATGAAGTTTACCAACACAGCCATGCAAGCGTCTTCACCACGAGATCTGTTCCAGTAAGGTCATGATTATTAGTGATTCTGCAGGCCTCATTCTTCCCAAGATAACTCTATTAAAGTGAATGGATATATCTTGCCTTATGTGTTTTAACCTCTAGAGAATATGCTGCCAGTGAGGCTAAACAGATGAGCAGATCAGTGTATCACACTTTAAAAAGATGAATGAAACACTTGGGATTTAGCGAGGTATTTATCAGATAAATTCCTCTAAGAATGGAGGTTTCAGATTGCTTTTATGGTGCATTTTACTGATGGTATCTGGCAAGCTCCCCAGGTATAGCAGCATGCATCAGGGAATGGTCTAATAAGCTACTATTTTAAATGGCTCACTGTAAACATCCCATTGCACATAAACGCTATTCCACAGAGTATTAGGTGGATAAGAGTGATTGAACCTCTAATGTAATTATTCTCACTGAAAGACAATAGTTGATTTTTTCATTTCTTCCTTTTGCTTCAAAGCTTTCAATAAAAGTTGTTGCAGCATTGTCAAAGCACTTCACACTTCACATCTGAATGTAATTATAGCATTCAAAGAGAAGTCATGCAACACTGATTACACTTGGGTTTACAATTCCAAACTGCTTTATGAAAGCAAACCAAACAAACACAAACAAAGCTCATATGTCTTACAGTCTCCATAAGCAGATTCATCCAGGAGAGAACTGAAGTTTAATTTAGGAATATTCTATGATAACAGGAAGCTCCTGTTAGAGAGGTATCACAGTCCTTGTTGCCACTAATAACAAAGCACTTGCCCAAACCCACCCCGATTCGTTTCCCTCCATACAATCTATTAAAAAAATAAGTAGGAATATATGGAAATCTGCCCTAAGAATTATGATTATTCTAACTTCCATGCACTGAATCATGCTAAAAGATCAACATCCCTTCTCCCCAGAATTAAAATAACCACTGTTTTAAAAACAATCACTACAAAATGGGAGAATAATCAACAAGTCATACGATATCAGACAAAAGATACCATCTGAAAACTGAGGTGACACTCAGAAAATAAATCACACTTTCATATTTGAGATGAGGTTGAATCTCCTGTACTATTACACCATATACAGCAGAAAGTCTTTCCAGAATCTCAGCCTAAACTGGTGTTTCTTCCAGCTCTCCATTCAAACACAGGAACAATGCAGAGATAGATATGCTTGTCCTCAATGTTGTTATTCATGAAAAGTAATTCTAAAGCCATAAAAGCCACAGGAAGTCTTTAAAATACACAGAATATGATATTATGCACACATCAGACTGAAAGCATGATGCCACAGCCAAAGTTGTTTGGCTAAGCCTGACTGTGGAAAAATATAAACACCAGGAGAAAATCCAGAGAAAACCCTCTGTAAAGATATCTCTGTAAAGAGACGGTAACCAGATGCAAAAACTGCTGCTTCCATGGACTGCACAGCCTTCCCCTTCCAAGTGTGAAAGCATGGAGGCACTATGGAGAAACATTTTCTTAAAAAACAAGGGATGATCACCCAGGCTCCGGCTACCACAAACAGCTTTATGAATACAACACCTCTTAATTCACCCAAATCTTTACGCTCCATAATAGTTTCATTGAAAATGAAGGTGTAATCTAGAGCCCATTAAAGCTTCTTTTTAAACCTAATGGATTTTACATCAGGCACCTGGAACTTCTTCAAACAGTTGGGTAGATCATTACAACTGCATTATCAACACATTTAATTTTAGTTGCTCTATATTTCAAGTCCTCCCCTTACTCTTACGTATTAGAAAAGTCCAGTAGACAATTAGACGTGATACCAGAATCAAAGAGCATTTCTTTTCCATAAATAAATAAATAAATACATAAATAAATAAGGTCAGGTTTGTTCTAATGCAGGAATTTAAGCTATGAAAAAAAGAGAATAAAAACACCTAAATTCAGAAGACTCACAGATGTGTCCTCCTCTCTCTCATAGCTCTCCCTCTATCCTCATATCCCACAAAGATTTTTCTCTCAATGTTTCAAAAGACATGTTTCTCACATTCAGCGATCCTTATTGCTTTTATTCATAACTTTTACAGAGTTTTCTTCAAGTACTCACATTCCCAGGCTCTGGCAATACCACCTAACCCCATCTCTGACTATTATCTAAAGCAGCAAACATCAACCCAGTCCAAAAGCAGTTCCTGACCTGATCTAGTAATCCCCAGTTTACTGGGGAGCAAGAGATTCATAGATTCATAGATTCATAGATTCATAGATTCATAGATACATTAGGTTGGAAAGGACCTACAAGATCATCTAGTCCAACCTTCCTCACACCACCATCCCTACCCACCAAGCTACTAAATCAAATCCCTCAGCACCTCATCTAAACGCTTCTTGAACAGCGCTAGGCACGGTGCCTCAACCACCTCCCTAGGCAGGCCATTCCAGTGCCGGACCACTCTCTCAGAGAAAAAATTTTTCCTCAAGTCTAATCTAAATCTTCCCCGGCACAACTTGTGGCCATTCCCTCTCGTCCTGTCATTAGTTACCTGGGAGAAGAGGCCGACCCCCTCCTTACCACAGCCTCCCTTCAGGAAGTGGTAGAGTGCAATGAGGTCTCCTCTGAGCCTCCTTTTCCCCAAACTAAACAATCCCAGCTCCTTCAGCCGCTCCTCGTAAGACCTGTGCTCCAGACCCCTCACCAGTTTTGTTGCCCTTCTCTGAACACGCTCCAGGGCCTCGATGTCTCTCTTGTAGTGAGGGGCCCAAAACTGAACACAGTACTCGAGGTGCGGCCGCACCAGAGCTGAGTACAGGGGGATGATCACCTCCCTGCTCCTGCTGGCCACACTATTCCTAATAAAGAGACAACTACCTCCAACAGCAAAAGAGGTAGAGACAGCAGAATGTGGCTTCTTGCTGTCACTGAATCCTGAATTGCCACAGGACTGGAGACTCTGTGTCTTGCACAGTGGCTGACCAGCTTTTTGTCCTGGAGTAGGCATTATTTACTAGATTCTGCAGAGTTTCTAATTTAAGAAAGAGAAATACAGCATGACTCATGGCTATTTGAAGGTTACTGATCCCTGGGATAGCACTACTGTTAGGGAGATTCCCTGGATTACTTCAAGAGGCACACCCCTACACATACAGATTATTTCACATTTTTTATTGCTCATCTACCATTTTTACACTGTATTTGAACTCTGCATATTATTAGGGATTATTTTCTCAGTATGTACCATTAGAATTTGTCTAAATTCTAACATAAAACTCAAGCAGGTCCACAGCCTTCATGCTTCAGAATAAGTCAGGTATTAAGTTTACATATACAGCATTCAGTACAGCACATTTGAACTTCAACTTAACATGGGTGTCCACAGCTATGTTTTCACACATCTACTCTGATAGAAGTTTACAGCTTACACTTTATTACATCTATTTACGGCCATTTCTTAGAACAGCTTGTACAAATTCTCAGGCAAATTGATTTCCAAATGGCATTCTACAGGATACACTGATTGACACAGTCTTGAATAAAACTAAGCAGAAAAAAAACCCCACAAAAATGATAAGGAAGTCTGATTACCAGATTTCATCCCTGACATCTCAAGACTCAGAAGTTGGTCTTGACTGCCAGAGGCAAGTACAGTGACTTGCATACAGCAGAGACCAAGCCACTACAGACATAAAAATTTGAAACTGTGGTAAAAACACACACAAAAAAACCAACAAATCCTTAAGTTCATTTTTCAACCAATTATTTCCATACATCTCCACCTGAATTGAGAAAAACAACCTACAAGTAAAGACAGAGTGGAATACCTTTTCACAAACATTGCTTTGAATTTTTACTAATTCCCTGAGACAGGGTGGACTTTCTTCTAGACAGAATTCTGCAGACTTAGTTACAGTTTATGACAAGGTAGTTGTGCTTAAAGTAATGCTGCACATTATTAACATACACTGGCATTCTTTTGTTGTTTGAGTTAATTTTCAGTTAATTTACAAACAGAGCTCATTTTGTATTTTTAATCTGGGGGTGCACATCTTATTATGAAAATGGCTCGATTTAGAAAAGAAGTTCCATTTTCAAACACATCAAGAGGATGTGCTCTGCTAAAAATTCACCAGCCCAGAAAATAAAAGTTGTTTATAGGAAAAGGTCTCTACTTGGAGTCATTAAAATGTTCAAGCATTATGGACAAGATTCAATGGGGAAAAAAAAAACACAAAACAAATCAAGACATGAGAGTTTTGTGTACAGAGAACAGAAACCAGATATGCAGAGGACTGAGAATGATAAACTTATGCTTCTTCTGAATCCACATGTTTGGGGCTCACAAAACACTAACTTGTATGCAACACAAATATTAGGCATACCAAGTTTGAGCTTTTCATTTAGGTTTTATAACACTAAAAAAAAAAATTCTTAAGTGTTACATAAATTGTGCTATTCCCAGACACTAGTACCTGAGAACAGATGAGCCAAAATCCTCTGAAATAAATATAAAAAGAAATGACAAAACTACACATCTAGACTGTTTGACAGTGCTAGCATGCATTCATTAAGACTAAAATACACCATTTTGTTTCCTTAAAAAGTTTCAAGCTGCATAATAAAGATTGTTGTCTATCACTTTTCCAGTACAATACAGATTTGAAATATTATAAACTCCTTAAACAGTGGTTGAGTACATAGCAGAATTCTCATCTGATAAAAAATCTTCACTCTCGGTACTTCTGTGTCACCAAGAAAGCCACCTTGCACTCCATTTCTACACCCCCCCCCCTTGCTCCATTACCTCACATTCCAATTCCAAGATGAAATCTTTCGTTTCTTATTAGCTCGACAATACATGGCCCAGAGGAACAAGTTTCAAACTTCAGAGGTTGAAACCAAGCAATCATAGTTACATATTCATAATGGATATACCAGTAAGGAAGCAGGGAAACATCACAGAAACACTACTGCACTGGAACAGAAAGACTGCACTTCACTCACACCTGCACCACTAGCATTACAATCCTGGGATATGGGCAACACCTGCAGCTAACTTTCTCTTTGAGGCAAAAATGCTTTTAGCAGCTGCAACTCGATATCCTGATCAGCATATTTCAGTGGAAGCCATTCCCAGGCTGTGTGTTTCTGTTTGCATTACAACAGATCCTGAGAACTATGGAGACTTCTCTATCACCTTGCCCTGTTCTCTGAAACCCTTTGCAAGATCCAAATACACACTGTGGCACTTCTTACTCGTGTAGCTGAGCTTAAACACAAGACAGTACTCTCTTCTAGAATTCACATCAGATGTTACACAGAATGGTTAAGTCTGAGCTATTTGCTGGACTAGACTTTACTTAGCTTAGTTTACTTACTGTTTTAAACATCCAGTAGTCAAGTTATTAATTACCTATCCAATATTAATGTTTTAGCATTAAAATTATTTCCCTTTTTCTTAAGTACATAATAATTGCAGCATTCCTGTAAATCAGTAAATGCTGAAGATGTGAGGAACACGTTGTTATAGAAGTGTTAGGGAAGATAAACTCATCCTTTAAGTATGTGAGATGTCTACATTTGCTGTGAGTCTTACAATGAACCCCCCCCCCCAAAAAAAAACACATGATGAAGAGCGTATGAGTTTATCAGCCCTTTTCCCAGCGTCCATTCACATGGAAATCATCAATAAGTATTGATTACTTTGCTTTCAGCTTCTGTGGAAGTGATGTATTTTCATTCTATTGTTACATCGTCTTCATCTATGGCAGAAAGTATTCATGTTGGTAATAAAGACTATAGCGATGTAAAAAGAAATATCCCACTCAGTGCATCTACACTAACAGCTGAGAACAGCATAAAGCCCTGGCTGGTGGTTAAGGATTTAAAAAACAGAGAGACCCAGATACTAACACCCTCCTTCCATGAAATTTGTGTTCCAATATTTTGCACTGTGATGAGAAAGAAGTAGCTCAGCGAAACATCTTAAGTACTTTCTCCAGTCCTTTTATATAATCTGCACATTCACAGTAACTAACTGATTAATTGCAAATCACTGATGTAGGCAATCATTCAAGCACATGAAGCGAAGACCAGAATCAGGGCTAGAACTTCAGAACATCTGTTTCTCAATTATGGAGCTACTCAGTGAGAGTGCAACACTCATCTGCCTGTAAGGCACATGGCAGCAGAGGCTTATTTATAGTTGATCCTCAGGATGCTGTAATTTGTATCAAAGTATGTTCACACTGAATTACTCTTCAGCATGTATTTGAGATAACAAAAGTTTTCCCACCAATCCCCATACTATTTTAAGCTGTAGCTAATAGCAAGGATTTGTCCAAAAGGCAGTAGTCCCACATGGGATGAAACTTGATCTTTATGCAGCAGAAAAACACTTCTACATTTTTTCAAGGATTTTACACCAATACCACAAAGTGGAAATCTCATTCATTCATACTGATATATGAGTATCTCCTGACAATAAGAAGTGCATACAGTATTAGGAAACAATCAGATGCAATGCTTGCCTACTCTCCACCAAGTGCCCCTTTGCTTTTTCCTTCCATGCATCTTGCACACCTGGCAGCCAACTGCTAGTTTCACATAATTAGTCTAATCTCTACCAGCTACATTATCACCTGCTCTGTCTACAAATTCACAGCCCTCCCACCTCTTCCAGTTAGCAAGTTCTTACTTGTTCCTTTCTAGCATGGAGTTGAGAAACAAATTCCATTAACTCTTAAATTAACTCTTTCCTGAAACACTTTGCAGTTCACTGCTTCCAGGTTGTGCTTCCAAATAAAACAAATCCACAGCAAACGCTCATAACGTGATGAGATAAAATACTTTCTTTAGTGACCAAGTAACTTGTGCACTTTAATCTAGGATGTACCCAGTTCTATGCACACATTGCAAGCCTTTGTAATCCAATTTTCAAAGGTTATGAAAATTAAAATTAGATTACTTGAAATGTTCTTGTTAACCGGTTTATAACTGAGCTGTACAATGGAGCATCCCAAGGATACTAAGTTTTCTCCAGCAAAAAGTGATGTGATTGAATAAGGAAAAGATGCATCTGTTCATAATTTAAAGACTTGAAAGTTTTACAGAGATGTTTTTTCTAACTAAATTCCCAGGAAGTGTGTGATTCATATGCAATTTCAATGGGTGCAGTGACAGAAAGCAGCGTTGCACAACATCAAGAAAAATGAGTACAGATTGAGCAAACAGGTTTGTTTTGCCTAAGAATAATGACAGCGAATATAAGTCATCAAGTATGTGAAAGTCTGGTGCAAAGAGATATGAACAGTCTGTCTTTGTTTCAAAGTACACATAGTAGAGGGCTTAAGATGCAGAAAATAAAGATTCCACAAATCTGTGAAGGTTCAGCAAGAAGCAAAGCTAAAAGCAACTTCCAATTGGCAACAGCAATGAGCAAAGTACAGGTGGGGAAACTGGGAAGCTTCTATCACAGGGAGTTCTGGGGAAAGCCTAGAGGAATGTTTGTCTAGGACAGCCCTACATATAGAAGGACTCAGCCCAATATATGTACAGTGCAAACTGGAATTAGAAGCAGCAGTACACATTATGCTTGCAGACACTACTGCTGCAGTTCTAAGCCTCTCGCTTAGCTCAATCCTTGGGATAACCAGAGAGGTGGAAAAGCTTCAGGGAAATTCAGATCAAGTGTGCACCCGCTCATTTTCCCTTGCAGTTAGTTGTCAGGTGGGAAGTTGGTTTCTTTGGGTCTTGCAATTTGCACAGTCTGGAAAACAAACCTTTCATGAGGCTCTTCTGAAGTGAATCTTTCTGTCCAGATAACTAGATATTTTCCTGTTCCTTTCTCACACAACAAAAAGAGTGAATACCCAATAACAGGCAAACATAATTCTGAGGGAGAACATGTCCATTAGAACAGAGAGGTATTGAAACTAAAGAATACTAAAATTAAATGTGTCCATCTAGAAACTCAAATTGAGTGGTTTCTTGTTTGCTAGTTTTTAAAGCACATTTCAGACTGCCAACAGTTGTGAAATTCATATAAAGAAGCTCTTAATCTACTTATGTAAGTAATCTGTATTTACAAAGTCAGGGATTACGTATGTAATTGAAGTACATTCTGAATATAATTACAACAAAATAGGATTAGAATAAAGTGAATCTTTCTGGTGGTGGTGACATTTTTGGTGAGATGAGGTGATCTTAGGTGCCTGTTTTAAACACTTATCTCCAGAAATCTGCACTGAATACCTTAACCACATCCAGAAAATTTTTGATGATATCAAAACTTGAGACGAGTTTCTCCATAGCTAAGTCCAAGATAAATGACCTTATACAAGTCCTTACAAACATGCACATCCACTTCTTGCTCAAATAACCTAAGGCCCGTGCCCTGTACATGAAAGCCAAGGACTGGAAATCATTCACTCAAGTCACCAAGCCATGTTTCTTTCTGGATTATTTCCTACAAAATATCATCTCAGGTGCCATTCACTAAACCAAATTTGAGTATCTTTATGGGTAGCTTCCAGCTCTCCAAAATCTAACAAAAGTGCTTGAATACAATTAACTTACATTTTATTGATCTGAAAATAAAAAGTAAAGGCAAAAAAAAAAAAAAAAAACTCCTAAACTCCTAATGTTTAGCTCACTAGAATTATACCTAATATCAACATTCTACTTCCACCTGTAGTCAAATCACTATTCCAGCTAGAGAAAACAATCTTCAAAAAGACTGAGACTTGCTGATACTATAAAACCTGCCAGTTTTGGAGTACTTACTCTTGCATACTGCAGAGAAAATGAGCATACCTTACTTTGCCAAAAGAGCAACAAATAAAGATGTTGAGAATTTATTGCCATATTTCAAATACAAAACATGCAAATTAAGACAACAGTGTCATCTTTGTTTTTTTCACTTATAATCTTCAGCAAATATGGAAAAACCTATCTCATAGTCCTGGGTAGAAAATTCCTGAAACATTTTCCAGCGGTGCTTGCAAAGAGTTGACACTGACCTGCAGGGCCAGTTCTGAAATCCAGCAGCACTTGTCTAAACAAACAGTGCATACTCACTAGAATTCTTGTGCAAACAAGCTATAAATAGTACACCAGTGTTACAGATTTTGCATTTGTTCATCTCTTTAAACAAGCTTATCATATATGTATTTGAACTGAACCAGCTTTCAACCACACTTAAATTTCCATTACAGTTTGCAGTTTTATGAGATAAAATACCATGTTACTTATTGAATAAATAATATTAATAGAAGATTAAACTTTTCTTACAATAAGGGAATGAAAATGATCTGGATCGCTAAAACAGTTTTCCTTCAGTAGTTTACCTACCAATTTTGTCGATGCAGCCACTTGCTATCTTCGTTTTGAGCTTTTTGTGGTCTTGTTTTCTCCATTTTCATCTCTTCAGTGCCTGAAAAGAGAAAACATATCCCAGATAACTTATGCATTCTTAAACACTAAAGACTGTAACAGTCAGATCCTGACAAGAAAAACTTTCTCCTCAGCATTTACAATTATTCGGGTCCTAGTTCAGTTTACCATGGAACAAGGCACTAGACTGTAAATTCAGTGGTACGTCATAATTACCTTCTAAGGTATTGGATCAGGTATTTTAATCTACAGAGATGTGATCAGCTGCACCAAAATGTCTTTTCCTGCATGCTGAAAAGTTTTCCTAAAATCATAGAACTGTTCCAGCAATAACATCATTTTATTTGCTGACCTATAAGTTTTAGAGATCCCTAAAAGGTCCATGGCTCTCAAATTGCACAGAATCGCTCACTAAGACTACAGAGGATTTATTTTATTTTGTATAGTTTTTCCAGATTGCTAAATTGTAATATGTTCTCACATGCAGGAATCTAAAATCTTCTAAATCCATGTTAATTTTAAAAAACAAAGATAATAACTATGATTAATTTTTTTTTTCATTGCAAAATACTAAACTCCTATATAAATGACTGTGGGATAAAGACCTAAGGAGTTTATCTTGCCAGATGCTGATTTCAGCAGGAACAACACTGACACTCTCAAGAGAAACTTAACAGGAAAATTAATTTTCAGGGTTCAAAGTTATTTTCATAAGAGTGAACGACATTTTTGTGATGAATTTTGCATTTGGGCCTTGAATTTTGAGCAATTGGTAACAAATGCTTTACTTTGCATGATACAACACTCCCTGATCTGAAGTAACAAGTTTCCTATATGATTAGTCTTCGTAAATAACACTATGCATCCACTCTAAGTAAACTACCTCTATTCTAGTAGTTTCAAGTATTCCTACTTGTGCCGTGTTTACTGGAGTTTATATCTAATCAGATTTAAATTAATAAGGAAATGCTCTGTTTGAAATGCTATTTCTCTATACTTTTTGGAAGATGTTACAAGTAAGGTTTTATAAGGGGAACAGAAGATGAGCATGACCTTTGGAAAAAGCCCAGCAATTTTCCTCCTTCCTTGGAAAAGAGCTCCCTTTATATTTTCTTAGGATACAAATGTGTTAGTTTTACATGATGTTGGTCAAACTCTGAAGGTTATAAGGCCATACTTTGTTTATCTTCAGTTCTGATACTAAGCAGTTCGGAGACTGAAAAGCAGAAACCTGGATTTCAAGATTAGTATTTGAGATTCACAAACACAGTATTTGTGAACATGCCCTATGATTATTTAATAGCAGTAAATTACAAATGGATTAAAGTGGTCTGTAAATCATCATAAAATTTCAAGATTCTGAGGTCCACATCTAAGAGCAGAAAGAGTCCAGTTTTAGCCCCAATCCTATCTCATTTTCTAATTTGGAAATCCATGAGAATTGGCATTATTAAATACCAATTCAAGATACTACAGGAGTTCTGTAGACAATGCAAGAATAAACAGAAAACTCATCTGCTAAGGATTTTACCATTTTCTTCCTAGCTGCAAACTTGTTGTCTACATATACCTTAAGGGTCAAGCAGGCTGTATCCAAGCACATCAATGGTAGAAATATATCAGCTTCCTTCCTGGTGGAAGGAAAGTTGAAGCTACCTGTAAGAGTACTGTTTAGCAAACCTGACTCACAGTATGTACACAAGGAATATCCCTATTCAACACATATCAGTGGTCTCTGAACCAGAGCAGTTCGTGGACAGTTAGACCCTGCGCCTTTATTCCTGGTCCCGCACAACCCAATAATGTAGACGTACTCTATTGTCCTCCTTCAGAATGCTTTTCTATTGAGCAGCGTCCCAAACCCTTACAATCAAGAAACTTACATTTGATACACATAGAAGCCCGGGTCACGGAGCAAAAGTGCCAAATGCACAACTCATTGAAAGCATTTCAATAAAGCATCAGAACTGTCAGTCACTCTTAACATCCTTGCTCTCTCCTTTTTGATAAGGCTTATCTGATGGATGTAGTTCAAAATAGGCGGTCATCTCTCAAGGGACACTTCCTTCAAATCCACGAAAGCCAACAGGCACAGCTACATTCCAGCAGCCACGTGCTAAGTTGCTGGGCACTGAACTGAGTTGGTCTAGAAACTGCTTTAACAGGAACAATTAATTCCTTTAATAAAAGCAATTATCCTTTCAAAAGGACAACAAGTCTTGAAGATTTTATAAATGTCATATTTTTCCACTGAGTAACCAAAATATTTGCTGAAACTAGCAACTCTTTGGGTAGGATTGGATGAAATTCTCAGACAAAACTTTATAAAATAGAATAATTTGTTAAGTGACCAGCTCTCCAGAGAGTCTGATCAAGTTTTGAGATGAATCTGTTTGAAATTTAATAAAACTTCTCATTCTTTTCATTCTTAACATATCCCAAAACCTGAATGTCTTTAAAGGAAAACATTTGGTATTCTCAGCTACAGTTTTAGAGGAAAAAAGGCTACCATATTTCATACAGCTTGAAAATTCAGCTCTCTAGGTTTTCCTGAAAAATGTCTACGTAGAATTACTTGCAACAGCTGTAATTTTATTGCTAGCCACTGGAATAATGAATTTGGAGTCCAAAGAAATAAGAAAAAGATACTGACTAAAGCTAAATTTTAGCCCTTCTTTCTTTTAGACTTAGAGGCATATAATAAATAAGAACTAACTTGTAACTACATTTGACTTTCAGTTTTGTTGTACAGCGTTTCTATGACATTTTAAATGAGTGACAAAAAAAAATTAGCAAATCAAATACCTAATAGGCCACGTAAAGACACTAGAAAATCATAGCATACTGAAGTACAGATACTAAAATAATACAATTCTTCAGACAAATTTGTTGTATACAACTTAGTTTGGAAAATTAAGTGTATGACAGAAGTAGAACACGACAATGGATAAGGATGAATGGAAGGGCTGTGTCATTATGGAGATGGCAGCCTTGCCCTTGGTTTTAAGTTTCAGATGAGAATAGCTTCCAGAAAAATAAAACAAAATTCTGTTGGGGGGAAACAGGAAGGGAGCTAATAAAACCAGAGGGAAATTAAAACTTGGACTTTCTTATTTCACTACAAAAAAATTTAAGAGGTTTGCTTTTGGGACCAGAGTAACTATTTATGATCAAAGTCCCTGCTTTAAAAATAATACATATCCATAATTCAACATGCACCTCACTTTTGAATTCTCCCCCAGCAAAACTATTGCCAGGTTTGTTACTAGTTCATAACCTGAGGCCATAGCACAACCTGCTGTGTTCCACCATGTGGGGATCAAGATCGTGGTTTCCTTTCCAGCCTCTGATCAAGGGTGAGGCTTATAAGGAGGTTACCATGGTTCATCAGCTGTGCCATGGGTACTCACCTTCCCTCAAACAACTCCGAGCGAGGCTCAAAGCCGCTTTAACACCAACAGCCTCACTTGCCTCAGCTAAGAAAACACATTTATCAGCTAAGCTGCCATGAAGAAACTTGTTCTGTAATGCTCAGCTACTGTGGTGCTTAGTACCTGGAATGGAAATGTTACAACTCAAAATTCATCATGCTGGAGAAAATCAAAGTTTCCTATCAAGAAAATCTTTTTTCCAGTGACATTACTTCATTTACTAAGCCAAATAATCAGTTTACGGTAACCATAACAATTTGAAAATGAGGGTCAGCCACATTCAGAGGAAAATGAGTTCACTGACCCGACTAGTTGATTGAAGCATTCCCCCTTTCATGATGAGCATTAGTTTATTAGTACCTGAGTTTAGTTGAAACCAGATGCTTCTGGTTTTGTTTTTCTTTTTTTGGTTTTGTATTTTTATTTTATTTTTTGGAGGACAATCTCACTGTGATGGCTTTAGTGGCCTGTATTTCAGCCCTGGATACATACACAGCTCAAAAGTTGATTAAACTACAGATCAACTATAGTAAAACTGTTCATAACTCATAGTCTGCATTCCTTGCTGAGTGTGAGATTACATCACTCATTTGAGACACTGGAGATCATGATGTCCTCTTACGTTCATATCAGACTTCGACTGCCTCTACTGCATCTGACCTTCTTGATTGTTTACAACAGAAGTGGCCTTGTTAAAGGGGGTTTATTTCCTATCTTTGAGAGAAACTCTGAAATCACTTAAACCAGTATAAACCTGTCATAATTCTTTTACATTACTAGAGCCTACACATTTCTGTCTCCCTTATAGCACAGAGACAGAAATAAGTTAATGACACTTCAAAACAAAGCAAAGCAAATAAATAGCTTTAATTCCCAAATTCTAGACCATATCACATTCTAGGAAACTCTCCTATCCTCATTAGAAGTGACTAGACCTTTTGATGCTGCAGGACAAGCCATGAGATAAAGAAAACATACACAATTCCCTCCTTGCTGCTGTATGCTTGCTTCATGCTGATCAGAGAGGAAATGACAAACAGATGCCCCCATGACCCACTGTTCCCCTGAGGTGACCAATCCAAGTGTAACATGTGGTCACCTCATTTGGGAAGGAGCCAAAGCCTGTTCTCTTTAATTGGCCAAACAGTCCCCTACAGCTGCAACAGATTAGGGACAAATTCTCTTCAAATAAAGCTGCACTTTTTCTTCCCTCTCCTCTCCTCTGAATAGAAAGGAGGGTGAGCTGGGGAGAAATAATGCCTGAAGAAACATATGTGCATACGCATATGAGTAAAGTTAATAAAAGTGTCAAGTAGGCAAACAAAATACCATTTATTATTAAATGGCAATAAAAGCCCACACTGATGTGTATAAGGAATCAGGCAATGAAAGAGCACAAGAGAAGGTGGTAGTATCTCATGAATCATTACAATGGTTTGCTCTGATTTTCCACATCAGAATTGGTGGCTTTGTGGAGGCAGGAGGGGTGCAAACACTTGTAATTTCAAGTCCTAAGCCCTTTCTTTTAAATTCTGTGCTGAAAGAGCATAAAACCAGCATTGCTAGGCAAAAAAATTGCTGTAAAAAAAGAAGTCAAAATCCTGAGCACCATCTCAGAAGAACCTTCACTAAACAAAGCCAAACAGTGATGGCTATCAGCAGTTATTTTCAGGTGGGGAAAAGAAAAGGGATATTTTAAATAACATAAAGACACCTTCAGGGCAGAAGCAGGTTGTTCATTTATATAGAGATCCACTATTTGAGAAACTTCTGATGGAATGGCAATACTTGGCAGCAATTCAGCTGGCAAACAAGTGCTCAGCTATTCATTATATAATTTTCACAAAACAAAGCTCATCTTTCTAGACTTGCAGAAACTGAGTTTTAGTGTGGTCCACTTCTTTCTTCTCAAACACTCCTTAGTGTGCTTTTTCTTTCACTGCATACTTCGAACCTTGAGAGTGGATTATTAACATTTCAGGGAACACATGTAGAATGTACCAGGGACATATCCTGGGTCTGGCAAGCATATCAGCATCAACGTTTCTGGAGCCTCAAACAGATGCTGAACTGCTCTTGCTGAATACACTCCTCTGGATCTCCATAAAAATCCTGAATGTTTTTGGAGATCCTTACATAAAATCTGAAGTAACAAAGATTACTACTCCAACTGAAGGCAAAGGAAATGTTACCTTCCTTTACCTATCATTTATTAGGAGACCGAGCGCAACACCTCACATCCTGCACTGGATGACCATATATCTAATATCCTTTTAAACTATTTACTGAAAATAAAAGTAAAACACACTGCTTTTGCTGTGTGCATTGTTGTACTTTGATAAGAACTGTTATTTTGTTTCGGGTCTGATTTGATTGCCAAGTGCCCTCAGGATACATTAGGATATAGTCATTCCTCTACACATATTCATATTCTAAATGGCCAAAATGGTTACTCAACTGTAGAAAATATTTCAAGTAAAATATCTATATTTTCCACATCAAATTTGTTGATTACAGCTCCACAACACAGGATCAAACATTCATTAAAATAATTGGAGATGTTACTGTGCCTTTAAGAAACACAGTAATGTTTAAGAAAACGTTAAAAAAATCTGCAGATAAATTTGTTCATTTTACTGGGAAAGGAAGAATGCTAGTAAGAAAGTAGAAAGCTCTGAGGCCAAGAACAAACAGCTGTATATGGCTTAGCAACATGAATGTGTTCAGCTATCAGTAAGATTTGGAAGTGCTCGGAGCGATGGACTTCGCTTTAAGACCCTTTCCACTGCCAAAAGATTAGACAGAATGAGAATGATCTCTTTCCTTGGGGTATCGGTTCATTTAATCCTCCCAATTCTTATTGAATATTTAATTCATTTGTTTCAAAAAAAAAAAATAATAATAATTCTCAAGAAGGAGGGAATCAAAGTAAAGTGAAGGATTACCCAAGACATTGTGGAGAGAAGACCTTTTAGAAGACTTGCAATACTTTCAAGAAACCTGTCCAGATCCACTTGTCCACACAAAATTAATTTATAATTTATACAATGAAGGGAAAATAAATTATTCCCTTAGAATAACACATATATACCTATAAATATTATGCAGCTTCTTCAGCCTCAGTTCATAGACATTTAATGCATATTTATCACAAAAAAAACCACCAAAACACAATGTCTTGTATTACTAAATACAGGCTTTTTCTTGGGCAGCAAAATAGTTTTACAACAATTTTAAAATAGGATGCCAAACTGGTGGGAATGGGATGAACCTAGCACATGACCACATCATCCTCAGCTTTCTATTGCTCCATGGGCGGACAGAGGGAAAAGAAGGGCACTCTGTGCCGCAAACAATTGTTGCGATCATTCAGATATGATGAGATTGTCAGACAAAAGGCTTCTTCGTGTTGATTTTTCTGGTACTCAGCTAAAATTGAAGATGTTACACTGAGAAAAGTGGACACAAATTCTTTGGTGGCCGTATGTACATAAATCCTTCATCTTCCTTCCATAGTTACCAAGAAGTACTTGGTCATATATGGATTTATTTTAGTGTCAATTATTTCATTCTATATGACTACCAGCACTTTGTCATAGACAGAGCTACATCATCCAGTAGAAAATCAAAGGCAAAACCATAATAATAATAAAAAGGGACAATTCAAAAATATTCGAGGTTTTTCCTCTTTCTTTACTGCAGTTTGATACACAAACTGAATATTCAGCTTTGAAGCTGCAGTGACAATTCCCAGAAGTAAACTGGGGGTGCACTACCCTGTTAATCTTTTCAGTACATATCATGAATATGATCAAGTTTTTCCCATGTTGATATGCAGGTTCTGCAAGTTAAAAATAATGACACTTTGCCTCACTCATCTCTAACTTGTATTTTTCTTTTCCTTCAACAATGGCTACAAAATTCCTACTGTTCTTCCAGGACACAGATTAGATCAGTTTGGTCAAACCACAGGACAACAGAAGAACCAGCAGACTTCATCTGCATAGTGTTCTAGGAGACAGCATGAGCTTCATGTGTGCTCCACTTCACCTGCAGCAGCCACGCTTCCACAGTTGCAGAGGCAAAAGTAATACCCATTCATTACACTTGCTATGCCTATTTCTCATGCCTCATTCTTGGCTTCATGTGAAGCTTTTGCTATACTGTTGGGTCACAGTACTATAGATGATGACAGCACGATATGGATTTATTAGTGCAGAACAACAAGATCTTTTCTATAAAAGGTTATCTTGGCTACATTCTTGACCCAGTTTTCTGTATAAATAAAATCAAATTTATGCAAACAAAATATGTGCAGCCTCCTATTGAAAGCATTCTGAACTTTTTTTGTTGTTTTTGAATGTAATAAGCCACCTTTTTCCTGACATTATTGCATAAAATACACCTTTGTGAGTTAGTAATTTTGAATAACTATGAGAAAACTGACCTGTGTTCGTGGATTGGATTCTAGTTCTAGTTATTCATATACCACTCAAAAAGCAACAACAGTAACAACAAAAACTCCCATTAAAAAAAAATATGGGAACAAATAGGTGCAGAGATGGCTTTGTGGTACTTTTTGGTAAAATCCATCTTCAGAAGTCTGACAACATAGCACTGGATGTTAAGGAGCCTGTCATCATAAATCAACAAATATGCTATCGTGGTAATCAATACAGTCCTTACATTGCTATCAATAAATCAATAACACCAAGTCTGTGAAATTCCTGAGATGTTTTTTTGGCCTGCCTCATTTGATAGGAACGGTGTATAATAAATCCTGCTACAGAAGCGTTTGAATCCAGTTCTGTGCAAGCTGTGCCCAGGCACTTTCAGCAGGAGTCATGCAGGTCTCAGCCACATAGGCTAAGCCTCAAGGCAATGGCAGCTTTGCATTTCATTTTGGTAGAAGTTGTTATTCTTTCCTGGTCAGATCCGGCCATAGGCAGGTTACCCAGGTAATTAGGAGAAGGATAAGACAATAACCATTTTGTTAAAGCACAGTTAACAGACTGAATGGAAAAACCTGTTCACTGCAGTTATCTGTCTTATAAGAGCAACTCGAAGAAAGATCCCAGATAACGAATGCATTACAAGAAAACTGTATGTAAGAAAACAAGTGAATCCAACTGACCAAATCCTGTATCAGAACTAATACAATTCTATCATACCTTCTCAAATAACCTGAGGAATTCTGCCCAGTTCCTCTGGCTTTTACTGAAGCCATGTGCTTTAACACTCATCCTTGGAGCAGGTTACTCTGTCAGTGTGGTTTCTCACTGAAAACATGAGAAAAATCACTCTACAGAATGTCATCGCATCCTGCAGAGTTTACTAGTCTACAACATTATATGGCCATGAAATTTTGCAGTGAACTCTAGATCTATTACAGCTCTTGACATTTATCTAACTTGAATGCTTGAGGATACATGTTTGGTTTGATTTGTATCTGTTTCCAGCTAAATGGATCAATAAAACCTTTTTTTTCCTCCCAGTGATAGAGGGTCTACACTTGACATCTTCTTTTAAAGTTGGGCAGACAGTTTCACTCAAACTGCAATGCTCGCACCCTTCAATATCCTAGCAGTACTCAGCAGTTCTATTGTTAACTGATGGTTCAAATATCTAAAGAAAAAGAAAAAACAGGTTTAACATGCAGCTGTAAAAATTGCTTTGGGATGAACCTTGGCATGCTGAGCTGAGCCTCTCTTCATGCCTGGTCCCAGCTTCTCTAAAATTTGAATTTAGATCTATTCTGCCTTGAGATAGAAGAAGGAAAGCAAATAATGAAAATAACCTACTCCAGAACTAATAGGCATACACCAAGACATCAGATATCAGGTATGTGTTTTGACTATATATTAAAAAAAAA
The DNA here is from genome assembly GCA_023055505.1 of Callipepla californica brunnescens. Taxonomy (NCBI): domain Eukaryota; kingdom Metazoa; phylum Chordata; class Aves; order Galliformes; family Odontophoridae; genus Callipepla; species Callipepla californica. The sequence goes on along the minus strand of JALIRH010000008.1, from coordinate 6,452,840 downwards.
AAAAAAAGATAACATGCATTTGTAAGTGTCAGACTCCAAAAATAATCTTTATAGCATTAAGAGAAAAGATTTAACAGGTAAGTTGATGTTAAAGGTCATACATTTGAGAAATACCTACCACCACCAAGTAAGAATTCTCCTTCAGGCCTTCTCTACACCAGTCCAAGGAGCTACTGAGAATACAAGGTTAACATGAGGAACTAGCTGAGGCTTGAAGTCCTATAGCAGCATACTTTAACACACTGTTTTCAACAATAGTAGATCAATACAATTACACATACTGTATATATTACATTTCAGTGGATCAGACCGTACTGTCATGTAACTGTTTGGGTACCTCTACTTGATCAATAATAAGTTCATTAAGTTCATTCTCCAAGTGACGCAAAACAGAGCTATTAAGAGGTAGGCAGTCAATTGTCATGGACATATTTCAGAAAAAGGGTAATATGTGCTGTCAATATGATGTATTCTCTGTGTTTATGGCAGTGATACAATCAGCAAACTACATCATTTTTAGAGTTAGCTTCCACTGGCACTGGAAATAATTAGCTATCAAACTGATCTCAACTATCAGAGCCCATAAATAGGATTCTGTCAAGTATAAAGTCAGCTATTCCAGCAGCCCTTCCTTATGCCTGCAGCATTAGGATGCAACGGAAAATACCCCCAGCTACAACCCAGAATTTCTATGCATTTGGTTTTAATTAAGATTGTGCTTGGTCTGAAAAGAATCACAGCCATATTTGCCAATGCCTGGTAGGATTATGAGTATCAGACAACAAATGCTAAATGGTGACATCTTAAAACATTCATAGAAAAAAAAAAACAACTTGCATTGCTTTAGAGAGTTCTAAAACTCGTATTGCCAAGGTTAGAGGCAAATAAAAGAATTAGAGACAAAAGGTGTAATGAAATATCATCAAGAGTAGGTGCTTTCTGCTGACATACACATTATTACCTCAAGAAATGATGGTATTTTTTGAAATTTCTTAGAACCAGGTGGAACAGCATCCTCTCTTTCACAACTATATGGCTTACCCTGAAATAGGTATTTGTGAACTGGTCCTTCAAACAACAAATTCAGTCATAATCAGTATATGCTTCATCACAGATTTCAAGCTCTTTTCTCACCTATCTTATTGCTCACTGATAAAGCAAATCAGCATTTTAGAAGATAAACTGTTTTGCCTTTAGCAATAGCCTGCAGCAGTGAGTTCCACAAATGAATTTAAGAAAATGTAAAATTAAGTGAAATTCTACCTATCACAATTTCATGCAAATTAAATAGAAGCACTTTTAGTAATATCCACCCCCCACGCACGCTCCTTCACAGATAGATAAGCAATACTGCTCTTACCACTCCTGATTAACAGATTAGATCTTACCCTTCCTTCTTTGTACAAGGGACACTTAAGAAGCTCCATAATTCTCAATATGAAATCAGGATTTACTCCTGAGCTTCAAAGTTCAATTTTTAAAACATTCTTTCTTCAAGAACGTTCATGTAACTTTCCTGTGTGTGATGACATATTAATATTTTGCTAAAAGAAGTTAAATGCTAAAGCATCAAAGCCAAAGTTCTTTAGTGAAATAGTGTCTTAAAAAAAAAAAGCCTGCTCCTGTGCTCTTTAAGTTATTCTGAACTTTGAACCTGAAATTCTCACCTTACCGCACGAATCCACAGAACAGAACTGAGCTCCAGCAATGACACTGGGGTGTTTTTGCTCTAAAGTTCTTATCCCAGAGTTCCTACTGTTTGAAGGGACATAAACATATTCCCAATCCTTTTTATTTGAGGAAGCCAACCTAAGAAAACTCCAGCATCTTTCATCTTCTGTTTAAAATATATAAAGTGTAGAATCCAGGAAAGAGCGTAATAAATTCTTTGCAGAAGGAAAAGGACTGCAGTGCTACAGCATGCAACAGACAGATTAAGCAGCCCTTCAGTGAAAGGTTTGTAGAATAGGTATTCTTCAAAACAGTGATACAGCACGACAAGAAACACAAGTTGAAATTGATAATTAAGTTCACTTGAACTTTCCATTGGGAAGCTTGGATCAGATTCTCACAATCTAGCACTTGCCACTATCTGGGTTAAATGAATTGTTCCTTACAGCTCTAATCATGATGCACAACAGAATTTGGACCACGGCTGTTTCCTCTCTGTCAGACATCCATCCATAGCTGCAGTTGGAACCCATGTGTGCAACTGGATTGATTTCTTGACATTTTGTCAGTGCCACTTCTCCCTGCATGACTGCTGATCTGATTAGAAAAAGGAATTTGCCTTGGTGAAAGGCATGTGTTCCATTTCCTGCCCCTGGCAGCAACCAGCCCCGCAGGGTTCCACCAGCAGCTCTGTTCAGCAAGACCCTGCCTCAGCCTTCCCCTCACCCAGAGCTTGTAAAGAAGAAGAAAAAGTTGTTAAAAAGTAAAAAGAGGGGAGCTGAGGGTAGGGGGCAGAATTTAGGCAAACAGCCTGAGAAATTAATAGAGGCAATGACTAAATCTCCATCCCTAATCCATTTTCATTTTAGAGCAGCCTGATTTAAACACCTTTCAGTGTAGGATGAATGCACAAAAACAACGTTTAAATGGCCTGAGAGAGCAGATACAAAGGGGACAACAAACTTCCACACTAGGATTTCAGCAAAACTGAATAGAAATAATAAATTCTCAGATTTTAATTGTTATGCATCGTAAGCAATAGCCCAAATTTGTTTTGCTGAGTGGCTGTAGAACAGTTGGCAGAAAAATGGAATGTGCCTCTGAGCAACCACCCCAACAGCACTGATCACATAGCTAGGAAAGCAAGGCTTCTCCAGGTCAGCCTGTCCCAAATCATCTTTGCTGCTTGACACAAGCTGCCGCAGCCAGCAGTTTATTCTATTATGCTCAAATTAACCGTGAAAAAGGAGGACATCGAGAACAATAAAAGGTGCAAGAGGAAGAAAGAAAAAAAATGGAAACAGAGACTGAGACAAGGATGCCCTTCAACTGGCAGGATTTCTCATTCATACACTTTAAGTTCCATAGCTGTTACTACCAAGAATGAGAAAGAGGAAGAAGCAGCATACAGACATCAGTTAATTTCTTGATTTCTTTCAGATGCATTCTGGATTAAAAACAAACAAACAAACAAACAAAAAAACAACAAACATGAAAAACAGTAACTTGGTAACAATTACAGATTGGTCCTAAAGTAATGCCTCCTACTTATTTCCATGGAAATTACAACAGATGCACAATAACACCATTTGATAGAACAAATTTTAGCTACAAATCACTCTTTTTCAATATACCACCACACATTTTTTGCCAGCTATGAACAAAGCCTGGATGCTGCACTTGTAAAAATCTGCATGGCCTTCTGGAACATGGCTTGTAATTCAAGTCACTGTCACCAATGCTGAAATGCACCACCCACAGCCTCACTGTGCTGACGTCCGCTGTTGGGTCTCCAGAAACATTCCGCAGGTATTAATTAATGTCAATGGGTGCAATTTTTTCTGCATGGGGGAATTCAGTGGCAGACCTTTGCTTCAAATACACTTCCATATCAGACTCCATTTTGTCAGACTCTGCTGCCATCTGTCACACAGCAATAAGATGTAATGGAGTATGGGGTGGGAAGGTTTAACCTCTACTACCACACCACCAACATCACCTCTGATATTGTGGGTCAACATAATAAAATAGGCAGCATTACTTTTGAAGCAGCCCCCATACATTCACATGTTTAAATTCTGCTTTGTAATAGCATGGAAAATGCAATCCGCCTGGGATCAGAGATTCTTATACACATTAAACAGAAGTCAAGAACTTTTTTTCATGACAGGAGGACATAGTAGATGATAAATGTTCTTCCTGTTCAAAGAAGCAGCTGAGCAAGAGACATAAATCGTTTCCTAAAGCCAGGTTTCTGAAACAGAGAAGTGCCAGACCAGATTCAGTCTTGTATATGAGACACCTCTTTCACGGGGTTCAGTTTTGTAAACAGGGATAGACTGATTCAGAGAAGATTCTCTAACTTACACCTGAGACTGAGAAAAAAGACAGCTTGGAGCAAATCAGTCTAATTCAAACAATGAAAAGAGGACAGCATTTATTATCTACCAACTATTTAGTCTTTCACGTATATTATTGGCAGCATCTTCTGCCTGCACTAATTGTATCATGACACATCAGAGATTAAGGCTAACTGGCTTGGTTAGAATAGACAAAAAAACAAGAACAAAACAACAGAGGGAATCAATTCACATAATCTGTTTATAAGTAGTAACAACATCCATGGAATTAACAGGTGAAGTTCTCTGTGTCTGAGCTTGAAAAACAAATTGCAGAATGCCAAATGAATGCCTTTTACTGGCACAGAGAAGGAGAGAACTCTGAATTTGTTCCCAAATGCCAATTCCATCATTTGTCTTTATCTCACAGTAGTTTTCATCAGGTGTGGCAAATTGAATGGGGTCCACTAAAGCCAAAGGTAAGGCTGTGAATACCAACCCTTGTCATTTAAAATGTAAATATTTTTACTCACAGCAAGCCTGAACTATGCGCAGAAGGTGGATGTTTTTATACCTCACTGCCAATTCAATGAGCCTTGTAAATCCATCTTTAGCATGGCAAGGAAAGAGAGAAAACAAGGAGGAAAGAGTACCATTGATCAAGTTAAATCAGAACAGCACAGCATTAAGCAAGAAAAGAAAACTCAAATGTTAAAGCTGTGCTCTAAACAAAAGATGCTGAGAAGGCTGTTACATTTTAACTGCTGCTTAACTACTTAAGGCGACATGACTCGTGTGTTCTTACAGGACAGCTGTTTTGTTTAGATACCTACAGCAAATGGCAAGGTCAGAAGCTTTGAGGGGGTGGAAGAGTACTTCTCCATCCCAGAGATAGTTCCCTTCATGACATTTGAAGGACACGGGTGATGTATTATAAGCGAACTTGATTTTTTTTTATTTATCCAAACAAAACCAATGTTTGTATCTTCTGGTACTTCTCATGAATTTTAAATCATGCTGAAAAAAAAAAATATATACACAGTTCTATTTAAATGTTAAGGGAGCCACTGATGAATTACTGAAACAAAATTATATGTCCATAATTTGGAAGCAATGATTATACTGAAATAAAATAATTAACTAGTTTAATGACTTTCAGAATTAATGGCAAATTGATAATAAACAATTTTGCTTTGATAGCATTACAATGGCAGGATTCTTCCAGATCAATTCCTATTTCCTCCACAAAAGAGGTTTGCAGATAGTAATTGCAGAAAACACATCTCTTCTGTCAGATCAGCTCAGCTTTTGTCTTTGAAATTGGATCAGCTCACTTTCTTCAAATGCTGCTTTCCATATAAAGCAGAACAAGTGTTACATAGCTGCACAGTGGGATTGTACTAAGGGCCCTTGGAAGAAACAATACAGCTATTATATGATCTGTGCACCCAGTGTACATTATACTCTATCAGGAATCCTATTGTTTTTAAGGACAGTGCTGATCGAAGCAAGTATTTTACACAATCCTGGAAAATAAGCCAAATGTAAACTAATTTTTAACTGTTGAAGTCAAAACCTCAAGAGACGATGTTGCCCTTTTAGCACGACTCCTGCCTAAAGAAGCAAGGCAGTATAATGGCATCAGCCAGTACTTGCTAGGTATTTTACTCCTTTCAAAATTACATTTGTTAGAGACAAAAGTTTTCCAGGGGTGAAATATTTAAAAGCTCTGAAACAGCCCTTCATATGTTAACATAAATCATGCAACCTCACCAGCAGCATCTTTAGTGTGATGGTAGCACTTGATTGTTTGTAACTGAAGAAGTTGCTGCATGTTAGAGGGGATGAAACCCTAGAAAGTCACACTGTGTAAGAAAGCAGTATTAGCTGCTAAACAACAGAAAAAGCAACAGGAAAAGTCATCAACAGAAAGAATAAGCAACAGTAAGCACCACGGAGACTAAAGCACATCCACATGTTTCTGATGGTTACTTGGGCACATGAATATTTCTGAGGTTGTATCAGAAGCCTTACTGCATCTACTGAAAATTAACAACAGATCTTCCCATCCCTCCTGCATTTTCAAGAAATCAAAATGCATAAAATGAGACTTTAAAAATCTTCTAAATCCCTTGGGGGTGTTGCATGATCCAATATCACGGCAAACACATAGCTCAGTGCACAAAATAGGAAATCAAGAGCTGTCATTACTTCACTAGCTTTTAAAGATAAGGTTCAGCCAGCTTCCCAACACACACAGTGACTGCATCAGCTACTAGTTTGAAAGCAGTGCTGGCTTTCCAGGAGTAAATACTGATTTCACTTAGCATATTAGGACTTTTGAACGAAAGACAAGATGCCAATGAAGCTTCTGGGATATACTGTTACACCAACATTAATGTGAATGCCTCACATCCAACACTGGCACTATATGCTTTTAGTTAATGCACGTGCTGACCTAACCCACCACTACTCTGGCTTTACTCTTAACTACAAGAAAAGCAAGGAACATCACCTACTAAATTAGACAATTTAAACCACAACATCTTTCAAACTGAAAATCCTCAAGTACTGAGTGACAGTACTATTAGAACACACTGTTTTGGCTTTGCAATAAAATTATTTTACTGTAAAATACCCAGGAAGATTCTGGATTGTTCTGGTCATGACATTCATTCCTTCCTTTAAGCGAAAAAAAAAAAAAAAAGAAAAAAAATTGAAGACTTGTGTTTCACTGCTGAAATGAATAAGATTCATTAAATGCACTTCACCATGCTTTACTGCCATTGGGTGTGGCTACAGCAAAGAGGCATGAAGTCCATACACTACTGAAGTATATACTGAAGATTACTTGAAGTGAAGAGTAAATGAGGTTTGCATGGGATTGCATCTGGTAAGCAACAGTGCTCAGTAATAACTGCCGTTCTCTCCCAGCTGTATCACTAACTGTGCATCTTAAAGCTTGTTAACATTTCAGTTTCTTTGTTTGTTTTGTCAGTTTATATCATCATGTTTCAGGTCACCGACTCTTGCATTCTACCATAGTGTAACTACTGACAATATCAGTAAGATGCTCCTGGTGATTCTGTAATAGACAATAGTGACTGTAATAAATAACAGTGACAATAGCTAATAATGACTTTGCTGGCTACAAATTGGTGTAGATGGTACAGGAAAAAAGATGAATTAGGCACAAATAGGAATTCTCTTCTTAGAGGTCAGTATGACCATGATAACTGAAAAAGAGACGGTTAAAATTTAAGTTTTGCATATCCCCATTGATTTGTTTGCTTGAAAATTCAGAAAGGGTGTTACTATGATATCATGCCATCACAAGAACAGAGTAAAGCCACTGAAGTGATCTAAGAGCAAATCAAAAGTACAGAAAGTAAAATATTTACACCAGCACAATGCCAAGTCTTAATGGTGCTGGCTTATTAGGACAGCAGGAGGCTTTGAAATGCAATATTGAGGAACAAAATTGCAGATGATACTGAGACTGAAATACAACATTTGCTCTTTGCCATGCAAAAGTAATTTAATGAGGTCTTTCCTAGTCTCCAGAGAGAGGATGGTAAGGGTGGCAATGCCCTGGTTTTAAATTACTCTCCCCATTTTCTGTCTTGATTTCCAAGTCATGCTTTCTAACAAAACTTGGCTTGACTCGTGATTTGTAAAATATACTCTCACTGTATGGGTTTGCCACAGTACTCAGAGCACTGAATGACAACTGATGAAGAAAAAAAGAAATCCAAGGGTGAAACACAATGAAGAACACCTAGAATCTTTTATTGAAGGGTCGGTGAGATGAAGTATTATCAAAAATATTTAAAAGCTAGCAATACAAAAATGCCTGTTAGCCTCTCAATGAACAAGAAACTGGAGTAGAGTAGTTCTGTTGGAAGATGCCTACAGAGATCATTAAGTGTAACTGCCTGATAGCTTAACCAGAAGTAATGGCATGTTATTAGGGGCACTGCCCAAAGGCTGCTTAAACACTGACAGCCGTGTTCTAGTGTTTGTCCATTTCATAGTAATGACATTTATCCTACATCCACCTCAGCCCTGCAGAGGTACAACTGCATGCTATTTCCACATGTCCTGTTCTCAGTTACCTATAACAGAGCTTGGCACCAGTCTCTCCTTCTGAGAGCCGCAGGGAGCAGTGAGGGCACCTCTGGGACTCATCATCTCCAGACTGGACGTCCCCAGTGGCATCAGTTCCTCCTCCCAGGTCATGCCTCCACTATGTTACCAGCTGTGCTGCCCTCCTCTGGACACTTACTGTACATCACTGTTACTTTCACAGTATGTTAGAAAACATTACAAATTAATTGTGTGGTATTTTTAGTGGATGTATTAAGAACAACAGATAAAGAAAACAGCAGACTCCACAGGGCTTACAAATTACCACTGTTTCTTCCCAAGATCCGTAAACTAGTTGTGCCCAGAAGGTTAAAGATAAATGGTATTGATTTAAGCACTTTACTAATAGTTTCTTCACTAGCAGTTGGATGTCACCCAAAATTCTGTTGCACCTAAATCATTCTGTCATACTAGCCGCTCCTGTAAAAATACAAATTTGTCTTCTAAAAGCAAGCTATGTTGTGCCAAATATCTCCTCAGCATTTATAACTAAAAATGTTTTATTAAAAACATCTGAATATTTTCAAATAGTACTCCAATAGGTTGTCAAATTCATGGTGAAATAAAAACGCAGTTCAGAGCTATAAGGTAAGAAACTGTGCAGTGGTTGTGGAGAGCTGCAACACTAACAGATAAAAGAAATTTGGAAGAAATACAAACCTTTTCAATTGCTAGTTCTCTACAATTGAAATGTGGAATATGTATAATCTTCATAAAGAAGCCAAATGCCTACACGGGGTTGGGGGGAGGGAGTCCCCCAAGCAGTTATTTTAATTATCCATCTGTTTAATTACAAGGCTGTAGTTCTGTTTGAACAGAAATTCTACACCAACCGAAGACCCTTACCCTACACTGGTATAAACGCAGAGCATTCTGCTCAGAGCACCATTGGGTATCAGTGCAATTTAAAGTCAAACAAAACACACCTATTGAAGCCTATGTGAGCTATAGCACAGGATAAGGCAGGAACTGCGGTAACAGTTCAGGAAGATTCTTCATTATTTTTGAATTGACAATAACATAGTACAGATGGAGAAGTAATTCTCCCACAATCTGCATGTGGTTAAGATAAAGAGCTGACAAACCAAGATGAGCTGGGATAGGCAGAAAGTAACTACCATACTTATCGTCATTCAGAAAGCCTCCCTGCTTAGAGATTTGAGTTCTTTTAATCAGAAATCTGAGTGTTTGTAGTGGTCTAGTCAGTTTTCAGTATACCATCTCAGTGGTAACAAATGGTTTCCAGCATTCAGGAAATGCATTCTGCCCAGCTAGAAGTGACTGAGCTGCTCATCCTGCTTCTGGCATAGTACAGAAAGGATAAAACATTATTATAAGCCACCTCAGCAACTTATGGGAAATCTACAAATGTACTTTTAAATAATCCTGTAAAAAGAAAAGCATTATAAAGAGAAAAAATTAAATACCATACACCAGAGCCTCAACCATATCAGTGCATCAACAGTATTTTTGTGGTCTTTCAAATCCAGTTTCATATGTCTCTAATTTTCTTAAAAGGACAGTACATTCAGTTGGGCTGGCTTTGGCTAACAACATGGAGCAAAGAACTGATCACAGCCTTACAGAAATGCCCCTAATAACTCTTTATACAGAGGTGTGGCATTTTTCCACTAACTGTGAAAATAACTAACAAGCACCCTGAGCATGTGTTATTTACCTAGATGCTGTTTTAAGAGATTTTAGTTTGGAAAAAATTTCAAGGTATATTTATTCTAAAGCGCACACAGCATCAACAAAAAGAAAATACCCATTGGAAGAAGAAAATAATTATCATGAGATTGTAGTATCGTTAAAAGATACAAAATACTGTTTTTGCAACCCAAAAAACAGAGGATTAACCTGACTTCATTTTTCCTTGCTTAGGTAATCAGAAGGATGGTAAGAACCACCAGAAATTACGTTCCAGAGACTATGATTCTGCAGGTGAGAGATATTAACACAAGTGAGAATTCTACTAGACTCGGATTGTAGCTACTTAGCTACCTATTTCAGTGACTGGGAAAGAAGGAATAGTGCAGTTACACTTTTCTGCTGAGTCACTCCGTAACAACTATATTCTACCCTATTTCATTATTATTTTTCCTAAAGAACATCAAAAAATAATACACAAAGACTTCAACAACCTTAAACATAGATACAGACAGTTGCAGAAGTTTTCATTACTGAATAGTTGAGCAGTGGAGAAGGAAAATTTTCTAAACTTGTGTTTTTGTTATAAAATCTAGCTTTACACAACCAGAGTTTTCAAATTAAAAAATTGTTACTGGCAAATTTACATCTGGCTTCCTCCATTATGTTATCCTCACTCACCTCTAAGTTCTGGTCAAGTATAGATGGGACTGGTGTGAAGACTATTAAAAAATAAATGAAAAGAAGAGACGTGAAAGCAAAAAAGATTACTGCTACATTTATAATCCCGTCACAGGTTCCATGCCAAGGGGGATTCAAATGGGTCCATAGGAAACAGATATATTTTCAGTCTGGGAAAATGCCTTTCCATAGGCTGATATTTACTTTCATACAGAACTTAGTTAAATAAAATAAGATGATAAAGTAAAAAAGGTGGAGTGGGAATGGGGTGGAAATGGAGACCTGAATTGCTGTGCAATAGACGTTCAGGTACCATATTACTTAATCTACCTTCCTGAGTGCAGTTTCATAATAAGTGTTAACAGGTCAGCTTTAAACACTACGGAGTACATTTGCAGTGTAATGTGCAGGGATTTGGCTGGACAATTTCCCATTAACACTAATGTGCACTGCATGGTTAAATCCCTAAACACCATACTGAAAATTTAGTTTCAAAAGCGGCCATTATGTTTGGGTGTTGCATTTTTTTGAAACAGTTGTTAGTCTATTAGGAAGTGATTGTGCTTGCTCAGGTCAGAGTAGATCATCTTATTTCAGTAAGCCAAAGATATCTTTTTGCAACTTTACATGCTAAAGAAAATTAAGGTTTACAACTGGCACTGATTAATGTTTCTACAATGCTTCATCTACTGATCTACTCAAATGGTAAAAGCTTCAGAAAAATCTAACTACTAATTTTCTGTTCACAAAGGGCAAAGTTTACATCAGAGTGCTAAATTTTCTTCTTGTCACAACCTGTACTACTTTTAGCATAATTTTAATCTGTTTCTCTATCAATAAAACTGTAGATAAAGTGAGCTTGTGCGTATCTGATTTTCTTTTTCTAGTTAGGTATTTAAAGCGTTAGCAAGAAAAAGCTCAAGGGATTTCACACTCAAGACATGAACGCACATAAAAACACTAAGATTAAAGGAGCAAAAACTGAAGGATGGGACAACACCATGATTACAGGTAAGTTCTTATTGACAACGGAATAATCATTAAAAAAAAAATTATGATTACAAGTTTGTCTCCACCATTCCTAAGCACATTCTTAAATCAGTTTTTCTGCTAATTACATTTTTTAAGGAAAACAAAGAGTTATATGGGTTTATATGGTGCAGGGGAGATGAGCAGCAGAAATTCTTCAAAGTATTTCACAGTGTTAACTCAGTTGAAAGGCCCTCTACAAACAACAGACAAGTTAAAATTTGCACTCTGCTGCTGAGATTTGAAAGTGGATGTGAGCAGATGGAGTCCACCACACAACAATTTGCTGGCTCTTTTCAGTGGCTTTCTTAATTGTAAGCTCACATTATAGACAAGCATTAAATTCTTCAAAAAGCCCAATTTCTTCTTGCAAGACAATAAAGTACTTCCTCTTGCAACAGCAGGTAAGCACTGATGGAATCCTAAAAAAAAAATCTAACCCCAATGTGCTAAAGGCACTTAATCTTTAAACTGCATAAAATACCACTTCCTCCCCAGCACCAGGATGTTGTAAAAAGCCTAATTAGTCCTTATAATAGAGCTGACACCTCCAAAGCACATAAAAGAGGACTTCTAATTTACAAAAGACAACTCTAGTTGTCCTGATTTTTACCTTTAATTAGATAATATGAGCTAGCTCTATGAAATTGCAGATGAATATTCCATTCATTTGGCTGTTAACCAACATATGAGGTATCAGCTGAGGGTAATGTTAGATTTGTGAGGGTTTTTTAAAAGCAATATTATAATATTTTGAATTGATTTTTAATGCACACTGTTTCATGGATTATTTAATTCCCTAATGAGGTAGAAAGAAATATTAAAGGCAATATTTTAAACGTCAGGTAAATTACCCAGTTTAAAGCAAAAAAAAAAAAAAAAAAAAAAAAAAAAAAAAAAAAAAAAAAAAAAAAGACTTTTCTCTTGATTCTTTTGCAACTGGAACTGCCAGATTTTGGAAATGACTTTGTGATGTTCAGATTTTATATGGGTGCAATAATTGTGCGCAGTAGGGTACTGTACCTAGCTATGAAATTAAATTAAAAATGAAATAAGAGTCACGATTGAAAAATACATAAAAGTCAGTTGCCCCTAAGGAAATATAAATAAATTTGAAAGCAGAAGTGTTTCTGTGGCAACATGAACTTTAATAAGTCAAAATTTGCAATATTAGTAAGCCATACCGTAATGACAGGTAAAAGCACAAATTTGACAGAGAGAGAGACCAGTGCTCTGTACTCATAGAGCCATCTCATAAAATAAGGAACTAAAGAATACAAGTCTGACCACTTAATAAAAATCACTATCCAGCTCACAGTGTGCAACACAAGCTTTAAAGACAGGGGAAATCTGCACTGTGATATATAAGGGACTCAATTGTGCCATCTGACATGAGCACTTCCCTCTACTCAAGAAAGAACGAAGAAGGGCAGCCCCAGACACACGTCCTTCTTTCTGTGTACCAGCACATCTGGAAAAGCTGAAGCTTTCATCTAATTCTCTTCTCAAACAGAAGCTTCAAGCAAAATGTTTACCCATCCCACTGCACTGCACAAAATGAGACACATGGAACGGTAAACTTCCAGTGAAGCCATACACAGGAGAAAAAGAAAGAACACAAAAGGACTGTCAATAGACAACCAAGGACAAAATCTCAGATAGAAAGACCAGCCTATCTTGCAAAAAGAGGAAATGTATTGGGAACAGAACATCCATCCTGAAAGTGGGATAGAATTAAATATGTATGAACAGATATTAAGAAAGAACATACCACCATTCGATTTGGAAGTTTCATGGTATCTACAGAATAATTTTATGTTAAAATACTGAGTTTCCTTATAGGAAGAAAATCAGAACACTGCATCAGAAATTATTTTTCCCACTTTTTCTGGAACCATCAGCTTAAAACTCAAAGAAACTGTGCTGCTCTGTCCAACGTTTACAACCAGTGTTCTATTAATACAGTTTTAATGGTTCTGCACAGCTCTCTTTCACCCACCCACTCTTTTCACTCCAATATCTAAAGCAACTCCTTCTAAGTATTTAAGAAACTGCATTACAGTATTAACAAATAGAATAAATAACAGGACACTGCACAGTAGGGAATCGTGCCCATTCCTACCTCAGTCACAGCCATCTCTCCTTGTGTATCCATATCAACCTACAGAAATTTTGAAGAAGGGCTCCGACTCACAGAGGAACCACCTCCTTTACCATGGATACACAGGCAGATCTGTTCAAGATGAGCTTTTTCCAACAATGAAGTGATGAGGCTCAGTCCAGACTAGAGACATTATTAAAAGCTAAAAGCAACCGATCTGATATCACAGTGTGCACATTGCTGCTTGGGTAACATCTCTCTTACACTTGTTGCTCCAGAAGTCAGGAAAAAGTTCGAGTTTTTAATAATTAAAGAACACTTTTCGAGTCTATAAGACCTAATTAAAAATTTAGAAGGCTCATAATGATCATCTATTCATTTCAAGGGAGAATGCTGTATAAGAAACAAGAGAGAATTAAATATAAATAAATTAATTACAGAAAAGACGTTCAAAATCTGATGACTGTGTCTGCATCTATGATCAACATTTCAGCACGCATCATGTTCTACAAATATGCATTTAAAGACCTCTCCACCCCATAATTCCAGAAACATCATTAATTTTAATGCTATCTATGTTTTGGCTACATCTGGAGACACCTTTCTAGTGGTTGACAATCTGGTTTAAATGTTTTTGCTCAACTAAGGGCCTCAAAAAAGAAGAATGAAAAGAGAAAGCTTCAAACATGCGACTGAAGAAGAGCATTTTGTTCAGATATGAAAAACTTGAGAAGGCCCAAAGAAGTACAGAAAAGAAAAGGACAGTACAGAAAATTTGGGAGCATGTCTGCATTGCCTACATCACAGCAAAATAATGGTTGATAAAAAAAACTTAAAATTGGGATACGTTCCATCAAAAAAATTCATCATTGGCATTTTTTTTTATAAATGTTCCATTCCACATCACGTTACAGAAGTTATCAACATAAACTGAAAATTAAAAGTATACATCCAAATGCATTCATATAGGAGCACTGAATATGTGATAAAATAATTAATAGCAGCACATATTTGAGTAGTAAGAAAATTTGTTCTCTAGCTTTTGATGACCAGAATGAAACCTACATAAAAGCAATTAATTCCGTTAAGAACCAGGCAAGTCTCATGTATGAATGGACATTTGTACTTAAGACCTATGAAGATGAGCTTTGAAATGGAACATTAATAATTCCTTGGCTAGTAGAAGTTCTGGAAACTGCTTTATGAGACAGGCCAGCTAAAGATGCCCCAGGGGCAAAAAAAAATTACTAGAGATCTTAGAAGTATGACCTATGGGAAAAGAATTGGAGTTTTTTTTAGCTTCAAAAGCAAATCCTGAAGCACATGATCATTCTTTAAAACATAAGCCACTGCATAGAGAATACTGCTATCAGTGGTAGATAGGATGAGGGGGAAAAAAAAAAAAAAAAAAAAAGGGCTTGAACTGTTGCAAAAGGAATCAAATGCCACACTGGGAAAAAAAGTCAACTCTATACAAAGTTAAATGCTTAAATAAAATTCCAAGGAATATATACTGTTTTTCTCAGAACTATTAAAAAATGGGCTTGGGATGCACATGCAAGTGATGAGTGAGGTCATCTCAAGACAATCTCTCAAAACTTTGATTTTCTATGTTTCAAATGCAAGCCATAGAGATACTGCTTTCTCTTAAACATGCCAGTATTCTTGACCACATGACTAAACCCTCTACAGCAAGTCTGTGCACATGCTGTCAGTCCTAACCTATTACCTCACGAAGCAAACAACCAGTACCATTTTAACTTCTGCTTCTTCAATTCAAACTGGGGATTTCTGAGAAAAGGAAATACTTACTCCAAATAGTTTTTAGGCCTGTCATCATAATCTTTTCAGAGAGTCAGAAGACAGGAACAAGGCTATCTGCTTTTCTTCCTCAAAGCTGCTTTTTGCACAGAGGTCTGGTCTTAAATTGGCTACTGCCACCAGCTTTCAATTTCAAATAAAGGTAGATTACTGACAGAAGTTCTAGAGAGAAACATCTGACAGAAGACATCTGTCTCCTCCTGCCTGGCTGCCAACCTCAGCAACACAAAGGATGTTAAGAAAGGAAACCAGTGCTCAGGGCAATGAGAAATGCACAGGGCACAACTCACAAGGGGCGGCAGAATATTTCCAGCTCAGACCCAACTCTAACAGAATTAAATGACTGCCAGTCTATTTAGAAAATGTGTTATGAAGTTCCTATTGAGATTCACCTGGAACACAAATCCTAGCACAGAGACAACTTAAAATGAGAATCACACTCCACCTTCAGTAAAAGCACGCGGAATCCACAATCTGCTTTGCCTGCATGATCCTCTTTAATTCTCTCATACTCAAATGTACAGTTTAATGTACTGTCACAGATAGCCCCAATCTGTAACTATTTTGTTTACAGAAAGAAGCAAAGAATTTAAGAAAATTATAATTTTGTCTGAAACACCCAAACAGCTGCAAGGCCCAGAGAACAGCTTTAGTCCAATAAAGATTTATAAACCGTAAGCTCTGTTTTTCTCTCTCACCTTAATTCAGATGCAGATGAGCCAGTCCATGCCATCAGTGAAAGGATACAAGAATTGTTTGTGCTGATATCCAGACACCTCTCACAGATACCATCTGAAATTGGTCTATTTTAATTTCTTTGTCACCAGGAACTGATGTCTCATTTCTCATGAGAGAGATCAGGAGGGCAGAAGCACATAGATCTCAGCCCATCATCATACAACTTTTGAAGAGACTTAAGGTTAGTTGTACCTCAAAAGAAACATTTTTTTTTTTTCCTCAGAGCAGTGACAATTCACAGACAAATTGTTTTCTGTTCATCTTAAGTTCCTATGTGATATCACTTCTCATTCAGCTTGTCATGCTGAGCATAAAGCTTTATAGCAGTTTAATTCAATGTACAGGCAATATATTTCTGAGGTATATATATTTGATTTTCTTGCGTGTTGGTGGTTCTTTTGTTTCACTTTTCATTTACATCTAGGTAATGTTCTCAACGCCCTCAGCTAGGAATGTAACTCTCACTACCTCAATAAAAACATGACAAAACTCTGATTTTCACATATAGGGAATATAGCCACAACATTCACAGAGATTTAAGAGAAAGAAGAGCACAGAGAGCCACAGCTAAAAACAGACCTTTCTGCCTACAGGACAATGAGCAAGGACACCTCATTCCCAAAGCAGCTGAGTCTCGGAGCAGGGTGAGGGGCCCACATTAGGCACAAGGAGGCACCTCAGAAAAGCAGCCCACAGAAGTCACACGTTAAGCAGTAAGCCATCAGATGTAGCATACTCACTACCAGGATATTTCTTACTTTTTTCCCCCATATTAATCACAAGAATATACATCCAGTCAACAAATCCACAGCACTCAATTTGCACCTGAAAGTTGTCTTTTGATGTCCAAAAAGAAGCAGAAAAAAGTGTGTATTTTAAGTCAATGACTTGGACCACCAGAATCAGAGGTCCCAATTTCCCAAAAAGGTTTCCCTCTTCTGTCCATCAAGGAAGCTCTGCAGGCATCCGCAGAGGAAGGACCCATGTTTTTAACTCTCCATTCCCCAGAAAAAGAAATCAGGCAGATGAGGCATGAAACCAGCCATGAGCAGCCTAGTGGCTGACAACCCTCCCCTTGGAAAGGAGGTTGGGACTGGATGATTTTTAAGGTCCCCTCCAACCTAAGCCATTCTGTGGCATTGCATATACTGATATAAAAATTAGAGCAGAAGTACTACCTTGTTTATTGACACTACAGCCATCCTCAGACCTCATTAATGAAAAAACTATATCTGACTCAATCAGGCAGTGTTCACAAAAGTCTACAATCTGAAAACTCCTTATTCATTTCTCAGAAACAAACTCACATCTTCCTCGGCAGCAGCACTAACTTCCAACTGTAAGGAATGAGTTAGTCCTCATCTGAAAGCACAGACTCTAGCCAGCAGCCTGCACTCTGCGGGACCAAGGAAAGTCTTCTTAAAGCACACCTTAATTACAGAGAAAGGTTTTAATCCCCTTTCCCTAAGGGATTTGATGCCAATCGGGGCAGAAACAGAAATAAGTATTTGTTGCTGCAAGTTCTTTACGTTAAAGAGTACTCAGACAAGCCTTTGTCCATAATTCAAATGCTTCAAATCAGAGGTACACACTTCACTAACATTCCCACTTGCATGAAGAGGGCATTTGTCAAAAGCCTCAGTGGGAAAGAAAATTATCCCTTAATGATTTTGCCATCACAACACTTCTCTATTTTGCTATTGCAAATCATAACCACAGTGAAATCAGCAAAACATTACAGAAGTCAAGGTGCGGGAACTCAGTAAGTCATGGAAATCACTGTTTTTGTCCACCAGAAATGAAATGCCCTTCTCTCGTTTCAGCTCCTGCTGTTGAGAATCAGGTTGTATTTCAGTACATTCTGTTAATTCAATCACACTGTAATATACATTAACACTATTCACCCCAAAAATGTTTCTCATGTCATTTCAGGATTACAATGACACAAAGCAATCAAAGCAAGACTACTGACACGCAGAGCTAACGTTCCACAAGCATCTCATCACATCATCTTTAACAGTAATAATCCAAAAGGAATTTACACATTCCATTGCTTTTTGCCTCTTCCACCACAGGCAACACAACCACATGGAATGACAAGACTAGGATTTGTCACATACAGTTTAAGCTTTCTTAAAGAGGAAAACCTGCTACTACATATTTTGTACTTGGTTGTCTTAACTTTTGACTCTACTGTCATGTACTTCTGTGGTACCAGAACAACTAAGGACTGTTCTTCCTGATCGCTTCTGACAGTACCTTTAAACTCTTCAAGGCACAATACAGCCTACACTAATCATTTATCTTAACCAATCTGCTTCCTGCAGCAAGCAATTGAGTATAAGAAACTCCCTACTGAAGCACAGGCAAGTAGCTCCACAGCTTGCTCTCATCATGCACTGTCCATAGAAAAGGCACTGTCTGAAAGAAGAAACATCCCCAGTGGCCTGACAACCGTCACACTCTCTAGCCACCCTCTCACAGTCCCAGAAGCACTGCCTTGTCTCAACCTCTAGACATCCCTGAGGAAGAACATAGGCTTTTAGCAAAGCTATCACTATAATTTACTGGACAAAGTTAGTTTTCGCTCCGACTCAAGAGCTACCATTACATTCAAGGTAAAAAATATTTGCAGAACTGAAGCAAGCTTTACATTCCTGCTCTAGACAGCTTGGGACCATTAGAAAGAGTGACACCAGCCTTGGACTAAACAAGACAATCCATAGAGCTGGACTGAGAATATGAAAACTGCCCTGTTGCGGACAGCAAGAGACACAGAAACACCTTCTCACAATAACCTTTAGTTCAGAAAACCTTCTCATTTTAATAACGCATATATTTAAAGTTCATAAGAACTGAGATATAACAGTGTTGTGACATGGTAGCCTTTACTCCACGTTGTCAGAAGCTGACCAAAAAATGACCGAAAAGAAAAAAAAAAGAGGGAATTCCTACCTCATAAAGAAAATGCTGATGTACTCAAAAGCTAGGCCTAGATGTCTGGAAAATCATTAAAACACACAAAAGTTTGGCAGGTGCAACAACAGCAGGACCAGTGCAACAAGAAGGTGCTACAAAAGAAAAATGCTCACCCATCCCTGAGGATTCAGGCTCAAGAAAGTCTCCAGAAAGGAGGGATCTCCAGCAAGAGATCTTTCCTCTGCAGCAGTCAGCCCTTAAATGAGGCCCAAGGGCTTGGGAATTACCTTCACCTGTGCTTTCAGTGCTGGGCGGGTCTTTTCTCCAGGTGCTCCATCAGTGGGTCAGGCCATGACTCAGCGGTTCCCGTACGGTGGGATTTTTGTTTTTGTTTTTTAAAGCAAAACCAAACTTAAACGAACAAATAGAAAAATTAATTAAAAACAGAGGACACGGATGGATTCTGAGCATTTTTAAGAACCAACTGACCTGGAAAAAGAGAGAAAACCTTGAGTGGAAATTTAAAAGAGAAACTCTGGTAATTATATATTTTACACTATTTGCACAACAACAAATAATTTTCCCCTCATTAGTGCAAACTTCTTCTCCTTCCACAGTCTTTTAGCTGCTACAGAAACTCAGACATGATCACTGTGTTGTTTTTTTTCCCCACTTTAGGGCATTATCATTTGCCTAACAGTCATTCCATTTACTTACAGGATGCTCATATTTGAGATGAAGTACCTAAAAGATATGAGAGAATCCTGCTTCAGAGCTGTAAAGGTCTAAATCCTTAATTCAGCATAGACATTCATGTTTGTTTTTTTTTTCTTTTCCAGAAGAAAATGACAGCTGAGAAAAGGCTGCTCACAACTGAAGATATGTGACTATTTTGTAGAATTATAGACTGTCCCCTGCAAGTTTTGAATAACTTTTTTCAAACAAGGAGCGTGTATGTTCAGTCCCAGTTCTTGTGCCTTGGGTAAGCCAGTCTTCACCATTACACAGCTGAAGATTTTCCTGTTTTCACCCCTGAAATCATTTGGAATCATTCACATAACATTTCAAGAACCTCTGAATTTTACCTGAATTTTTGAAAAATGTGGACCCTAAACTGCCAGAGAGAAAGCAAGAGAATCACATACCATTTCTTCCCCACAACTACTGAGCAAAGTTACTTGGTTCAGTCTTCCCCTATTCTGGAAATCCAGGGCACCATGAGTCATTATCCTCTCTTTGCCAACTGCTGTTTCAAAGCACAAATCTCCATAAGGGGAAATTAAATATTTCTACAAACCCATGCTTCAAGAGCCAAGAGAACTGTTTCTCAGAGTGCTTCTTGACATGATACATGGCAAAATCCTCAGCATAATCACTGCACAGGAATCAGAAACTGTAAGGATATTCCAGACCTGTCAGTTCTGTTTCTGAGACAGAAAAATACATTACTGACACATGGGGCTTGCTTCTGCTGGCACCGAAGTCAAAGGCAAATTCTCCACTGGCTTGAACAGGCACAGACCCACAATTATATTTCAGAGCAGAGGTACTGTAAAAGAGCAATAATCCTCCTAAGGAGAAGAGACGTACATACTCACTGCTCTTTTCCAGCTATTCTACAAGGTAGGGTTTCGTAAAACAGAAAGATAAGCAGTAATAGGATGAAGAGCCTCTCTTCTTGTGAGAGGAAATAAATTAAATCTTCCTAAAATTAATTTACCTTCTTTATTTCTGCTAAATAAATAAATAAACAATACAACAGCAGAACAAGACAGGCTTCTTCTAATTCTTAACTAATTAACAGAACTAATTAGTGTTTAATGGCAATTATAATTATAATTATATCCCTGTGAGGCTACTGAGGCTGTCACACCAGATGAATTGTAATGCTCCACCTCTCTCAGCAAACTTAAATCAATACCACATCAAATCTGACAGGGTCATTTCATGAAAAGTGATCAGAGAGTCACCTTTAATTTCTGTGTTAATCTGAGAAATTCAAAAGCCTTTTGATTTGTTGGAAGAGAAATACTAAAGCACCCTTCTGAATAATGCAGTCAGTAAATGAAGATCCTTGCTGTCCCATCCAGCCATCATTATTGAGGTTTTCACTTCAACTAATCACATCAACAATACCAAAGCCAATATTTGAAGGCTTTGTGCAACTAGCATGCTTCCATTAAAAGTACAGAAAAAACGAATAATTTAGGACAGGAAGGACCTTTGTTGTCCAGTCCTCCATTACTCAGTTTCCTCAATACTCCTGTACTGCTCGGTTTGCTCAGGATCTATTTCATTCAGGTGTTGAACATTTGCACGTATATGAATCCTACCCCATAGGTCTATGTTCCAGTATTCAATCATTTTCAAAGGAAAAAAATATATTTCCTTATGTCAAATAGGAATCTGTATCATTGAATGTTCTGTTCCTCATACAGGAAGAGATATTAAACAACCTTAGATTCTTAGATTCATAGCTCTACCCTCCATAGCTCAAGATCTGGATGGCATCACCTTCTCACTTTAGACCTGCCTGCTGGAGGCCTCTGATGTGGCAAGCCAGCACTGGAGGTCGTGACCCTTGCCGCAGTACAGCCTCAAGGATTCCCATGCTGTCTGGAACATAATTTCTGGGCCACTTTGTAACCCTACTAACTGCTGCTACAACTGATACTCTGTTCTGGTTGTAAACTGGGGCCAGCTGAATGGTGTTTGACATTTCTAGCAGCAGTCAGCTGCAACTGTGGCACTTCAAGAAGGAGCCAACAGCAGATTCCTGTGGGAGCTGACAGAAGGCCTCCAGAAGCAGCGAGCCAGAAGCTCCCAGCCGATGCATCTCTCAGATGTTCAATGAAGGTCTCTACAGAAGAAGGTTGGAAACTGCTGCAATAGCTGCTGTGTCTCTGCTAGCCATCTCTTCTTACTGTTCCCAAGCCCTCATGGACAAATGATCTGCACATTCTTCAAAGTAAAGGAGAGCTTTTGCACTCTTTGAAAAGTGTCACTAAAAATACATGGCCATAGAGTAGTTGGAACAGAGCTATTCTAAGTTTACTAACAAAATATAAACATGCCACTAAGGCATCTGGGAAGAGCTTAAATCATGCTGGTAAATATCTAGACCCATGAACCCAGCCAATTCAACCACACAGGACACAGGAGATAAAGCAGACAATAAATTAATCTAAGAAATGGGTACAAAAACACTGCTGCAAACAAGTCTACTTTACACAAGACCACACCTGACCATTTCTTGAGAACAGAGGAGAAATATGGGGAAGATGCTGAGCAGATAAAATCTAACATAAGCTTGGCAAAGGACTAAGGTACTTATTCATATACAGGTCCGGGCTTCACACACAAAATAAACATATACAACAGGAGTACTCTTACAAATACTGCAATAATAAAAACAGAATCCAAGAAAACAGAATCTGAAGCATCCAGAGGTTTCATTTGAGAGTACAACTGCTACTGCTTTCAACACCTGAAGAAAAAGTATGATAAAGCTGAGTGTCACAGCAGCTTTTGTTGCTGTGATTAGCTTTAAAAATGGTAGAATGAACCACATAAGAGAGAGAAAATCTGCTGGGAAACACGAGCTTTTGATCTATCCTAGCCAATTATCTTGTTATATGACTTTTGTGTCTTTTTCTCATTATAATTATCATAAATTCTAAAAGCAATAAATAAATAAATCCTGAAGTTTAAGTCTCTCATTTTGCAAGAAAAGTTGTCAGGTAGAACAGACACCTGGGGGGCTGTGACTTGTTCCCATTCCCTGGCCACCAGCCTCTCCCTACCTCTCTTCTATTAGAAATATATTCTTCTCCATCTGTTATGCTAATGCCAGGAGGAAATCAAATGTACATTTCCACTAGTGACTAAAGCTCTGATCCTACAATCAGTTAAGCACAACCTTAATTTTATGCATGTGAGTCATTCCATCAGCATTCCCATATGCCAGAGACTTCGTGGGACTGATGCCTAAAATGAAAACATCAAGAATGAACTCCACTTCTAAGTTGCAGAACTGGAATTGGAAAGTACACGAAGAACTGAGGTACTACACCATAAATCCACAGAATAACACAGGCGAAGGAACTAAGCAGTATAAAAAAAGGGAGGAGAGAAGTTAGCAAATTCCCCATTCTTGGAAAAAAAAAATTACATGAGCATGTTATTAATGAATTTTCATTCTTACTACCCCACAGTTAGTACTTCAACAAAAACATGGCAAAATGCCTCACTTAAGGAGTACAGGCCAGACTTTGGAGTGAACTCTGCCCACTTTTGGCCAGCGCAGCATGATAAATTCAGTCCATCTTTCATTCTGGCCCCACATGTTAAAAGTAAATTAAAAAAAAAAACAATTCCCTTCTGCATAAGCAAAGCAAAAAACAAATTCCAGGAACTCATAGTGTTAATGAAAATCCCTACTGCATGCTTATATGTTGTATTTGAAAACCACTTCAAGAATGTTATCTAAATAATTAGAACTAAATATAACTAATTAATACAGTAATGAATCAATCATATGAATCATATATGTTGCTTAAAATGGCTACAGTATTTTAGCAGTGGAACAGTTCATTCTGACAGTGGTAACTGCTAGTTCTATGGCTGGAACATACGCCAGAATCAGACTGACAGCTTATTAAAAGATGGCAGAACAAAATTTAATAGCTCAGGGTGAGATCTCAATATTGACATTACTGGACATACTTGAAAGAAAAGGCACCAGAACCTCACTTCCAACATGCTAAAAGACAAGTTCATTGCAAAACACTCTAAAGTAGATGTGACATTGATTTAAGGTTCATTGAAATCTCACACCTTTAGTCAACTGAATATTCTCCAGCATTTCTACAAAGTAGTTCATAGAATCAACATCTCCAATATGCAAAAAACTTAAACTGTTTTAATACGTATTAAAGTATATTTTCTCTAAACTCAGTGCATGCTTGTCATGGACTGTCACAGGCTGTACCCAGGGTCACTGTCAGAAGAGAGCAAGACATTTCTCCACAGGTCTCCCCACTTCATATTTCCAAAGTACCCAAGGCTTATCTCCTTCTTTAAGAAGTTTGTAAATACACTACTCTGAGTCTATGGCATCTAGGGATTACGCTGAATTGAACTCATGCAGCAAAGACTGGTTAATTCTGTTTCTTCTACTAAGCAGATTAGTTGGAATAAATAAATAAATAAGTGTATTATTTGATTTTACAAGAGAAACTTCTAGTACCAAAACACAACCTTAAAATTTACAGTGTACAAATATTTACCATGCGCTCTTCTTACGATATTCCTAACAGTAAACCTATCCCTGATGATATTCATCTCCTATATCCACTGGAAAAGCAATTTGAGAATTGTTATTCCGTTGCATATTCACTAGCTGTTGCTGGAGGTATTTTGTTCAGCTCTAATTAGCACAGTTAATAAGATCAATATTTTCATTACTGAATGTTGCAGTAAGGCAAAACATGCTTAAAAACTTACACTTATAAAATATGCAAGTTATTCTATTCTAGTCTTCCATTGAGAGATGAAAACCCCTCAAAAATTTTAGTATTTGTCTTTCTGATACAGACAAAAAAAAATCTAAAATCCCATATTATTTGGTGGTTTTGATAAAAGATTTTGGTTAGTACTACTTGCAGGTGCCCAAATAACCACTGAACTAGGAATCACTCTCACAGCTGTCTGTGTTAACATCATCACTCTCTTTGCACTCTGTTACCTTAATAAACAAATACATACCCAGAAACTGGAAAAAAAAGCAGAGGCACTGCAATCTAGTAGCAAAACCAAAGGAAAACAAGACAATACAGCTGCAGCAGGCAAAGAGTGCTAAGTCTGAGGGAACACCATAGCAGCCCTCAGTGTTCCTGCCCCAAAGTGTGGGAGCACCAGTCCTTGGGGCTTTCAGCAAGCTCTTCCATCTGCAGGCAACATCTGCTTGTGCTGCTGACAGCACATCAGTCTCTGCCTTCTTCAGACACTGTGGCTGCTGGAGCAGCACCAAGAAATGGGAGGTAAAATACATCTATCATCCATCCTGGTACTTAGATCTCTAGATATCTGAGCTTTGTTAGTTAGCACTCTTTGTGTCTAATAATAACAGCTTAGATAAGGTTCCTGAGCCTTAAAACCCTTCTTTTTTTTTAAATATATATAAGAAAGCTCAATGTTTTACTTGGAAAACACTCTCCTATCCATTCACCAAGCTCTACAAATCCAGCTTTTTTAATGAGCTGAGAATTCACTGTTCCTCTCCCTCTGCATAAATG
Source organism: Callipepla californica brunnescens (assembly GCA_023055505.1). NCBI lineage: Eukaryota > Metazoa > Chordata > Aves > Galliformes > Odontophoridae > Callipepla > Callipepla californica. The sequence goes on along the minus strand of JALIRH010000008.1, from coordinate 6,427,449 downwards.
TCAGTCAGGAAATTGTCACTGTAAACCATCCTAAAATAATTCTGTGCTCATGTTGAGTGATTTCCAAAACTAGTCCCACAGTAAAATATGATCAAATATCAGATGCTGTATAATTAAGCAAGACACAACAGGGACTAAAATACAGATCTAGGTGCTTTATTAAGCACAAGGCTGAAGGCATGGGTTGTCAAAGCAGAAAAGTGCGTTATATTGCACAGCTTGCAACATAAAGCTGTTTCCTCAGGCAACACATCTTGCACCTGTTGAGGTTTTGCCACCCATTGTGTCCACTTGAATCAGTTTTTGTCATTTCCATGACTTTCTTCTGTACCCAACTAGCTCTACTTCCTCTCCAGCTGACACACTAAACTTGCAATTTTCAGCATCAGAGCAGAAAGACAAAGATATTTAGAAGCCAAAATCACAAAAGACAGATTTGGACACTTCTGGAAAAGGCACATGAGAATGCTTATGCATCATACTGTGCAATTCTGCAAGCATATTCTGTTTATGGTTGGCTACGTGAACTCTCAGGAAAAAAAAAAAAAAGTTATTTTAAGATGGCAATCATAGCAGCATGGCCAGCTTCATCTACTGTACAAATGTGAAGTACTACATTGAAGTCTTAGAGGAAGGATGTTTAAGAGGAGGAACATAAGGACAAGCCATTTGGGGATGTAATCAGCTCAGTAAACTTCATATACTCATTTTCTAGCAGATGCAAGTGCAAGCAGGAGACTTAGAATTATGGGAGTCAGTGTATGTGTGGCTACCTTACAGATTCAAATGAGACAGTATGTGTTGCTTCTCCACCAGAGAAGAGCTGGAAAACTGTTAGGAGAAAACAACATTGGGGACAAGTAGTCTCAGAAGACCTGAAACCAAATGTGTAGATAAAAATGGTCTCCAGTGGACCCCACATCAAGCCAATACAACTCTAATTCTCAATGCGCTCGTTTGAAAAATCCACCAAGACGAATTCTATGTGTGGCAGCAGCTCTTTCCTCTTCCCCTTTCCATGACATAGAGCAGTACTTTGGAAAATAACAAGGACATTCTTTGCTAAACGCAATCCCTCGTCAATATGTGCAGAGAAGCCCCAGGAATTCATCACTCACCAGCACCATCCCATAAACTACAGAACCACAGCTAGTCTAAATTAAGACAGCAGGAGAACACTGGTTAACCTACTGAAGAGCTCAATCTAAAGACCGTACCGAGAATAATTTAGATTTATGCTGCATCATTTCCCATTTTCATTATGTCACACAATGGACTTACAGGCTGTTGTATCCCTCCTTTTTACAGTCTCTGTCACTAGATGTCACTACATCAAAAACTTAATGCCAAATGTGGTCTGTGAAAGACAGTGATAAATTGAAGTCCTTCATATTTCATAAGCCCATTTGTCAGGCATTCCAGTGTGTATTTAAAGGCTGTTGCAAATGTGAAAGAGAACAAAAGTAGCAGGCCATTCTTATCACAAGCCAAACTGTTGTGTGACAGACATCTTCCACAAAATAGACATCATTATTAAGCATAACTTTTTGACAAAGACTGTAAAATCAGGAAGCAAGAAAATGTGCAAACATCACAAGTTTTGATTATAACTTGAGTACTGTATCTATTATCTATTTTAAAAATACAGTCTTTATTTGTGCATACATTGCATATATGTATTTGTGCATATGCACATGCACACACATGTATTTCATAGAATGGTTTGGGTTGGAAGAGACCTCAAGGATCATCAAGTTCCAACCCCCTGGCCACAGGCAGAGTTGCCAACCAAAACAACAAATATTAGATCAGGTACTACTTCCATTCTAGGAAAGCTGCACTTCCTTGCTAAATTGAGCGAGGAAAGGTGAGTAGATACCATATACAGTGGGAATATAGGAGAACCCTCCACTAATGGACAGAGAGAAAGTGAAGGCAAATTAATACTTTCTTGCTCAGGTCAAATGGGCCCAGACAATGCTGTGGGCAGTGTCTAGAATGGAAACTGTAACTGTGGTTGGAAAGGGAAGGGAATTTTCCTCATCTCACAGAGTTCCTAATGGGGGTCTCACTACTCATGTAAAGGAAAACTGGAATTTATCGTATACTTCAAAAAAAAAAAAAAAAAAAAAAAAGCCACTGCAATTCTACTCTAAATTTTTGGCTGCAGGAACTGAGACCAGAATCATACTCTTACATTCTTAGCGATACAAAAAAGACACAGAAAACCAGAAACTCAGACTGTCCAGAAACAGTTGCCAGGATTTTCATGTTTGTTTGTTTATTTGAGGCAGTCTGTGTCTCATAAGCAACGTATCCTCCTAAGTCATCCAACAAAATCAAAACAAAACAACCCAAGTGCATCCTTTTCCTTCCCCACGCCCACCCCAATTCAGAAGAAAACTTAGATCTGTCAACAGTGGCAGTAAAAACCAAGAAAAAACACATGACCAAAAACATTCCTACCACTCCACTGCTTTACTTAGATTCTGCTAGTCAAACTTCATTCTAGTAATCAGTTGGTTTCATTTACGTCCTTGCCTCTACTGTGTACTATCTCCACAATCAAATACAAAAAAATGAAATACTGAAACTCAGTAAGAGCCATGCAAACATTGTTAGGAAGGGACTGTACTATTTGAAGGTCAAGTGAAAAAGTATTTGCAGTCAAGTAATAGTCAAAAACCTACCATATTGCGCTTCCATTACAGAGGTTTATGTTCTCTGTTACACTGAAAAATAACTACAGTTGCTCTGGAATTTCTCCTCATTTACACCAAAGTAAATCAGTGAAGGTTTGGATCATAGGAATTGATGACTGAGCTTAGTCATATCACAGAGGGATACTTGCACAGTCTTTAATCAGAGAGAGCTTAGTTCTTTCTTTATATATAAACTCTAGATCTTAGGGGATACAATTTCTGTTCTGTCAGTGAATCACGGCTTGAAGTTTGCTTAATTCTACCACAGCATGCATCTCATGTAATGGCTTCCCTGCAGACAAAATTCCTACCCAATGTACTAGGTTATTTCAGAATGAAACCACTCTTGTTTGCCTGAATTGGTTGGCATGGTACATAAATAGCTACACTCACCTAGTGATTTCTTTAAATGCTTGTTTTCAAATGCTTAGATTATTTTTGGTTTTGTTAAAGTTAGAAAATATTAGGTGAGCATGAAACGCCTAAGCTTTAAAACAGCTTTCAATCACATATATAAATTGTGGGCATGTTAACTAACAGAAATAGGAGTTGCATATTAAAAACTGGATCACTGATTGCAATTTCTACAAAATTTCTACTGTTGCAACTAGACACAGAAGAATCCAAGTGAGAAAAAAAATCCAAAACAACCCAAAGCAAAAAAGAGCTGTGCGAGTCATCAGATGACTCTGACATTTAAATGCATTAATTTTCAGACTTTGGATACAACATCTGATAGTAGAATGAATAGAACTCAGCAGTGGAAGAGAAGAATTAGTAGTGCGTTAATCAGCTCCGTTCCAGTCTGATGGAATCATGATTTTACTGGCAACCTGGCATGTCAACTCAATATGAGAGGATATCAAATGAGGAAAATGAAAAGCTAACATCTATGCATGTGCATGGTCTTAATAAAATAGTATAGTAGAAAAGATGTCTTGCATCACTATTAAGTATCTATGAGAAATAAATTACATTGCTAAATAATAGGGCTTATTTATCACAATTGTCCACAAATCTATGTGCTTCCACTAACAGAGGGTTTTCATTCTAAGGCTGTTCATACTTGCAGGCTGCAAACCATTCCCTGGCTCAGTAAGTACTCTTTTGCAGTTCCTCAGTATCCTGAAATCAAACAAAATCTAGATATCTACTCTTCTGCATATATTCTCAGAAGATCTCAGTCTGTCTAGTGTTTTTACTCCTCATACTGTGTAATCTGCTTTCCAGCTTTTATATAACATTTGAGTAGTTAAAGGTTACTACTCTCACTTTTAGTCCAAAGGAGAATACCTCCACAGGTTACACAGGGTATACACTCAAATCTCTCCCTTCTCTTTCCCATGTCCATCGTGTCCCATGGAGAGGGACTCAGATGAAGGTTCTAGAATCTATTATAGAGCTGCTTGGTATCTGGCCCAAACCCTTAATAACATTAGGTCCTAAATGGCCTCGAGAACTCTCTAAGTCTCAGATTCCTAGGCTATGAGGGTATGCTCAGGGCACACAACGGAAAGTGTTACAGAAGCCCATGAATGCTGTTCACTGACTATTCAGGCATTACTTCCATCCGAACGTTATGACACATGAACCAGCAGTGGTATCCTGAATCCTCATTGTGAGAAGAAAGCACCCAGCTGAGGCCTGGTCTGCACTGCGGTGTTGGGACTCATGGGACTGCAGCACTGTCCTTTGCCTGAGAAACAGCCTTATTACTCATCCCCCCTTGGTGCTACTTAGCACATGATGTGTGTCTGACGACTTGCTATGACGATATATATCAGCTGTTTGGCCGCAAGTTTGATTATCTGGCCTCACAAGGCCCAGTAGTTCTCATTCTGGAGTCGTTACAAACAACTGGCTTAACTAATCTTCACATATGATATAGACTTGACCAGTGTCTCCAAGAGGGCTGATAAGACCTACTTAGGCAAGAGTCTGGGACAAGATTTTGAAAAATAGGTGTCTGCTATCTCACCTTTCTGCTTGGGAAAGTTCAAATGATTATTTTATTGGAAAAGAAAGCTCATAGCCATCTTTATTCTCTCAATATCCAGCCTTCAATTCAGCTACGCAAAACCAAAAATAAGAACATATCAAGTTTGCCAATGGCACTGCTCTGTTTTTCTTACTGACCTTTTCTTTATTTTCCAATGACCGCCTTCTTTCATTTGTTAATTACATCTAGAGCTAGATTTTTAATTAAGGTGCCTAACAATCAAATAGTCACTTAGGGCTTTAACAAACACCTCATAGGCTAAGTATATCATCTCTATCAATGAGCGAGGCAAATAAGTGCTATTGAAAATCTCTCAGACATTCATATTCAGCTTAAAGTTTCTAGTGAACTTAAAATAATGTAACTCAGTTTCTGAACATCCTTACTGAGTTTATTTTTTTTTCTTAACAGACAGATAATATGCACATATACAGACAGAATACTGTGGGCCCTCTCTCAAGCAAGAACCACAAACATTTAAAAACCTATAAAAAAACAAAACAAAACAAACAAACAAACAAAAAAAAACGCCACCCCTTTGAGCCCCATAAACCTTCTAAGGAAATTAACTGTCCTGTAATCCTGCTGGTAGAAAATGAGTGCAAGTTGCAAACAGGACTCCAAAGCATGGTAGAAAGAGTAATTGGCTTCCTCCTCAATCTTAAAGATCTTGACCTTTTGCTCCTCATTAGGGACATAAAACATTGGGAAATCAGTTACATTTGTCATACTTCTTGTAAAATTATACAAGTAGAAACTGAAATGGTTTAGAGTTAGTAAAGTGAATTGGAAAGGCTCCCATGGGGAAATGGCTAAGAAAAAAAAAATATTTAAATCCTCTTCAGCAATAGTTATGCCACATGTACTTGCATGATGCACTTTGAAGTATTAAAATGTTAATAAAGTGAAATTAGAAGCAAAACTATAAAATTTGAAGATCTTAATAGAGGTGTTACTGTGCTGAATCTTAAAGCCACATACCCTGGTAAAAATAATGGTGATTATACAAACACTTGACTTCAGAGACTTTATTATCCCTACTCTTCTCCCTAAAGTTCATTACTGGCTACACAGAACCAGAGCATATTGTCCCTATACATTTTTACTCATAGGCCTCATTCTAATTTCAGTGGTATTTGAATTTAAGCTCAGGAGAAGGAGAATATCATATTGGCTAGTTCCTACCTCTATTGTCAAGAGTTTTAACTTGCTGATAACAATTTATTAACTTTAAGCTCTAGGATTTAAGAGGTAAATAACTTTAAGCAACATTTGATTGTTAATTTCAGGCATGTGTATTAATACAGGTACTAATGGTGGCTCTGATGGGACCATAAGAAAGTAATGTTGATAAAAGTAATTCAGTTCAGTGTTTAACACTAAAATAAGTGATGTGCCAGCACAGAAATGCTGCACGTCCAAAATTGTAATATTTCATGCTGTAAATCAACAGTGAAAGAAATATAGTTATCACTACGAAGGAGTATAAGAACTCCAGTCAAGGGTGCAAGAGTAAAGGCCATTTCAGTCATTCGCTCTTGACTAATTTTCAATAGTTGGTCAGTTTCTTTCCCTGCAGAAGCTTAAGCAATAAGGCAAGCAGAAAATAACTGAACATGCACGTTTTCCACAGATGCCAAATACTAATTCTACAAATGTAAGCTGGAATGAAGGATAACATCCAGATATCTAGCATGGCATGGGGAGACAAATACTTTTAGAAAAAAAAATGTAATAATCAGAGATGTCATATCATGCAAAGTGTCAAAACGTTTAGGAAGTCTGCAGAAGTCCTGAGCACATTTTTTGATTTCTATAGGATGCATAGTAGCATTTTTGAACTTTCCTAAGGAAATTCCATGACAGACACATTTGATAATTATGATTTAAAAATGAAACCAGAGAGAGAAACAGAAATGATCTGATTTCATTGTAGATTCTCTCACTCATATTCATTTATTTACAGCAAGTAAGTAAAATCTTTATAGTCATTAGCTGACTTGTGAAAACTTCATTTCTTTGGGAAGCCAGGCAGTTCCAAGGGAGGGGCAAATATAACGTGATGAATCGATCTACTAAAGTCTTTTCCAAAAATAGCTTTTTAACAAACTTTGATATCTACCTTCTTTGCTATTCTGTTTATGTCAGTTTAAAGGTACAGAAAGCTTTCCAGAATACATCTTTTGCTATTTTGACATTTATTTATTATTAATCAGTGTGGTTTTTAAACTACTGTACTTCCTGATTATGAAATAAGGCTCCCGCACATCAAAGGTTATCTAAGAGTTTCAGGAATTGTTCAGTGTTTGATAATAGAATTCATTAATAAAAGTCAGGATGGCTTCAAATATAAATTTTTAAATACACAAGCTGCTTTGGTAACACAGTTCATGTTTTTAAATACAATGCCTTTTTTGCTACCAGGATGAACTATACTGCTCTTTTAAGGAAACAAGTCATGGTTCCACCAGACTGTGGTTACAGACCTCCAGCATAGAAACATTCTCCACGTCTAGCCTTGTAATTTTTTGCCAGGTACTCCATACATTAAGTTGTTTCATTTCAATTGCCCTGAGGGTTTCTTGCTCACTAATAGGGAGCTTGATGCATCATTACTTTAACATAGCACAAGATTAAGCTGTAGGATTCTCTACTAAAGAAATTACTGGTTCTGTTCTTAACAGATGAATCCTTATATTTATCTATACATCAGTGAGGTCTTTACATTATAAATGCAATTTGGAATGGATATATTTCTGAGTTTGATCCAGAAATTTCTATAAAATAAGGAGTAATTTCAAACAGTTCAGCTGCATGCACACAAAAAACAGAGACAAGGTGTAGCTCTGAATTTTCTTCTCACACACACACAAAATAAATAAATAAATAAATAATAAAAAACCAGCACAGAAAAGCTACAAATTCATAAATGCCAAGAACAGGATTCAGTAAACTGAGGTTGTCTGAAGATCCAAAGGTTGTACCTTGCTTTCAGTCTATAAAACCCTGATCAGAAACTTCAAAAAGACTAATGAATTATTTTCCAGTCTTTTATAAAATAAGAGTTCAGAAGAAAAGCTGCTGGATTATATACAAATCTCATACTGTATGCATTCTCATCAACTGAATTCCCAGTCTACATTCTTTCCTCTATAGTTTGTATATTCTTTGTTGAAAGTTTCTAATTACCACATGCAGGTTTTCTTCTCACAGCAATCCAACCCAGGAGAGGCTATCTTAAGCATGTTTTTTTTTACTAATAACCCCCTCCTCTATTCAGCTCTGTACGTTGATATCACAGTTTATGAACTCCTAGAAAGTGATTAATTCAGGCAACCTACAATATACCTTGAACTCTTTGAACTACAGTTAACATCCTCCAGCTGTTTCCCTACTCTTGAGCATCTCTGCATATACACTCCTTTATAAATTTTAAGGATTATGAGCTCCCACCTGCATGTACAGTTACTTCAACATCAGAAACTGCAAACTATTTCCTACTTCTTGGCAAAAAGGGAGAACAGAAATCAGATTCTATCACAAAAAATACTTCTTTACAACGTATGTATGTATGTATATTTAGGAAAGCAAATTTGTCATTTCAGTTGTAAAAAGCACAAATTACCAATATACTTCACAACCTACCTCTTCAAGCAACGTATTTGTAGACAAGCCTTCACACGCACTGTAGTTCAGTGGACTAAAAGTCCTGGCTGTACATTTAATCTGTTGATCTTGCAAGTCAGCTTTCTTCTGTATTTCCATTTTCCAAGTACATCAGGATCTCTGCTGAACAAGAACAATGGTTAATATTTAAGTAATTATACAAAAAAAAAAAAAAAAGGTATAGGGTCTTATTCATGTTAAGGGACTTATCTGGTCCTAGCAAAACTGCTAAAGTTTTGTTATGAACTTTCTTTGGAGTAGAATTCTAAAGGAAACAAATGAATTAAATTAGATCAGTAGATTACTGTTCCCACGACCACGTTAAAAGACAAATGAGTAGTTAAGTGAGAATCTGGTAATGATATTACATCACAGGCTGTCCTGGTTATTTTCTCGTGGAATTCAAACAGCAAAATTTCAAAGAAAATATTCTCCCATCAGTACACAGGGCAGTTTTATATAAAATACATAAACTGAATATGGATAGAAAGATTGTAAATCTGTCTCATACCAAAAAGAGCTTGAAGTGCAAAGTTAAAGACAGCCTATTTTGAAGTCAGTGTTATGATCGATTAATCTCTTGATGTTCCTACAGTTCTAGCCAAATGCATTAGAAACTATAGTCTAGTAGGGCTGGTACTTAATTTAAATATGTTTTCAAAAATTCAAACTATATTTTCATTAATTAAGCTTTTCTTTATTAATGGAGCATTGCAGAGAGTCTCTGTGGAAACATGCTACAATAAAACAAAGACACTTTTAATACAGACTTTAAATTTTTCAAAGTAAATACTCATATAGGTTTTAAGTCCTGCATGATTTAGTTATATGCACAGGTTAGAAATGATGGAATATCCTTTTCATAGAGCTGTCTCGTGTGCCTGCCCCTGGTGATTGCATGGCACAGTCAAATAATTCTCAGAATGAAACATTCTACAGACAAGATGACCTATAATGCAGTAGGTTATGGGCCACAAAAGACAGCATATAAATAATTTATAACGTAGAATACATGGAAAAGTATCTTCACTTTTATTTGCTGTCACATGCCAAGGGCAGAAGCACCTTCATCGGTAAAAAAAAAAACTATTAAGGATAGTTGATACATATATACAGATACTAATGTGTAATAAATAACAAAATACTATGTTTATAAAATTCCTCTCATTGGCAAGCAAGCATTTGGCAATATGAGCTCCACAGTGGATAAATTCTTAATGATGGAAAGTAGGCTAACACTATGAAGTTCTGTTGGCACATGACCTTATTTTCTTTCTCTTCATTCCTTAAACTAGAAGATCACCATTTTTTCTCCAGGATGGCTATATAAACTTGGGTCCCACAGAGAAGACAAGCCAGTGCCAAGCACTGGCTTAAACTCCATGTAAAAATGACCTTTCTGATTCAAGCACATTCAAAAAAATTCAACATGACATATAAAATCTTTATTGTCAGCAACCATGCAGTTCAGAGCTAGTTCTGTAATCCCAGTGTGAGACCTAGAGTGCACACAGGAAGCTGGATTCAATTTTTCACTTAATTCCAGAAGTTATCCATTATCCTTCTTAACTGTGAAAAAGGTTACTTTTCCTTGGCAAGCTCCTTGCTACACAGAGCTAAACTTGAGTCTCAGTCACAAAAGACCTGTCAGTAGACATTAAATTATGTAATTACAACTAAACACGGTATTGAACAAGTCATATTTAAACTATGAATGACACAAGTCAAAATCCATTCTTAAAATAACCAAGTGATACACATGCTTCATTGTTCTGCTACTGTCTCATGCGTGCAGTATCCAGTGTGGAATGGTACATACTTTATGTTTTATGGCTTAGCTGGAGATGTGGCAAGAAGCAATGCAAGCAGTGTTGATAATGGCACTATGTCCATGTGGAGGCCAGACAAATCGTGCCCCTCATGTTCAGTTCTGAGAACAGTACTCTTTAAAATCTTTATCAGTGACACAGATGATGAGATAAAGTACGCTCTCAGCAAGTTTGTGGATGCCGTTGATATGACAGAAGGAAGAGACGGCATCCAAAGGGATCTGAACAAACTTGTAAGAGGGTCCCACATGAACCTAATGACATTCAGCAATGCCATTGTGTTGCATTTGCATCAGGGCAATTTCAGAAACGTATACAGTCTGGGACAAGAACTCAAGAAGAGCTCTACTGAGAAGAGATCCTGAAAAAAATAACGTGAGCCAGCACACTATGCTTGCAGCCCTGAAAGCCACTGATTCACAGAACTGTAGGAGTTGGAAGGGAACTCTAGAGATCATTGAGCTCAACACCCTGCCAAAGCAGTTCCCAGCCCAGGTAGGCATCCAGGTGAGTCTTGAATGTCTCCAGAGAAGGAGACTCCACCACCTCTCTGGGCAGCCTGTGCCAATGTTCCATCACCCTCACTATGAAGAAGTTCCCATGCACATTTGTGGCATCTACCAAAGTGCCTGCTTTGTTGCTTTTTGTCATTGGTTAGTTGGCTTCTTGTACTGATATGGATCAGATGCAAGTTTCACAATGCAATCCAGCTCTGATCCTATGAAGTTGCAGTAGCGTGCAGATACAGGCTTGGGTTTTGTCTGACTTCTGGAAGTTTACTTTTAAACATTTTTCTCACTGAAACCCATTGAGGAAAAGTGTAGAAAACATTTTTTAATTAGAGTATGTTTTTCTGCATGTTAACCATTTCTAATTTTACTGCCTGTGGACTACCTGAGAAGTAGCAGGAGTATCCTACCTTCCAAGTCAAAACCAGAACAACTAGAGCTCAGTAAAGAAGTCACGTTGTACAGAACGTTCAGAGTACCACATCTCAATGTATAAGCGGTACTTTCTGTCTTTATTTAAAAGCATGCATGCTTCTTCATAACCATGCACAGAGCTTTTGCATTTTTATTTGAAAATATTTCATATATATATTTAAGACCATATATATACTACTAAAGATATTATATAGACAATAGCATCCTTGGCAGTTACACTACTAGGCCATTACTACTGGTATTATATGTTCTTAAAATAAGTTTAAAAAGCTTACAAGAACATATCACTCAATATACATTCAATTTTTCAGGTTTTAAGGCTTTGAGTTAATGAGCCCTTGTAAGCCAGTGTAGAATTATTCCCTTACCCTTTACTTACAAAGATGTTCACTACACCTACAATATGCATATTATCTGCTACTTTCTAGATATGTCAAATTTTAAGCACACAAGATTTACCTTTGCAATGGAAATGATTCTTAAATGAGAAATAGTAAGAAGGAAAATACTTGAAACTATGATATCCTCACTTTTGAAGATATCAGAAAGTTAATTATTTTCCCTGATACCAAATAGGGCATTAAATCTGTAATTAATTCCATATGTATGAAAGGAAAGCTGTAAGGATTAAAAGTGTACAAGGATGCTGCAGAATAAATCAAACCCACAGCAGATTCTGCAAGGTTGCTGAAGTGAGCCACTCTAGGCAATCAGGATATGAAGATTAAATCAATTTATGAGAGGACAAACCATGCTCACCCTCTAAGTATTAATTATTTCTAGTACAGTGGCATCTGGATGATTCAAACCCTTTGTTCACAACACTATATACACACATAAAACAAAAATTCTAGACCCAAAGGATAAATACATTAATTGAAACCTTTTTTCTTAGCTTTTAAATACTCAAAAGGTTGTTTGAAGAGTCAATATTCACTGTATCAGATACATGTTCATGAAAAAAGAGACATGCTTCTAATTAAACATCTACTGAAGGGGGCCCAAATTTAGGATTATTCGAGCTAGTTCAGGTTGTATCTTTCAGGCCCTTTATACAACTTAAGTGAAAAAAATTACAGCTAAATAATTGCTGCTTTAAGACTACATTTGATAGTAAGACTTTAACTTCCAGTTCTGTTTAGCTTTTCACAAAGACTGTCCTGATATAAGAAATTATGTCAGTGATTAATTCATCTCCCTGTTAACTTCTTCGTCTAGGATCAGCACAGCTAACCATTACATAATCTTTACTTACAAAGATCTTTAAGTCATAAATGAAAATTCTTTTGCCTAGGCTAGTTATTGTTTGCAGGCTGTGCCTTACTCACCTGCGCAGCATTCAACACCTGGTATAACTACATCTTTGCTAAAGCTACAAGCTCATATCCCATAAGGAATACACAACTGGGAAACATGAAACAATACTTTATGTAGTCTGCCATACTGTATGCTGCTAACAGAGGCAAAGGCCACAGGAATTGTCTCCTTACCTTGTCTCTTTCTACATCTGTAACTTGTGTACACTCTCTAAGGACACTCCTGCTTCAACACTGCATGTCTCTACTTCTTTCTAATAGGATGTAAGTATCTGCCTCTTTCATATGCTGATTTTACCCCACCTTTCTCATCCCAAATCATGCCCTAGACAGGATAATTTTGCTCTGTGGGACAGATCTTCAACAGATCTATGCTACTGGAGACCACATAAAATCAATGGAGATTGGCAGCACCTGAGATCTTCCTAAAGAGCCAGCCATGTGGTTAAGAAAACCAAAACAATGATTTTTATGTTCCATAAGAAAGCTCCAGTATCTCAGTCCTGTAAGTCCATGACAAAGTAGGCCTCTCTTTTACAGAGTCCAATGAAATTCCCTAGCTGTTTTCTGGCATGCTTCAGCCCTGTGAATCAATCAGAGGAAGGCTCATAAAAACGTGTAAACAAACATAAAAGGCTGGCCCTTAGTGCTATTGTATTTCAGAGCTGGCTCAGTGCTCTTGTTAAAGGGCTGCTACAGACATATACAAAGAATCACATGAATAATGCTGGAGCCATCTACCTACAGCACAGAAATGTGATCTTCTCTGTTCAAACGTGGTTGAAATTTGTTAGAACTGGAAAAAAGATTACTGTTTCCCTAAAAGGGCATCACCGCATACTCATTGCCCCTTTTTCCTTTTTCATAAAAGGTTGGGAGAGGAAAAAAGCCCAAAAACCTACTCAGTCTTTGCTGGCTTAGTAGTTTTAACATATTATTTCTGATGAAGACGAAAAACTCCGACTCGTAAAAAGTGATCCCAAAAAGAAAAGGAAAGCTTTAACAAACAACAGAGAAAGGAAAGTATGGGAAGCAGCTTAGTGCCTTAACATCAGTTAACAATACCACATTTTGAAGTCTTTAACTCATTAATTTGAAAGGGATTGTCTCTAGCCCTTTATTTTGGCTTTTCATTTTTGTTTGTTTGTTTTTTTCCCTTCCCAAAGCAAATCTGGACTGTAGATGATTACTTTGAAAACAAAGCAGTATACAAGTCTGGTAGAGAGATTCTTTTCAAAAGAGATCATTTGAGAAATACAACATGTTTTAAATTAACAATCAGTTGCAACAATGACAGGCCTCAGTTTGGTGACGGAGCCCCACATTCATTATCTGCTAAAGGAATGGGATTTTATCCATTATAACATGAGAATAAATATTAGGTTAAATAGTTTCAAGAGTTTAGCTAAAAGAAAGGCTCTTCCTGACATCAACAGTGAGAAATCCAGAGAGTTTAAACCCAGAAACTTGAAACTAATACACATATAAATACAAAAGCCTTTTCTAATTATCATGAACCTATGGCTATGAATCTGCTGACAGTAGTGTATTAGAGATAAGACAGCTGTTAATGTCCAAAACTAAACAGGAGGTTTTTTAAAACCTATTAAGAAGGATTTGTACATTTGAAGTAGCAACACTAGTTGATTACTAATTTAGGGAGCACAACTGATTGTACTGTGTTTTCTTGCAGCTACAAACCAATTTCAAGTGAATCCCCATGGGGACTGGGCTCAGTATACTGAACCACTGCTGATCAAACAGGATCCTTATGGACCGTGAACACTTTGTTCAATCTATTGCGGGACTCTGATTATTTAGAAAATGTTCAATGAGATATGCTGTGAGCTAGAACTATGTTACTCAGGAGAGTTCTTGTGGAACACATCAAATGATCTTGTTGAAGCACTCTGCTAACTAGCTGCATATTTGGTGAGTGGCTATAGTGAATGCGATTAATCAGAAGACGACAAATCAAGATTGCATTTTCCTTCTATAATCCAGATGGAGAAATTAACCTGTTTTCCCTATAGCTACTGCATCACCTCTGAAAACCTGTGGTCTAATTGTTATCACCTTCAATAATATGCCTGCTTAGTCAAAACTGTGTTACATAATGATCTAGTCTTGACAAAAGCATAATAGTTTTACAAGGGGAAAACTGGATGTTTTTGTTGTTTGTTTCCTGATATGAGGAGTTCAACAGGGGTGATTTCATCTGAATATTCTGACCAGAGGCCTGCACTTTCTGCACCTCATGGAAATTCTTCAACTAGAGAACTTAAAAGGTACTTAAAGGAACTTTTGGTACTTAAAGCACGGCCTCTTATTAAAATCTGTTTGCTTACTTCTTAATTTTCTAGTTTAAAATATTTTAGACAGCAGCTAAAACAACACATTCTCCAGCGGATGAAGAAAAAAAAGTAGATAAGGGCTGGAAGGAGAAAGGACCTATGTCACTATCCATAGCTTGAAAAAAAATAATAATTAAAATCACAGCCTAAGAAAAGATGCTTCCCATCACATTTCAACTGTTTTGCTTCCTGAAGCCAATACTCCTTTTCCCTGCTGCTGTCAATTAGTAATCATACAAACTTCCACTTGACTTCAGTTCTTGTCTCAGCATTTTGAGACAATGGGTGGCAGTGCATGCCTCAAGAAAAGTTTGCCAGAGGACTGAAAAATATAATGCTTTGAATGTTTACTCAGCAGTAAAAGCTCTAGAAGATTTTGCATACGAAGGAGGGAAGCGGTATGCGTCAGCCAGGTGAAAGGCTCCAAAGGCAGCCCCTCTTTTGAGAAATATGAGGAGCTATTCCAAAAAAATCATGATGAACTTCATGTAATTGAGAACAGATGAAAGAACTATCACATGAAGGCTCTGAGTTCAAAAAGTAGATACCAGTCATGAATCACAAAGCCTCAGAGATGGAGTAGGTGGGATTAAAAAACAGCCCTGCCAAGACTAATTACAACTGATACTGATGACACACATAAGACATAAGTTTAGCTTCCAAGCTTCCACAGCCTGGTTAAATCTAGTATTCTCAGACATATATTAGGTGAGGTAAACCCCACACACAATGTTTAACTTCCTATAAAAAGCATCAACTTCTAACCACTCCAGGAAAACAAAGTCCAGCAAGATGTAAGCGCATCTCCCACCAATTTTCTACTTCTGTCAAATTAATAAAGTGTTCAGGAGCGTGGATAAAAAATAAGCCTCCTGTAACCATGGAGTTGGAATGCTCTGACTTGTATGGATTTTTAGAATTAGCTAATAGATTCAAGGAAAAATTAATATGGTGTTCAAAACACTCCAGATGACCTTGCCAAATGTAACAGCTGGCATTAATAGAGTAAGTTACATGATCACATTAATGATTAATGGCATAGCTTTACAAATATAAATACCCAGCACTGTTTAGCTTTCAAATCAGTTGTAGCAGGAGTAGACCAAACAGATATGAATGAACACAGATTTAAAGCAAAGAAATACCATGATCAGGATTCAGAACTCCTCATAAGCACAAAATAAAGCTGATAGCATTTTCTAAGGGCTTTCAAAGAGACATTCCTAGACACCAATATTTTAAGTACCTGTAATGCTCTGAGACAATGAAAAACACAATAGCAGAGTAGGAAAGCCCCAAGTTGCAGCAGAAAGGATACGGCCAAATACAGCAGCAGTAAACACAAAAACAAAGGAGAAAGAAAGAAAAGGAAGAAAAAAAAAAAATCCATTTACCCTTAGAAAACCTAAAGCAGAGAAAGACTGCTGCCAACCCTTAAAAGAGAGCTGGGAAGGAGTGGATCCAGGCTCCACCCCTTCTGGTCATTCAGGTACATTTCATGCACCTGAGCTCCCCTGGCTGACCCTGCCTTCCCACCAGGTGCTCAATCACAGTTTGAAGTCATGGCTTAGCACTTCTGCTACAGCAGCTGATGATATTACCTGGGAAGAGAGTATTCAGATCCAGACAAAGATATTGTTTGATCTCACTGGAAACAACTCTCTTCTATAAATGACCTTGATACTTTGGTCTGTGTTGGAATGAAAACAAACATTTTGGTTTGGGGAGTAGGAGGGTGGAAAGGTGTCAGATATTCCTATAGTTGCTAGTAGCCCCATGCTTATAGCACTTGCCATGGTTAGGGTTTTTCTGAAGTAGATGTCTGAAGCCACATCTCTAAGCCCCTGTAAGAATGCTTTAATCTGTGTTGCTGGCTATTCTGACCCCTCTCCAGCTCTATAGACTATATAACTTGACCCCAAATGACAGTAATTTCTACCAAATATTTAGATGTTGCTGGGAAGCATAGGGAGAAAGCTTTCTAGAAATTTGCAGCTAGTTTTAGTTATGGTTCTGCAGCATTTCTATAAGGGAGATTTTTCACTGATAATAACAGGATTACTTGCATCATAAAAGGTTGCAGGAGCTCTCCCTTGGCAAGTGCAGTTAATGAAGAAAATGATTTTCAGAGTACTTGGTTTGTAACAGAAGGGCTTAATTATAGTTCCAACAACCCTGAGCCGCATAGATCACTGTGATCAGCATCAGCTCCAAAAAAAAAACATGATGTAGTACCTCAAGAGAGGTACTGAAAGCAGCACGATGGGCCACAGGATAATAGGATAATAATACGCTTAAGCAGTGTCCAAAGACAAATTCTGAGAGAAGAGATGGAGTTTCATTATGTTTATTCCCCTTCTCAAAAGGTAACTAGAAAGAACAAGAATCCTAGTGTGCTTGCAATGCATCATGCCGTGTAGTCAAACTAAAGCACTCTCTTTTGGATGGAATTATCACACAATCTACCAAAGGCTACTGCAGCACTAAACCTAAGCCTATGACAAAACTTAGAACAGTAAAGAATCAAAATCAAAATCAGGACATTTTGTTCCCAGTACAGATGGGCGTATAGAGTAGAGGAAATAATCTCAAGCCAGTTCAAGTCCTTGATTGTAACTTGTTCTAAAGTGAACAAATGACTGAATTTGGGATTAATTACATTTCTGCCATCTCTGTCTGAATAACTTCTTTTTAAAGCATACAGAATATACCACCTAACCAAGAAGGTTTATTCAATGACTCTAAGAAGTCTTCCTTCTACTACCAGTCCTATTAAAATCAATAGTAATTCAATCAAGAGAATTTGATGATTGAAAGAAACATATTCAGACCAAACCCTTACAGTAAAGAGTTTGCCTAAAGCTAGTGACTGTCAGAGACCAGGTTTTATTTAAGACAGTAGTTGAACATAGGCATTTGGCCACTAGCCATATAATAAGTACACTCTTGAACATCCGTGTGTGTGTATTTATTTTATTCATTACATTTGAAACACAGCCAGTATCTACATGGAGAAGTGACCAAAGACATGATCCTGCACAGATCCAGAAATGGTTATAAACTCTATTAAGTCCATCTGAAAAGAAAAAATGGAAATTAACTGTACCAAATACAAGTCTGGATTTGTTCATACAAAACTAGGTCAAGCCGTCACAGAAATCAGTCAGAACAGGAGTAAAGCTTGCATGGAACTATTGGGCAGAATTCTTTATTGTTTCAAGCAATTTTTTTCTGTGGAAGAAACAGCTTAACCTCGGGGCAAATGCTGAGGCATCCAAGCAGCCTGGTGAGGTACTGATAATAAATACAGGGGAGAACACTCCTGTCCTTCTCCAGGATAAGACAAGTTGCAGAGCTGACACATTATAACACTCTTGAGTCTAGAATATCCCTCATTACTTATTCTAAACATCTAATACATTATAATGGGTCTGGGACTTACACTTACTTACTGTCCCCTGTCCTTAGGTCAACTTGTACCACTGAATGTCTTTCAAAGGGAATTTAAGGCGACCCATGCAATTGAACATCATGTGCACTGCCTTTTTTCTCATAGAGCTCCCTTTGTGCACACACTAGAAGACACACCAATTAGATATTCCTTTAAACACAGAGTACTATAACAGTATCTCCTGTCCTGTCCCTGCCAGTGAAGTGCATACACAAAGTTGTCAACAGAGCACACTACAACAATTCTGTATGAATTAAAGGTAATAAAATAGATATCTTATATCAGGTACTAACAACTACAAATAATAAAAAGTATTTAAGGTGGCAATATGCACCAAGGTACTTGAAGAACATTTTGCATCAGGTGAGTTGAAAACCTACCTCTATTTCAAATGCTTTAACTTTTATATTGGGATTACAATCACTGCCTGCAGAAAATAAGGCAGTAGCATCTGTCCAGTTCAAAGAAACAGCATAATCACTCTGGACCATACATTTCTAATCTGATTCTCTTTACAGGAGAAGGATTAATCAAGAAGATTAGATTCTCTTTCCAGTTTTGACAGCGAGTCTTGCATTTCAGGGTATGAAGAACATGGTCAGGCAGTGTGGAATAATTTTGCAGCCTTGCCTCCAGTAGCAGTCTATATTCAGTTACAACACCTCAATATTTTTAAGAAGCACAAATAGTCTGACTCAAAAGTTCTCATAATCAGAAATTTAACTTAATTTTATTGGATCAGGTGATTAAAGGAAATTACTTAGCACATGCATCATTGGATTAAAGCAAAACAACTTTCCTATAAATGACTTTCATTTTTCACTCTATTACGTACCTCATCTGCTTCTGATGACTTAATGGTTCCTTCTCAAGATCTAGAGAGATTGGTATTCGTTAAAGGAATCTATACCACTTCAAGATTCTAAGACCTAATGCTATGATATAAAATACAGACAAATTAAAGTCACATTGGTAATTGCAATTACAAAATTCAATTGTTATATATTAATAGAAGCAGGCTCTAGAAAGCCCCAGGAGCCAAGATGGCCTTTGTAAGTAACTATGAGCTGCCTTTTCTGTGGCAGTTTCAAATCTGTCTCAAGGTAGGGCAGCTACCTGTTTGGAACAGATGATGAAGGGTAGCATGGAATTCTAGATAAATGAGATACATTCATGCAGCTACATTTTTTGTTTCACTGTTTGCAGCACAGGTTATTATCCAAATTAATATGGCGTAATAAAAGTAGTAACTGATCCTGATCAAAAGAAAATATATTCTATTTGAGAATATTGGTCACAGGACAGACGCTGCATGCAACAGAAGCAGCAACTCTCCTAGAGCAGCTATATTTTGAACTACAACATTTCACAGCGGTCACGATGGCTGCTTTTAAAAATGGACAAATTCAGCCCTTTTCCGTATGAAAGAATATGAACCAGATACAACATGGTTAGTACATCCACAGCAATGCCTTGAATGTCAAGAGTACCACTGATTTTTGGACACCATGAAATCTTTACACCATTTTCTTCCATGAGGAGGAAGCTGACATTTAATCCTTAGGACAGATGTATCTTATTACATAGAAGATGTATCCTTACAGTCTTATTGTCTCAAAAAGACTTTTCCATATTCTGTTTACTGTACCCCTTAACAAAGAATTTTGAAAGCGTATTGACTGCCCTTTGCAAAAAAAGAAATATGTTTCCTCCTTTCTTACTTGCCTATTGATCTCCATTTAACCGCATCAAAGCCATGGCACACACAAAGTGTCCTGTTTCTAAGTGCTGCTGTTAGAGCTCTTGTAGCTCGGAAATGTTACAAGCTCTGTCAATAGCAGGAGACAGGGGGCACTGCACAACCAGACTCTTCAAGGAAAAACATCATATTGGGCTTAATAAAACCTCATTCGTCTGCAAGTTGCAACAGCTAAGAACACAGGATCTCAATTCCTGAATTGACATGCAACCATTTATTCTGGATTCTTGCATTAGCATCCAAACAAGACAGAAAATAATTGAAAACTTTCATTTAACACAATATAGAGTTTAGCACAATACAACAGCTGTATTAGACACCCTGTAATCCCCATCTAGGAGCTCTGCCTTTAAGAAAGCAGTGGTAAAAAAAAAACAAAAAAAGGAGAAAGTGCCCTTCAGCCTCTGAAGCGTGTTTTCTTGTTTGCACAATAACAACAACGGATTCAAACATCATTCTTCTGTACAGCTTGCCATCCCAGGGCACAGCTTTGCTGTGCTGTTTTCTAACATGCTTGATATTGACATGAAGTTGTAAGCAACAATAAATGGAAGCAAGCCCGGTACATACGTATGAGGCACAGGAAACAAACAGTCCTTTAAAAATTCTGTGTTTCTGATTAAAAGTAAATGTGAAACTTTTTCCTTCCAAGTCACTTTTTTGACTGAAGATAATTCTTCGTGTGCTTATATTTTGGAAGGGTTGCAGAAGAATGAGGACAGAAATTAGCAATACTTAACCTAGGATCAAAAGGAAAGAATGCTCTCAAATGATTGGGGTTTTGGTTGGCCTTCCAATTATGGCTTTAAGAAGCTTGCATTCCTAAAGAAACTGAGAAGAACATAAATGTAAGTTGTTATTTATACTTCAAGGCAATTTTCTGTCCTTAAAAGTTTATTTGTGTTTTCTTCCTTATAGAAATTAAATCTGAATGGCCATGTTAAATTATTCCAATATGTATTCATCTTAGTCTATTTTAGTGTGTCTTTCAAAAGCAAGGTTTTTCTGATTTTTGCAAAATATGCAACTTATTGTCTCTTTCAGACAGCTGGAAATCACATTCAAGTTTAAACAATTATCCAAAATGTCTTACAGTGCTATATGATGAGATTCTGGCTGCCCTCAGGGTCTGTTTAATTTTTAAAATGACTCATTTGCCACCAACTATACAGTATTTACAGGACCTAGTTTGATATATGTTAATCTAGCATCTTAATAAAAGGGAAAACAGACACCACATAGAAAAAATGCTCCCCTCATCCCTCCCCCCCCAAAAAAAAAAACAAAACACCCTAACCCACCCCATGGAGAATCTGGAAGATCTGTATGTTTAGAATCTAAGGAAACAATTAATTCATTAATCTGGTTTAATTACTTGGATGTTGCCTTTGAACCAAGATGCACATATTGTCACATTCCTTTTAGAGTCAGCACTGTCTGATGAGGTCTTGTGGAACTGCTGATTTTACAAGATAAGCAGAAATGCACGCTAGCTCCTCTAGGGACAAAAACAAGCTTTGGAACTAGTGTAAAAAAATGCAAAGTTAGGAATGGTAAAGAGATTTTCATTTGAAAGCTAGACACAGTTCAGTAAAACACCCATGCTGAACCTGAAATTTTGCCTGCTCTGTTTGTCACTACATTAAAGTTTACATGAGCATGAAGGCTAAGCCTGTCTAAAATGATTTATTAGATGTAAGTTGAGAATGCCAAAGATTATTAGAAAGATCAAAAGTCATGAGAATATTCAAACCTAGAACTACTGATTTTGGCTGTTTTTCCTAGTAACAATACAGTGATAATTTCAGGAAACCCTAAAAAGCATGCAAAGAGAAGAAATAATAGGGCTGCTTTTAAAGTAATGCTTTCTCTGTTTTGTGATGTTGGCTTCACCAAGTATCAGAGGCAGATGGTGGTGGTATGGTAGTAAAGGTTGAACCTTCCCAACAATATTCCATTACATTTTGTTGCCATGTGACAGATGGCAGCAGAGGCAGTCTGACAAAGTGGTGTCCGGCATGGAAGTGTGTAGGTACAAAGGTCTAACTAAATTGCTTCAAAAGTAATGTTTCCTATTTATTTCCATGGAAACTACAACTGACACAAAGAGTACAATAACACTATTTGATAGAGCAAATTCTCACCTACAAAACACTAGTTTGCAAAATAGTCACCACCGTAAGTTCATTGCCAGCAAGAGCCTAGATGCCACACTCTTAAAAATGTGTGCTGGCAGAAGTGATCCACTGTCACTGTTGCCACTGCTGAAACACACCACCCACAGCTTCACTGTGCTCACATCCACTGCTGGGTCTCCAGAAACATTCCACAAGCATTAACGAATGTCAGTGGGTGCAATTTTTTGTGCATGGAGGAATTCAATGGCACACCTTTGCCTCAAACGCACTTCCACATCATACGCTATTTTGTCAGACTCTGCTGCCATCTGTCACACAGCAATAAGATGTAATGGAGTATGGGTGGGAAGGTTTAACCTCTACTACTATACTGCCAGCATCACCTCCAATGTTGTAGGTCAATATAATAAAATAGGAGGCATTATTTTCAGAGTAGGCCTTGTACAAAGGCTATGTTGTATAGTGAAGTGAAGCAAATCTTGAAGAATTACTTTAATTTAGCAAATGCCACATAGGAGACTTTATTCATGGAAATTTATTTATTTATTTATTTTTATTGAATCTTGATTTTAATAGGTTTGAGCACTTACATAGCTTTCTGGTCTTTCTCACTCCAAATCTAATTTCAAATTATGAGGATAAATGAATTTATACGAGAGAATATGTTCGCCAAAAGTAAGTGGGCAGTGGTTATCATGATCTAAGAAGTAATTATCAGTAAGGGCAAAATGGAGACACAGAAATAAAAGATGATGAAAGAGAAGTCTCTTTCTTTTCTTCTAACTTGTCTTCTACCACAACAATGCAATCAACATGGGTGTTAATCATCATGCTTAGGTCCCGAAGTTGCTTTTATTTCACATAGTAGTTTGACTCTGGATCGTGAAGTTTCATGTTCACTCAGTCTTCCTCCTCATACAAAGAAAAACAGTTTCAACTAGAGGTGAAAGTTGTTACCATCCCAGTAAGTAATGAAAAATTGAGATAATTGAATACTTATCTCTAAATTTTGCCTGCATTTTATTCTAGCATAGTGTAGTTTCAAATAGATTGTTTTTAAAATTCTCATCCGGTTTTTAGTCAAAGAGTAAAAACATTTTTTTATACAGTAGAGCAGATAAGGCAAAGATTCTATACTTGTAAAAGCATGTCCTATTTTGGTATAGAAATAAAATTGTTCAGAGATATTCTCAGGAATTCTTTCCTGAATAACATCTGATTCATGAGAGCAAGGAATGAAAGTTAGTTTGAATACTTACATCTCTAATAAGCTTCATGAGTAGTTATATATTTAGTTTCCCTCTGCACTCAGTTCTGTTAATTGAAAAAGCTCCAAAAAAAAATGGTTCCTTCCCCATACCACGGGACTTACTCGGCCTATAAAATGTCAAAGGCCAAATTTGCTGCACTAAAAAGGGAGATCTGGAAGAACATAATCTGGAAGAATGTTTTGAATTACCAGATATTCTACAGTGGTCTTATTAATTTTTACTGTACATTTCTCTATATTAGGACCTTTAAAAATTTTTCTACTGAACACTTCATCCAACTGAGTATGTTCCCATAAAAAATCACGGGTAGTCCTGCTGTTGTTATTTTCTTGTTTTTGTTTTTGTTGTTTTTACAGAAAAAAAATAAAAAAGAAGAAAGAAGAAAGAAAACCAGACTAAAGTCATTAATGTTCTTCAAAATCTATCTGTGTTGCTAGTATCTTCTTTAATCCTTTTTATTCACTTTTCTAGGAGTTGCTCATAAACGTATCCTCTGTACAATCTTTAGGTACTCTTATGCATGTGACTGAATGCTGAGGAATGAAGATTATTCATATAGTCGATACGTTTTCTCTGGAGAGCAAGCCTGGAATCATTTCATTATAATACCACACATGCTATTACTTGGTGGGAATATGGTAAGATAAAATTGGTAGACAAGCAATAAATCTTTGTTTCTCTAAGCCAAAAATAAAGAAGTTCAATTTTGTTTTTCTTCCCCCAACAGTTCATGTCCTCTTCACATCACCCCTAGTCTAAACCATTTAAAGTCCTGATCTCCTCTTCTAATTCTATCAAAGGGAACTTACTCCATTGTTTTACACGAGCAGCTAACCACATCACTCACATTTAGAGAACCAGTTTTGTCAATTGAAAAAAAAAAAAGGAAGAGGTGTGGAGAACAGCACTGACAATTTCAGAACATAAGCATATGGCACACATAAAAAACACAGTTTGCTGGTAGGTTAGAAAACAGGAGGAACAGCTCTGAGAGCCCATCTTAGCCTATTTCCTTCTGTCTTCCTTTTGCCATTCATTCTCAGAACTTCTTTCCCACCTTTATATTTGCATTGGAAGAGCCTCAGAAAATTCAGGATGTAAAAGAGATGAACATTATACAACAAAATCCTTGTACCATTACAAACACCAAGTGGATGTCCTTTACAGAATAAGAACATTTTTTAAGGACTGTTTCATAAAGAGAGCAGCTTCATCTTAATAGGGGCATGAACTTACATTCTCCAGCTCACTCTAAAGTTCTGTCCTTTACTAACTTGGTGCCTTAGCCAAGAGCACTGAGATATAAGGAAGTTGTAGCTAATTGAGTTCAGAGGGCTTCGGATCAGAAAATCCTGGCAAGTCTTATTCTTCAACATCTCTTAAAAGGGAAATGAAAAAGTCTGTCTTATTCCACTCTATCAATAAGAACCAGAACTGTACAGAAAGGAGTAGAAAGTATCCAGATGATACATGTGCTCTTTAAATACCTGTTAGCCTAAAAAATAAGAGATCATTAACTTCTATTTTCAGAAAGTTGAGTTTACAGGGAAAACCACAAGGAACTTTAATTTATCCTTGCTGACTACAGAGTCACATGCACCTTCTGAAATTTTTAGTTTGTTTTACCCTTTTTATTTTGAAGGAAACGAGAACAAAAGGAATTGCTATCCCAATAATCTGCTTACGGGGGTTATAAAGGGAGACAGAAAATAATCACATGTATTTTTTTAATTTTGTATGGTCCAACCCCAGGCTTTCTATACTTGCCCTCAGAAGCTCAGAGCTTACACTCTCAAATGCAGAACTACATTGATACAATGCAGTGATGACTACATGACCATTTCCTAATAGTACAAAGTCTGTAGAAATGGTCAGTGCTAAGAAGAGACTGTATTACAGTATTCCTCATTATTTTGCTCCCGAAGACCTTTTTAATGTTTTCCTTGCCTGCCAGAAGCCTTCTTACAGTGAGGAGGATGCAGCTCTGCTGACCATCCTGGGGGAGGCTGAGAGGTCAGGCTCTTCCTTCTAGCCCAATTTCACCTCCAAGCATGACAGGAGAATGATACAAGCCGTAGGTATCTCTGGAGCATTTTCTTCTTGATGATGACAGCAACAAGCCTGTCTCAGGCTCTGTGTTAGTAAAGAACTGGGAAATGAGACTCAGCCAGAGAATATGCACTCCCATTTATATCAGAAAACAATCTCTTCATCTCTTTCTGAAAATGGTATTTCCCTAAGAAAAGTCCACGATCACCTAAAATGCTGATACTTCGTCATTAGCCACTGGCAAATATTTATGACATTCAGTGTTTCCAAGACAGAAGACAGCCTGTCACACCCAGAATAAGATTCAAGACCAGGTTTGATTATCTCCTTTGCTTTTGTGATTTTCTATCAGGCCTTTAACGTTACTAGAATGTATTTACTGTGCTCTGGTAACAGAACAGAAAACATGGCACATGATAGTGATTTAAACTGTGTCATTAGCACATGGCAGGGGGGAGGGCTTTACTTGTATAGTTCACACATACCATACCAATACCAATTCTTTAAACAAATAAAGAGCTGCAGAGGGTGGGAGGGAGGGAGGGAAGGGGAAGAGACCTATACAAAACTGACATTTTCCATGCTTTCCCACACTTGTTTGGAGGGCTCCCCACAATACAATGGAGTCTCTCCTCTTACCCAGCTCATCAGCAATTCCTCTCACACTGCACACACTGGGGTGGCATGCTGCCTACACTACGAGAAGATCTTGGCAGTGCACAAGCAGATTTGGAGCATGAACTAGAGGCAGAGAAGATTACCTCATATTTTTAATAGAGGCAGTCACCATTTCAAATTAACCCTTTTTGTTTATGAATTCTTGGCAGATGCAAGTAATGAACAATGTCCCAAGTAGAGTCATGGAACACCATATATCACATTAGGGAGGAGAACACCATGCCTTGCCCACTTAAAAAAATTACCAATGCATTTTTGGGTATGTTTGAGTTAAACAATGAAATGCAACTGAGAACAAGTACTGGGCAGAGCCCAAGATGTCACACCAAGCCACGAACAAATCAGTGTTCTCACCTCTTTGCTGGTACATAGCAAGAGTCAGGCTGCTGCAATCTGATGCAAGCAGCACTCATCTCATCTGTTACATTACCCTCAAGGACAAGTAGAAATCAAAATAGAGAGAGGTTACTGGAAGTGTGGGACATAGAAGTTGATTTTACATAGTTTAATAAGACATGACAGTTCTTAATTCAATCTAAATTGTTCATCTTTTTTTTTTTTTTGACTTAGTGCTGCTCTACAAAACATACTTCATATGGATTAAAATTAGTAGAACTTCACATATATTATTTAGAAATGGTATTCAACAATCTTGTAGATAGGTAAATAAAATCATCTCATTTACTTCTAAATAAACGGAGGCAAACTCATTCAGAATCAGATTTACTTATTAAAGACACAGATATTTCCTCAGTGAGTTCTTCAAAAGCCTTAAGAAGTTTAAGACCCATTGAATTAACTGGATCTTTTGAAATAAAAAAAAACTAGCCATTTGGAGCTACTAAACAGTTCCAAGAACTGAAGGTGATGGCTCCATTCAGACATGCGTCAGAGACAAGTTTAAAACCTAGGAATCTGGGAAGATGAGATATGCCCAGAGATACACAGAAATAATCCAATTTGAAACAGTTTGTGGTTTTTGTTCACAGATATTCAGCCTTGAAACTTCTGCTACCCAGATAGAAGTATGCCCTGAATAACAGGAGAAGACAACAATTCTACAAGGATTTGGGCCAAATGACATAGAATATCTACTTATTTATACATCACCCACATTTGCAGCATGTGAAAACGGATTCGTTGCCCTAACAGTTCATGAAGGAGGAAGAATTAGTACTCAGACAAGGAACCAAGGCACAGAGAGTGACTTTCTTACAATCCCACAGGAAGCACACTCCATTTAAGTAGACTGCTGCATCACCTGCAGTTTCCAGGTTAATTTTACACAAAGATTAGCAGTTTAGCAGTTCCCAAAAGTGTTTTCAACATCAGCAGGTACCCTGTTCTCCGGGATTCAGCCCCACCCTGAAGAAAGATTAGCATAAAGGAGCTGAGAGAATTTTTGAAAGACACAGGCAGTGGTCAGCTGTCAAAGCCTAGTAGTGAAAATGAAGTGTTTTCTGAAGTGTCTGGCAGATATGATGTAGATGAGAAATTACTGCAACCTTAACATATCTCATTCCTGGAGGATTTCTGAACCATAATTTATTCCAGATATATCTCCAACCAGAATTAACACCATCCTGCACAGATAGACACATAGTTGATCGCCCTTCAGGATTAAGTACAAAGCTATAAAAAGGAGATTAACATCAACTTTACTTCCCTCTTTCCACCCCTATCTCTGTAGCTTCAAATTGACAAGACTTGTCCATTTTAAGAAAACATCAACTGAAAACATATGGAGGAAAAGAAGTCAAGGAGAAAAGGCAACTACAGGAAGAGAATACAGAGCAGTCATTTATTTACAGACTGCTTCTTGTGATAGCCTAGTGCCATCTTGGGTTGAAGCTCACAGAGTAAGGAAAAGCCTTCAATCATTTCCAGGAGAAAATAAAGATATCATTTCTTTGATATCTCCTTACACACAAAAAGACGCCTGCTGTATTCACTATCTTTAGCTACAGTTACTGAACTAGTATCTCCTATTCCTGTACCATAACTGTCCCCTGCAGTGTTAGCTGGAAGAGCCTTATTTTACTTTTATGTCTGCATTCTCATGCACCATAGGGAAGAAGAAAATGCAGGAAGCTGCTTTGAGAAGCTCACATTGTACAGCCTGAAAAATGGGGCAAAAAAGAAAAAAAAATCATTCCGTTGTTTCAGTTATCAGAAACACCCTGTGGATTTTTGTACATTCCTGTCCACACTTACAGCTACAAGCCTCTCGGGCCAAACCCTCAGAGCATGTGAAATGCTCCAGGAGAGCCAGTGTAACAATTCTAGCAGTTTCAGCAATTTGTTGTTGCCAAGAATTAGGCCCAGGAGCATAATCACAGAATCAGAGAATTGGAGGGGTTGGAAGGGACCTCTAGAGATCAACAAAGACAGTTGCTTAAATCTCTTAATAAGTAGTGTACTTTTATCACCTCGACACTCTAGTGGCAAGTAACAAAGGCATTTCAAACTCGTATGTAGGTGGTCTACTTCATGATGCAGAAAACAGAAAAATGAATTGAAAAGAAAAATGAAATATGTCATTACAGATGCACCTATATAAATAAAAAAACACACAGATGTGTCTGTGTGTATATTTGTAAATATGCACATACATATAAATATAAATACAAATATACATATGCATACGTATAACACGTATATACGCATAACAAAGGCACACAGATGAAAACTCGGACACACAACAGAAATACAGGATAGTTTCAGTGGGATATAAAGAGTTACTTTAAAAGTAGGTCTAAAGTTTTTTTAGACAAAAGCCAACATTTGAAATATCAGGCAAAACAGTCATTAAGAAGTTCATGGACCCACCAGATACTCCTTTAAAGTTTGAAGTTAAGAGTTCCTGCAAGACACCCTCCAGGCTCCCTTCCTTGCCGAGAGTCATGCAACCTTCATTTCCAGTGAGCTACAGAAGTAGTCCAGATAATCTCTTGCAGTCTTAGCATACAGTGCTTGAACAAATGGGTTTACTTTACAGCTAGTACAGCTAGCTATTCAAAAAGAGCTTTCTTTTTTCAAGGTTAAGTTGAGCTTCAAGTTGTCAGAAAATGAGTTGTGGTTTTTGGTCATTCCACAATGTGAGGTTTTCAGACAGTTAAAGCATCAAGCAACAGCTCCTCATCTTTCTCCTGGTTCTCCTCTTAGGATTTTGAATTCCGTAGAGGGGAGAAGGAAACAGTACAGGAAAAATAGAATTTCTGCTACTAATGAATAGCAGAATGACATTTGTGGAACATTTTATTTTGAATTACCAAAAATAAGGATAGTGCTATTCCAGTTGTGTAATTACACGTCCTGGCAGAAATACCTTTGCCACCATTTTATCTCCTGGGAACTTCTCTTTCCATCTCTGCACTCTCATTCTTTGCTTCCTCTTTTCTTGAAGCATTAACTCACCTCACACAGCTATCATACACTCACCTCTACCTGCTTTCATTTCTATACAGCACTACTGTAAAAATGTAACCTAAGGAAGCCTCAGGCTGTTCTACTTTGTGACCTAGTTACCATGCTCTCTCATGCTAGCAGATGAGAAAGATGACAAGTTGACTGCAGTCTGCTCCATGCAGGTGCCATTCGAATATTAATTTTCTCTAGCTAAAACTCTTATTTTCAGGCTGTCCTTCTTAAAATTTGTAAGATGATGAATTTCATACAGTGAGGTGATTGGAGACAGCTAATAGAGACAGCTAGGTTAGCATTCTAATCAATAGAATGATCACATCATTTGTCACTCTCCAGTGATTGTGAGCAGACCTCAGTTAAGAGCCTGAAGTTAGTTCAGGTGATTTTAGGCTGTATCTTCTAGTTCACATCTGCAGACAAATAGTCCTGCACAGGAAGAGTTTTCTTCTCCATTGGAGTTCTCAGGGACAATGGAGCCTGAAGAAGACATTATTGCCAAGGCAGGATGAACGCAACAAAATTGATGCTACTTTTTCACAATCAGCTGTTGAGGGAGGGCACATCTTCATGTCACCACCTTTACATAAGACACAAATCACTCTACAGTCAAGCACAAACTGTGGTGCTAACAAAGCACTGTAACTCATGGCAATTTGGACAACTGAAACTATTTTATTTCTCTTTTAATCATAGAGAACCTACTCTAAGGTGTACTGCACTGAATGTAGTCCTACAAAATGTAGTCATGTAGACAGTTGAAAAGTTGCTGAACTGTAGGACTGCTTGAGGAAGCACTTACATTTGTTTTCTTTATAAAAAAATATTTTTAAAATGTATATATTTAAATTAATTGTATTTATGTAGCTTTTTTTGGTGATTATATGGATCTATACAATATCAAGTAGCTTTGCATCACTGTTACATCTCATATAAGAAATACGAGGAGACAGGAAGGAAGAAGCTAAATGTAGTTTATAATAATTGATGTTTCCTCAGTATAATCTTGGCATCTCTTTAAATCCATTTATAATTGTTTGCTACCTATTCCACAGTATGAACAGGCTATTTCACCCATGAAGGGCAAGTGCTAAGCTCCCTCCCTGGTTATGAAAGATCCATAACTCAAAAAGGCTGGAGGCTGGTGTCCGTGGCAAAGATCTGTCTTTACTTTTTTTTTTTCTTTAAGCAAGTCGAAGAATTATATTCGCTCTTCGTGGATGAGACAGCCTATTTGTTCTTCTTCAGTTGTGTTTCTGTAAAATTAGGCTTCTGAAAATGGGACTAAGACCTGGCATCAGACATTAAACAGAAGGTTGGTGATAGATCTGGATAATTAGTGACTTATTGGATAAGCCAAAAACATTAAAAAAAAAAAGAAACAAACAACTTGATACTGAAACTACTTGGGGCTTTCTTTTGGGCATATTTTCACAAAGATGAATAACAAAAATAAAACTGAAGGAAACATTTCACTTGGTCAGACATGAAATATATTGTTTAATTCTACTGTATGTTTGTGTGGGTTTTTTAATTAAATTCTAATCCAACATTCTCATCCGATGATTGTTAAAAGAATCACCAGTCCACATTAGTCTACAAAGGACACAATGAAGAAGGAAACAAAGCTGTGAAAACACAAAGTAAATATCAAGAGACATCTGAAAACTGGCACAACTGTGGAAATAGAAGTAAGCACTACTGCAGAAGTAGAAAGGGATAAAAATATAGAAAGAGAAATGTTCATCCTGCTTCACAATTGAGCTGGAGGCTATTGCTCTCACTTTGACTCTTTCAGGGCATGCAATATTAACTTATACAAATAAGCCTTATCACCTTACAGGAGTTCAAGCAGGACTGCTGACAGGATACCTAGTCCAAAGACAAGAGATATTGCACTCTCTTCCCTAGGAACCACTAGGGATTCACAGCAGAAATCCTTTAAGATGATAGCGTAAACAGCTCTCTGCATGATTCCTGTTCTCTTAAAAGATGTAGATGTAAATGCTAGCTCTGCAAAAAAAAAAAAATCAGAAGCAGAGACTGAACTGCTTTTAGCAGACACTTTTGACTTGCATGCTACATACTAATTCCCACATGCTTTGAACACATAAAATCTTCAAGAGCTGCAAGATGCATACACTGTCATCTTAACAGGTTTCCTCTTCCTCACCAATATCCTCTGTTACAGTATTTCCCTCCCCTAGTTACATTGGCCCCAAATGTTGAATCAAACATATTGAGCACAGGGTTTAAGAATCAGTATGGAGCCACTCAGCAGAGGTTCAAACAGGAGTCCTTCCTCCAGTGATTAAATACTCTGCCAGCTTTCCAATGAGTCTCAGAGTATTTGTTTCTAAACCTCAAGATCACAAGATCTCTTTAAAGCACTGACAATTTAACTATTCTTACAGGAGATGCATATTTATTGTATGTACAAGCTTTAAAACCTCAGGGAGCATATGCCAAAATTATATGCATATCTTTTACAGCAAAACAAATTGGTTACTGTTAATTGAATTATTTATTGCAGAAAGTTAATAAGGTCACTAGTTTTCTTCACTTGGAAATGATCAGGAGTGCTCTAGCATGCAGTGCTTTACAGGTATAGTGGAATACAGGTAAGTATTCCACTATAATGCTAATCTATTTGTAAAATAATTTACTTCCTAGGTCATCTGCAGATGTAGTGTGGATATAATCCAAATTCAATCAGTTTTATGCCTTTTATGCTTAAACTTGTACATTTGGTTCTTTTGCCCTCTGATCCCAGCAGGGACTGGCAGACATAGACATAGCTGCCCTTCATTTCCCATAATGCATTTCAAATAAAGCTTTGCTAAATCTCAGGTTGCCCAGTGGAAATGTTTTGGAGATTATTTAACAAGTGTCAACCTAGGCAACAAGTACGATCCATCTGTATCTGTTACACATTGCCCATTGCTGCATGAAGCTAAAAAGAAAAAATTAAAACTTGGAAGTATGATATCACAAAACTTCAAAATTCCTGAGAGCCATTTCTCTCTTTCTCTGTATTACTATTATTAGTTTGAAATATTCATTGCATATTCATTCTGGGGCTGAATTTTTCTGACTGATATTTAGTAGAAGCTCATTTGCTATCCCTAACACCTGAAGCTTTAAGAACTGGATGTAGGTAAATAATGCAAATATATATTGCAAAATACTTTGGAAGTTTTCCCAGTCAGTCAAGGATCTCCTCAAGATAAATCTTCAGCCTTTTCAAAAGGAAAAACAAACCCAGACTCAGTATGTATGCACTGCATATAATGTGTGAATTTCTGAATGCCTGCACCAATATTATTTCAATCGTCTCCTAATACCTCCAGAAAAAAAAAAATCTACATATTTTCTGTATTTATTTCCATTCTCCATTTTAGCATTCATTATTATTAGTAATTCAGAATTAATTCAAGAATGCTTATTCTTTGGAAAGGCTATCAAATTCTAGTAACAAAGAAAAAAGTTGAACAAATTCAAAGCCACTTATTTGTGATACCTCAGCAAACTGTAGTGGAAATGACCACAAAATGAAGGTCATTGTTATTACAGAATCAGAGAATCACAGAACCATAGAAGTTGGAAGGGATCTCTGGAGATCATCGAGTCTAACCCCCTGCTTCAGCAGGTTCCCTACAGCAGATCACACAGGTAGGCACCCAGATGGGTTCTGAGTATCTCCAGAAGAGGAGACTCCAGCACCTCTCTGGACAGCCTGTTGCAGGGCTCTGTCACTTCAGAGTAAAGTGTTTGGATGGAACTTCCTGTGTTCCAGTTTGTGCCCATTGCCCCTTGTTCTGTCACTGGACACCACTGAAAAGAAAACCGTCCTCTCGATTGCCATCTTTTAGTCATTAATAAGTATTGATAAGCTCCCACACCCTCCATCCCACAGCATATTTCCTAGTACATTTTTTTTTCTTTCAAAGCTACACCAAGCATTGCTGATATCAAGTTTAGACCCTAGAAAGATAGGCTACTCTGCATTTTAAATAATGAAACTTACTGTTATCAGTATTTACTGCGAAGAATTAGAGTATCAATTCATTTTAAACACCGCCTGACAGAGTTCCAGCAACCAGGGCATATTTTCTAAAGGACGTGTTGTAAGTTTGTGGATTTCAGGAAACATGTACCTCAGGCAAACTTGCACAGAAAGTTTGTGAGAGCGCAATGTCTCATCTGATAAGAGGACTCTATTACTGACTCCAATCACGTCTTCCTTCTGTCATGCTTTTTTTTATGATAAACACCCATGTTCCACTCATAATGAGTTAAACAATTCCTAAATGTGACTTTATTCAAATCAGAGATCGTCTACATAAAGTTCAAGCCGCTTAGGAAAATGTTTGATTCTTAAAGAGCAACGTCACATATGAATGGGATGAACAGATCACAGGAAAACAGTTTTTGTTTGTATATAAACACAGTGATTAGGAGAAAACAATTTCTAATTTTCTTCCAAGCATTTTCAACCAAGTTTTACTGAAATAAAGGAATAAAAATGTAAAGAAGAAAACTTCTTCTTAACTCATGTCAGGACTTAACATTTCTAATTTTCTCCTCGCTATTTATGAACATCTATGAAAAATAATTCATTTTTTATTTCACTTTCAAATCCTTCAGGTTGAATTCTCTCAGGCATCCCACACTGCTTTGCTCAACACCACTGCATTACAGCGACAGCCCTCAGAAGGCCAACTTTGTATATAATGGCAGAGAGCAGCCAGTTAATTTCTTTAATTGGGCTCTAAATATCCCAATATTTACTTGTATCAGGATTAGAAGATTAAGCTTGGACATTCATCCCACAGTGTTACACACACACACAGCTTGATTCATGGCATACTGCTTGGCTGTCACTGAGATACACCATCAACTCACTGAAGCTGCCTAAGCCAATTCCATTTCAACACTATCAAGCAAATCCATTTTCTCTGTCTTTGCATAAAGTAATGAACGTATCAGCTGATGTAAGATTTTATTTCTGATTATTTCCCAGGAATACACATTTCTGATTATCTAGGATGATATTTTCCTGCATTGCTTTATCAATTGTCTGAATTGCACCTAACACTGCTTTGTTTTTTATTTACATTAATGTGATTGCTGTTATGACTCATACACATACACAAAGCATAAATGATTTTTACAGTATGAAGAGTACTGATAAATGTTATATTTTTTACATGAAATACTTTGTAATTATGGTTGCTAGATGTTACAGAATTAAGTTTTCTTTTCCTAAACATGATCAAAACCCTCAAAACTATACTTACAAATACAGTACTGTTAATGATTTTTAATAAGTACTGTATGGTACAAAATATCTGCTACTGGCTTCAGATGCAAGGATGGAGCCATTTTACTTTTGTTACGATTGTTAAAGTGTGGTATTAAAAAGATATTCAGTTTTAAAAGAATTAAGCAATTTCTCAAATGTCACTCCCATAAAATAGTACTGTGCTGCCCCCGAGAATGTTAATTTTGAGACATTTTAAAACAGCTGTATGAGAAAGCTTTACTACTAAAAATAATTGTTGGCTGTCACTGTAATAATCTGAGACATATACACAAACTCATCAGTGTTCACACACTGCATTTCTACAGTAAAAGCATTCATAGCTTGGAAACAGCCGGGAGGCCAGTGCAGGTTTCATCTACTTCTGTATTAGGCATATGCATTATCACACAGTTCTTCATCAGAGATGATTCTGGCCTCCCCTTCTGGAAGAACCTGCCTTTCCTATCTCATTACAGCTCCATTTTTTTACTTACCTGTTTCAGTGCTCACACGCACCTTGTTCTCAGCACTACAGCTCATTTCAATCCAGTTACTTGCCCAGGCCAATCAATTCTAGCTGTCCCTATAGTTATTACCCTCTTACATGGATCTAGATCTAATTCACTAAGTCCTATGTTAACAGGATTCTAATCATATCTGAATTGGATGGATAGCTTCTTTCTGACACCTGAACTTCAACAAAGAAGCAGCAGATATTCATGGAAAGTGTCAGTGTCCTCATCCCACTTCCTCCATCAGTGGAGCTGAGATACAGAAAGCTCAGTCTCACCATTTATTACATGCAGTGGGAACACCTTCAGGTCCCTGCCAGAAACAATAGCTGTCTCAACTATAAAATGCAAGTGTCACATTGTGCCTTAATGCTTTACTGATGTTGCTGATCCCTAAAGGGAAAAAAAGAATAACATTGCACCTCATCTCCCTAGTTTTGTACTGACTATTGCTGAAATTTTGATGCTGGCTTCTTCTATTAAAATGATGGGACTATGTGAGTATTTTGGATATGGAACACTATTTCAGCCTTTTCCATTATCTTTCTCCAGACTCATAAAATGTTAGACGCAAGAGGTCAATAATCCCTTCTTATTATTTACATGGCAGTAGTAGCACTTTACAACTCAGTCATGGGGCACTAGCTTACCTTCCACTAACATAAATCAATAAGTTTCAGTTTTAGAACTGTACAGGTTTGCTACAATCCACATTGTTATAGACACACAGTACTGGTGACTTAGCAGCTATCCACCACCATTCTCTCAAAGCACAATTAAAACCAAATGTTTAATCCACAACATATAAATAAAACAGACTTTCATTTGTCTGGTTACGTTACCTTGGACTAGGCATTGCTTTACTAAGAAATTCCTAACTGTGGTTTAGTTCACCATCCTTTGAGTCTAGGAAGTTCAAGTTCAAAAGCAGAATCTGACAATTAACAAGAAGGCCTTCACGAAAAGAAAATGAATTGGGGACTGAACAGTTTGTGTTAAATTTAAAGTCAAAGGTGAGATTTCCACATAACAGACTCTTCTTGCTGATATCTGTGAAAAATAGTATGGAATTCCAGCCTATTATTTTGGACAGTCTCCAGTACAACTGATGATATGGTGAGTATGGCTTAACAATGCTCAAGCCTGCACCGCAATAACTGTGAAACAGAGATTTCTGAAGAAATACTGTACATAGTTACAAAGCATTGTGGTCCCTCTTTTTGTGAACTGAGTGATCTTTAGTGAGAAATCTAATGACACAAATCAAGTGTCACACTAAAATCAATGTGTCAGAAAATTCAACATTTATAACAATAAGACAACACTGAAATACTGCCCGTATTCATACAGACATTTAACACTGCTAAAACAGCTATTTTCTTTCATTTTTAACCCCTAAATTGTACCCTATTTTCACAATAGGCAACTCTAAAAACAGAAACTTAATTCAACCTCAAAATGTAATTTTCCACCACAACAAAAGGCATTTCTAGACACAAACACAAGGAAGGGCTGTTTGTGCCTACTGCTGTTATCATTAGCTTATGTTAGCATATTACCTACTGCTTGTAAGTGTCAAGTAACTTGTCGTGCTAAATAAAATAGCAAAGATGTACTAAACTAGGTCTTTTGCATAAGAAACAAGTATTGTTTTTCTAATTTTTACTGTATATTTTTGGTAAATCATATGCTGTAGCTTATTAAAGAACAATGGATAGTTGCCAGAGGTGAAAACTATAATTAATTTTTTGTTGCTGTTGTTTATTGAGTGCATTAAAGGAGAATATTCACTGCTGGAGATGTTTAGCTTACAAATGACAATGAAACAGAGAGAACAATGTGAAGTTTTTTTGTGGGTTCTGTTTGTTTACTTGTTTTAATATAGAAAAATGTGGAAGGAAAGAGAAAAGTTGTATCAGATATGAGGCATATAAGTTTTATTTTCCAAACTACTGAGCTTTTCTTTTTCCCTTTGGAATAATGATGTCATAAATCAAAACTGTATAAAATATTTCAAGTGCATGCCCTATGTCTGCCCACTCTGAAGTAAGTTTTCCAAAATCTAGATGCTAAGCCAAATCTCTAAGTTGGTCAATCCCACTACTCTAGTTTGATATTAATGTTTTCTTTTAGTTTGTCTACCAGACCACACAGCATGGCAGAAAAGCCACATACATTTCATAGATTGCATATTTTACAGATTTCAATTAATAACTTCACAGTTAAAAAGTAGGATTAGTTTTAAACAAATCATGTAGACTTTACATCACCATCTCAGTCCTCCTGCTGAAGGTTACTGTACAAATGCTTCCTGGAATATGTTTAACTATTCCCCTGTGGAAAATGTGGGTAAGTACACAAGGGAAATATCAGCAAACGAACAATAGTCAGCAAGCCTGCTCTGGGAGATATCTAAGTACTTGAATTTTTACTGTGAATTAGTCTGGTTATTTAATATAGGATTTTCTAGTTGGACACCTCTACACCATTCTTCCCTCAAGAAAAAATGTACTTTTTTTCTATATATTCCGCCTTGAATGAACAGGGAATATCCTATCTGAGACCGACTATCATCAATGTCCTAATTAGCTAGGATTCTGTCACTGAAAATGATTTTTCATTTTTAAAATACCACTTCTTTAAAAATCAAAGCTTCTCTTCTGAAGTACAGTATTTTCTAATAATTAAGGTCTGGCATGAATTAAGTCTGTGATTAGCTGAGAGCCCAAAGATTAAGGCATTTCCTGAGGGTGTCGATGATTCTGCTTCAAACCTGGTCTGCCCAATTCAGACCAGGAATCTAAACCTCAGTTTTTACAATCCCAGCAAACATTTTATCTTTTGGTACAGGAGACCAGCCCTTCCTATCTCAAATAGTAGAACAGAACCGTGCCATTAGCAACCACTTGGAGAGTTCATCCCTAGACTTTTGTGGGCAATAGCAGCCTATTGAAGAGCCTGAAGTATATCTTATCAGGGCATCCATACCGTGTGTAGAAGGCTGACATAAGATTCAGTTGCCTAAACAGTGGATTCTGGTGCCTCTGCAAATATCTCAGAATCCAAGACATCTTTTCTGCAGTTATGACACTGACTTTCAGAACTAGACAATGACCTGTGTCCATCTGGAAAGGCAGTGAAAGATAGATGTGAGATTCTGAGGCATCTAGTTAGCTCTAGTTGCCTACATTTAATCACCTAAATCCCACTTTGTTTCCCACACAGTTCTCAATTAGAAAAAACAGAAGCTTGAAGATTCTCTATGAATAAAGTTAGCTAGCTGAATAATAATTGTTCTGAATGAGTCTTCTCTGAAAATCTTGTAGATTGCCATTAAATTTTGGTTAGAAACATTTTTTTGGTGTTTTTTTTTTCTGAAATATTGAAAACATTCATGGGGTGGGAAAATTATATATCCATTGGGTCAAGTAAATCTGGAGACAATATGTCCCAGTATGACTTTGTACAGACAAGAAGGGGATTTAATAGTAATGCTCTGTTTTGGAATAAACTATTAAATAATGTTAAGGGAGTTCTAAAGGAGAAATCTGCAGATTTTTAAGTTTTCTAGTCCACTCAAAACCAAAAAACATCTGGCTTACTAGGTTAGGCTGCATGTATACACTAATAAAAACTGTATTTTATTGCCTGACTGTCATTTTCACTCATCTTTCTCTAGGACAAAATTGTGTAAAACAGTGTGTCCTTGAGGACAGAACTGCTGAGGGTTCTCTATGGAAATCTATGGTATAGTTTACTACCATTTGTGTCATTCTATTTAATTTGCTATTTTTTTCCTTACAACATGTGGGTAATAATCACAGCAAATTGATTCCCCTGAGCTCCTTGAACAATTAAAGCTATTTGGTTATTGCCACCTGCTTGCTGTTCCCATTAATACAATTTTCAAGACTTTTTTTTTTTTATTATTCCTTCCTGCTTCTCACCCTACTAAATTATTTGCCCAGTCTTGATACACTGCAATTATCATTAAAATGATGTGAACATCTTTCCTTGAACCTGACCACTCACATTGCCAAACGCTGCTCTTTGTAAGCAGTTCTGTGAATTTTGAAATTTAGCTTTATCTGATAAAGAGTCTAAGAAAACAAGTACTTAATGACATGACACTATTTTTATAAGGATGTGGACAGTTTTGTTATTCAAATCTCTTTGTAAATTTTTTTATTCTGATAATCTTCATGATACTAAATAACCTGCTGAGTCTTAACCTCTATTAAATTCAGGGATAAGAGAGGAAAGTTGGGTGTGTTTGTGCATGTGTGTGCGTGTATTACAGTTTAGTCAGATATTTCACCTCTTGTTTCTCAGAATATTTTCTTTTGCTCACCCATTTCTCTATTTGGCTGTCAGATTTTTTCAATCTGTGTTCTCAAATAAGTAATATCATATGTTGTGATCTCTTTCTTTACAAGAACAAGGTGAACGCTGGTTTTGGAAGGAGAGGCAAAAAGCAAGAAAATATAGACTAGAGAAGTAAAGATTGAAAAGGCAAGGAGGAAATGAAAGGCCTCAGCTCAATTTTGTAAGAAAAAATCAGGTTTTACTCTATAGAGCAGCTAGAAAAAGAAGGGATAAGTAACTGGTTTCATCTTTTAAAATGAAGTTGAATAATGCTAGGTTTTCTCATTAACCTCCTTACAGGGCTACGTTGGTTACAGTCAGATGCATGTTGTACACAACCTGGTTCCTCCATGCTGAATTCCCAAGATTGTAAGAATCCTGTGGGATAAATGTACTGCAAGAATTCTGCTGTTCATAAATGGTCACATAACTTACTGACCGATTCTGATGAACTCACTACCTTAACACTGCCCAAATATGAGCTTATAGCGTTCCTCATGTTGCAAGTTACCATTAAAACAAAACAAAACAAAACAAAACAAAAACCCCATGAATATATTCTTGATTTTTATTCATTGCTATTACTCATTTCTCAGACAGACAAGTCAAGTTCGAACATGAAAATATTTAGATCCACAGTGTAAGCAAAAAATGTAGATCCAAGCAACTGTCCTATAAATGAATGTGGTTATAGACCACAAATTGCACCTTCAATGGAGAGATTAGACATAAGTCAAATTCCAAAAACAGCAGAAAACCAATAGGAAAAAGTAGCAAGAACCACAAAAAAAATACCTAATTTAGGAACAAAGCTTAACCTATCATTTTTTTTTTTGTTTGCTTTGATTATCTATCATGCCGGTAGATTTTATACACTAGGGTCGAATTTCCAGACTTTGCAGATCATTTAAAAGCTTAAGGGATTATCAAACCAGTCGTTTAAAATGACATTTTCACTGTGCAAATATTTGTCTATTAAATAGGCTGTATGGCACAGGACCTGATCAGCCTTGGCAGGATTACAGGTTCTTCATACACTGCAAACCCCACTGTTTCCTCATAAAGCTGTCAAGTCTCAGTTTAATGAAACATATATAAACTCAATGATGTTAGCCACGACTCAGCAAGCTAATTCTTTTTTTTTTTTTGTTCCCTGTTGAGTTACCCCTATTAGGGCTTTTTATCAATTTATCCTTTTAGGAACACTACAGCACATTTGGTGCTGGCACTGTGATATGAAATCAGAGTGTATTTAATTTCTGAGCAGTCAAAACATTTACATATGTAAAAATATCCTGTCTGACCATCACTGCATTACTCACAGAGGATGGAAATAATAGGCAGCTTTAGTCCCATGAACTCTTCCGTGCCCTACTCTAACTGTTGTCAGAGATGTATTCCTTACAACTTTCTTGTGTTTGTAATTAAAGTTGCTTACATTCAGACTCAGGGTCTGAAAGATTCAGGAGTTCTCAACAGTTTTCAACTGGTAGGCTGGAAACTCATTATTATAAACAGTCTTAGAAAATTTAGACTCTTTACCTGGTTTTGTGATATCTTGCTCAAAAGAGAGGTTACCACAATACCTATTCCTTTCAGCCATAAAGAATATTTCTACCATAATTTTGAAGTATTGAAAATAAGTACTGAATGCAAATAAGAGAACAAACATGGCAAAGTATTTGTTACTAAAATATATGATGCTTGCCCCCTGAAAACTTAAACAACACCACTGAAAACTTGTCTTATTCTACTTTCTACAATATGTTTTTGCTGTTTATGAATTGTCTCAAATCAGGAAGAAAAGTCTTCTACATAGTACTTCTCTTTCTACCAATGAACTAAAAAACAAACCAAGCCAAGCCAAGCCAAAACAAAACAATCACCTTTCAGGGCATATAGAACAGTAAACAGCATTGACAACATGAGCCTAAGTTTCTGACAAAATTTTGATTGATTCTGCCCAATGCTATTCTCCACCCTGTATTTGCTTTCTGCAAATATTCTAGCAAGCAGTTTATCTTTCAGAAACAAGCATCTTTAAATGACTATTGCAGAACAGATTTGAGAAGTCAACTGCTAGTATA
Source organism: Callipepla californica brunnescens (assembly GCA_023055505.1). Taxonomy (NCBI): domain Eukaryota; kingdom Metazoa; phylum Chordata; class Aves; order Galliformes; family Odontophoridae; genus Callipepla; species Callipepla californica. The sequence goes on along the minus strand of JALIRH010000008.1, from coordinate 6,385,601 downwards.
GCTGGAGGAAACATGATTTGAAACAACCAAATTCATTCAATTGAAAACATGTTTCCAGGTGTACAATGAAAATTTGAAAATTTGTGCACTGAATTTATGTCCAATGCATTCAATTGTTTGCTTGAAGATTCCAAACAGACATATTTAAACATCTGAGGTAAACAATCGGTCTACTCACAAACAATTTGTAACAGAAATAGAAAGCAAGAAAATAGTCCAGTACATTAATTTTGTCAAGTTATTTATCATTTATGATTATAGTGTTTAAACAAGTCTGTAAAATTCAATACATTGAAGGAAAGGGAGAAAGTCTGTCCACAAAGAAGTTTGCTTGTAGTCATACTCTGACCCATATGAACAAGTAGCAGTTCTCCTCTGACCAGAATATGTTTGTCAAAAAGAAAACAATTGTTTTCTGTTGGTGTTCAAGGCCAGGTTGGATGGGGCCCTGGGTAACCTGATCTGGCGTGTGGCAGCCAGCCCACAGCAAGGGGTTGGAAGTAGACATCTCTAAGGTTACTTCCAACCCAAGCTATTCTATGAACCTGTGATAAAAAACTCTGTCAATAAATGGTTTGGGATTTTTTGCAGTCAGATTTGCTACCACATAATTTGTTTTATAACACAGTCTGAGTTGTAACTTTTCAGAAAAATTTTGTTGAGATGACCTACTTTTTTTCAATTCTGCTGTATTATTTGTCTCTATAAAAAAGTATTAATCTGTCTATTTTTTGTTGAACATTTCCTTCATCCACGATTTTTCTTTCTTTTGGCTCTGTTTTGAGACAACATAGGTAGATTTAAATACTATTTTCAGTAATGACTGCATTTTATTTGCCAAGTGGCACAAGCAAATGTCACATACAATATACACAGATTTTTATTTTCCTGCGTGTGTGTGGTGCACACGAGAGTTAGAGATAGCCCTGCACTGTGCCCTCCCCATGTCCTGGTTTTAGCTGCAGCAGTGCCAACCACATTCTGATATTTAGTTGTTGCTGTGTGATGAGTGCGTGCCTGGAATGGAGACAAGCTGCTCCTCAGGGTAGAGCTGCTTCTATGATGGCACAGGACAGTGAGCAGCCATGGAATGAGCAGTTGTTACCACATTGCCATGGGTTGGACAGGCCTGGTCTAGCACTGTATGTTCCAGGGAAGAGGGTAAGTAGTGAGATTCAGAGAGAACATGAACTCAGTTTGCTTTTCTGCCAGAAGCATGACTCTTGATCACAGGAACAATTTAAATAAAAATTACGAAAAAAAATAATCACAGCTAGCGATAAGCTGTGTCTCATTTTCTTTTACTCTTCAGGAGATTATTTTGATGGGAATTAGACAGCCCCCTGCAGGAAGTTCTTTAGTTCTTGTTAAGTCTTTTCACAGCATGTTTGGCGGAAAGAAAGGCTTGTGTTTGATGCTGTTCATCACTACTGCTGCTGATTTTCTCAGGTTAAGAAACATCAGTCTGTTTGCACCACTTTCAAGCACTGCCAAAAGTGAAGATCTCATACGGGTTCCAAGTCTGGCTGCTGTGTTACAGCTCATCCCCTTAGGCAAGCCTACAAGTCAAGGCTGAACAAGTTTCACATATCAAATGCTCATTTGAGGATCTTTAGTAGGTCAAACAGCTCTTTCTCCAAGTGATTGCATATGCTTGTGCTAACATTGATTTAACTGCATTTCTAGATTGCATTTGAAAATCATAAATGAAATCTTTTCCTCTTTCAGGCATGCTGCTATGACAAATGTTACAGCATCTGCCCCCAAAGAGAAACTCTTGCCCTCTTCTGCCCTAGAGTCTGAATCGAATTTTTCTTTTCCCCTTTTTATTTCCAGTTTCCATAAGGAAGAGTAGCATAAGTACCCCTGACATGCAGATTGATAACAAGCCTCTACAATGCAGTGCTTCACTAAGGATTAGCAGGAACTTTTACAATACATTATTTTCTGTTTTGTATAACAGCATGTCAGTGTTTTGCTATTCACATTCTGCTGAGGTATAAGCAGAAACCATATAAGGTACAAGGTGCCATCCCCCTGCCTTCTTCAGTAACCCATGCTTCCTCTTGATTGAGTTGTAACTGTGTTTACCTTTCAGTTCTTCCCTCCAGCTTTTCCGGTATGGAGTCAATTGTGTTTTATTCCCTGACCTCTTCCCCTTTTACTCTCTGGTTATAAGTCTGGTCAAACAAAATGAGTCTCTCGAAGACTGTTCTTACGAAATGAACCTTTGCTTCTTTGCTACTTTTACTTCCTTTCACACTTCTGAAAATTACAGAGAGCGGATAAAGTCTGAATCACTTTTACTGCTTATCAGGGGCTAAAAAAATTCACAGTTAATAAGACTGTATCACGTCCTTTTGGTTTCCTATTTCTCTCCCATTACTCAAACTGCCTTTGTATTAGGTGAAAAGCTACAATAAATTTGTCCTTTATGGCTACCAGATCCTATTATGTCTACACACAGAGGCAGAACTTCAGTGAACCTGGATCTCTTTCCTTCCTGTTTAAGGTCTGCTCTACTGCTGTTACACAATTTGGTATGCCATCATTGCATGCACATAGATAGGAGTGACTTGTGCTGGGAAGGACTTATCACATCTCCTCCTGGCACAGACAGTGGAAGGCTTTTCTCTAGCACACCTTTATGAAGCCATTCCCTGCAAATCCTCAAGGATCCCAGTTTCACATTTGTGATGGCTGCGCATATAGTTCATTAGGGCAAGATAACACCTGTGCAGTGTCTAGTCACCATTCTGTCAGAAACAAGCACATTCCACTAACCTGTACCGCTGCTCACAGCTCCCATACCAAGATGAGTTTGCATCTCCTTGTGGTTTGGTAAGAAACTTTCCTTATATGCAACTTTCCTGTGAAGGAATTTATACAGTGTACTAAGAGATCATCTCTCAAACTCATCCCTGCTCATAAGAATAACTATTTTTCTCTCAGTGGCTGTGATTCAGCAGCATTTTGATCCATAGTTATCCTTAGCACCTAAATGTGAAGTAGCATTAAGGGCTTGAGTGAGAAACATCACTCTTCAGTGGCTCTGTGGCCAATCAGTCTCAGATGTCACTTTTCTTTTCTGGAGGACTTTTGGTTCATGGTTTTATCTTTCTGCTTGTGGCAATCAACTAATACAAAAACAGAACATAGCAGATAGGCAAAGGTTACTATAATTAGCCAAGTCTATTTACCTGATGACTCCTTCCTGCTTTTTATTCATGCCTGTGAAATGAAGGTACTTTGTGACAAGATATATGTTGTCACAGTACAAGAAAACGCTACGTGAAAGCCCATGGACCCCCCATGGATACACACTGATTTCACACACATTTTCCACACATTTCTATTGGCTCTGCTTGAGACCACATATTAAAACCCACCAATCTTCCCAGTACAGGCTGATGAAAGTCTCAGCAGAAACATCTGCATTTCACATGTGGTTTGAGTTAATGCCTGAGCCTGTATGTTTAACTCTAGCTGGCCATGCTGCTTTTTGAATGTTCACAGTCCTCTTTAGCTTCACATCAGAAGCAAGGCACTGCCTCCTGATAGCATGGAATACTACAATGAGGCTGGTAGCACTTCATTTCTGGAGTGTCCAAAATCATATATTATTATTGCACATAACATGAGAAGTCATCTATGTTTGATATCCTGTAAACACAGAAAAAGTTGCATAGCACTGCTACATAGCATAAACATTGATCTGCACACAGTGATATTTCTCTTCCAAAAAAAAAACCCACAAAAAAACCGTTACCAAAACTAAGAAGAATGCTTAGTTAATAGTCTGTTCTTAAAAATTTAAAAAGAGAAAAAAAAAATAAAATGAAACATTCTACTCTCTCTTTCTGGATGAGCCAAAAGGAAAAAAAAAATCACAACTATTTACTATGGAGCTGAAATGTGTCTAACAAACAATAGCCTTTTATAATCCAGGCAAGTACCTGAGGTAGCAAATGTGAATACAGAAGGCCCTTCTTTTTTTCCCCTTGAACTTAGAATTAAGTTAAAGACCAGTAGTAAATAATCTTACACAAACATGCCTACAGATATATATACGTAGTCTCTCTCACACTTCAGGCCAGGTGAATTTGCTCTGCAGGTGACCTCACTGCAAGCTGTGCTAGCATCCTACAGATTAAAAGGTAGCAGTTTATAGCAGTGCCATAGGTTTATGTGCATTATGTACACAATGCAAGGTTGTTTGTCCAAGGCATTGAGTAAATCAGTGAGATCAGAGGAAGAAAAGCTTACAAAGGACCTTCTTGAACATGCTCATTGTTAGTAATACTGCAATGATAACTTGTAATAAATGCAGGAGAATCCATTCTCCCCCAAAGGCAGCGACAAGAGTCCCTGAGTCAGGGATCATTGACTCCAGTTTCTTCAGCTCCAAGACAACAAAAACTTCATTTGCTGGAGGCACTCCTGCTCTCTATTCACTTGCAAGACTGGGGACAAGAACCATCAAATACCCTTCATGATTTTAGCTTTTTCCTCTTCAAGCTGGGATGATGTTACTCTGTGCAATATAACACAGGCATCAATGATTACTAGAGCTCTTCTGTCCTAGTATTTGCAGATAATAAGCTGCCTTACATGAGTGCAAATCCTAATAAAAAACAGAAGCAACTAACTAAATATTGTACAAACTGTAATAACAGCAGGCAGATAATGAGAGCAGAAGGAAAGCTTAGCTTTGAAATGTTTCACTACAATCATACTGAGTAGGGGGTGATGCCTAATCACATGGTTTTTGGCTCTTTATCCCTAATCTCTCAAAGAACTGGTGAGAGTCTTACAGCAAGGCACTGTTTGCTGCTGTATGCTGTGCCTCTGCTAGCAAAGTCTGACAGTACAGTCATCCCAGAAAGCCTTTTGCAATACAGACTGAGCCCTTCATGAATTCCAAAGTCACTCCAAAAAGCATGACAGGCAGTAGTTATAGCACTCCAGATTGCCTGTGTATTTTCAAATTTTGTTTCCATTAAGGAAGAATATAGTAAAAGATGGGATTACATCTATGGCTGTTTTGGTTTTGGTTTTGCATTCACTGTTCTTTACCTTTTTCTCCCATCTACTCTTTGCTTCTGTGTTTCTCTTCTAGTGTACTCTCTTTTCAAAGAGTGAGAGAAAGCCAGAGTGTTTGCTCAAACAAGATCACTCATTCATTTTCTCCCATATTTTTCTCACCCCGTTCTTCCCTCCAACTTACCCCACCTACTGTGGTATCACTGACAGGAGAAGCCACTTATGGTCCTCTGTGACTGTTTGTCTGCATGAGTCTCTAGACACAGACAGCAGGAGAGCAGACAAATTAGGCAGCACTTCCTATGATGCTCTCTGAATTTTAGACAAAGCTGAGAACTACCTTTGATAACCGTGATGGTTTTATTATTCCATTAATTTGCCAAATTGCTTTTAAGTGCATTGTAGTCAGTAAAGTGAACAGAAGTGGCAAAAGGTCACAGCTGACACCTTCCTGACTCCTGACTCCTGACTTCCTGGGTAGAGGGAAGAAATTTATGAAAACCAAGTATTTTTGTCTGTTCCTACTCTGCAGTGGAAGAATGGAACAGGTCGGGCTCCTTCCCTTCTGGCAACTTCCCTTTTTGCCTTCTTGTAAAGGCATGCAATAACAGAAGGCAGTTAGCCTTACGGCCCAGGAAAACAGAATGTCTGACTCAAAACTCATGAATACTTATGCATACTAAAATACTGCAGTTGTGCACAGTGGAATTATACTAGGATTAAGACAGCAGAGCCCCAAGGTCATAGTTGCTAGACAGTACCACCACACCACAAAACCCATTTCCCTGGAAACCAAGAATAGGACAGGTCATTCCTTAAGCTGTCAAAATCTGCTTTATTGCTGTTGTAACAGCCAAGCAACAACAAAAAGTGGAAGGGAATGAAGGGAAAAAGAAAAAAGTGATGAGACTAAGACCTCCCAATGGACCTTTACAAGCAAAAGAAGAAAGGCAAAAAGAGTAAGAGGTCACAAAAGTACATGCAATTAACATAATCAGTGTAGGAGTGGTGTCAGCAAATTAAAAATAGAGTCTGTATCACCCAGAACTCATGCCCAGGGCAATACCATGAAGAACAATGAGATATGAGACAAGCACTTCGGAATAAAGAACCTGAGGTGATAGGATTTCAAGTCACTGAAAAATGTATACATACAATATATCAAAATATCCTTTAACTGGATTTCATTAATAGTCAACTTAAAGATTTTATGTATGTTTATGGTAAGCAAAATAAATTCTATGGATACTCAAAGTTCCCTCCCTTGCCCATCATCTTACTTGCACTCTCCTCTTTCCATAGGCAATATTCCATGGGGATAATCCTTTCAGTGCTTGAAAGACAGGGACTACATTTCTACTTCTTCAGCTCAAGCAAGCCTATATTCCCTTCATCCCCCACAAGCAAATGTTGAAGCAAAGTTTTAGGATGAAGAGATATCTCAAGCATGGAAACAAGGCAAATAATTTATCAGTATACTGGAGCACCTTGGATATATAATGTGAAGTAATTTGTAATACTCAAAACATTTAGAATCAAGCTTTTTTTTTGCTTTCTTATTTATTTTCCTATCATCATTGATCTATCTGAAGAATAATTTACTATGTATTTTCTGTTGTTCACAGACTTAATAGCGCCTCTCTTGTAAGCAGGAGTTATTGGAATTATACAGTTTTATTAACCTCTAGATCCACTCATTAATTTATATAGCAACACATGCTTCCTTTGTTTGAAATGAATCCTCGAAAAATAATGAAAAAGAATTCTTCAGAAAAGCTTACTCTCTGCAGATATATATAGCAAAGAAAGGTTCTAAGAATAACATGTGAAACACATTTCTCTCTTGCACTATTTTCCCTCATTCCTCTTTGGGTAGCAAATCAAAATCCTTCTTCCAAGAGGAATGAAGAAAACTAACATGTATGGCTAAGAAGTGGCCAGATGCTGTCAGAGAGCTCAAGAAGATCAAGGCTTATTGAGAAAGGTAAGCTTTAGAGAAACTTCACATTTTCCAGAAACTGGCAATAGGAACAATTTTGTATCCAAATAGAAGAGAATCAATTAGCAGTTAGCTTTGACTTCCTTGATCTTCGTTTCAGTTGTGGGGGTGTTTCCACTTGCAAACGGAAACATCTCTCTGCTAATTGCACTGGGAGCCCCATCAAGCACAAGCTAGACACCCATTCTCACTTGGACATTTAGTGCCAAGTAGAGCATTACTCAAACATCATCCTTCAAGTGACAAAGATTATGATGGATCAAAGTTGTCTTTTCTCCGGAAGTTGTGGGATGTAAAACAACACCTGAATGCTTTTGTCTTCATGTGCTACATAAAAAAATAAATTAAATTAGCAGCTCAATAGGCTCATTTCTTGATATGGGCAGTGGCCTCAGAGTCTGTTAGCTAAGTAACGACTCAGCCTCTGCACTGGACGACCTCCACCCATCCAACATGGAATACACCTCTCTTCAACTAGAATAAGACACCATTTCCCTCTGCCTACTTTGTTCCTTAAAAAGGACAGAGAAAATTGTTTTAACAGTTCCAAGAAAATCTTCCAAAATTTTAAATTTCACTGCTGCATTTTCATCTTTTCCTTATTAAAAAATCCACTGAGGAACAGTATTATTGTAGACAGTGCTGCCAATTTTTTCATCTGAAGTCACCCTTCACTTCAGTCATGAAGTCTTCTTTCAGCCACCCAAAAGCTTTCTATTCAGTCTTGTCATACGTCCCTAATCTGTGAACAAGCTGTCAAATCCAAAACCTAAACATATAGCCTTGAACCACAATATTTTGAATTTTCCAAGTTCGCATATGCTGGGAAATAAGCCAGTCCTCATTATTTTCATGTCAGAGGCCAAGTACAGGAGTCTGAAGGATTTAAAGAGAGCCGAATTTCTTTATTAGCCTGACTTTTAGAACAAAGAGAAAGCCTCCAGTACACCAGGGTACCCAGTGCCAGAAGAGCACGGTGCTGGCATGGCTGCCCTGCCTGTAGATGCTGCTGCTTTCTCCTTTCTCCCTCCACAGCAGAGACAACAAACAACTCCTTCCCGCTTTGCATATTCCAATCTACCATTTCAAACAGAGTCCTTTGCTTTTTATCCTAAAGTGGTACTTGTTAAAGGAGCTGTGACCACTCAGGCTATTTCCTTTGAGGATGATAACACTGCTGCAGAAGCTTCATTATTATGCTAATCGAGCACAGTCTGAGCAGCTTTCATAACTGCCACATTAAATCATCTACCAAGGGGAGGCCTCAAGAGCCATTTACATTGCACTGTATGCATATTAATGAAGGCACTAGCTGCAGAATTGTTTTTGAAGCAATAGTCAGGTAAAAAAGAAAAAAAAGTACATTATTATAAACGTTGGAAAAGCTAGAGATGGTTAAACTTCATGAAGGTTTTGCAAGTTCAGTGGGCTTGATTCTATTGTCTGTAATTAAGACAGAATGAAACAGCAGAGCAGAAACCCACAGCAGCTGCAGTTGTGAAAAGGGTCTCTGTGACAGACTGCTACTGCCTCAAAATATCTGTGCTGTACAACCAAATAAATAGAAGAACCCTCCTTTCCTCAGTCTCTCCTCTTCACACCTCATCCGCCTCCCTCTTGTCTCAAGACACGCCACTTGCTATGCACCTAGAGAAGATAACGCTACCATGAAACGAGATAAAGAACAGTACCTAATAGCATACCTTCAGAATAATTCAAACACATCCATCAAGACCAAAGGAATAAAAGCAAACAAGTGACATTTAGAGTGATCTTGGGCTGACAGCTGAATACAGATACACTTTTCCCAAAAGATAAACCACCTGGAAGCCACCACAGATGAAGGTGGATGATAGCAGACAGGTTAGGCTGAAAAAATAGAAGGAGCAATAATCACAGCAGCTCAGCTGCCCTGACACTGTCACACTGCTTTTATTCACATATGTTATAGAAAATGTGCATCCTGAAGAGGCAGTTTAAGGGCAGAGCAATGGCATTACTGACAAGAACTGGGAGCTTTTCTCACTCCTATAAAAAAACTGCATAAAGAAAATGCTCTACGAAAAATGAGGATGACGTTGACATTGTTACTGAAGCAAAATCAGGACCTTTTTATCAAATCATAGGTTTGTTTAGACAGTTAGGCATATTTTAAAATGATTTATAGGCGAATATTATGTGCACTGGGGAAAGAGCATATATTTTGGAATCCTAGCATCCCAGGAAATGTTTTATTTTATAGTTCAAGCCATGCACTCTCTTCCATCATCATGTTCTGTAATATCAACAATCCACTTCCCTATCTTCCTCCTACAACTCCCCTACTCTGCTCCCCGGACACCTACTCCCCAGACCCAAACAGTTCTTGACAGCAATACTTCATGTCCTTAGGACATCATCTTCAAGCATTCCACCCTTCCCCCAACCTCTTTATTTTGAATCTCTGATAAGAGAAAGCCAGTTTTTTAAAGATACGAATTCACCTGGGACAATTAAATAACATCTTTTGTGCATGGACTTGAAGTGTTTAACAACCATAGACTCAGGTGAACCCCAAGTCAATATCATCATCAAGATATCTATTATAAATGAAGACACTTTGCACATGTTCAAAAGGTTGATAAAAGGCCAGTCCCACAACCCTCCAAAAAAGCCTTCAGAAGTCCTAACCTAATAATAAAAAGATAAAGTTAGAAAAAGTCTGAAATATTTTTCTCTATCTTAAGACCAAAGAATGACTTCAGAAAGAGAGGACCTTCCAAATACTGGCATAGCCAAAAGGAAAAGCTCTGTTCAGAGGTACTAAAGGAGATAATTTGCTGTAGAATGGCTTATTCCCATCTTCCCCAGCCAAGACGAAATTATTCTGTACTTCAATATTCAATTGGCTTTTGAAGATCCACAAATCTGTCTTCCTAGTCATATTTTTCAGTTGTTTCTTTTCTTTTCAACTGTTTTTCTTAAAACATATAAGTCAACAAATAATACATTCTCATAGAAACTCTTCCCCTGCTTAAAAGCTTAAATGGAAAAGTTTCAGCTTTCCATTTTGAGATTTTTCCTTTACGTGCTACCTTTGCTACCTCAGTTTTGTTGCCTGCACTGAGAGGCACCATATCATCATGTTGATCTAAGTTTAAATGGACTGTCTTGAATATTTCAACGCTGGTTTTGATTTTAGGTCTCAGGAAGTTAAATTAAATAGTAGGGAAAATCCTAAGGGTTATCCTAAATGATAAATCCGAAAAAAGAATTGTTTGAGATTTGCCAGCCCTATACTGCTGTAGATGTTTTTCTAAAGAAATTTGTCAGATAAGCTGACACATGGACATAACAATATCCATCACTCATGAAACAAGATATTTCAAAGTGCCAAACTTTATCAGGAATCTAGTATATGCCCCTGGAGAAAGCACGATAAAATATTTACAAGTGTCTTATAATTTAACAAGCAATATTCAATTGATATTCTGCTATGAGATAGAACAATATAATGCAATTATGTAAATATGCTTACAAATGAAACCTTAATTATGATATAACATAAAATATAGAATTTTATACTCCTAGAACAAACCAGCAAAACATAAGAAAGGTCTGAGTGAGTGCTAAATCAAGAGCTACATTTAGCAAATGGACAAAACATGTAGCATTTAAAGTATCTCATCACAGATCATGTACATACGCTGCATTTTGTTTGCTTTTTGCAAGACTTACATTTCTGTCCAATTAGCAGTTCATCTTCAAGAGATTTTCGGTACAGACTGATTCCTTCTATATGTTTATATAGTACCTCTCACTCCTAAATGAGGTCTTTGCAAACTGCACTGCTGTTACTGCTGCTGTTAATGATCATGCATATGATTTACACATAGCAAAGAGGCACATGGCCACAGTGGATTCATGTGTACCATACTTGCGATAACTTCACAGGCTAATTTTCTTTCATTACATAAGCAAGGCAACTGTATATTGGAAAAGTGTTTTCTTAGCAATTCTAAGAAAAGGATTATTTTGTGTTATAAACAAATGAATTAATCCCAACTTTTGAAATGTGCATAAATGGCTAGAAGAGAGCCTGTGTGTGTTTTTCTGGTGGACAGGGTGGGGCTAGTATCACTATATGTATTTGCTAAGATTTTTTCCATGTAGGGGACATTTCCCACTTTTGATAATCCAAGGATTCAACTTGGTAGTCTGTGAATCACAAGTTCCTGAAACACTGTGTATTTCATTTTAAGCACCATCTTATCCAAACCATTTAGTGTCTATTAGATCATTGTGACATTCTGGTGGTGCCCTTTGCAATTTTGAATGTCTGTTTTAGACATTTATTGTCTTCCACTTCCTCAAAGCTGTCCTGCACTGAATTACTATGTCTTTCTGAAGGGATTTTTTCTTCAAGGTGGAGTTGCAACAGATTTCACTGTTGTCATTGCAAAGTTTCCCTTCCATGTTGTGGTTAACTCAGCTAGCTGGAACATATTACAGAGGATTCAGGAGAGGCTTCATAAAGCCATCTAAGAATGAAAGAGCAAGGCACCATGAAGCATCAGATGTGCCTATGGGACTGACACTACAACTGGCCCATCAGACAAGAAAGAGAGAAAGAGAGAAAGAAAGAGAGAAAGAGAGAAAGAGAGAGAGAAAGAGCGGAAGGAAGGAAGGAAGGAAGGAAGGAAGGAAGGAAGGAAGGAAGGAAGGAAGGAAGGAAGGAAGGAAGGAAGGAAGGAAGGAAGGAAGGAAGGAAGAAAGAAAGAAAGAAAGAAAGAAAGAAAGAAAGAAAGAAAGAAAGAAAGAAAGAAAGAAAGAAAGAAAGAAAGAAAGAAAGAAAGAAAGAAAATTTAATCTTTTCTACATCATGACAGTTTTGGAGATCCAACTCCATAAGGGTTTATATTTCAGATATCAGCTATCCTTATTTCTGTTTGAAAGACAGAAGCAGGGAAGAGAGAATAACCCTTCCCGTTCAAGATAGTGGCCATTAGAAGCCACCAGAGGCATGAGCAGTTCCCTGAAGGTGAAAATCTCCACGTTGTTCTCTTCTGACAGAGGCTTCTGGGAATGCCACAGGCAGAAAGGGAGCCTAGGAGAAGGAAATTAATCCTGCTTTTTTTAATCTATAGCTCAAGCCCATCAACAGACAGACTGAGGGGCTGTATATACCTTAAAATACAACATATCTTGTAGCCCTACAGTTAGGTATTTCCAGATAGAACGTCTGGTATGTTTTATTCTTTTTCTAATGATGTAGTTCAAATTCACTGCGTTTTCTGATTAATCATCAGAGTAAATTAGCTGCCACCATGACTTCTTGAATGTCATGTAGAAGCTAGACTTATAAATTGGCAATGGTTAGGGGAAAATCTATACTTATTAATAGACAGAGCAAACCAAATACCCAGATCAGAGGAACAGACGTATATAACAACCCTTCCCAGTTCTGAAAAGCAAGTTACTTCTCTGCAGAGACAGCTTAGTACAATGGAGTGCATAGACCTGGACCTCTGCCAGCACCTGTCTGTTCGAGAATTTCATCCACTTAAATAAGCTGCTGCTCTCTGGATCTCAATTAACGAGACAAGCTGGTGCAATTGTAGAAAACTCAAAAATAAGAGAGAAGATTTCACAGATTTTCCATCTGTAGCCCTTCTGTAAGCATGACATATATAAATAGAACATAATATTGTAGGTGACATCCTTAAAATTATGACTTACACCACGTGTATGAGAAGCTAGTAGAGAAACATCAGCGTGAAGCCCCAGAACAAATGTTACTTTTCATGGCTTACTTCAATCATTGTCATCAGAAGTAAACATCTATACTATGTACCTTATTGATACAACAGCTCTAGTGGAATCTGAAATCTGCCAGATCTGCTAACTGCTCCATGACTTAACCCCAGCTCCAAGAAGGCAGAAGGGTTCGCCAGCATGAATCTAATTACAGAATGGAGCCCTGTATGTATACACTGACAATTTAACTAGCAGAATATAGATACATCAAAAAAGGCTTGAACAGCACAGTAAATCACAAGAACCTAATTTTCACTTTACAAGAGTCTCATGGATTTTAAAGGAATGGAACAAATAGATTTCTAAAAAATATACGACAAAATCCTACAGTGTTTGCAAGATAATTGTATTCCTTCTACATAGTTTCCAACCACTCTCTAAAAATCCAGAGCAGAGATAAAAGTTGCCAGTAAGTTATTTCAGCTCACACATATAACAAAGAACTTCCTACTAAATGTCACTAGATTGCTCACATTTATTTTTTAATAATGGCGTTAAATGCTGCTGCTTTGCTCCACAAAGCACCCTGTCACTTATCAGACTACGTGCCTATATAGTCTACTGGAATTGTATGCTCCTAAAATCAGATATTTAAGTATTTATTGGTAATACCCTTATAAAAACAAAGCTGTTAACCAAATTGTGGTATTCTAGGCTTTAGCATCATCATGCAAAATTTGTTTTTTATTTAAAGTGCACTGTAGACAATTGTTTTCAAGAATTGGTATTGTTAAACAGTGCTATAAATTTTGAGATAATAATTTTACATTTTCCATCTCGACAATTAAAAATAATTTTGTTTCTATTTAATACAGGGCTCATAAATGTCAGAGGAACATGTTATATTTTTAAAAATTAAGTGGTGGCAGGATGGTCTGGGGATTTAAAAATGTGAAAATCAGTGTGTAGTACATCTCCTTTTTCTCCAAAGCACGTTTCTGCAAATAAGAATATGTCGGGTGATTTACTTAGAAAACAATTCAGGTCATCTCTACTCCATTATCCTTCTCATAACTTCTTAACACACTTAGAAGATGATAGAAGATGCTATGACCTGGCTATAAACTGGCAAATAAAAAGAAAACTACCAGAATGAAGGTGGCAAGACAAAATATCTGCAGATGCCATACCCTAATCACCCTCTCTTTTTAAGTTTATCTTTAACCCAAACCTTTAACTTAGGCAACTTTCTCTGCCGTACTGCCTTATTACTAGCTGAGTATTGAAAAGGAAAAAGACACACGTTGTACATTCTACTAAGTAGAAGACAGACTTTTTAGTTTACAAAACACAATGAAATACAATATACTATAATACAAAATAATACTTTCCAATAGCTACTCCAGTTCAGATGTTTGCCCAGATTTCATATTTATTTTCCAAGGATCTGATTAATAAAAATTCAGTCAGAGGATGGAGTTAAAGAATGAAAGGTTTAAGTCAACAAAAATAAGGGTTAGTACAAGTTTTAAGTAGCTGACAGAGTCTTGTGAGACAGGAACTAGGGACAATCACATTCACAAGCAGTGCTGACCCCCACCATCATATAATGCATTTTAAGATACTAAAAACATATGCAGCAGGAGTCTTTAAAGAGAGGTGCACTTCCTTAAAGAGGAGCAGTAAATTCATTCTCTCTAGTGGTTTGTTTTACTATTCTTAATCCATATAAACCCCCTTCCATATTTTTTTCCTTTTTTTCCAAGGGCTAAAGGCATAGCAATATACATGTCTCCTGTGAACATAATAACTACCTAAGAAGAACAGAAAATCATGGGCTTCTAGTTCTCTGTTTTAGATTGATCTTTGGACAGTTTTATGTTAAGTATACTTCTGTCAACATTATTACATCATGACTGTATTCTTCTTATCTCATCAAGGCATGCCACATTGGATTATTGTGCTCACTGACAGGTCATAATGTGATTCACACTGTAGATCTTCAATGGTACATGGAGGTCAGGGTAAGATAAATTGTACCTGTTATTTGTGTGATCAGTTGACTGCAAGGTCTAATATGACTGAAGTCCAACAGAATAAGTGAATATTCCAGACGTAGTGCATTGCTTAGAAATCAATGACTGCTGGAAAGGTTTGATACCTAGAGGCTTCAGGCTATTAACATCAGCTGGTCATTAAGTCCACATAATTTGTTATAGCCTTTATAACCCTTTCTTAAATAAGAAAACAATTAAACATTTTAATCACATTACAGAGTTGACAGAAGATAACTGGAAATATCAGGAAATTATGTAGTTCCATTAATGTGAGTTACTATGTCATCTTCATTGTTTACCAGTATACTTGCCATCTAGATAAAGTAAAAGTAACTCTTCTACCAGGTCCACTTTCAAACCACAAAGAATGGAAAACAACAAAATAAATAACGCGAAGACAAATGAAATACAATATTACAATGATACAGTATCATCTTCTAAGAGTATATCTGTAGAGTACACGATGACAGAGTCTGAGATTAAAAGCTGCAGTAGAATCTGTAGAACTTAGTCACTTTCCATACCTTTGTTTTAAAACTGTGAAATCCACAGAAGCATAGGGAAATTCTATGTTTCTCTCACTTCTAATAACTATCTTGCATCATTTACTTTAAAAATAATACCATCAATAGATGACAACCTACCTACACATGCTTTCTGTATTACTTACTAAAGTGGTAACCTCTTTAGATCTTTACTGAGGGTCTTACAAAGTTCCTACTCTGAAATATTGAAAGCCTTCCCTTGTCTTTTAGTGCATTAATCTCCACAGCAACAACTCAGTCTAAATGGGATACTTTTTACATTGTGAATTCTGACTGAATAGTACAAAGAATATACTCCTTAACATTTTGCTGCTCTTCTGCTCTTCAGTAAATTGCTGAGGCTGAGCAGCAGGCACAACAGCAGTTGTATTAATTCCCAGGGAATTCCTGGTCACGATGTACCAGCCTATTGGACTTTGAAGATTTACTGTTTTGTACTTAAGGGAAATACATAAGAAAATATTTACAAGTGGTCATTAGGGCTAAATGATATCCTTATACTGTGCAAGTACAGAGGGAATTAAGGAGCTTCTATAATGAGAACAGATGTAAGGCTGCATGCTTATGCAAGACTAGTCAGCTGGACAAGGGAAAAAGGAAGAACTCTATGATAATTACAGAAAAAGGGCCATAGTTGGTAGCAGGTGGAGTATGAATCATTCTTTACCACAGACAGTCACAATGGCATATATAAACATACACATATTCTTAATTATGTTATCTAGACTTTCCTCATCTCTCCGAGACTTCGAATGCATTACTGAGTTCAGATTTTGGCCCAGTACTTGAGCCAGAATGTAGAACAGAAACAATATAGAAAAAAAAAAAATCATACGAGATTAATGTTAGTAGGATTCCACTTCAGTTCCTCATTGTACTGATAGGGTCTGAAAGCCTATAATTTTTTCTGTTTTTCCAGATTACTCAGTCCTTTGCCCCATCTTTACTGAAGTCTGTCATATCACAAAGATTGCACACACGAGTTTGTTTCCACTGACTTCAGAGGACTTATCTGCCATTTGTAAAGAAATAAACCCAGTCAGAATTAGATCCAAAGGGCTTCATCTATTTTTCCAGAGAACTCAGCAGATTTCCTGTAAACACACCATCTATTGCTGCAGAGTAAATTCAACTGCCCTGATACCCCCAGTTTTGTCCTACCAGAAAGACATACAAGCAGTTGTAATATTACATGCTGTGAAAAGCCAGAACAGATGGCCTAGTTATAGTAGCTCACAGAAGAACTATGACCTTTGAACTGATACTCTGCTCCATACGTTTAGGAAGTTTGGTTACAGCTACACAAAATCTCAGGTGCTTCCATGCAAAAACAGGAGCATCATGTTCATGAGGCAAATGCTCAGTAAATCTTTAGAACAAACCTGCTCCCACAGAAAATATTTCTTACATAAATTCAAGTTACCCTAATATCCCACTCAACCTTCATCTACCCATAAAAAATGTTGCTTGCAACTCAAGACCCCCATACTCTGCTCATTTGCTTTTTAGATTATTATCTCCCAGCATCTTCTGTCTGTACAACTCTCTGGTGTTTTTTTACAAGGTTGCTGTGCAAATGTGACCTTGGGGAGGAATTCCCCACATTAAACAATTGCAAACAGTTTTCCTCATCTCCATGATAAGCTATACTGTACAAAATGGTGCTATGAGGGAATAAATATTTGAATGTCAGAAAGGTTATAGCTCTCTAGGGAAAGCAGGAAGGCAGACAATGACCACAGTATCACTGATGATATTGGTAGAGCAAGACAGTATTATCCCCTTACCATGACTGCCTGTTCTTAAACCAGATGTTAAAAATACCCATTATAGATGTGAAATAGAAAATAAATTTCCACACTAAATTTTTTTATGGGTTTTTGGGTGTTTCTGTCCAAATTATGCTTTATTGGGAAGTTTGGATGCGGCCTCATACAACTATCCATCTTTGCAAACGGGTTCGATGTGATGTGCACTCGTAAGGACAACAATCCATGTGTATCATACAGAAACCTGTATAAATTCTACTTAATTTAATGAAGAAACTCGGAGCACATTCACTAGATATTTTAAGAAAATGAGTGTGCTGAATGTTGAAAAATCAAGTCCAGTGTACCTCAAGCATCCATAGAAGCAAAGGCTAAGAACAGTGTCTTAATCTTACACACCTTGTGTAAGGATTTTTGCAAACATCCTGGATGCAAAGCATCTGTGGAGGGAACTGCTTCAATTAGTGGTGGCACACCTTTTAGACACTAAAATAAAGGTGAAATAGTGCTGTCAATAGATCACCTATAATCATGGCAAGCAGCAAATTAGCAGATTTTGCAATTTTAAAGACTAGTTACAACATCAGCTTTCAGACATATTTGTTTTCACAATTCATCTACTGAAAATATATTTCATATGAATTAATGGTTATTGCATCAATGCTACAACACTTCAGTTTGTGTCAGCATTTTCTCAGTGAAACATGTAGTAGTACTAGATCTGTATGTTGTCCATAAAAGTTTGCCCAAGGCAGGAACCTGTCATAAATGCTAACACAGGTAGAGTATTCTAAGCTGGGGAGAATTAGCCACTTTAAACTTATACAAATAGAAATACAATTAGTGATAATTGGGTTTAGCCACTTCCTTGAATCATTAAAAACATAGCACAGTATAAAGTGTAATAAAGCAATCATTCATAGTATCATACACTTCTATGATATTTTAAGACATCCTCATTAAGTAAACAGGGCATATCCATCACTGTGACCGATTATGATAAAAATAATCCATCAGCCAAAGGGCAGTTGAAGCAAGTCATTCTTATCTATTGGTTCAGAATTTCCTGCATGAAAGTCATTGAAATTTGTTTGTATAAAAACAGTGAGATTATAAATAAAATGGAAGAAAACAAACTCAGTTGGCCCATCTTCCACTGAGAAAGATTGTTTAAGTTTATTATTTCACTCCCAAATATCTAAATATCTCTCAGTCTCTAATAACACTACAACCCACACAGCTTTCTAAAAGCACTCACAAAAACGCAGAGTTTTAACTTGTGCCTGAAGCTGATCTCCAAGGTGCTATGCCTCTGGCTTTATCCAAAGAATGTGCAATATTGAAGGAATCCTAATTTAAATGGTTTTCTTTGCAACTTCACAGACAAAGAAGAAAGTCACAAGCACAAAACTGGGAAAATAATAATGCCTCTGGATTTGTTGGCTTGAGTTTTAGTTTTGCATGAATGCTTATATATGAAGGTTTAGAAGAAAATAAAAGCACTAAACCAAATGCACAGGAGAGGAAATTGGATCTAGGATGTTGCAGAAAATGCTCAGCAGGTGGTAGAAATGAAACTTCAGGACTATCTGCTTATTTAAGACCACAATACAGTATTACATTCCATTACACCTCAGCACAGGCATAAAGTTAACTCTATGCTTAAATTCAACTGAATTCCACCAAAGATTTTTGAAGTTGTCAATCACTACAGAAGCTAAAGGCTTTGAGTTCAAATATCATAATTCTCACCTGCAGACAGCAGGACTCCTGTAAGAGAGAACAATTTTCTGTAGCATACCTCACTATTTGAAGAAAACAGTTATTACAGTTTTCAAACCCTGAAGTTAGGTATTTAAATCCCAAGGTAGGTACATGAATAATCAAGCTGCATGATTTTCAGACATGCTGGGTTCCCACTGATTTTAATGAGAGCAGTAGATGTTCAGATCCTCTTGAAAGAAAGATTGTTTGGGTACTCAGGTGTGAATGAAGATGCTTGACTTCCAGATGGAAACTGCCTTAAGAACTTAAGAGACAACTGGAATGTTTTTTATTACATGTTGTACACCACTGATTAGGGACTCTGGCTCTGAGGGATTATTGATCAGCGCTGCACACAGAAAAGGCAGTGGTTTTGTTTACAGTGTGACAGTACCTGAGGTAGAAATATGCTGCTGTCTAACTACTAATGCTGAGGGTAAAAAATGTGAAATTTTAGTGAGCTTCTTATTTGCTAGCTCCATGAATGCCTAGATTTCATATAATAACAAAAGGAAGCTATGGTATCATACAGAAAGATCATAGCTTTAGGTTTCTCAGACATGGCAGAGACAAGACATATTTCACTGTTTTGATTTTTTTCAGTCTTCTAACACATCTGTCCAAAGTTCATTTACATGGTTCCTCCATTACAAAATGGTGAGAGCTTGAAATCTCTGAATGGATAAACTGCTACAGACTTTCACAGGATCACTGCCACCTGAACTTTGGAGTGTATTTCTGAGAGAGTAGGGGCAAACAGTGCACAACTCGTGTGAATCCTGTTTCTATCAGCTTCTTGGAGTTTGACAGGAACAAGACTCCAGATACTAAGTACTAATCCATACAGCATCGATCACTATCTCAAAAACCTTCTTTCGTCAATATTCAGTGGTGAAAAGCAAAATGCTGTACAGCACTTTCAAACAGATCCTTTTGCAGTGTCTGAGATACAGCTGAGAGCAAAGCAGCTGCTCATTGGCTCTCACACTATTAGAGCGATGTGTGTGACAAAATCTGTCATCCATACAAAACATTAAACAGTTTCTAATATCAATTACCAGCTCAGAGCTGACAAATGAATTTTTGCAATTAGCAACGCAGCAAAATTACAGTTTGCTGGTAAGAAAGCAATTTCACCTCCTTTTCTATGCTTATTGTCACTTAGCATTCTCCAGTAAGGATAACGAAACTGTCTGAGGAAAGCAACTGAAAAAACAGGGAAAAATTCTCAACAGGATTTTCAGATGCTGTTTCCTGATTTGTTACTTTACAAGATTATGACATCTCCCAGTGCCGTACTGCATTTACTCTGTGTAAGCAATTTGATGGGTATGATCACACTCATAAATCAGAAGGCAAGGAAGCAATTCATATTCCTGGCAGAGTTTAGATACCTGGTCATTACCTTCAGGAAATGCAAATTGCTCATAAGGACAACTTTTTCAAGAAGGTGTTTATTTATCCGTTTAATGGATATTCTTGTCACGCTAGGCCAAAAGAAGTCACATCAAAAGCTCTGCCACATCACTTGGTGCTATTTTATACTTTAAGAAATTTGTCTCACATCATATTATATCATGATGCATTATTAAGTGTCATTCTAGGATATGAAATAATCCATCAGAAAAACCTTTGGGATCAAGGGAAATTCGATAACTGACATTTTTGCATGTGTAGGGGGAAGTAAAGAAGTTGACATTTGAGAATCAAACTGTTTGAAGAAGCTTAATTATTTCTTTTTCCATTTATTTTCCTCATAAAATTCCTAATTGTGTTGTATTTAGGGTCTCAAATTTAAGGCTCTTCTTCCACTTAGTGTCTGGATTTCCCACCAGTTGCACTGTAAGTCCTGGAGAGTTGTAAAATAGGCATTTTCTGTTAAGAATCTTATCATGTTAGTCAGATCTTTTTGCCTTGAGCTTGCATTCATTATATACAAGTATGAAATCCAGCAACAAAAGGGATTAAAGAATCCCTCCAGATCACTCACTCACTTCCCAAACTCTTTTCCTGTTCCCTCTGTACTAGGCCAGTCTGCTTTACAAATACATTTGTACGCATTTAAACAAAATGCAGTCTGATGTGGTGTGTTGAGGTAATAATGTTCTCTTTGGGGGAAAAAAAAGAAAAAGAAAAAATTAAAATTGTTATTTATCTGAAACAACACAAACCTAATCTGATTAGAACAAGCAATAACTGGTAAAATGACTTCTGTGATCTGATATATCCAAACCACCATTGGTTTTCAGCGTAGGCTTGGTAACTTTAGTTCAGAAACAACCTATCACACACAAAATGGACATTACTGCTCTGCAATGAAATAATTTATGGATATTCAGCAATACTTATGAAGATTCAGCAACCAAAGTTAAGAAAAAATAATGTTAAAATATATTTATATGTTTCATAATTTTTAAAATTATTTTATTTCTTTAGCCATGTATGCCTTCCTTTGGTCATTTTTGGCATATTTCACAAGTTCTGGACAAATTATCCACATCAAAGAGGAAGCTCCTGAGCAGAAAAACAAGTCAAAGAAGTACCTGTACACTTGGAAAAAGAAAATATTTTCCCACTACATCATGCAAAAAGAAAGCACACAAAAAAAAAAATAGAGTGAACTTGTGGCATATTTAAAAAATGCCACTAATATTGAAGTTCTGAAGAGCACTTCTCTAGAATGTCTCATGTCTCACATCTCAGAAAGCAACTTCTTTGATGGTAAAAAAACACATCTTAATAGGTGGTGTTTGTTTCATTGCTGCTATAGCAATGGCATGACCTCTGTTGAGCAGACAGGAAAGAGATTTTTTAAACCAACTAACCTTAATTACATTCAATTACAAAACACATAAGATAGCAGTAGGATTTTTAAAACTGACAAAATTAACAGCTTTCCTTTAATTATCATCAATTAAGTAGCCAACTAAGGAAGTATGTTTAGAAACATTTCATTGAATTAGGCTTATAAATCCCTTTAATGTTTAATGATGCCCTTTCCTAATTCACGTGGGAGCTACTGAGAAGTATCACTTCAGATGTTGCTTTTACTGGGCTGACCACAAAGGGAGGAGACTCAGAATGGAACTGGAATGAGTGAATAGAAGAGTCAAGGAGCAATATAGTCAGAGAAGAAAATGTAATCTACTATGTTGTTAATGCTTCTCTAGAGAAACCACGTACTTGTGGAGGCCTGGCGATAACTGCACAGCATTTGTTCACAGTGTTTTGGCCTTGCTGCACAGCTTCTAAACCTGAAATTTTCCGTCGGGAAATGTACAATATAATTCAGTTTCTTAATGCAGGCATCCTATATGCAGGCTGAGCATTATACCCAGCTTTGCTCATTGCTTTTTCCCCTCCACAGCACGTCTTTGAGGAAAATCAAAGGCCATTTTTCCCATTAGTAAATGCGTAAGCATTAGGTTGGTGAATAACAGGATGCATTCAATGGAAGAGTTCATGATTTCTATTCTGACCAAGAACACGTGTACAATTATTTATCAAAAAGTATACATACGTACAGCAATGCAATGCAATCTTCCTAAAGACACACTCTGACCTATGTGAATATCTTAAACCAAACCCAAGAGTCCCACCATGCTGGCCTGAAGAGCAGGTACACATGATGGACAAGCTGCACAGTGTTTGGGGCCGTGAGCTGCATCTTGCTTATAAGCATTGAGGGGAATTTGTAGTTTCTAGTAAGGTCTTATTTTCTCAGTCCTCAATTTTATCCCAAATACCTAAAGTTCACTTAAATAGCCAGAGCAAAAGACAGCGATTCAAGGAGAGATCCAAAGCAGCAATCACACTGTGTAACCTGTCTGAAGGCTTACCAGTTCAGTTCAAAGGGCATAAAGGGGACCTTGATTCTTTGAAGCGTAGCTCCCCATGGTGTTTCTTCCCATAAAGAGCAAAACATGTGCCATAAAACTTTATGCTCAGACTTACAGGAATCTGGCTGAGGGCCTAAGAGTGCAAGGAAACTAATTAGTTTAAGCCACCCCCTGGCTCCCCTGTTACCTCCCATCCAAACAGTAGTGAAGCCAGCAGAAGTTAAGACTTTAATGAAAGTACTGGCAGACCACAGGGCACCTGTTTTCCTTTAGGTAGATTTAAAAGAAAAAAAAAAAAAAAGGAAGAAAAAGAAAGAAACAAAGAAACAAACAAAGAAAAAAATACTAAACGAACAAGAAAATATACCTTACACAGACTAAACTTCTCTAATGTACAGGAATTCATCAGAAGTGTATAGGGGAGAGAAAAAACAGATACCAGTTTCACTCAGATAACTCAGTAACACAGTAGTTTTAAATCTACCCGTATGCACTGTCAGAGAAAGGTGCAGTAATTCAGCATGCAACGTTACATGCACTTAAATAGATGAGGAAAAAGGTCAGAGCAGCAGCTACACACAGCCTAGCCAGAGGCAAAAATGAGAGGCCTTCTGCTCACAGCAATTGGGGCAGACTTGGGAAAGACACTGCAGTCAGGCACTGCAACAATAATTGATTCCAACAAGAGATGTTACTGCAACACTATGCTGTAAAATACTTTGCTGAGGGGGTTGTGGAACTGATGAAGGCAGGCACAAATCCAACAATCTGCCTGCCCAAACTGCGCTATTAAGTTATGATAATGCTGACATTTCCATTGACTAAGAAAGATGAAGGTAAACAGATTGACTGTACACCCTCACCTATGTGGCTGCACAGCCTGAAAAATCAAATTCTGTTCTCTGTAAGCACAAACCAGAACACTGTGGTTGACACTACGAAGTCTATAGCCCATGCATACAGTGGGTCTTTCAACACATCTGACCCAATATTTAATACTGAGTGGAGGGGGAGGAGAAGATTGATCAAGCATCCTTCCCAACTCTTGTTTCCCAAGTCCCTTTCTTATTTATGAATGAGCTTTCAGGTACATTTTTGTGGCTTCAAAAGCAGACAGAGCGATACACACAAATTAACTCCTGTCTCTCTTCCTGAAAAGCTTGACTCATGTGGTGATATGTGGTGAGAATTCTTCTATGCTGAGATCTGCCAGAAGCTGATGGCTAATTTCCTACGTGCCTTGTAGGCTACAAAAACAGCAACTGGGCATAACTGGGCCTGCCACCACTGTTCATAGGAACCTGGCTGGATCAAAGCCTAGAGTGTTGCTGTTCTAGTTCCAACTTTGCACAGGATCAGCCCAACTCCTGAACTCACAGCACTTTTCTAAACCAACAAAAAATAAACTGAAGAGGCAGCATTCGAATGTGATCATCATCAAACACAGTGTAGCCTTGCCCTGGCTAGATGCTTTTTGGTGACAGCTACTCTTAATCAAAGGAGCCAGGAAATGATGGCTAAGAGCAATTGCAGTTCTAGAAGAAACTATACTTTGACAGCTGCTTTGAGTTTTCAAAAGTTTTCAGTTTTCCCTGCATAGTTACATCACATGAAGAAGAGGCACAAGGTCTGGTCTAATATAGGCACCAAAAATATCTCTATGCATGACCTGATGATAATGACTAAGATCCATCTCACAATATGCTTACTCAAAATTGAGACAGAGGTACCAGCAATCACCTTCATAACGTGCTCAGCCCTCTGCAGAAGTGACAGCTTCGAAGATCATTTTGGATAGAGACTAAAAAGTAGATTCCATTGCTTAATTAGAAAATCCAAGCCTGCCTATGCAAATCCATATTCTTGCATCATATTAATTTTACACCTGACTAAAGTCACTGAAACCCATGTGACCACTTTAATTAGCATGGGTCACAACATAAATGTCTGTGAGCTCAAGACCTGAGAGCACAAATAACCACATCCTCTCAAATAGCCATTTCAGTTTTTTATATCATTTAGGAGGACTAGGAAGAGCAATTTGCAAAGTAACACACTTACTGCACTGTGATTTGAATTTGCATAATAAAAGCATTTGCTTTTTAAAGCGTATATTAATCCTCAGAAAAGAGAGAAAGTGAATGTTCTAATATAATTCAAGATAGCTAGACTCAGTTCCATTATTTTAATTTACATTTTATTGGGTTTTTTCTTTGGTAAAGAAACACATGTTATAACTAATCACAGTTCTAATTACTGCCTCATTTTATCTTTTATTACTGCTAAAATTTCTATTAAGGGAATGAAGGAAACTAATAGGATCATTAAAAGATCAATAGGAAATATTGCTTACATAGAAGCTGCATTGTATAAACATCAATTCAACAGTTATGATCAAAGGAATTCCTTGGAAATAGAGAACAGAGAATAATGCATTCCTTCCACTT
Organism: Callipepla californica brunnescens; assembly: GCA_023055505.1. NCBI lineage: Eukaryota > Metazoa > Chordata > Aves > Galliformes > Odontophoridae > Callipepla > Callipepla californica. The sequence continues at coordinate 6,360,402 of JALIRH010000008.1, read as the reverse complement.
ATGAAAGAACATGAACTGATTTAAAGGCTATCCACAAGAAGGATTCTTATAATTTCATTCCTCTGAGAGCAATAGCAAAACTAAAAACACAACAAAAAGTGATTATGTTTCCATCTCCACACTTCTTTGTGTAGAGTCTGGATATCTTTAAACTGTATCATTAAGATCTAGGATGCACATGTCATTCCTGAATATAAGCAACATAGGAACGTGACTTGCTTGTAATTCTAGCCTCATGGCCAAGGTTCTCATTCTGAAAAAGTTGCTCAGCTAGATCACACTGCCTCTCCAGAATACCTACACCCTCTTTTTAACCTACTTTCTTTTACATTTATTTCACTTAAAGTCACTACTTTTCCGGAAGTTGTTGATCAAGCATAAATACAATGCATGTAAGTATTTATACAGTTTGTCTCTTCACGTGTGAAAGCATCTAGCTTGATATATCTTTTTCCTATAGCTGTTCAGAGTGAAAAAGTACGGGTTTACTGATATCAAGTAAAATGGAGCTACTTCTGTAATTACTGGTATTATTTTTAATACTTCTTAATATCTCAAATTCCACAACAATTTCAAATCTAAATGCAGAATTCAAAAAGAAGCTGACATGGATAACCATTGGACAGCAGCCCCAGATCAGCACTATTGCATCTTGAAATATGTAAGGAACAACAAACAGATATTCCACTTTTAAAGTAGAGTTCACAAAGATGTAGTACCTGACCCATGACACCAAATAAAACAAGGAGAGCCAGTGGGGAACAAATATATGAATCGTGCAGATGCCCAAAATCAAAACCAAAGAATTTATTTCTCTTCACAATCTTACTTACCTAAAAATCTCTCTCTCTCTCTCTCTCTCTCCCCCCTTTTCTTTTCTGGTTCTCCAGAGAGCTCTGCTTTGTTCTTATTCTCCCGAAGTATTTGGAAAAGCAATTCTGTCAAAAATGGAAAAGAAAGAAATTAAAACCAATACAAAGTAAAAATCATTGCTTAAAATATTGTATTGCTACTCAAAGTCAACCAGTCTCTCTTGGACATTTACTATGCTTTCTCCTACTTCTTCCCATGGGTCAAAATGTCAGCTCCTTGCTAACCTTCTACACCTTGATTCAGTATGAAAAACCTTATAAGAAGGGTGTATTGGGGAACTCTGGCATCAAAGAAACTAGTCAGATTCAGCATAATTAACCTGACCAAGGTTAAAGATTTCATAGTGCTATGTGAAGTAGATTTCTTAACATTTCTGCATGTTAACAAGTATTTTATAGCTGTCTCTCTAGGAACCTTTCACCACATCTTGCAGTTAGCTCAGAAATCAGTGGGCAGTTGGCTTGGTTACAAGTTAGCCATCAGAGAGATACCCTATCTCCATAGAGAGCTGGCTCAGTTCTGAACAAGGTTTTCAAGGTAGGGCAGAGTATCACATGAATGTAGCACTATTTCCATGTAGATGAACTTAAATCAAAAGGTTCTGATAGAGATTTGTAGGCCTGCGTAGAGCCAATTTTAAGTGTCTTTCTGTAACAAATTAGCCGGAGTCCTCCAGAAGATATTATGTCTGCAGAGGCATCTTTATGAGCATTATTATAAGCTAGAAGGTTATAAGATTGACAAGAAGAAACCTCAGTGCCCCTACAGGAGCCAAACAGGAGGCAACAGGATATGAGTTGAATTTAAGAATCCCCACTAAGCAGCGTTGTGCAGGCAGTGCTGAAGTGTGCTCCACAGAGCATCCAATGATGCCTTTTATTCAGCCCTTCTGTATACTGTTTCCCTGCCTCAATTAGTCCAGATAATAGAAACTTGGCTACAAAGACCTTGAGAAACAAAGGAACAACAACAGAGACACAAAACTTCTCAATGTACATATTAGTAATCTGAGAAAGTTCAAGTCTTAGCAGTGAAATGGACTGAGACAGAAGCAGCACTAACAGCAGTAGCAATAGAAGTGTTTGTTTCTGTTACTAAGGGTACTGACATCTGCTGTTTTTAAAGGCAGACAGGAATACAGGGTTACTGTAAGCCTGCACTCATTGTTTACAACCAAAATACAACCAAATGACAATGATATTCAACAAAGAAACTTGATTTCAAGTGGGTAAAAACTGATATGAGGACAGAATGAATTCTCTCAGAATGTTGCAACTCTGGCTTCTTTCTGCCTCACACAAAGAACTATCAAAACAGCTCTTTCAGCTCAAGGCAGAATCAATACTTAAGTCAAAGATGCCCAATAGTCTCAAAAATACAGCCTGGTAAACTAACAATAATGTATATTTTAGGTAAGAAAGTCACACCATGCAGAAGTGTCACACAGCTGACAAAACCTGAATCATTACAACCTCAAAAGCAAGCACAATAAAATTCTTAAGACCACACTGAAAGTGGAAGAAGATTCAGGTCACAAACCTATCTGATTGAAAGCTTAGAATGAGAGGAAAACTGAAATACATTTTCTTTTTTTTTTTTTTATTGCTCCTCCTTTAGAAGTTAAAATTATTCCAAGTACAGCATATATGTAGCACTGATATATATCTTGTCTGAAATTTGCCCTCATGAACACTGTAATGATGTAGATGCTTTTACCTACAATGAGTGTTGTCTTCTTAATATATATATTTCATTCAGTGCTGAAACACTGTGACCATTGAATGAATTTCAGGCAAATTTCTATTTGAATTTCAAAGATTGTTTCTTTTTTTCCTGAATGGTTGTCACTGCATAAATAAAGCATGTGATAGACAATACGGAAAGCAATATTCAAAACTATGCTTTGCTGTAAATCATGCTTTGCAGAGGTCAAAAGGATAGATTTTGCAAAGCTACAATTGGAATCATCCTTAATATTGTTTTACATAATTCCTCTCATATCATATTGCAGATTGTCAAGAAGACTAATGCAATGTGTGGTATCAATTAAAAGAAATCAGCAACAATTAACCTAAAGCCAGTAAAGAAGTTCATCAGAAAACTGATTAGTTTGAATGCAAATACAACAAAACTTTGACAGTGACCGTGCATCTCTTTTGGACAATCACAACACCTGAAAAAAAAGGAACAAAATGTTCCCATTTAAAAATGACACAATTTTCTTAACCTGCATTCTGAAGAGACATTATACAGCTAAAAATATGTGCTGAAGGTAAAACACTGGGACATATTTCAGAGCTATTTCATAAGACTTCTCATCAAAGGAAAATAATATTACAAATACTATCCATTCTTGGCAATAAGGCACTAAAAGCTGTGAATACGATTCAGCAAAGCCTACCCCAACCCAGTTATCTCTGCTGTATATGCTTACTATTCCCATACTAAAACTGATCATCCTGACACTGCCCCCTGTTGATATGAACAGTGCAAATTATTGTCTTCTGTAAGCAACTCTGAGACATCTGTTTTCACAGCTATATCTTTTATTCTTTTCATGATTCACTTGTCTGGAACTAAGCCATGATCTGGTACCAATCAAACCAGTAGACTAATTTACTCCAGTAATAATTATCACGGTTTTCTGGATGAGGGAAAACATGAATGGGGTTGGTCCATGCTGCATTTTAGGCAGCATCCTACTCTACTGTTACAGTGATCTTCATCTGCTAAAATTTTATCATTGTACTTCTATAAATTACTACTTTTCTAGTAACAAAGAGTATACATGTGTAAGCTGAACAGTTAAAATTATGACAATGTATTTCTAACATCGTTGTATTTCTCTGCATTTGCAGGATCACCTTGCCAGTGTCTTTATTACAAATAACATACTAAGGCACTACTTTGTGACCAGAAGTTAAAGAATTCTTTACCACCTTCTTATAGCTTTTCTGCTCCACTCTTGTTTTCTGTATCACACTGGGTTTATTAAGGGATGTCCCCTGAGGTACTGACTTCCACAACTGGCTATTAGTTTGCCATATTTCCTGATCCTCCCATGAACTTCAGGAATAAAAATCCAAAAGTACAAACAGTACACTCAATACTTTCCTGCCATACACTGACTATACAAGGAGATAGTGAGTTTAAAATTGGACATGACATGCCCAAAATCCATCAATCCTAATGTAAGCCACAAGAATTTTCATTTTGGTGGAGTGCTCATGTGTGAGCAGGTGGTTTCAAGGTCTTTTTTCTATGTGTTTTGTTTGCTTGTTTGTTTTAAGTGAATTGCAGAAATTATTTTTCTAAAAATATGTTTCATACTGTTCAATAATGAATTTTAACTACATAAATTTTATATGCAGAGCATGAGTGTTTTACATGGTTTCAATGATCCACGCTATAACAGCTAAAACTAAGACAATCACATGGGCTTAATAAAGTCAGTGGTAAGAAAAAAGAAAAGCTTTACTTAAAGAGGAAAATATTTATATTAGAAGCAATAATTATATCATATTTTTCATCCCCAGAAGTGCTTTTTAAGTGTCATCTGGTAGCTTGCTAGAAAGACTGAGAGCCAGAATTGAATTTCTCTCCCCCACTGCCACCAACTTGCTGTGTGGCCTTGGACCAATCACTTCTTGTCAGACTCTCAGCAATGCCAGGCACCCATCCCAGCACCACTGAAAAATCAGACCATCAGTTTCCTTGGGCCTCATTTTCTCCATCTGTTAAATGAGTTTAGTTACTCTATTTTGCAGGGCTGTCAGAGGTATTAATCAGTATTTGTAAGAGGTCTGTAGATTCTCAGATAAGAGTGCTATAGCAATCTATTTATTGCACTATCCTTCCTGTGCCAAACAACAGGAGTCACTCCCTGAGGTGGAGTAGAACTGCCTTTAAAGAAGAAAAAAGGAAGTGGGATAAAAGTGAAGGAACAGTGTTTCCCTGTTCTTATTAGCAATGAGTATGCCCTAACATCTGTACTGCAGTAGCTCCTGAGAGCCAATGTCCAGCATAGACTCTTCCAAGAGCCTCTGCTCCACTGATACATCAGAACCGGAAGAGGACTACATAAGGCAGCTAAATGCAAACTAATTAAAACACTAATTGCACGCAAGGGCTGCTGGAATGCAATGGATCAATTTTCACTGTCATAATTATATCAGAGCCAGAGAACTTCAAAGGCTTTATGCCACATTCTGCAAGACACACAAGATTTAGGCTCCAAAACAACTTCTAAATATTATTTCTATTCTCCCGGGCAAATCTGGTATTCAGTTACAGAGTCTGCTAAGCCAGATCCTTATTCTCTATGGAAACATACTTGCTAGAATCTGTCTTCTCCCACCCTTCCTCCAGGCATGGAAAGGCAACCAGTTTGTTTAAGGCAATTCAAACTACTTTCAGCTTAAACTGATCAAGAAACAATTTTTAACATCTGTCTTAAAGTTCTGCAATTAAAAGTCTAAGTTCACTATCTCAAACAGCAGCAACTCTTCTCCTCTTCATTTATAGCAACTCTTCTACCACAACCACTGCTTTAAGAGAGATTGTCCCACCTTTTGAAAAGTGCAAGTCCAGAGCTGGCCTGAGAAGGAAAGCCCCATTGGCCCCTTCCCTCGAGGTGGCGTTGAAAAAAGCTGCCCCAGAAGCAGCCCCACAGCTCAGCCCGAGTGTGCAGCTGCAGTGAGGCAGGACAGGGACCTTCTGCAGCAGCTCCGGAGGAGGACATGCAGGAGCACCCATGGCATCCCTGATCCTAGAGCAATGCACCAAAGCTTCTCTCTGGGTTGGTGATGGCTGTGTTTCAACTCTCAAAGGAAATAAAAGCAACTGCTCTACCACCAATTTAGGAATTTCCCATAATTTATTGACACTTCCAAGTTTCCCACCCCACACATTCTCTTTGTCTGGAGCGGGGCTACGCGTGGTCCTCAGAGCCCCTCTGCTCCTCTTGGGCCCATCTCAGCTGTTCGGCCTCCTCGATGCCCCACTGTAGTTGGACCCAGACTGGCCCACTCAGCACCCAGTTCCAGCTGGGGCAGCGCTGGATGGGCTGGCGGCGAGGCCTGGAGGGGCTGCGCCGTTGGCGTCGTCGGGGTGAAGCGCTCCGGGACCGGTGCGGTGATCTTCTTTCCCGCTGCCGTTGGCGCCTCGGGAGCCTTCCCCGTGGTTGGCGGGTGGTGGCGTTCTCAGGGAGCTGTGGCACGATGTTCAGGATGACTCTGCGGCACAGTGGGCAGTTGGCCCTCTCGGCAGCCCAGCGCTCAATGTAGGCCCTGCAGAAGGTGTGCCTGCAGGGGATAACGTGAGCACTGTTGGACAGTGGATCAAGGCAGATGGTGCACGTGTCCTCCTCGTGGGCCTCCGCCGGCCGTGCCTGTGCCTCCTGGCTCCCATTGGCAGCTTTCCTCGAAGGAGAGATGCTTCTGTCCTACAGCAGCTTGGCTGCTGTTCTTTGGGCTCTTTGCAGCATGCCCAGGTCTCTGCTGTAATGAGGAGCCCAGACCTGGACGCTGGGTCTCACCGGGGCTGAAGAGTTGGGAATGGAGCGATGAGCTTGAGCCGCTGGCAGCGCTTCTACTGACACAGTGCGGGGAGGCGATGTCCGTAGAGCTGAGTGAGGCAGAAGAACTGTGCAGTGCCTCAGCCTTCTCCCCGCCAGCGCTTTGCCATTCCCGTGCTGTCCCCAGGTGAGCTCGGGCCGCCCGCTCAGAAGCGGGGCCTGGTGCGGGCCCGTGCGTGGTCCCCGGAGCCCCACTGCTGCTCTCGGAGCTGTCTCAGCCATTCGGCCTCCCTGATGTCCGACGGCGACCGGGACCAGCTGCTCCCATTCAGCTCCCACTGCCAGGAGAGGCTGCGGACGAGCCGGTGGGGATGCCTGGAGGGGTTGTGCCGTGCGCGTCGGGGTGAGATGCTCCGGGACCGCTCTGGAGATCTACTTCTTTCGCGCCGCTCTTGGCGCCTCGGGCGCCTTCCCCATAGTTGGCGGGCAGCAGCATTCGCTGGGGGCCGTGGTGCGACTCTCACGAGCGAGCCGATGCGCTGGCGGCACAGTGGGCAGGTGGCGTTCTCCTCGGCCCAGAGCTCAATGCAGTCCCTGCAGAAGGTGTGCCTGCAGGGGATAATGCGGACCGTGTTGTCCAGCGGGCCGAGGCAGATGGAGCACATCTCTTCATTGGCCTCCGCCGGCCGCGCCTGTGGCTCCTGGCTCCCGTTGGCAGCTGCCTCCCGGCTCATGGCCGCAGCTGCCCTGGCACGGAGGTGCTCAGAGGACTGAGTCTGGAGGCTGCCTGTGGCAGAGCCGTCAGCGGCCTCCGGCCCTCAGCACCTCTCGCTTGTCCCACCAGTGACGGACTCCTCGTGCGTCTCTGGCAGGACCTCTGACGTCCGGCGTTCCTGGAGCGGATCCTCGGTGACTGGTAATCCACTCGCAGGACTCTGACGTCTCACGTAATCTGGCAAGGTCTCGAGGTCTCGTGCTCCAGCAGGAAGACACTGACTCCTCAACAGTCGCCAGCAGACTGAAGGTGGGCTGGGTGCTTGCTGCGTTCATAGGCTCTCGCTCTATTGTGAGGTCACGGGCTGACTGTGACTCTCTGGTGACATCACAGGGCACACGGGTAGATGCAGATTTGCATTCTGGTCCTTGTTGCATTAAAGCTTTGCTGTTTCCCTGTCAGAATCCACCCAAGGACTTTCACAGGGGCACTTTCACAAACACTGGGACTTGCTCAGGATCTCTCTGGCCTTCCTCTGGACTCATCTCCACAGCTTCACATTCTTCTTGTGCTGCTGATCCCAGAGCTGAATGCAGCTGGGATCTCAGAGTTTGGAGGACAGGGGGACAATCACACCACTGCTCACGTTACTCTCAGAGCAGCTCAGTTGGCTTTCTGGGCTACAAGCACAGATTACTGGCTCACGCTGAGGTCTCTATCAACCTGCATCCTCCTTTACAGTAATCCCTCACAAATTCTGATTCTGTTTGTTCCAATTCTGGTCTTGTGCTATCCTGAATTCCCATTCAGCTTCTACACTATGGCCAACTCCATGTCATATACTTAACTCTGCTCTCCCAGTTCTGTAGGCCCACAGACATTCTTCTCGTATTAATGATGCATTCTCATGACACAGAACACTCTTCAGCATGAACTGGCTTTGATATGGACAGCGAGGTTGGAAGAGCTTAGGAAGAGATACATTCAGTATTGAAAATAGTTGCAGTTATAACTCTCCTTTTCAAAACAAAAAATAAAAATTAAAAAAATAAAAGGTGGAAATTCTCTTTTCCAAAAACACTAATAGATCTGCTTTATCCAAACAAACTCTTTCTATTTGAAGATCACATTTCATGCCAAAGCTCCACTCATTATATTTCTGCAGCATTACTAGGAAACATACACAAAAACCTCAAAAGCCTCAAACTCTGCTTGAACTTTTGGTTCTGTATTCCAATGTTTGCTTGTAAAATACACTGTTAGAAATAAGGTCACGTAGTTTAAAAAAAAAAAAAAAAGCTAAAAAAATACAAACAAAGACTGACATTTCTAAAAATTGAAATTTCTCAAGCCGACAGTTATTTCAGATTGAAGAATTTAAAAGTTTGGTAAACCTATGCTCCAAGTAAAAATCTAGAAAGTCTGTGGTCTATTCTGTCTGTCACAAATATCTGTATTAAAATATTTGTCTAAGGAAATTAGTAGGTAATGTGAATTTTACTAATAGAAACAATTAATGAAATCAAGCATTTGGAGACACACTGCTATGCACTGTTGGTACTCTAATATACAACGGACTGCTGTCTTTCATATGAATTTCAAGATTTTTTTCAGTAATATAAGTAATATAGTAAAATATTATGGATGGTAAACATATTATATTTCATGAATTAGAATTTGATGTATTAATCCACGCAGATTTATAAAACACATTAGGATTTTCCCTCCCGAGCAGAGCTTGCTGTTTACTTTTTTTTTTTTCCCATGGATTCTGAAACAAAACATTATGAGTCTGTATCTCCAAATGATGTGTTAACTCTCCAGGGTTTTCCCAGAAAGCACTGAAAGATCACAAGAGCAAAGTGTGCAGTCCAGATGAACTTGGCAAACACACCAATGAGTCTATAGAGACCGGAGCAAGTGCTAATATTAATGTAATTCACATGCCCTTAAAGGATGCACAATCAGAAGTTCATCTACAACTGAAAATCAGCACTGAGATCCGAAGCAGTGAAGTCATCATCTGCAACAAGTTCCCTATAGTTTTGTAAACAAAACTTTTTTTTCTCTGTTTCATTCAGAGGAGTTTTTTTTTTGTTTGTTTGTTTTAATATTTTCCTGTAGGAAAAGAACAAAATGCTGTTCCTTCACTTTGTACTCTGCCAAACAGAGCTATGCTAAAGTATGTCACGTGGTACACTGGCATTATTTTACCTATTTATTCAACATAGGTAAGAAAATGAAGTCATGCTCGCATAGTCTCAAGACAGACAAGGACACTTGACAGAATATTTTCTGTGCAAATACCACTGGGAGACAATCTCAGGCCAGGGATGAAGGATACAGAGCCAAACAGAAACAAGTTTCCTAGCCTGTTAGTTGTTACAGTCTTTTTGTGACACTTGTGATACTGTAGCACTGAGTAATTCAGCAGGAACTGAAAGAAATCTTAACTAAACCTTCTCCTCTCTCTGTCTCTCACTATAGTTCTTCATAGTCCACTATTGTCTTTATCAAAACAAATATTGACAAGAAAATCAGCAATCCTGACTTTCCTTTTTTTGTTTTTCACAGATTCCTTACTGAAAGTGACAGCTGTCCCCAGTTAACCTTAATAAAATTTCCAAAAGTTCTGTGAACCTTTTAAAAATCCTTGTCCAAAGTTCTCTGTAAGTCTGTCAAACTCCACAACCCCAGTGCTGTATTTCACCTATCCATTCTTTACCTTTAGAGATCCAATAAGTTATGCTGACTTTTTTGTCCTTCAAAGGTATTTTAATTCTAGCATACTGACCACACTTATTATAGGATTTGAGGCAGCTGACACCAGCTATCTGTGAGAATTCAACAGCACTTTATATTAGAAGAAAAAGTGCAGAGCTTTAGGAAGAGGCTATTATTATTGTAGAGAAAAGAATCAAATATCCTTTACAATGGTATATGGTAACTTTTCAACTTGACCAATTCTGTAACACAGAATTTTAGAGGCTCTACATACAGCTATAAGTTGGTAATGGTTATTTAAAAATATTAGGTCCTGAAGACCTAACACTTAAGGCAATTTCACTCAATTTAATAGAGGTATTTTAAAAATTCCAACCAAATAATGACCACCTGTAAGAATCAATGGGAACTTTCAGGCATCTTTATTAGCAGCTATTCATATACATACTCTGCTATAAATCTTCTTCTTTCCACTCCCCTATAAGTGTCAAGTTTTGAACACTTCTTCATATGAGATTATTAGGAACAATAGAAATGGGAATGAGGATATTAAGATCATTCATTTCAGGTGGGGAAAAGAGAGTGAAATCTGGCAGCAAACCAAAAACCATCCACTGTAAAATCCAGGCTTAATATTCAAAACAAGTTTTTGCTAGTACCATTTAATTTAAACTGGAATCCTTTTTAATTATAGGATAATTTCCTTGAGACTTCTTACATGGCCCTATTTTTAGAGTGAATATGAGCCCTCGTGGCAAACAGTTTCTCATTCTTGAAGTGCTATCACGAGGATGCGCCTGTCTCCAAGACTTGAGTTACAACACAAATGGTAGTTTGGAGAAATCCAGCTGCTATTCCAAATCCCCTGATACCTCCCTCCCTTTATGCCCTTGCAAGCTAAACAACCAGGGCTGCACTGTTCACTCAATCCCAAAACAAGTACTTGCTAATAAAGAAGAAAAAAATTAAAAAGAGTATCATTTACCTTTGCTGTTGTCTTTAATTAAATGTATTCCACTCTGGTGCTGGCACTCACTCTGAACCTTTTCCTATGCAAATTTCAAGGCTAACTTCTATTCAGAGAACAAGTGTACACTTGAGAATGAGTTGGCATCTTTTCAGTGCTACTTGTGTTTAAGTGCACTCTCAGGTGTTTATGTTTTCCTTCACAACAGCCTCTTCCCTTTCCAATTAGAATAATTAGAGAACAACCAGAAAAGCAAAAGCTTTGTTTCTTTTCATCCACAATAGATCATATAAGACTATATTTCATTCTGAAAATTAAAGCTCCTAATGTCATGCCCCAAGCAGCCTGAATACACGTATTATTACGGCCTTCTGGTTTAGGAGACATTCCTAATGCAGCTATCAGCTGCATTCACACACCCCCAGAAGATCACCAACTCTGCTGCTGCTGTTACAATTCTATACAGCAGGGCATTTCAGGGACTTTATTCTGAGATTTTTAAATGTTACTATTGTTACATATAAATCAAAATTAGCCCCCAAAATTAACAATATTGCTTGCTTGTACCAAGTACTGAGATCAGTTCCTAATCAACCTGGAAGTTTTTAGACTGCTTCTGAACCAGCAAAGACAATCAATCACTCCCTCTGCACAGCATGCTACAAGTCCATTCACCGACCCCTGCTCATTCACTAAATCGTGAATACAAGGGAAATTTATATCAATTACTGCTACCCAGTAAAGAAGATGAATTGCTTCCTTCGACTTGATTTCCAGAAAAGGAAAGCTAAAGAACACCATAATTTTGCCTATCATACACCAAGTAAAACATTTCTCACTTTCCATGTAAGCACTCTGAGGAGAAATAGTGACAGAAAAAAAAAAAAAAAAAGAAAGAAAAAAAGAAGAAAAAAAAATGTAGGGCTGAAAAAAACAAAACAAACAAAAAAAAAAACAACCCAGCACCAATCCTGTTGTTGGGCTACCTTTTTTTTCCATGTAAGGAAGAGTCATAAATGGGAGTCTTCATCCAGCCTCCACAATGTGCTCAGCTGCAAATACAGCTAAACATGCAGCTGTAAACAGGACTAAGACCTGAATTACTGAGTGAGTTCTAATAACATACATTAGTTTATGCAAGCATTGCTTAACCACAGATACTTCACTTGTGAAAAAGAGATTCACAAGTCGTTGTTTGTGGATGTAGGACAGTTTCTTGGAGTCTAGTGAGTCACATATAATTGTAAAGCAGTCTTAATTCCATTATTTGCATTCTCCAAACTATTCTACATAATTCAGCTCCACACCTTTAAAGACAATACATTGCCAAAGTTTGCATTATGAGGAAATAAAGAAAAAAGAAGCAACTCAATACAATTTTGGGGGAAGTCATTTTCCCTTAAAGAACAGAGCAGATAAAATGTGATCATTTTCTTTCCCCAAGATTGCCGAAAACATGCCTTTTTGGTCAACTTAAACTTCATCCATAGATTTGACAGAGATTTACAATGGAAATTCTCATAGAAAAATTATTGGCAACAAAGATTCACATTGCTGATGGAAGAGAAAGCGAAGACTTGTGTTTCATTCCATAGATTGGTGTTCAGTCTGAATATAGGTTTAAATAAAAGAAAAAAAGAATGAATTTTGGCACCCTGTATCTCTTGTGACCATTCTTAATACAGAACTAGGATAGAAAACGCACAATTTTTATCATACACCTGCAACTTACTTTCAGTGGGATTCATCAATGTTTCTCATGTATCGAGCCAAGTTTCACGTACCATACTGCTTCCCACAACAGTAGCAGGACTCTGGTTTGTGTTATACTTAAAATGGAACCCAAAATTTCTAAGTTTCAGTTTGCAGCATCCCTGAAGTCAAATGTCATATGAAGCCATATGTCCTTTTATAAAAGATGTAGTCAGTTAATGCAATCTTTGCAGGTGTTCTTGGAATTGACTGAGCTATGTCAGAAAAGCCACTTGGTACTAATACAGATTTATCAACTTTTCTCCCTGCAGCAATTCCAGGAGTATGAATCCATGGCCTTGTACAGAGTCCAGGAAAATAATCAATTTCAACCCATTTGGCAGAACTCCTGACCCACAGAACAATGGGAGCATTTCCCCATTTGGCTTCAGAACAAAGATCTGTGCCCCTATGTAGAACTATGACATGAGATGGAGACACTTCAGCATCCCCACTACCATCAGGGCCAATGTAAAGATCTAGTGTGTAATACCAAAAGTGTTCAAACAAGTGAAACTGAGACCCTGTCAGCTAATGAAACTCTGAAAAATCCTCAGTACATAAAAACTGCTTTCACAACATCCAAGCCCACTAAATAAAATGAAAATCTAAAATGAAACAGGAGACTCTGGAATGATCTTGAGAGCCACAATCGTCAATTCTGTCAGACAGCTAGAACAGCAAATCCCAGAAACATGAACTATATGTGGAAACTGTCCTTTCTGCAGATAAAAGGTCATCAAGAGAGTCCCCAAAAGAGGCAATGAGTCTTTTTCTGTCAAACATCTTGCATTGTTCTTATATATGAGCTAAAAGACACAGAAAATAATGTAGTATAGTACAAAAAGGAAAGACTGCTAAGGGACTTCCAGACATGATGAATCTTCCAAGAGGAGAGTAGAGCATCACTACGGTGATATCAAATATAGTCATACAGTAATCTGTAAGAAATAAGGATCTTAACCTCTGTTTAGCTAAAGCACTGTACTATTACTCATGCTACTTAAATCACATTAGCTCCAGTTCTGTCAATGTGCATGTTTTGACTGGCACATACTCAGGTTCATCTCCTGCCTTGCCCCCTCACCTCAGCTATTTCTTCAGCATGCAGTGTGACAGTGCTTTCACTTCTGATGGTTAAATTTCTATGCTTATCATAGGCATAACTATTTTTAAAAGATTAAGGATTTTTCACAGTTTTCAAGTACGACAAAAATGCACCTTTTAATTTGTCTATGATCTTCAGACATTCAAAGAGTTGTGATAAGTGTAAAAACAGACCAAAGATACTCAGAACCAAGGTATTTATATACAGTTTTGTTGATATATGTTTAGTACACATTTGTTTAAGACAGTTCAAACTACTTTCAACAGCTAAGTTTCAATGGTATCCTGGATGCATTAAAAAGAGAGCAGCCAGCAGGATGAGGGAGGTGATCCTCCCCTCTACTCTGCCCTGCTGAGGCCACATTTAAAATACTGTGTCCAGTTCTGGGCTCCCCAGATCAAAAAAGATAGGTATCTCCTAGAAAGAGTCCAGTGGAAGGCCACAGAGATGATAAAGGGCCTGAAGCATCTCCTGTATGAAGAAAGGCTGACTAACATGGATCTATTCCACCTGGGGAAAAGCAGACTATGAGGGGGATCTGATTCGTGTTTATAAATAATAAAGGGAGATGGTAAGCAAATGGATGAGTCCAGGCTCTTCTCAGTAGTGTGTAGTGATAGGACAGGGAACAACAGCATAAAACTTGAACCTGGGAAGTTCCATACGAACATGCAGTTATGGTAAGGGTGACAGAGTACTGGAACAGGTTGCCCAGAGAGACTGTGGAGTCTCCTTTAAAATGTAGAATCTCTCAAAGACAGAGAATATAGTTTAACGTATATTCAAAGATGTCTATCACATACTTTCTGTGATTAGGTTCAATCTTTGAGAGGTGCCACACTCTATTACTTCCAACAGCTATCAACAAATGGACATTTACAAAGGATCATTTTGACAGCATCACCTTAGAATATCCTCATATTTGCTTTCAAGATAAGCTACAACTCAGTGTATGCAGTCAGGCTGACTAGTGGATAGTAGCTTTAGAAAAAGATTAATTTCTCTTCCATAACTCAGCGTTATGGAAACCTTGCCTAAAGAATAAAGATTAACTGTAATGCCAATACTCTTTAAAGCACATTTTCACTGAAAAACATTTTGATGATGGAGTCTGAAATTCCAGAGAAAAATACTACCTGTGCACTTGAAATCTCAATGTGATCTTAAAACCTCAATTCACTTGCAAATGATGATAACATTCACTTCAAGGCATCTCCTGTTCCCGTGGGATGATTATTCATCCCTTAACAGTGCTCAGAGTATGATGGCAAAATCTGGTCAACATTTCTTCATCTGAGTGTCACATACTTTCCAGAGCAGTACATCAATTCAACATGTGATTATTGGGTTGCAGTTTTTTTTCTATTTTGTTATTGTTGTTGTTTTTAAGAAGTTTAACAACCAGCTCACTCCTCTCTCTATTGAATTTTGCAGTTCTGAGAATACAGTCTCACACTGCATCTCCTGGTGAAGAATGAGACCGTTTTGTTTGAAGATAGCAGGAAGACTGTGACTTCTTGCCCACAATGTGAAATTTACTCTTTCATAAAATCAATCTCAATTTTTTCCTTCCTGCTCTAAAGACACAGGTGAAGGGCTGGATTCTTTCTTCACTTCAGTGTTACCCTCCTGGCTGGCTGCAGGGGAATTACACGTAATTGATAGTAGCTCAAGAAAAAAGAGAATAAAGCTCCCCTCCTGATCACAAAGATGCTCAAAAATTGTACTTCCTTGTTGCCCTTTGAAGCATAATTCAGTTGGTTTGTTAACATCAGAAAAGTGATATTTAAACTTATTTTTTTTAACAACTCAATGCCCAGCTGGGAGGTGCAAGGCTATGATCAATGTAGCAACCATACAACAGACGAGTTTCAAGCACTGCCCATTAGGCTTTATGGATTGCTTTAAAGTGAGCTTTAAAAAAATAACAAGGAAAGCAATTAAAAGAGCCACACTACCATTTTAGCTTTGACAATCCGTTATACAGTCCTCATTTTGGAGAGCTAGGGGAGAATAAAAACCTAGCCTTTTAGACCTTGGAAACAGGTGAGTGCATTAGACAGCTGGGCCCATGAATGTCATACTGTCCCTCCATTTTTGCTAATGGCTGTGCTCAGTCTCAAATACCAGCAGGGAACTGAAATTATCTCCAAAGGGTACAAATTTAGGCTTTTGCTGACCCTGACAAACAGAGCAGCGAGGTGGACACTGACAGGCAGTTACTCGACACTGTTATCTTGCACCCTGCTTAATGGTTGTGATTTTCAAAATACAACACTTTAGTGAAGAAGAAACATATATATTCATATAAACATATGTATCTATATGAAGATCTGAATTATTTATTTTGGAAGAAACAATTCCTCAGAACATGCTATTTAGGGATTTTTCAAAACTCGCTCACTGATCTGGATCTTCTTTTGGAGGTGCCCTCAGATTTGTATCAGCTGGAGTTGAACAGATTTGGATTGGTGTGTATATATATGAAAGGATGCATGGATAAAACACCAGGTTATTACACCTTCCAATGCAGCACTGATACATATAATGAAGCTGAAGTGTACTTCCATACAGTTTTAGGTAATAAAAGGCCTTTTAAGTTTTCAAGCCATAATATAGTTGCATGAAGTCACAGATGAAGTCAAAATATGAAGAAATCACCTAGGAAAAGAAAAGCTCCCTCAGTGCTTGCCAAACAGAATTAACACCAGAGCTGTGTATATGATTTCAAAAGTATCAGTGCAGACCTAAGGCTGATGCCTGCTTTTACAGTTTGATTCTTTATACTTTAACAAACACATATGATAGTGTTTAAGAACTGTCGCATTCTTCTTGCATGCCCATAAGAATGAATGCTTTACTCTTAGTTTATAAATTTCATTCTGGAAGAGAAAATCTGCAAGTAACAGCTCTACCTTTTCCTCTTTAACCTGTTCCCCTGACACACCAGTCCATACACACAGCCCTAAAGACATTAATTACAACAGAGCACTGTTAACAGTGGCTAGGTGTGGGTTTCTTTATGTTTTAATATACGCTAAGAAAGTTAAATAGGAGTTTCTGCTAGTCAAGAACTGCGTAAGATGTCTCAGGTGGCACTGCTTGTCTCTTACGCTAGAAATCACTAGACTCTTGGAATAAAATTCATCCAATACAGCCACCAGATGAGGATAACCTTGCTGGATGAGAGTCTAAAATAATTCCGATTGCTATTCCTTGCCCTTGTCCTACCATGCAACCTCCCTCACCCCAATGCCTGCTGTACATATGCCACTTTCTCTACGTGAAGGTTAATTCCCTCATAAGTTGCCTGTCCCACCAGCTGCCTGCTTAGAGGACTTGGAGATCACATCCTTGCCATTTAGGTTTACTTTTTTTTCTCCATTAGCTGAGCAGTTTTAAAACAGAAGTCATTTACCTTGCCAATGCAATTAGACCTATCTGACTTTGTTCCCAATAACACTATGCTGCAAAAAAGCCATTCAGACCTCTTCTTTTTCCTGCAAAATGTACATATCACATTCAGGACTTAAGTATAAGTGGCACACACAAGTGATATTTCATGACCATCCCAAACAGTTACAGAACCTCTGTTGCAACACAATCAGTTTGGAATTATTACTGATTGTCATAACAATGAACAGATTTAGATGGGGTCACATGGCTACAGACAAGCACCCTATACTATCACGAGCTCTATATAAGGGGTGTAAAAATGGAGCAGTATTATCCATACAGATTGTATATCCACTCCTATGTCACTGCGTATTCATGTGAACAGAGATAAAATGAATTCACCACTGATAATAAGGAGGTGCAGGTTTCATCAGTTAAGACAGTAGATTGGGAACCACGTGGAGGATTATACAGATAAGTTAAGCAAAAATCACACTGCTCATTTTAACTTACTCCTCTTGTCATTTAAAAAAACCAGGATCTATTTCAAGACGATTTGGCCTGAACCCTATTGTAATTGGTCTTCACCTTTTTTAAAGGAAGAATTGAGTTATTTACCAAAGGAGAAAAAGAAAAAAGTCCCATCACGGAAAGCTGTGCTGTGAATCCAGTGTCAGAAAACAGCATACAGCTGCCATACATTGCTTCAGGTCAGCCAGAAAAGTATGATAAATGCATACTGATTTAAGGCCTGATCCTTAAAAATACTGTACAAATTCAGTGGGCAGATTCCAATCTATAGATGATACATAAGACACCTGTGTGAATCAATCACTTAAGAGGCAGAACTAAATAAGAATTTGAAGTACATGGGTAAAGGAATATACAGTATTAATATAATGCTTGAGCCTGTTCTAAATTCAGTGGTGATCCTCTAAGTTCGATGACCTTTGCAATAAGCCTTAAGACTACACGTTATTAAAACACAGAACTTAATCAAGTAATTCTGCTTCCTTGCTGATTTGATCAGCTTTATCCTCTTCACTTCTAGATACTGAGGAACCAAGTGACAGAATTACCATTTCTTTGCTATTAAAAGGAAATGTAAGTCTTCGGTTTTTTTCCACTACAGATGTAAGGATGTAAATATATAATTTCCACTGCCACTTCTACTGATTGATCTAATTATCTCCCTTACTTTCCAGAGCATGGGTCAGGCAAGTTGATATTCTATACTTTCTTAATGGAAGCACTTCGTGACACAGCTGCTGTACACAATTCACCACGTGCTTGTGAAGGGACATCAGAAAACTAAAAGAACTGGCATCAGGTTTAGTTACTTCTTGATTTATCTAGACATACCTAAACTTGTACTGAAATACATTATGCATGCAACAATTACAATGAAGAAAAATATTTCCTAAATGATATGTTATTTTTCTTTCCAAGACGGCAATAAAATCATGCATACATGTGTATAGAATCTATAAATATAGCTGAAAGTATTTCCAACTCTTCTAACAGTGAGAACAATACATTAGATTTCATTGTCTCTGGTACTGTCAGAGAACACCTGAGGCATACAGTAAGAGAATACAAAATCTTTCAGTCTTCAATGGTTTCTAGGTGTATGTTCCTTCTACTCTTTCTATAGCCAGCATTTCTGCACAGACACTATATATCTACCACATCAGAACTGTCACGACAGTTGAGGTACAGAAATGTTACTAAAATAAAAATGGAGTAATGTAATAAAGTAACAAAAAAGGTTGCTGATTCACATTTGTGACTCAAATTATAAATAACAATTTATAATTGTACCTATCAGGATGTACTGTGAGTAGCATAAATGTGAGTAAACTGCATTTGAGTTCTATGCAATTAGTTTGAAACTGTACAACAGACAGATAGACTCATGATAGTCTGGTTGGTGAATTTTAATATGTTAGCGATGAATCCTGCGGTATTGACTGGACATTCCCCTTCAAGAATCTGAGTTTTTCCTCCATCTTCATTCTGCAATGTGGTGGCGTCTGGATTTCTAAATTGTTTTCTTACTGACAGTCTGACACAGAACTGTTCCCAGAAAGAAAAACATAAGGGATTTCCCATAATTTATTGTCCCCAGGTGAGCTCGGGCCGCCCGCTCAGAAGCGGGGCCTGGTGCGGGCCCGTGCGTGGTCCCCAGAGCCCCTCTGCTCCTCTTGGGCCCGTCTCAGTTGTTCGGCCTCCTCGGTGCCCCACCATAGCTGGAGATGGATGGGCCCACTCAGCACACAGTTCCAGCTGGGACGGCGCTGGACAAGCTGGCGGCGTGGCCTGGAGGGGCTGTGCTGTGCGCACTGGGGTGAGACAGTCCGGGACCAGTGTGCAGATCTTCTTTCTTGCTTGGCGCCTCTGGAGCCCTCCCCGTGGTCGGCGGGCGGCGGCATTCACGGGAAGCTGTGGCACGATGTTCAGGATCACGCTGTGGCAGTTTGTGGCAGTTGGCCCTCTCGGCGGCCCAGCGCTCAATGCAGCCCCCGCAGAAGGTGTGCCTGCAGGGGATAACGTGAGCGGTGTTGGACTGTGGGCCAAAGCAGATGGAGCACGTGCCCTCCTCTTGGGCCTGAAAAAGGAGAAGAAAAAGACTGAATAGATACCCAGTTCTTTGGAGCCAGTCCAAAGAAGGGCAACAAGGCTTATGAAGGGCTTGGAGACTTTGCCCCGTGAGGACCGACTAAAGGAGCTGGGGCTGTTTCATCTGGGAAGGACAGGCTGAGGGGAGACCTCATTGCTCTTACCGCGTGAGTGGGAAGCGCAGCCGGGCAGGAGAGGGCTGTGTGCAGCAGCTCCGGAGAAGGGCACGCAGCGGCATCCATGGCTTCCCCGCTCCACAGGCACCGTGTGAAAGTCCCTCCGAGTCGGCTCTGGCTGTCCAGTCTCAGGCGAAGGTGCCAGCAGCAGCAGCAGGCAGGGATCTGCTCACTGCCGTACTCCTCACTGTGCCACTGCGCGGTCAGGAAGTTCAGAGGCTCAGGGTGCTGGAAACAACCTGTTTGACCGACTGAACTTCTTCACACCCGCTGTCCTTTCTTAGCAGTGGGATCCCTGGCTGAGTTTCTAATTCATCTCTCTGAAGGAAGTAGAAGCAAGTGCTCTACCCCCAATTTTGGGATTTCCCACGATTTTCTGACATTGAAAGATCCCCCCGCGCTTCTCTTTGTCGGGAGGAGCATTCAGTCCCAGCTCTTTCCTCACAGGAGAGATGCTTCTGTCCTCCAGCAGCTTGGCTGCTGTTCTTTGGGCTCCTTGCAGCGTGCCCAGGTCTCTGCTGTAATGAGGAGCTCAGACCTGGACGCTGGGTCTCACTGGGGCTGAAGAGTTGGGAATGGAGCGATGAGCTCGAGCCGCTGGCAGCGCTTCTACTGCCACAGTGCGGGGAGGCGATGTCCGTAGAGCTGAGTGAGGCAGAAGAGCTGTGCAGTGCCTCAGCCTTCTCCCCGCCAGCGCTTTGCCATTCCCGTGCTGTCCCCAGGTGAGCTCGGGCCGCCCGCTCAGAAGCGGGGCCTGGTGCGGGCCCGTGCGTGGTCCCCGGAGCCCCACTGCTGCTCTCGGAGCTGTCTCAGCCATTCGGCCTCCCTGATGTCCGACGGCGACCGGGACCGGCTGCTCCCATTCAGCTCCCACTGCCAGGAGAGGCTGCGGACGAGCCGGTGGGGATGCCTGCTGCGGACGAGCCGGTGGGGATGCCTGGAGGGGTTGCGCCGTGCGCGTCGGGGTGAGATGCTCCGGGACCGCTCTGGAGATCTACTTCTTTCGCGCCGCTCTTGGCGCCTTGGGCGCCTTCCCCATAGTTGGCGGGCAGCAGCGTTCGCTGGGGGCCGTGGTGCGACTCTCACTAGCGAGCCGATGCGCTGGCGGCACAGTGGGCAGGTGGCGTTCTCCTCGGCCCAGAGCTCAATGCAGTCCCTGCAGAAGGTGTGCCTGCAGGGGATAATGCGGACCGTGTTGTCCAGCGGGCCGAGGCAGATGGAGCACATCTCTTCATTGGCCTCCGCCGGCCGCGCCTGTGGCTCCTGGCTCCCGTTGGCAGCTGCCTCCCGGCTCATGGCCGCAGCTGCCCTGGCACGGAGGTGCTCAGAGGACTGAGTCTGGAGGCTGCCTGTGGCAGAGCCGTCAGCGGCCTCCGGCCCTCAGCACCTCTCGCTTGTCCCACCAGTGACGGACTCCTCGTGCGTCTCTGGCAGGACCTCTGACGTCCGGCGTTCCTGGAGCGGATCCTCGGTGACTGGTAATCCACTCGCAGGACTCTGACGTCTCACGTAATCTGGCAAGGTCTCGAGGTCTCGTGCTCCAGCAGGAAGACACTGACTCCTCAACAGTCGCCAGCAGACTGAAGGTGGGCTGGGTGCTCGCTGTGTTCATAGGCTCTCGCTCTATTGTGAGGTCACGGGCTGACTGTGACTCTCTGGTGACATCACAGGGCACACGGGTAGATGCAGATTTGCATTCTGGTCCTTGTTGCATTAAAGCTTTGCTGTTTCCCTGTCAGAATTCACCCAAGGACTTTCACAGGGGCACTTTCACAAACACTGGGACTTGCTCAGGATCTCTCTGGCCTTCCTCTGGACTCATCTCCACAGCTTCACATCCTTCTTGTGCTGCTGATCCCAGAGCTGAATGCAGCTGGGATCTCAGAGTTTGGAGGACAGGGGGACAATCACACCACTGCTCACGTTACTCTCAGAGCAGCTCAGTTGGCTTTCTGGGCTACAAGCACAGATTACTGGCTCACGCTGAGGTCTCTATCAACCTGCATCCTCATTTACAGTAATCCCTCACAACTTCTGATTCTGTTTGTTCCAATTCTGGTCTTGTGCTATCCTGAATTCCCATTCAGCTTCTACACTATGGCCAACTCCATGTCATATACTTAACTCTGCTCTCCCAGTTCTGTAGGCCCACAGACATTCTTCTCATATTAATGATGCATTCTCATGACACAGAACACTCTTCAGCGTGAACTGGCTTTGATACGGACAGCGAGGTTGTACCTGTCACTGAGTACTCTCATAGAAAATATCCAGGTGCTTTTGCAAAATATTCTTGCCGTTTGTAGAAGTTAAGATATCCTAGGATCATCACCTCTTTTTATCTAAGCCCTTCAAATATGACTATGATGTAATAATACCTAAAAGATCCTATAGGAAGACATGCATTCAGTATTGAAAATAGTTGCAGTTATAACTCTCCTTTTCAAAACGAGAACAAACAAATAAATAAAAAAAAAAAGTGAGGGAATTGTCTTTTCTAAAAACACTAATAGAGCTGCCTTATCCAAATGAACTCTTTCTATTTGAAGATCACATTTCATGCCAAAACCACTCAATATACCTCTGCAGTATAACTTAAAGCGTCTATTTTGTCTCAAAAATAAAAATCTTTGACAGCTTCTGTTGATAAACCACTTTCTTCCTTTGTACAAATACAGAAGTATTTAAGTTAGCAGAATTTGTCTTCAGTTGTATTACCTGTATATGTAGTGAAAGCATTTTATGAAACCAGTATAAAGCTAAAGTGAGCCCTTCAGCTTATACTGCAAGATAGTGGATAACAATAACACGGGGTTTGATTTTGCTCATAATGAGGAAAGTGATTGTTGATTTCACTTCAGAAGCATAGTAAAATCACAGTAAGAGCAGAGCTCAATTCATCACTTTTACATATCCCAGTGGTTTAAAAATACATTATATAGACCATAGCTCTGATTCTCCTCTCATTTTCACCTGCCATAATAACTAGCCTAGCATCTATTTTGGCTGGTTGGATTGGTTTGATGTTCTAGCAGTACAACTCCAGAATTAAACCATTGATATATGCAGGATTACTGCTAATACAGACATAACAAGATGAGATTTAGCCATGGTAGATCTGTAAAAAAGTTTCCTCCTGTGTACGTATAATTTTGCATTTGAATTCTTAGCTTTCACTATAAGAGCTCAAAAATATTTTGTATGTGCTATGCAAAGATGGTATTTCTTTCTGTGTTTTCATAACATGAAGCTGCTTTACTTGCTTATTTCTGGTATTATTCTTTGTATGCATGCATGCAAAAATAGTAACTATTTCATATATCAGACCATAATGAGTATTCTTTCGAGTATATGTATTTACTGACAACAATAAGGATTTGTAGAATAGATATGTGAATTATAGAATCATAAAACTGACAGAAAAAGGTTCTTGCACGGGGGAATAACATCTATGCATTTACGGTTGCTGCTTTTATAATCTAAGAAACATAGAATCACTAAGGTTGGAAAAAAAAACAAAAGATCACCCAGTCCAACCCATTCTTTTCACCCACTTTTGGCAGCAAACAGTTGAGGGGCTTTCTAAGCTGGACACCACCTCTAGATTTTTGTTTCTAGAACTGAAGATGAACATGTTCTTTAATTATGTATTGTGTATTAACATCACCACTATAACTGAAGTTCTTCTGGAACTTTTAACCTCTAGTCTAGTCAAAAGATCACCCAAGAATCTAAATTTTCATCACACTGATTATATGTTGCATCTATACAGCATACTTGTATTTTAACAAAGTTTCAGTTGTCTCTACAGGCAACAGAAAGAGAAAATCATTTCTGGAGTTAGATTCAGAACAGTAAGTTTAGTTTCTGTTTCACCTCTTTTTGTGGAAATAGGGAAACAGCCTCTGTGTATTACTTAGAGATAAACAGGAATGATGTACAAAATTTCCTTCCAAAGAAACCTTGCTTCCACCAGTATCTCTCCCAAAAGAAAAGTAAAAACAAGATGGATTTTTTTTTTTTTTTTTTTTTTTAAGGAAATATCACATATGTTACAAGCCAACTGCATGATTTTTTTTACTGACAGTACAGGGCTGACAATACAAAGTCTCATAATTTATTCTGCTTGCATATCTATCTCAGTTTTCTTTCTCTCATTCTGTTTTTTTTTCTTCTTCTTTTTCTGAATAAATGATAACATGTAAAGGTTTGCAGCAGCTGTCCATAAATAAAATTCATCATCATTTTACTATTCCACTATAAAGTTGTCCAGGGTGCAGGACTATATTATTCCAAGACAGAGAACTTTATAATGAATATTTCTGGAGTTTACAGGTACGACTTATAGAACAGAACTCACTATAAACATAATATGAACTAATATAGCTTGCTGTTCCCATATAATTAGGAAGAAATATTTTTCTCTAGTGATGTGCATCACTGCCGTGCCACAACTTCAAGTTAGAAGTTGAGGGTCAGCTAGAAAGCTTATGAAAAGAAGGTCAATTTTCGAACAAAGAAAAGTTATGAAACACTTTCACACAGAGAAAATATGAAAATCCTGAAAATGTAAGAGATTTTTTTTCCTTCTGTGAACTTCCCAAGAAGTTTTAAAGAGCCATCATCATCTGTGTTTTGATTTCTTGAGACGAATCACCTGACACTTAAAATATTTGCAAAAACTTGTGGAATCACTGCAAAAAATCATTTCATCTTAAAACAGGGAGAGGAAGAAGGAGAAGATAACAATAGAAATCATTATTACCAAGTTTTCTGGTGGGCCTTGGGTAAAGAAGGAAAAGGACATGGTGCATTCAGTTATGATACTAATGGATAATAGAATCATTATTTAACTTGGAAAAAAGCCTTAAAATCATGTCCAGCAATCAACCTTACCAAGACCACCACTATCTACATAGAGCTGGCAGATTTTGTCCTTATTAGGTTCAGTGATTAGAAATCAGAGAAGATAATTTGTCTTCTCAAGAAACTGTAGATGGGTCTTGTCATAGTGGCTTTCTGAGCCAACACACTGTGTTTGGCAGCTGAAGGGCGATGAGGGCAATCTGCTTCAGGAGCAGTACTAGAGGCACACAGAGAAGAATATTCTTGTAACCACATCTGACCCATGGTCTGTGCACTGGAATATTCCACGGTCATGAATGGATATCATAGAACAAATTATTCTCATCTGAGGAATCTGAAGCCATTGCTGTATTCCTCTAGAATTAAGCCAAAACTGTCTGACTAAAAGAATATACACATATGATGAATAAGTACAGTGTATCACCTAAGTGATAGAGGATTAATACCAACAGAGGCACTCCTGAAAAATATTTCATACTTCACCAGACTCCCAGTGTGGTCTCTGAAGTACAACCAATGTAAATCCACCAGCTTATTATCATTCACATCATAACTAGTTAACTAGATTCACATCTCAGCTAGGTCAGCATTATTTTATACACAAAAGGTGTCACTCTTTTTCGGTTTTACCACCACTTTTGCTGAAGAATTATGTAGAATGATCCCCAACACCAAATTCTTTAAGCCTCCAGCACTTTATCTTTGGCATAGGATTGACAGTAAACAGAGAATAAAAGTTGCTAAGAGATAAATTTCTCAGTTATTTAACTGCCAAATATTTGGTGCCTGAGGGCTAACTTCATACTACTGACAGGCTTCTTTTCCTCCAAAACTGCAGCTCTGAGGAATGTTTCTGTGTGATAAAATAAGAATGCAGGTAAAAACTTCACTAGTAAACCTCTGAGAGAAATGATACTGAAACTGTAACACTGAATTCTCAGATGTTAACAAACTCTGTGATTCTCACTTCTTCACCTTTAATTTCACAGCTCTACTGTCTATAGAAACACCTATGTGTTCTAATAGTGTACTACTCCTGAAATGTTGAAAACCAAAACCCTAAAGGTTTCACATCCTGAGGAAAGAGAAGGAAACAGAAGATTATACCACTAGTAGAAACTTAGTTAATTACCGCCATTATTTTCCTAGTTCTTTTAATTTTTTTTTCCTGAGAATTCCATATTCCTTCCCATTCTGTGGGTGGTGAGAGCTAATGAATCCAACATAGGATCCTATGGCTTCACTGAGCTGTTTATCCTAAACCATTTTTCAGCAGTTGTAATTCCTGTGTACACTTGAAATAGAAAAGATTTTCTTGGTCTCAGTTATCATTTTCAGATCCTTTAGAAGTAGTCTATGGACTGCTATGGTCTATGAAAAAAAGAAAGTGAAGATCTTTTTGCTTTAAAAAAATATATTTGTTACTGGGAAGCTGACTAGTTTCTCCAAAAAAATTTTGGTATGCCAATACTTTTTTCAGGCTTACCAAGTGGACTGCTTCCAATTTTGTCAAATAAGTGAATACCTTGATAAATATTCATTCTTTTTAAATCAGAGTTCAGACAAGTGCCTATCAACAAAGCAACAAAAACAGAACAGTCACATCCTTTTCCCTTAATTAGGTTGTGATCATTCAGCCTTCTCACAAGAAAAATCTTACTGCTGCAAAGACAGTTTTCTTTATATTAACCTCCATTTCCTGCTAGTCTTGCACTGACATTGAATGTGAACTGACTGTATGCCTCAATGTCGCAAGCTATCACAGCGGCAGTACAGTTGGCAGGATTAGAACATGTCTGTGACCAAACCAGCTAGAAGAATAATTTATAAATTACCATATCGGCCTTCATACTTGAAAGAAGAATACCTGCCACTGTGCCTAAGGTTAAGAAATCATATTATTGGATATTTGCCTGCTATATGGGTTTATGATGTTTCTTGTGCTGATGATCCACATAGATCATTGGTGGTATGAAACAGGACAGGTTATATTTTCCTTTATCAATGGGTCAGATATTATTTTTTTTGTGTTAAGAAAGTTCTCACCTGCCTTTAAATCTAGTTCTACTGATTATCATCTTCACTTACTGGAGTGAAAATTTGAAACAAGACATAATTTAAAGCAGTTTTCATGCTTGCCCAATGGGAGTTCCAACTTTACCTTGGAAATGAACAAAGGAACTTTGTGATGAGCACTTCCAGCAGAAAAGTAACCTTGACCATTTTGAGAATAATATATTATCAGAAAGTCTGTCTGTGAAGATACTGGAACAAAACATTTTATATCAATGGGTTTTTAAGATGATTCAAAGCCCATTAAAGTCAATAAAAAGATTCATGTTGATTTTAGGGCTTTGATTCATAACCAGAACTACTCTTTCATTACACTTTCATCCAACACAGTAAAATAAATCCTGCCAATCAATATATTTCAATAAACAGAGCAGTACAATTATAAAAAGCTAAAACAAGGATAACTAGAAGATGTTCGCACACACAACAAAACTAAGTATTTCTTCCTGGGGTTATTTATCTTTGTGTAATTAAAAAAGGTTATATTATAGTGATTGGTCCTAATTCTGACACTTTAAGGCAGGAAATGTATGGAAAACAATTAATGGATGAAACAGTTGCGGCAAAATTAAATCTATTCAACATTTGGCATGCCAAATTAACTGTATGAGTAAATATTTTGTCAAAAATAGCAATATGACATTTGTACCCTTTATCTTTTCAAAACATCTGTATTTCTGAATATAAATATTTGGAAATATAAATGACTTTTCTTTGGGCTTCAATAAGTTCTTGGTCTTGACATATGCCTCAGGTCAGATAAGGTTAGATTAAGCAATAGTGGGCTGAGTTCACTCAGACTGATTGCGAAGATGGGCAGTTGCACCTTCATACAGTTTTTTCTGAGGGACAGCTGCATGTAAACTCTTGTTGTGACCTTCAAACCGCATCTACGCTTTCACCTGTGTCACTTTTCCAATGTTTTCATTTATCTAAACCTAAGTTATTTGTTTAATGTGAAATGCTGATGTAATGGAAGACAATAAACTAAGAGACTAAATACAAAATTTCACAGCAGGAAAAGTGAGCAAGCACGTAGGACATGTTGAAATAGAGGCTATATTGAATTTGCAGGTATAATATCCTTAGGAATTCCAGCAATGCATTAGGTCAAAGCAGTGCATTTCATCTCTTCTGCAAGAGCTCAATAATTCTCTCTTTTCTTGCAGGCCTCATTGAGTTCAATGGCATCCTTTGGTACCTATCTTTTCTACCAAATTATTATTTGCTTATAGGATAAAAGTCAAAATGCTTTCTCAGATCTCCCAAGAAAGAATGCAGGATGTACAGATGCTCTTAAACTGCTGAGATAGTGTTGAAATAAACACTGCACAAATTGCAGCCATTACATGGAACCTATTGTAAGGTACCTATTGTAACTGTCTTCTTAAAGCAGAACTCAGCAGATCTTATTTCTTGGGTTACAAAGGCTATTTGAAAAGAAATCAAAATCTTATCAGAAAAAGTGTAAAAAATCTCAAAAAAGCTGAATTAGAGAAAATAAAACTTTTAACAATCTTGTAATGCAAAGCTTTTATTATCATACTGTAGTGTCCATTTTCCTAACACTTCCTTATTAAGAACAACGATATCAAAGAGAGAAGAAAAAGACTTTGTTTACACTGACTTTTATATTAGCATTTGAGGTGTGCTCAATTTGATTAAAAAAAAATCATTGTTTACAGTCTCGGTGGGTACACATGGACTCTCCAATCATGTCTAAAATCCACACCTAAAATCCAGAAACTATTTCCAAAAACACTTAACAAACTGAAACTCAACGAGAATTACTAAGTAGTAGACAGAGTTAGTTGGCTTTACTTACTACGTGACGACCCAAGTGTGGCATTTTTCACAATGATTGGCTAAATATACTCACAATCACTTCAACTGACATTAAAGTTAATTAACGAATATCCAAATGGAAAAAATAATAGTAATAAAAAGTCTTATTCTAGTAAACTATGGCATTGAATAGCACCAGAATTCATTATTCCTAAAGAGAAAAAAAATCATTTCACTAACAGAAGAAGTTCTGAGATGTATAATTTGTGTAATACTTTTTTTCATCCTTAGCCATTGTGAAATTCAGCTGAAATTTGACAAAGAGAATAGCTGATACAGTTTGTTGTGTGTGTGACAATAAGCACATTTTTGTAATGATACAACTCGAGTTTACATGTGGACTCTTGTAGAAACAAATCTTGGACAAACAAATCTTTGAGAATCAATATTTAGTGATCTCTGTCTATCATGCAAGAAGATTCATGATGGGACTGCAAATGTCAGTAACACCCATGTGTTCTAAATCTCTGACATTCGATTGGGACATTATCCTCATATTGCCTTCCAAAAAGAGGAAGCTCCAAGTTTTTGGCACTGTCAGACCAATTCCAGCTTCACCAATGCTGTTTTTTCTGCAATTCCTACACCATGCCAGAATGAATTTAGAAATTCACCCTGTGGCCATCCTCAGTGTTCAAATATTTATAGTGCCACAAAACAGCATATTCAAAATAAATGAAATACAATGTTTACAGTCATTAATGTTGAACAGTAAAGCAAAACCTGCATCCACACATATAACCAGCAAGTTCCCTCCCCAGGTATCACAGAAAATTTTAACACCAGGCATGAGTTCATTACCATCTGCTCAGTCTTAGTTTTCATCTCAAGGCTTCACTCAAATATATACCATCCTGATTCAGTCAGTAATGATCTGCAGCTTTGCACAGCACTTTTCAGTACTTCTTATTGATTCATTTCAGTCCCCTCCCTACACATTTGCAGTACAGGTCACCACATCCAGTAATGTCACAACTCATCATGAACTGGAAAGAAACAACATCCCTAGTTATTTATGTGTAGATCAAAATGCAATCATTCTAAATTACACAGATCTCAAGGTTGACTTTTAGAGTAGATCACGCTTTAACATAGAAAACTGATGGACAGAAATTAATAATGTACAAAGCAGCTGCAACAAAACTTACTCCCTTCACACCTGCTAATCAATAATGTGAAAGCAGCAGTGGAGAAGCGAGTTACAGAAACCTTTCAAATAATAACTGCTTTCTTTCCCTTCCTACTTAGCATCTTGTTAGCTTCTAACCATTCACTCTCTCTGCCCGTTGCAATTTACTAAGGATACTATCATTGTACCTGCTCCTAGAGAAGCCTACTCAGAGAAATAAGAAGTTTCTCAGTTTTTTTTCTTTTAATTGCTCCCATAAATGAATAAAAACATATTTGCTTTTCCTATCTTCCAAAATTCAAGATAGAAACAGCAAAAAATCTAGTGACTCCTTCCCATTCCATGAGTTAAAATATTTCACATGGTAAATTAACAGTGAAAACCTCTTAGCACACTCGTTTCATGTGAGTAAATTTATTTCCTCCACAGGTTTATGTCCTGGTATAAAAGAAGTTTACAATATATTGTCCTGACACAAACTGAAGGAAGCATAGTCATTCAGTTTTATAGCTGAACCATGAGACTGGTATGCAGGAAATTATTATTAAACCGGTCTATTTGGGGACTGTGCTTGTATCTCAGCAGATTTAACTGCATATAATAGTAAGGAGACAAATGTTGAAGCTGAAAAGGAAGAAAAACAAAAGATAATTTAAAACCTTGGAGTAAACTCAGTTGTAATTGCACATGTATTCGGAAATTCTTTCTGTAAGGATGAGAAGTTGCGTTTGAATAGAAAGAAATAATGATAAGCTTGACCATGAAAAATGAAGAATCATTAATGTCGTAACTAAGCAGGTGTTGCAAAGTTAATTAGGAAATCTCCTGTTTCCATGAAAAAGCTGTAGCCTATTATATATATAGACAAAATTATATTTCAAAGAGAGCTCATATTGTGTTAAACAGCAACACTGTAGTCTCCTCAGACTAGTTTCAAACCTTGGGCTACAGTGACCAGCATGACTGAAGAATTTCTTCTTCACTGTATGTAAGTGATTTCACAGATAACCAAAGGGAATCAGGATAGTGTTTCCATGAAAAATACTTTCCAATTACCTTTGTAACCAAATAATGTTACTGTGGTATTCACATTATTCCAAAGTTATTACCTGGACTAAGCAAAATGAACAGAGTATTAGAATTTAATTGGAAGAGTAATACTGTAAAGTTATACATTATATTGTTGTGCAAGTAACAATTCATAGAATGTAGGGCATAGATGTTTTCTGAAGGCCATGACAGATACTGCTTCAAAAGTGCACGGCAGAATTCCTGTTCTCATAACAAGTAGAAAACAGTGCCAAGCACACTCAAAAATCTAATCTGAAAGTAGATGGAAGAGGAGAAGAGAACAATATGAGCTATTTTTAAGCTACAGACTGATGTGGGCTAATATACAAGAATTCAGACTTGACTTCATGCAGTCCAAAAGAACTTAAAAACTA
This sequence comes from Callipepla californica brunnescens, assembly GCA_023055505.1. Lineage (NCBI taxonomy): Eukaryota > Metazoa > Chordata > Aves > Galliformes > Odontophoridae > Callipepla > Callipepla californica. The sequence continues at coordinate 6,329,199 of JALIRH010000008.1, read as the reverse complement.
CTACATTGGCTACCACATTTGGAGGTTTTGAATATGAAACTTATTAGATCACTTTAGATCTAACTTCTAGTTTTGAAAAGGACCTACACCTGGACAAATGTGCCCCTTTCCTGTTCACCTGTCTTCCAGTCCAGTAACTTCTAGTAATTTTCTGTGTCACAACAGACTGCACAATCCACTTTAAAACTCTCTAAATCCAAAACCAGAACTGTTAGACTAACTCACTGCTATTCTAAGCAAACTGCTTAGAATAAAACCCCTTCTCTTTGCTAAACTATTCCAGCCATCTCACCATCTTGTATGAGAGATTTTCCAGTCCCTTTAATGTAAAAAGGCTATTTTTAAAAAAATGTGAGAAACTATTCATTTTAGGGTGATGCAAGTTAAAAACATTTCGTGCTTTTCCTCACAAAGCCAGCTGTATGATACTTGCTGCCTCATTTTCTTTAGCACGTCAATTTAAGATTGCATAGGTCTGGGGCTGGAATGTGTGGAAATGGGAAACACTGGAGATATAAAAGATTACCAATCCCCTTTAATTTATGCTTTCAATCACTTAATACAGAGCTATAATTGCAGTTTTAATCACACGTGTTCTGTGTATCCATTGAATACAAAGGTCTTCATATGTCAACTAGCACCCAGTAAAGCTGCAGGGATTTTTTTACACTTTAATGTATTAGTATTAATATGTAAAAAGATCCATTCTAAAAGCTCAGGGAAAAAAATAACAATAATAATAAAAGGTAAGTGACAGCTTTAACTACAACTGTCAAAAACAAGAGGATATAAAATTCCAGCTTGCCATTAATGGCAGGGTACATTTTTGTTTTGCCTTCGAACACTTCAAAAAAAAAACCTGCTCAAGGTGGGTGGCAAACAGCTATTTTACGCCCTACGGATTACTGTGGTGAAAGATGCCACCAGATTAGTGAAGCAGGTCTGCTGAGAAGAGCTAAAAGAGAATGCCAATAAAGTTCATCTTTTAACATAGTTTTACTCTGGATTTTTGTCTTTTTATCTTGACACCTTTAGCAGGAGCAAGACTTGCTTTACACAATAAATTTTGTATTCCATGAAATCTAACTCCGAATGTTTAAAACCCTCAAATACTGGTAGTGTTCTGAACTTTCAATTTCAAACATAATTTCACTGTAGTGCAGTGCCAATTTTGTAAACATTATTAAACTTTATTAGACATTATTAGACTAAGAAGGTAATCCCAAGCTATTTTCAAACTGACACTTTCAAACTTGGTAAGGAAACATCCTCTGTGCATACTGACCAACCTTGAAAGGTCTCAGCTACATTTCAGTATAAAAATTAGGGTTTTTCAAATACCAAGATCTGAAATGAATGCAGGTATTGTCAGGATCTGCATACGATAAATTAGACAAGTTCAGCACTATTCCACCATTAACTCATCTTTTTTTTTTTTTTTTTTTAATATATACAACAGTCTCATATATAAGTAACATAAATCAACCTTAAAAGAATAGACTGGAGTCAGTAGGTAAGATAGACATCAATCATATCAGGAAAACTCCACTGCAGATGATGAAGCTGGATGACTGTAAATCCCTTTGGGAGATCAGAATCTCATCTAGTATTTCCTGACGAGTTTAGTGTCACAGTTCAGGTTGAATAAAGAATTTAGAACTGAATCAGCACTATTAAAAATGAAAATTAATAAATAAATCACATTGTGATATTTTTTAATCATTAACATGAAAAAATATGCTTTTAAGACACTAATAATTCATCTACCAATAAACTGCAAATATTAACCCTGAATACTTAACACATAGGTGGGAACAATTAATGAGAAAAAAAGAAAAAAAGAAAAATACTGTTCTGATGTTGGATACTCTCCTATAAAATACCAAACCGAAGCAAATAATGAAATCAGTAGTAAATTCAGTAGTTAAGAAACAATTATTTATGAAAATTCACTCCAGCTAATTCATCAAAGATAGCTGTTCATCAAAGAAGAGGGAGAAAATAAAAAAAACCTGCCTGGACACCTACCTGTGCAATCTGGTCTAGGGAACGGGGATGGACTAGGTTATCTCTAGACGTCCCTTTCAACCCTTACAATTCTGAGATTCTGTGATTATATTATTGGATTATGCACACATCATTTTATGTATATGAGGACTGCTCTGAAATTAATGTCTCCCGTTATATGATGTTGGCCAGTGATGACAGAGATGGATACATTGGTATATTAGTGACATAGCTGTAGAGGTTGAACCTTCCCACCAATATTCTTTGTGCCCTGGAGCACCTCTCTTATGAAGAAAGGCATCTTTAGCTTGGAGAATGCTCCAGGAAGACCTCACTGTGTCATTCCAATTCTTGAGGGGATGTTATACGCAGGAGAGACACTCACTTTTTACATGGTCTGAGAGAGATAAGACAGGGGGAATGGATTTAAATGGGAATAGATTTAAAATTGAAAGAGGTGAGATACAGATTCACACTAATATTAATAATTCAAAACATTTTTAATTTTAATTTAACCTTATATTGATAAGGTTGTAATAATTTTACTTAACCTTATATTCAGAATATCTCACTCCAAATGTTTCCTTACAGGAGTGTTTAACTTGTTTCACAAGCAAATCTTTCACAGTCTTTCATAGTTCTGCAATGGAAATGTTTATTGCATTGCCTGTTCTTCTGCCTTACTTTTTAAAAATTATCTGTGTGAATGTGAATCAGCTTCTGCTAGTAGAAAACAACAGAAAAATAAACAGGAAACAAAACCAGTAAGAAATACCAAACAGACAAATGCATGCTTGCTGTTTTGTGGTTGTTTTTTTTTTGGTTTACATGAAAACTTCTAAACAATGGTTCAAGAGATTTAGGACAGCTTCATGTAATTCTCATTAAACCGCTTTCATAAGAAGTATTAAAAACAGCTTGAACATGATAAAACAGATTCTGGTAACAAAATATTGTTTCTTCTACCACAAAACTGTCAGGCAACATTTCAAATGTATACATAACCAAAGTTGGTATTCAGTGAAGGCCTAATCTTCTCTAGGCTGTATGAGTTCCTTCTCTGCTTGCTCAAATGCTCACTGCTCCTAAACAAACCTATTACATATTTTAAAGCTAAGTGTGGTTAAATGGGAATCCTATTTTTCTGATAGAACAATATCTGAAATACCTACTTGAACAAGCTCTTCCATGAGGAACAAATGCAATATACTAACAATGACTGCACACACCTCCCGTTTCTAAAACTTGGAATCATGGTACCCAGATGAAAACTATGGTTTACCCAAGATAGATTACAAAGAATAATAGAAATTAGGGACAACTAAAACTCAGCTCCTATGAACTGTTTACAAATATCAAATTTTAAGAAAAAGAGAGAGAATGAGAGAAATGAACAAAAAAAGCAGACAAAAAAACCATCTGTCACATACAGACTTCCCCAGAAAATAAAATACCTCTCCTGTGAGATGCTACGTTATCTACATTACTTTTCAGCCTTCCCTATGTAAGCTCAGAGTTGATCATGTACAGCTTTATTTAAGAAATGCTGTGGTAAATGAACCTTATTTGCTCTAATATTCAATTCAGCTCTGGAAAGCAGATATAAAAAAAAATCAACCACTTATTCACCAGTTATTCATAAGCTCAGAATATCTTTTGAGGACTCTTACCATCCATCCACTGATTTGCTGATTTAAGCAAGCATTTGAAATAGAATTCTTAGCAATTTTATTAACAACTATGTATAAAACTAACAGTGAATAACAGTTCTAGTCAGTAGCATGATTCATGTATTTCAGAGCAATGGAAGGGGATATATTAAAACAGCTTTCACAGTTAACGAAGCAAGCTTAGTATAAGAAGGGAGTCAGCTTCATCAGGGACTCAATCACAACAAGGAGCACAGGCTCCTTCCTGAACACAAAAGAAAAGGAGCAGGTTGTATTTTAATGCAACTGATAACTACTCCAGGGAAGAAAAGCACCATTTAATGACATCTGACCAACAACTAGCCTTTTGTCTGTAATCATTTGCTATAATGTCAGAAACCTGAGATAGCCGTGTTTTTTGTTTGCTGCTCCAAAAGTAATGCCTCTTATTTTATTATGTTGTCCCATGATATCAGAGACGGATGTTGGTTAAATGGCAGTAGAGGTTGAACCTTCCCAACAATGTACTATTACAGTTTGTTGTGTAACAGATGGCAGCAGAGGGGCAGTCTGACAGAATGACATCTGGCTTGGAAGTGTGAATGAAGAAAAGGTGTGTTATTGAATTCCTCCATGTGGAAAAATGGCACCCATTGACATTCATTGATACTTGTTGAACATTTCTGGATAGCAAACAGTGGAAGCCTCAGCACTGTGAGGCAGTGGGTGGTACATTTCAGAAGTGGTGACAAGAACAGCAGGTAACCTCCACTGTGCAGAACTTATGAGCATGGCATGCAGGTTCCTGTTCATCACTGACAAAAGTGTGTAGCTAATGGTAGTTACTACACTGAAAATTAGTTTTGTAGCTGAGAATTTGCCTATCAAGTAGTTTTATCGTGCTCTTTGTCGTATTTTCTATGGAAATAATTAGGAGGCATTACTTTCAGAGCAATCTATGTATCATGGAAATGTTTATAGTTGCAAGAAACAATCAACAAGATACAGTAAATTAGATTTACTGAATATACACAATAACAGGGATAGAAATGTAGATCTGAGAACAGTTTGTGCTCTTCCTGTTCTTTCAAATATTACCATAATGTTTGCTGCATGGTCAAAAGTGTTCACACATTTTGTCTAACTGATGACACATCTGACAGCTCAAAGTCTTGTGCTGATGTCCTGCACATTCAAAGCAAACTTCCTTGCTAGTTTGTTGCAAATATATTTTGTTCTACATAAAGGAAAGACCCTCTATTTAATGCCTATCTACAGCATAAAGGAGTCTCAAAAATAGTTTTGTTTTCTGCCTGAGTTTTCCCTAAATTTCTTATAATTATCTGTTTATCTCTGAGAACATTCCTCCAAACTTTAAAAGTCTGAGCTACCCTAGAAAACTTCTGTCTCCATTGTTACTTCAGGATTACATTGGAAGAGCGCTCCTGGGTAAAGGTGCCGTGCAGTGACATCTCACTCCTGACTAAAAAAAATAAAATCTGACACAACTGTGAAAACAGAAGAATTTTTTCTTCACACAGCATAGCTGTATCCTCACTCCTGTTTCTGCGACTTCGTATTTTCAGCCAATATAGGGAGGTATAAAGCATAAATCAGACTTCAAACTGGGCATGTATAAAACACTACTTTGCAATGAATAAAATTTTCTCAATCTAGTTCTGACTATTTTTAATTCTTTGTGATAAGCTGATATAGTTGACTACATCTTTACTTAATATTACATATAGTTATCTTTGCACAAACTCCTGTTCCTCTGCTCTCTTTTCTCTCTGTATATTTTTCTTGTTATTTCTTCTTATTGCCTCTGTCGCTAGCCCCTCCTTTATATGGCATTTTGTTGTTCTATAAGATTTAGCCATCTTTTTCAGGACCCAATCAATTTTCACATCAGCTACACTAATTGGCAACAGACTTGACACATTTCTTGGTTGCATGCTACAAGACTTAAAACAAAGTCTTAAAACCTTCAAAAAAAAAAAAAAAAGAGAGAGAGAGAGAAAATGCAGTAAAAATAAATGCTCTCAGTCAAATACTATTTACATAGGATTCTGTGCAAAGCATAAGAAGAGGGAGATCAAGTTGTGAAAGACCACCCTGTTGTAGTGTTATTTAAATCCACAGGTTTTACTTCAGAAGTTTTCTGCTCTGGACTGCAATCACAAAAGTACTTTAAGACTTTAAAGATACGTAATATTTGTTTTACTGCCAATTAATAGTTTCTCTCATTAGATAACTCTTTATATTATTAGTTATTTGTTATAGATGCTAATATTTAAATAAGCTTTTATGAATTACTATCAACACCTGTCACACAAGGTGAATATAACTTCTTTGTTAATTTGCAATTCTATGAAATTTAGCAAAGAGAAAGCACGAAGTCTAACAGTTTTGAAAATCTGGTATTTCACATAAAAGCCATCCTTTAACATATATTAATGTATTATATTGCTTCAAAACAAAACTATTGGAATTCAAAGACTTCTTTTTTCTTTGGGAATGGTATCTAGATTGGCAATAATTTCTTATTTTATTATAAAAACATCTACAAAACTTTTGTATTGCATTGTACTACAAAATAAATCCAGAAACTGAACAGTGGAGCATTTAGATTTAAAAACTGCCTTATTTCAGCCAGCTATGATTATCTTTGACTGTTTTTATCCTTACAAATTTCCTTCTCCAAATTTTTCAGATTTGCACAGTGAGGTTTGGGTTCTTTGTTTTGTTCTGGGTTTGTTTTGGTTTTTGATACGAAGGTTGCAGGAAAAAACAAAATATGAAAATTACCCCGTTAGAAAATCTTATTTTTGACTGATTTAAATCTAGGTTTCTTCAACTTGCAAGTAATACAGGATCCTGTCTGTTTCATCATATTTGCATCTCAAAATCAGGACCAAACATTTTGTGACTGCAGATGTCTTCAACAGCTAGCACAAGCGCCAAGGATTAGAGTGCAAGTTCAGCCAACACTGATATGACTCTTTTAGCAAAATTGCCTGAAGTAACATAAAAATGTGCAATAAGGAGGAAGCTTGTTAAGCTATAGTAATAGATTAATAAAGGCAGCCTACAATTCTAACTGATCATAGAGCAAGACAGGTAAGATATTTTTCAGCAATAATATATGGTATTGCAAGGCAGATTTTTTTTTAGAGAATAAAATGGAATGCATGAAAAAATAGATATTTATCTGGTAGTACTCTTCATTCCACAATTTTCTACTGTAATGAAAACCCCAACATGTTCTTTTGTCTCATTAAACAGATGAAGATGATACTATATTGATCTGGCCATTAAGTAGTTACATAGACTTCCCATAGGTATGAAGCAGGGAAGCAGAAGTTAAAGGTCAGCAGAAAGGTTCAAATGATATCTGTGCAGAATTATTATGACACTCCAGCAAAATATTTATATATCCCTGCAGAAAGTGAGGGATATAACAATATCTTCTACTTTTACACTTCTACTTTCAAGATGAGGAGTTTGCCTGCTGAGATGGGTTATGTGTTCAAAAGGATATGTTCACAGCTCTGGCACAGAGATGGTTGCTATAGCTCTACTTTGCTACCAACTTGATTTGATAGAGCACTTTCAGTCTTCTTTTGAACGTTCTCCCTCAATGGCAAAATATGGCAAAAACATGGTGGCCCATGCTGCTATTCACCATTAACTTATTTGAAGACATTTAAAACAGCTTAGTTCTTACTTCATTCAGAGGTGCAAACAACTAAACAAAAAAAAAGGCATTTTAATCCAAAGGATTAAAATTTACGTATGATTTCATATGCATTTCCTGTATGCCTTAAACTCCTTTTACAGTTCCAGCATTTTAACCAACGCTTCATTTTCTTCTGTCAAGAAGGAATCTTTAAGGCAGATTAATAGAAATTAATACCACAGAGGGATTCTGGTTAATACTGAATGCACTACTGGCACTCCTTGCAGTGATGAGAATCCTGATGGTGCCAGAATGAGAACACAGAGCATATAAGCTGGTAATGCTGAGGAACAATTTAAAAAAAAAAAAAAAAAGGTCCTTTAGAAATTATAAATAAAAAGCGGTACAAATTATACATAAGATTAACTTCTTTATTTATTTTGGAATCCTGGATTTTTAGGTAAAGGGAAGACATAGCAATTGAACCAATGCAGGGAACTCTATCATTTAAGTGCAGATATAAATCTCCTGAGTCTACAAAACAAGAACTAGTAATCTCATGAGACCGCCTGCTTTGGGAGATTGCCAGTCCAGCAGAAACCATGTAATATTATTTGTCTAACCAGTTTTACAGTGTTCTGGTTTTGGGTTCTGCTGGTGGTTTTGGGGCTTTTTTGTGTGTTTCTTTCTTCCCGCTTCTGCATCACTGGGGATGTGTGAGTGCAAAGGAGCATGAAAATGGGAAGAAAATAAAGCTAGGAAAAGCAAGAAAAACAAGTACGTATTTTTTTTGTATGTTTTTGCTCCTGACACTGGTTCAGATTAGGTTTGAATGCATGAGGACCTGTATACGATCCTATTTTATCCAAACCTTGGAATTTTGTTTTAGAAAGAAAATAAAGAAATGTTTGAAATAGGAATTATCATTTTTTATTATCATATTTTCTTTTGCATACCTGTTCAGTTTGATAATTAGAAACCATACCTTAAGAGTTTTCTAGACCTTGTATTAGACAAAACTTAGTCAAGAGGAATCAATCTCATCAATTTAATCAGATGCTCCAGAGAACTCAGTTTGGCTTGGGTTTGCTCAAGCTGCAGTTGTTTGAACAGTTCTTACCAATTTATACTGAGATATATGTGTTATTTTTCTTGTGCTGGTCCCCACAGAAGACATTCTACATGTGAATTAATTTTTTTTTTTTCCCCAAAATTCTTCTAGAAGATGTTCAGCTTAATTATGTGATATCTTCGTTAAATTCTGCTGTTTAAAACTTCCATTTATAATTCTATAATAAATCTTGAGAGAACTATGGGCTTCTGCTAGAACTATATCAGATAGTTGATTCCAACTTCAGAGATACATTATCATTTGCCAGAAAAATCTCTAAGAGTTTTCCATACAGATATCAAGCAAACATTAAGAATCCTTCCAGTACAGAGCTGATCTGTATAACACACAGCACTGAAATAGTACTTGAAGGAAAACGTAAGTCTACTGGAGTAAGAAAAGAGGATTCCTTATGGTTCTATAGACTGAAACATAGTGACAGAGGAGAAAGAGTGACCTCTCCTGGCAATGAGAAAAATCTCTAGCTGTTACCTGTCAGAAACAAAGGCAGTTGGTACAAAGGAGTTTTATTTGAACAAGTTAAAATGTTTTTGTTTATTAATTATTGTTTACCTCATTAAAAAAAAATCAAATTCTCACCTGATTTTAGGAGTTCAATAAGGATAAGCTGGAAATGAGACTATAATATAGTATAGTAAAGTTTAGCAAGGATAATTATTAATAAAAAGCAGCTAACATGCTCTCAAAATGCTTTCTGTCAGGGTTTGTGTGATTATTTGGCCTAATTATTTTTGGTGTTTTGCCCATAAAATAATGAACGTACAGTTTGTGAAATGTCAGACATAATTAGAACAAATAAAGCTGTGGCATTAGCCTCCGAAAGAACTCCATACTCATTAGAAAGAATTCTCTTCCTATGAGCCATTTGTTAACAGCAGGAGCAGACATTTTACAGGTGAGAAAGCAGGCACACAGGTAATAGACAAAGTTTCTGAGGTCAAATGAAAGTGGTTGAGAGATTACAGACCTGTAACAGGGCTCTGTGCTTTGGTAAAGGTTTCCACTTAGGGGTATTATCAAAGTAAATTGTTAATTTATACCACCTCGTAACTGGTTTTACTTGTAATTGACAAATACTAAGACTGTATTCCAAGCATACAACCGGTATAACACTTTACATATTAGTCTGGATGTGCACACAAAAGCCAGGTCAAAGAAATAAATATGGTAATCAGATAAGCATATTATTAACACCCATGGCAACACCTGGGAAGTCCGATGGAGCAAAATACATGAGATCATGTCATTGTAAGCAAATTAAAAATACAGCATTTCACCTAGCTCCTACGATGACAAAATTGCTAGATCTATGTAAGAAAATAAGATACTCAAAGTTCAACACAGAAGTTTCCACAGAAAACCAAGATCTGACCTCAAGACAACAGCACAACAACGAGCACTTAACAACAGAAGATTTTCCATCAAAAATCACAGTGCTACAGAGAGATGATGATGTTTGATTCAGAGTTTGATCAAGAAAAAAAAAGATGTAACAACGAAAAAGAGGTGCACAAAGACGTGAAAACACTGCAAACATTATGAATAAAGTTCAAACATCATCCTGATGCCAAGTGGATCTTAATATTTTCAAGCAGAAAACAGCGGTCCTCAGACATGAGGAGATCACCCAGAGAAAATCTTCTCCACTCTAGACTTCAAAGCACTTCTTTAAGGATGTAAAGTAGCTGTGCACACTATTGTCAATATGAGGACATCTGACTAAACTTGTTAGGAGGAACAGTAACAAAATAAGTTTTAATAAGCAAGGTAATTGGGTCATCTGCCACAACTGACTTCCTCTCTGATCTTTCACAGAATTCAATGGGAACTATCAAAGTTCAAAATAAACTTAGTTTTAAAACATAAATCCATTTCATTACTACAACACTCTCTGAGTGGACACATTTTCTTAGAGAAGGCAGCTACAGTTCAGCTTTTCTTTGTCTCCTCTAAGAGCAGGATGCCACGCACCAGAGCTACTCCAGCTTTATTGCCCAGTTTTGTGTAATGGCAGGTGCAGTTCTCTTAATTCACACCAGATCCACGTCCTCTAAAGAGTGGTGGATTCTAGTAACTGCCATTAATGTTAACCTACATCAGCCTTACTAGAAGTTACATCACATCCTACAGCAGTATACATCTTATCTTTCTCATTCCAAAGGCAAGAAGAATACTTCAGTGGGTGGTAGGTGGCTAAATTCATTAGTGGTTACAAAAATATGTTGTGATTCTCAACTGGAAAGCTCTGTGTAATTGCAAAATAATGTATTATTTGCTTTGGCAATAATACTTCTATTTTTAATCTAGCAGTGAATAACTGGCAAGTGCCCACAAAAGAGACAGCCAAAAATAACAGTCACCAATGCCAAAAAAAAATTAGAGAAGAAAAACTGATTATTTAATCATAGTAATTATTTTTATTTAATGGATTAAGTAAATAATATGATGGAAAATAGACATTTAAAAGCATGTATGATATGAACTTTGCTTGTCGTAGAGTACTTGTGAGGAACTCAATGTCTTCTAATATATTTGCTAGGTTGCAGTTATCTCTGTTTTGTTCAACTCATATTTACCATCACAGCACAACTGTAGGTCCTGGTCTTTAAAAAAATGTTAGACAGCTACACGAAATGGAGGATGCGTGCCATATTCCCCAGCACAGACTTTGATCTTAATTTAGTCTGATAAAATACTTAATCACTTCACTTTGTCTTTAATTATCATAAATATATGTTTAGATCATTCATCATATAATCTTTTAAGAGGAATCATTTTAAAAACTGAAATAATTCATTTGTCCCTCAAATTACTATGAAAGTACTAACACTGTTAAGAAAAAAATAAATCAGAAGGTAGGCTATCAGCTTAGAACTACCAGTCTGCTTAAGATTATACAGAAATCAAATCAGTTACATTCTCTTCTCAGACTGAACCTGCACCAAGTTTCCCAATAACTTCCTAGGAAGGTTTTATTTAATCAAGGACAAGTTCCGTGAAACCCCAAAGGTCACAGTTTAGAAGGATTACCTGACCTAGACTTTGTATAAAGCAGATGGCCCTGCTTTATGGCAATTAGCAAGCAGGAACTGTGGTATCTGGTTATATCTTCTGATTCTGTGTTTATATGAAGTTATGTGAAACTGGAACCTCTTTGAAAGACAAGCTGTGTGGAAACCATTTAATACTATTTCATTTCTAATTATAGGCTTGATAAAACCATTTTCATGCAAGAGTGGGATCAGTGCAGAGACTGTCAAACTCCTGAACATCCATCCATCTGAACGTGGTCTAACTGTTACAAAGGCTATTGGCAAGATAACCTTGAGATGGGGAATGGGAACCTCACTTTAAAGCAAATGTAAAGCTCGTCTACAAAGTTTAAGTCAGTTTGACTGTTCATCTGGGCCCGTCTTGAACTTCAGACTGAGGTGATGCTGGTTGCTTTTAAGCTGCATACTTGCTACCAAAACCAGAATGACAAAATTATTTCTGTACTCCCTCACATTTCCCATTCATCCACAAGAATATACTTTTCCCATTACTTATCAAGATACCTGAAATTAACATAAACTGGTTTTTAAACTAACTTTTACTGCACCTTACACTGTTACAAACTATGTTTGTTAGGGCAGTTACATACAGATTGTGACATCTTGTTTTCCAGACTTTAACATCAGCTACATAGTCAGCATAGCACATGCCATCTCTGCTATAGCTATCCTGAAACATGCCTACTCCAGAGGAATAAAACCACACTGAAATGTCTCTAGCCATGAACGAACACATCTAAACTTCTTGCGAGCCTTATTAGTTCAGGCTTAGCACTATACTAATATAAACATTCTGCGTTAATGTAGCTATCCAGTTCCCATGCCAGCTACTGCTACATGCCAGCAAACTGCAGCGTTCCAAGCAAGGCTGGAACAAGTGTAAAACTATCTTCAGTTGATGCAAGCTGTGAATAAGCTGCCATCACTCCAATTACTGGACCTTCCACTCATTTTTTGCTTCTCGTAGCCTGCGAGACTTGAAAAACCTACACCCTAACACACTGCTGTACAGTGGGAAGTCTTCCTTGCATATCTGTATTTTTCTCTTCACAAATCTTAGGTTGTTCCCTCCAGAAGAAACAGAAAGACAAAGAAGTATCAGCTGCACTTTAGTGACTACTATGTATGAAATAACTGGGCAACCTTAGGAATCCAAATTAGTCTTACTCACAAGTCTAGAACATTCTGTACGTTGGATTCAGATCTTTTTGAGCAATTGCTTATGTTTCAAAATCTAACGAGAAAGATATTTTAGAAATCAACCACTGATCTGAAACATCCTCTTGGATCACTGTGTACCGTCAAATGAATTTCAGGAATGAAGGTGCAATGCTGAGTTTTATAAAATCACACACATTCTAATATAAAGGTATAATTTCAAGTTGGATACTAGGAAAAATTCATTTCCAAAAAAGTTGTCAGGCACTGGAACAGGCTGCCCAGGGAGGTTAGTTGGGTCACCATCCCTGGAGGTATTTAAGAAACTTTTAGATGTTGTACTAAAATTTATGGTTTAGTAGGGAAATATTGGTGGTAGGTGGATAGTTGGCCTAGATGATCTTGGACATCTCTTCCAACCTTGGCTATTCTGTGATTCCATAAAAAAAACATTAAATTTATCCTTTAAGCATAAAATATTCTGGGAAAAAATGTTCTGTGGAAAAAACAGTTATACATTTTTAGAACTGTTCCCGTCATAAAGGAAAACTGCATCCTAGTGGCATCTCAAATAACTTTTAGGAAATGTTTTAAACTTTTAAAAATTCAATCATAACAAAGTTTCCACTGGGCTAATAATGCGCAGTGTGCTGAGGAGTCTGTATGACCTATGAAAAATGACATCTTGGTTTAAAGTTGGAGACATGATAACAAAAAGTCTCATGGGAAAGAACTCCATTATTTCTAATGCAGAACTGCATAACTCGCTGTGCTAATTGATATGACTAGCCCCAAATTCAGAAAATCTGGTCTAAAAGAAAAAAGAAAACAAACAAAAAAGAAAACAACAACAACAAAAAACCACATAGCTTTAAAAACAACTAGAGACAACATTTTAATTGACTCTTGGGGCTGATTTCCGTTACCCTCATATAATCCAGAAATATTTTCCTGTTCGTGTAGTTTCACTCATTTTGCTGTGCCTCATTATGAGCCCATTGGGAGCAGCAGTAGCCAGTGGGAAAAGTTCCTCAGCACAGGTAACAAGGAGTTTTTTATGAAGCCTTTTGAGACAAGTCCAGCACTAAATGAACCCTTTCCAAAAGTATTATTACCAAATTTTAACTACCAGTGTCAATGGGACGCTCAGCAGGATTACAGAGTTTCCTGAAAACATGTTCAATTACACATTTTGAGAAAGGCATCCATAATAAATGAGATGATGAGCAGATAATGTGCACAATAAATTGGAACATACATGTTAAGGTAAGTGCTTTTACAACGTAGTCAGTGAAACGTAGTCCTAACAACTATTGAAGATAGAAGATAGCTTAGAAGCGTGTTGATGGAAATAAAGATGAACATAACTGTGTTCACAATCTTTATAGTCAAAATGACCAAAGCAGCTGGAGCTGATAATGATTCAACCACCTTTGTTTCTTGTAAAGTTTCAAAGACATCTAGAAATTTACTTCTGACCATCTTGTATTTCCATGTGTTGTTATTTCCACATAATCTCATGAGAATTGGGCATACAGACACAAAGTAAATTGGCTGAGTTACTCTAACAAATTACCATTTGTAGTTGAGTCATAGCAGTGAGTTAAGTGTACTCTTAACACAAATCCTTTGTAAACAAAAACGATTCCTAAGAGTGCATTTATGCATATTTACTCTAATATTCACATCTGAGGACAGGCTAAGAACATGTGTAAAGATGAATTATCTGGATCAATCTGTCTGGTGGGTTATACTTTGTGGTAGTAACTTGTTAGAACACAATAACTAAAGCATATTCTAACTTTTAACCAGAAATCAATGTGATTCTTGCTTAGTTTTTGCCTAAATCAGCCAATCTCATTCAAAGTTGCATGGGTAAGGCTATTAATTTTATCAATCATTTCATAAACACACACCTGTGATAGCACTTTTTCCTTTTTTAGCACGTGCAGGATTTCCTAACAGTCTGTGTGCAACAGATTCTGCCACTTCTTGCTGCCTTAAGGAGTTCTCCTCTGAACAAGTTGGAAAAATGGAAATTTCCTTGAAATGTTGTGCTCAGTATATCACACTTCTGCTTTCTGTTTTTTGGGTTTGTTGGGGTTTTGTGTGTGTGTGTGTGTTTGTGTGTGTGTTTTGTTTGTTTGTTTGTTTTGTTCTTCGCATTATTGTTATTTTGTACTTACAGGTTTATACAATGTAGACCTAGCAATCAAGGTCCAAAAAAAATCTCACCTCTATAACAACATTCCCATTAATCAGAAAAAAATATCACTGATGATAGGTCACAAAAACAGTACTCCAATCAAAGCTGTGGGATGAGATAAAAGCAGATAAGTATATAACATCTGGTTGATTCAGAGGAATGAAGGCAGATGTAATTCTGCTCTGATATCAGGTTTAAACATCTGCAGTTCATCACTTTTCTGTTCAGAGTTACATGTAAGCACTCTGTCCCATTGTTGTACTTAGCCTGACACTTTCCTGCTCTTTTTGACATTTTGAGCTCTTTAACACACGGATACTCTATCAGATTTAGAGAAGTATATGAAGATGAAAACATACTTCTGTGAGAATAATATGGGAGTCAGACCTCTCTGACCACCTCGTATCCAATACTATACGTAGGTACCTAACAGACTTCACATTCTTATTATGTCTCTACAATACTGAGTATAGATTATCAGTTTATCTGCAGTTGAACATGTGCTCTTTTGTCCTATTGAACACTCCCATGGCAGTCATGTTGATCTGAGTCAGCAGTGCTAGCTGCGTGATTACAATATTCAGGTGCTTAAGTGCTTCCGGGCTCAGAAACAAATTTAGAAAGGGACTAAACCACTTTGACAAAGGATTTTTAAAAGGACAAGTTTCAAAACTGAAAAAATAGATAAAGGTAATGCACCTCAAAATTAACTCGTTCCAGTGAGTAATAAGTAATTCATGGCAAATTCAGAAATTAATAAAAGACTACCAACTTACCAGCATAGTCTATGCAGAAATGTGGCTTTCTATCTTCTAAGTCTTTGTCCAACATTTTTGGTACAAACTACACACTGAGAATTCTGCAAGTATATAATTCCTTCTCTGTGCTCCTGAACTGCTGAATAAGATGTGGCATCATGCCTTAAACAGTTTCTCTTTCCATCTCAAATGTAGTCAGTCACAAAAGTACAACTCAAATCAGAATAAGATTTGAGGAAAATGTTGGACAACACTTTTTGACAGTTAAAGAAGGTTTAAATCAATGTGATGAACATTAGGGAGTTTACATACCAAAATACTTGGAAAATAAATCAAAATCATTCTGCTCTCTGTGACAAAGTTAAAATAATCTCTGTAAAAAAATCTTAAAGAGTAGAAGAGGCCACAAAACAGAGAAAGGAAACTTTGGAAACAAAGATGAACTATTTTCTAAAGTCTTAAACAGAATTAAAAATTCTCTTTTGTCCAATTAATCATTTATTTTTTTAATCACTTCCATGCAATTCTGGGTTCCACAAGGATCCTCAAACCAAATGCTAAAATACCTTGAAAAGATTGTACACACAACATGATTGGAATCAAGATATAAAAGAAAGATCTCAGAAAAGCTTCCTCTCTTGTGATTTTCCTCCTGATCAAAGTTAATTTCCCCAAATATTCAAGCAATAGAAATATAATAGCAATATTTAGTGTTCTGCAAAAACAAATGCACGCAAGTTACAACAATTAATGATAAATGAACTGAAGAACGAGTCAAAGAACAAATGAAATGCAAATTAAAGAAAATACTAATCAAACGCTTGCCATATTCCATCTAAGTATTGCGTGCTATTCAAAAAGTAGCCAAGTGTTTGTTAGCATCAGCCTAGGGAAGAGTGACTGAGTACTAATTTGGATTAGAAGCCTCTGAATCACCTATACTTTTAAACAGAAGAGTTTTCTTTTACCACCTCTTATCCAAACACTCACTGAGGATGAATTTCTGTAAACTTAATAACATCTGACAGAACATAGCCTGAGGTGATACAAGAGCAGACTGAGGGGAAGACAAGTACTGCAACTCTATCCATACAAGCACTTTTTTAAAAGACAAACAATATTTGCTAAGAATCAATGAACCTTTTTGTTTCAGTGAGATGGAAGGTGATCACTGATAGAATGATACACACTCAGTTACCTCTCTTACATACACCAGTCCTACACTCCAGCAACAAGATTCATGCTGTTAGGCCTCTCCCTTATAAGGATGCTTCCCCAGATTGCCTGGCTCCAAAAGTAGAAAGGAATCAAAACTGTGAATTTCTCTGCTAGCCTTAGGGCAATTTAACAAGTAACTAGGGACATAATGTTCACATGCTGGGTATCACCTGCCCATTGTCAAAACAGCCTTCTCAGGAGTAAGCTGATGTTGTATCAGGAACTATATAGAACATACGCATACATACATATATATATATATATGTATAACATACCAAACCCTTCCAATTGAAGCAAACAAACACACAAAAAAAAAACACACAAGGAAAAAGAGAAGCAATGTAAAATACCCATCAGCAGAGCATGCTTCCTCAGCATCACTATCAGTTTGCCCAGGGCTTATTTCAAGTGCAATAACTTGAGCAGAGAGACAGCAGAAATATTACAAGGACATCATTGATCTGATAATGCTCCTGCAACTTGCTTAAGTTTCTTCCCACTCTGTCAGCAGAATCTGTACCAGTTCTTCTTCATGGCTTTACCCTTTGCCCTTCTAAACCTAGGCTCACTCATTCTCTGCTTATAACATTAACACTAGTCACACAAGCCAGCCACAACGGATGACAGGGATACAGGCTCACAAGTGTTGATTGATGATGTGCTTCCTAAGCAAGCAGAAGAAAGTAAGAAAGATGACCTTAAGACATGATTTATGTGTGTTTGGCAAGTCAGTCACACACATGCTGTAGAGTGGCTAGATATAAAGAACAGTAGATTTTGGTGATCTATTGGAAAAAGTCTTGCACAAGATGGAGAACTGGTTCATCAGCCCAAGTTAACAAAAGGACAATAAGGAACGATTTCAACATCAGAACGAGATGAAGAAATGTATTTCATTTTGTTTGGGGGTTACTGAAATCACAGGTAGTTTTTAAGATTTTTCAACTAATATAAAAAACAACGAATAAAAAGCAAATATCACTCAAGGTAAAGAAGTCCTGATTCTGATTACTTTTTAAAGAAAGAAAATTTAGAAGTGTGTGAGTAAGATAACAAGATGACTGTTGCTTCATCAAACAAAACAGAAGAGTTCAAAGTGTTTATCTTTGCTCTTTAAGATGAGGAGGAACCTAAATTCATTTTCCATAGCCAATGCAGCAGAAAAAGTTGCCCAGCAACAATAAAATTTTATTAATCAATACCAGACAATATCTCAAGGTATTAATTCTTAACTCTTAAAAACTATTTTATAGACATAGATATATAAAACATTAATGTAGTGCTGCTGAAATGGAGATTTGTACTGTCTATAAGGGGTGTACAAATAAGAGGACATGAGTCAGTAGCAAACTGTCCAACAAGCACTTTCCACACGTACAATTTTATCTAGAGAAATGAAAGTCTGGTGCATACATGGCAATGTAAAATGGTTTACAGGTTGGATTTGTTTTTATGGAACTTTTGGTTTACTGTGTGGTCAAATATGAAATCACTATTCCTGTGTATTAGCTGTTTTCTGATTTCTCTCCAGTAAAACCCAAAGAGATATTTTTATGGCTAGAATGAATTACCAAAAGATTTCATCATGCCTTAATTTATACACATAAGTAAGACAAAAGATTTTTTAAAGCAATTATTTCATTCATCTTAATTCTATTTTGCCCAGTAGAAATGGGCCCATTAGAAAATAGTCACATAAAAGTTCAGTTTTCACTTAATTGAAAAAACACAACCAATTTTTACTGTTTAGACAGATTTGAATTTAATTTTTCAGTATGATAGCTTATAATACTTCTCAACTGCCTACCACCCAGCCAAAGCTATTAGATCAGAACCCATTTTTCTTCCAAAGTGACTGCATATCCCAAGGCAGTCTTTTATTTACTTAGAGCCTGTGTGCTATCCCCTGTATTTATGTCTAGACTTTACTTGCACCTCTTCTTCCTTCACACCAATATTTACCTGACTTTAGATGGAGTTACTCCCAGTTTTTATCTGACATAGTTAAAGGAGAATCACACTGTCTTTATAGTTAGCTCAAAGCCTGTGTTAAAACCCTTGACAACTATTTGCATAAAAGTACAGTAAGTGAGTGACTTATGGTCCTAGAGGAAGCCCTGTATTTTGAAGGAAATGCTGTGTTTTGAAGGAAGTGCAGTAATAGTATCTCATGAGAGCAGTTGTTATTAATTGCAAGTTATGCATAGCTTGGATTTATTGAAGCTCTGATTTTTTTGCCAATTGCTGCTGTATATAGTCCATAATTTGGAAACTCAAAACTAGATGCATTTCCCAAAGATGCTCCTTCTAATCACTCACAAATTCACATCCTGTCAAATAGTAACAGTAGTATACAGATGAGCAAAGAATGAAAGCATAGATGTATCTGTCTATACAAGCTGTAATACTGGTCAAACAGATCTTTAGGGGCTTTTTCCTGTTTCACACCCTCCATTTCTCTGGATTTCGGAACACAGTTCTGGTGATCTGCTTGGGCAGAGGATGCAGCAACCATTCCCAACAAACAAGCAGTCCCCATAAATGAGAGGAACTGCTCAAAGGAGCTCTTTGTTGAGAGCAGTAATAATGGCTCACTGCCACAACACTGCCCTGAGATGTTCTGTTAAATGAAAGGAAACAAACATTTGCTGTCTTACAATTCAGAAAAACTCTTTATGGAGCAGAAGATTATTGTGGGGAGACTGCACCTTTCCGTTTTTGTTCTTTTTTTTTTTTTCTAATTGTGGCTACCTTGTAGCTGACTTTAATTCATTGATCTCAACAGTCTGATAAACTGAAGGTTAAGGACGGACATTCATAACGGCTCTTTCTACCAGGAGGAATTACAATGACTAATGTTGTGGCAAGACATGTACAAACAACTCAAACCTGTCTCTGCTGGAAAGTCCGCACCAAGAGTATTCATGCAACAATGTCAGAAAAGATGAAATAGAAGCAAATAGTTTTGTTTCACAAGCTGCACAGATCTCTGCAGCTTCCCTTTGATACTTCCAAATGAGTAACTTCCAGCTTCACTTCTGAAACAGCCGTCTTCTTCTCTGTTCAATATGCAGCCTAGTGGTGTTAACAGAAAGCAAGTCACTTTCCTTATCTCTCAGTTAAACAAAAAATAAGGGTTTCATTAGATTTTCTAAAGCTCTAGGAATGTTCACTCTTTAAGATACCATGCATGAATCACTGCTGTATGTCACTACCCCACAGTCCTTACAGATTTCAAATTTAACTGATTGACTTTGTGCTGTTCCAATTAATTTAACAGGAATTTTGTTTCTCTATTTCTCCTTTTACATGTATACGTTTGTTTTCTGTTTTTGTCATAGTTTAGGTTTCTTAAAAGACGTTAACAATAGAATTAACATTTCATAGCAAGAGATGTAAAAAACAAAGTGAACTAACTCTTTTCCTTCATAAGATAATAGCACTTTCCCCCATTCTTTTAAAAGAAGTCTTAACAAAAGACAGTTTTATTACAGAATGATGAAAGAAAATGTAAATGAAATGTACTACTTCAGGCTTTTCAAAGCATTTATGAGATCTGTAACCATTTCTGGTGTGGGTATTTCTGACAGCATTTCTCCTAAGTGTACTTCACCACTGTTTAGACAAGGTTACTTAATACAATACCTGCCTAATGCTGCTCAGTAGGCTAAAGGCTTTATTCTATTAGCTTACATGACTCCACTATGAGGTTTCTGAGAGCTTTTGTGACCTAGTAGTAACCTTACATTTGTTATGAGAGCTACAGTTTACAATCTCAGAAATATTATTCCGTCCTAAATTCTGGCCTCATTTAGAATTTCCTGTAAGGACAAGGGGGTCTGCACGTGGACTATACATCAACCTCACCAACTGCACAAAATTCCTTTTTGAAATTTGGGAAAAAGTGTTCCCACTGGGAAGCATTATCATTTTAAAGGGAGCAGGTTGTGTGCGTCCTGCATTGCAGGTGTCCATGAACAGAAAAAAATAAAGAAATCACTCAGATACTTAACACCTTCTCAATCCTCAAAAATAAAACATAATAAGCAACTTATTTATTGGACAGCATTTGTGAATAATTTATGTATATACTTTTTTTCAGCTTACTGAAAATAGATCATATTTCTACCAACCAAGGACAGATCTTGGTACTCCATGTCAATAATAACACCATTACATGACTCAGAGAAAAAAATGACTGGGAGCCCTAAGTGGGAGTGGAGAGTAACACACAGTATAACCAGTAGGCTGTGGAACCCCACATCTGTTCTGTCTGAGCACTGCAAAGTTCTGTGACAGTAAGCAGAAGTTAGAAACACAAACTATTACAGGAGGAAGCCCCAATATATAAATCACATACAATTCATAAATTATTACTAGAGGCATGTTGCACTGCAGAAAGATTGCCATACAAAGTATGGGTACAATATTTATGATCGAGCCTCAAATCCTTTATTTCCTCTATTTTATTCATACCTCAGTATATATATCCTAACATATTCTCCACCACGTAGCCTGTTGGTTTTTAGCCTGTTATTATGAACTCATACTTTTACATCATATGCAGTAAAGCAAATCAAAAACCATCCATGTTTTACTAACAGATGCACAAAGCATTTCTGTATGAGTAGTAAATATTTAGCACATATTTTTTAGATATATTTGCAATATATATCTACTGGCATATATATTTCTTTCTGAGCTTATAGAATTACAAAAAAAAATTGTTTTGCTTTAAAGGAAAATTGTTTTTGTTCGTTTGTTTTTGTAGTAAGCAACAAATACATATGCTGATCTAGTAATAGCCTTAGAAAAAACATCCTTGTACCAAATACGATAAATCTGTGTCTGGAGAGCAATGAAAAAGAGTCAGAAAAATCTAGATTGCTTTGAACAAAGGTATGTTTGATCCACGTGTAATGGGAGTATTTTACAATCTTCACACCACTCGTGCTGTTGATGGGCAGGCAACTTAGACTTTGAGTTGGCCCTGGAGGAATTTAGTTAAGTAAATGCATCCCTTCGCCTGAGAGATGAAAAGCCATTTCCTCTACCACATGATCTCTCAGTGGCTTTCTTCCACAGCTGTCAGCCATTTCAATATTTCTGCATGTCAAAAAGGCAAATTTGCATCTATGGCACAGGCGAGGAAAAAAAATAAAAGTTTCTAGAGAAAAACTGGAGCATTGAAACAAACAGGTATACATTAAAACTCTTATACCTGGTTGTGAAATCCTCAGTCTACTTTCAAAATAACCTGACAGCCTGCTTTGACAAATATTCCAGATAACATGTGAATGCCCTCCATGCTCAAATGTCCCTGAGGTTTTCATCAGTACATATTATGAAGCACTCAATTCAGACAGGGAACAGGAAGCCTGGAGACAAAAAGGCATGAAACCAGAGACCTGGCGTTTAACTGAAATCAAAGGTCTTTGTACCAATCACTGCTTCTCGTTCATTTTAATATCTTCTTTTGACCTTTGACATTTTGGACAGTGCTCATTTACTGATACTGCACCAGCATCTAGAAATTATGTGGACCTCACTGTACTAGACAGAGCAGAAACAGTCTTTTCTCCAGAAAGTTTAGGGTCTTATGAGCCAAAAGGTCTGAAGTTAAATATGATTACATGGCACACTCAAAACAAGCAGTGCAATTCCTTGTCATGCTCTAGCCTTACCCACAAGTCTATCCTAATTTTCTCCATGCACAGAACCACAGAACTTTCTTACTGGCACTTCTGCCTTATATATAATGAAAATTAAACATCGCCAATGCTTACAGTATGTTGTAGTAACTGATTGGCAAAAAAAATAAAAAAAAATATTCAAGCAAAAAAGTGATTTTCAGCAAATATTTTCTGATAGTTCATATTTATTTATATGTTCCTACAAAAATCAGAATCTGTGCTTAAGTACACTAAGAATATACCATAGTTAAACATTCTTTTTGCAGTTTGTTTCATGAAAACAAGAGTTCCATTTTAAAACTCACCAATTTATCCCAGTGTAACTATATAGGAATGAACCTGGGTAAGAACAGAAGATTTCATCTTAAATCTACAGCAATTTATGCTGGCATCAATTAGATGAAGCAGCAGAAATAGCTAAGAGCAGATGAAATCTTCTGTCCTTGAAGTGATAGTTGTCATTAAGATGATTCTGGCAGAGTAACAGAATAAAATTGCAGATTTGTTCTAGTACTGCTCTATTAACTTTAGGCTCACTAACATAACATAAAACTCATCTCTACTGGTAGTGTTGCCTGCCACAAATGTGTTACTGATCAGAGACTCACACAGAGTTGGGTCTTTGTAGTTCCTGCTCACTTTCTAGTGAGGATACAGTAATTCTGAAACACTTTTGAAAAAATAACATGTACCATAATTTAAATTATTTAGGCATTCCACATTCTGGAAACTTGTATGTACTATACTACTCTTTCATATTCAGCACTGAAAAAGTTGTAAAAAATTGAACAACAAATGTCATGTATTTGATTAAACATCACTTCACTGAGATTCTGGCTTTAATCAAGGCTGTAATAGATAAGATTATCCAGAAAAACTGAGGGACATCAGTCTTCCTGGAAAACAATCCAGAGAATGTAAAAGAATTTCATGACAAGGGGAGTGTTTCATTGATACAGATCGCTCTGTGGGGATCGGTTTGCAGCCTTATGGATAGAGATGTCATTGTTTAGATAACTGTGCCCAACAGCCTTCTTCCAAGCCCTCCTCACAATGACCCCGACCTACAGCCAGCAGTTCAAAAGCATGTCTCATGAGCTGGATGCCAAGGCACTCACTTGTGCATTACCTTTGTTATCTGTATGGTCAGAGGTCAGTTTCTTTAATTTGAGAGCAACTACCATGTTATGGTGACAAAGTTAATCATGATTAAAATGCGTAGTGGAAAAATAAAGGTATATAAAAAAAAACCAGATGCAACACTACCATGTATGAGACTAAAGCAATCATATTACAACATTATTTCTTTAAGCACAAAATGAATAAGCTGAAGGACAAAAATATTTCACCACAGTACACAGAATCTTTGCATTCAAATAATTGTTCATCTTGGTCAGTTTCAAGGATATTTTCTTGCCTTCCCTCCTTTTTATTTTTGTTTTGCAAAATACAAGAATTCCTTTATGAATTTCCTCCTCAGAAATTTCCTCCTTAAAAATACAATATTTTCATGTGAAGAGGAGGAAATAAGTTTTTAAAACTACACTACATTTTCATGCACCCCTTTCTATTCCTTTTTTAAGTGGTTCACAAGGGGAGCAGCACCACAAGTCAGCTGGCCAACCACATTATTTATAATGGGGCAAACGGGTTACACGTTTAAGGTGCGGCTGAACAACCCTGTTCACTGAAGGGGATTTGAACTAGATGGCTTTGAAGCATCTCTTCCAGCACAAATGATTTATGACTAACATATTATAATAAAACTTCTTGATACATACCATAAGTGGATTTTTTTTTATTATAATTTTGGAAGGAAAACAAGCCATTTTCCTCTTTCAAGAAATCTCATAGATAATTTCAGAATCTCTTACTTAACTACCAAAAAAAAAATTCTCAAGAACTTGTTAAAAAAAAAAAAAACCACAAAGAGCCCCCCAAACTGCTTTTAAAAGATGGTAAAAAATTAATTTTTCACAAGAAGTTAGAGTTTCCAAACTTGTAGTATGCAACTACAGAACAGAGCCTTATTGTTGAAAACTCTATCCAGCTCAAATTTTGATTAGTTCTACTCAGCACCTGAAGATCAGCAAGGTCAGGCTTCTTAAAGAGAAGATTTATCTTCCCTTAGAAGATTTATCTTTCCTTAGAAGAAAAGACAGAAGTTCTGAATGTCCTTCTCATGGAGACAACATGTGATATTCAAAACAAATAAATTATGCTTGATTTTACAATGCATATATAATATCACATTCCCTTACTGTGACAATTTCCCAGACAACTCAGTCCTTTTACATGTACCCTTTTTGGTGTATGGGTTTTTACACTATATTAACTCCAGCAGTCCTCAGCGTAATGCCTGCTGGACTGAAAAAGGCAGGTAACATCAATTAGAAAGAATATGAAAAACTCTGTCTGAACTTGGAAAGTTTTAGACTTATAATTACACTCAGTTTAATTGATTCTCCATCTGTCTGGTCAGACAGCCGGACAGAGCTATGCTACCTGAACTTCTGAAATGAAAAAGAAAATATTTATAATATTATTTATTTTTCTTCTGCTCTTGCTTTGTGGATGTCAGACCTCATCTAGGATGTGTTCAAATCAAGGTGATTTTCTTTACTCTCTCCAGAGGACTAACTCAAGTGCTAACCTATTAATACATACCGCAACACCTCCCCATAAGAATTGATAAGGAAATCAAACAAAAAGGATAGTATCAAAAAGAAAGCAAGAAATATCTCTCCCTGTGCTTAAGTTTGGAATTACAACTGTAGCTCCCAAGAGAAGTTCATTTTCAGCACAAGCCACAATGTAAAATAGTCTATTGCCCTGAGACACTTATCGTAGGCCCCTGGGGAAGATGTATCAAACTTGACTTTTTCTATTTTCTTAGATTATCTAATGGTAATGAATTTAGTGTAAAAATATTGTTTAAACATTCCAGATGCTGATGAAACCATCAAACAAGCTACAGAAACAGTCATTTTATTTAACTCTCAGCCAGCCCAGAGCATATCGCAGTAGTTTATGAAATGCATTATTAATTGATCATGGAGAAAAACTAGAAAGATGGTAATTAACATCTTCCAGATCATAATGCTTAAATCAGAGGACCCTACTTTTCGCAAATCTAACGTGGTCTAAGTGCATTTCAGGGAAAGCCACTTGCTGATTTCAGTTCTTGCAAACACATGGCTTTTAGGTTAGTGCAATTACATGAAGAAAATACATCTGCAGTGGCCTACGTCTGAAAGCACTCAGAGCTTCCAAAACACTAAAGAAACATAAACATTGAACAGATACACACACAAAAAAAAAAAAAAAAGAAAAAAAAAAACACCTTTCACTGTTAAGTTGTGACTTCATGAAAATAAAGCTAAACCCAAAAGTTCCCTCTGTAATTTCCTATTACAGTAAATTTTCTACCCAGCCACAGGTACAGAAAGTGCCCAAATAACCATGTTGCAGTAGTTTAGAGCTCTACTGAAAAAAAAAATATATATTTGCTAGATTTGTTCAAGACTAGCTGCTAGATATTTTACTGATACAATTTCAGTTTGTCTCTGCAACAAGAATCAGTAATAAATTTCTCTCATTTGAAGAAAGAAAAAAAGTATCATAACTATCTTTTTAAAAAATTAATGTCATATGTATCCTACATGTATGATTCCAGCCCACAGAGTGATATCTTAAAAGATTTGTGAAGAAACTGAGAGTGAAATTCAGTGCTCTTGCTCAGAAACAAAGAAAAATCATACTACTTCCAAGTACAACAGCCTCCAGCTTCAAACACAGTAACTGGTAAACTCTTGGCCACACAATTCCGTTATCTCCATACATCTGGAATGTCCTTCTGGTTTGGATATGCGAGATGTGCATTCAATTTTGCAATTCTGGCATACTGCTATATTTTCAAACAGTACAAAACTTATCAAGATGTTCTGTGCAGTAACTGCAAAAATTCCAAACAATGAAATGCTTTATTACTGCTCTTTATGAAATATATGTCTTGTTTACCCTAAATACATGTTTATGACGTTCTGTAAGACAGATTTGCTTGTTGCAGCAAGGACAGTTGAGAACGTTAACTGAGCAAACAATGAATAGGGAAGAATTTTTATCTCTGGGAATAGCAGCAGTGAAATACAGACCAAGATACTGTGGACAGTCCAATTATACATGGGGAAAAAAGTGATAGTGAAAAATGTCATAACAGAAAAAAGAAACAAATACAATTAGAATACAAAAAAAAAAAAAACACACTCTCCTATACATACATATATATATAGCTTGTGTGTTTGTGTGTGTATATTATATATATATGTGTGTGTGTGTGTGTGTGTGTGTGTGTTTGTGTGTATAAAATAGGGATACATATATAGGGATATATTTATGGATATACATATACATCCACTAAATTTATCCAAAACATTGAGAGAATAATCACAGTGGAGAAAAACCTGGCCTTCAGAGTTCTTTAAACCAGTAGGAAGCATAACAGGGAACAAATGAGGAAGCTGAAGCCAGATAAATTCAGTATATAAAAGGCAATTAATTTTGAGTGAGGCCCTACACTGTTAACGTCTTCCAACTGAATTTATTTTTGAGAGTGAATTTATTTTTGAGAGGTGTATTACAACCAGAAAATAATCTGTGGATCTTAAGTAGATAAAGTCTGTGTGCAGAACACAGCTGATGATCAAAGTTTTCATTGTGCCTTAAAAAAAATTCTACTTTTACAGCCTAAGTAGAGAGAGGACTCAGACTACTGCACATTATTTGCACAGAATTTGTAATTGTGAAAGAAAAGCTTTCCTCTGGACAGAGGTATGGTTTTGTACACGCAGATGCTAGAAATAAATATGGTAAAGGCAATACAAAGAACCTCATCAGATATCTATACAGCTAGTCTTTCACTTATACATTACCCAGAGATGCGTTTTGTAAAACGAATGATCTCAAATCAGGTTAGGAATCCAATAATTCTCAGTTGAGTTTGTCAGTTACAATCACAGGCAGAAGAACCTATCAGCAGGACTACTGATAGGCCCCAAGAGAAGAGACACTTCTCCTGACATTTAGTGTTTCTTTGTATGCTAGTTTTGCTAAGTTACCTTTCACCTATTAAAAAAAAAAATCAACATACAATTTCATATGTCTCCCATCAGAACTATTGGCTCCTCCTATTTATCACCCAAACTGCCTTCAATTCTTAATACAATGCCTAGGAAATCACTCTGACAATAACCGGAAAAGAGCATTCATTTGAGAGCAGATTCAAATTGTCCTGCATTCCAGAACTAAACTTGTTCTGCAGTGCTGTGCCCTCCAACACTCATCTTATTTGTCTTAATAAAACATCCATCTCTATTTATCTTAGAGGTCTTATTATTAATGTTGGGTCTGAACAAATTTAAAAGGAGATGTTACAAACTAGGTTAACTATGATAAGCTCTATAAATCTTTGGTCTTCGTGGTAACACAAGCTTTGCAAAAAATAATCTCTTTAAGAAATAAAACATGTCCCTTTATGCCCTCGTGCTTCCCTTCATTTCTTTAAATATAGAGGAGTCTTTGTGTCATGTTTTACCTTAATTTCTCTCCCCCACACGCAGTTACAGTTCTCACTGTGGGGAGTCTTTGCACTGGGCCTTTGATGAAGGTTGCGTTTGTGATTCTCTACAGCCACAAATGAAGGTAAAGTGTGAAGAATATAGTTATAACATTCATTTCCTCACTGTTTTTAATTAAGAGGTAGAGGCATCTCCCACACTGGGGCCACCTGTATCACAGGTCCTCAAGTGGAAACCATGCATAGACAGATAGGAATGTATAATAAGAGAGAAGCTGGGCAAAGAGGAGGAAGGCTCATCTCCTGCAATAGCCTCAAGTTTATGGAATAAAACGCAATATCCCTTTCAGTAGGAGATAAAAGGATGTGAAGTCTGCCACCAATACTGAAGACTACCAAGCACACCGATCTATAGTTCAGCAATACTTGGACAACAGGGCAAATTCTGATAGTAAACCAATACACAGTTGTCCTTTAAAGCAACTGAACCAAAACAACAGTGACCGTGTACCAGGAGATGCTGCCAGACAAAACACAGCTGCTGTTAATACTGAATTTAAAAACTGATATTGTGGATTAACTGGGAAAAAAAAATGGAAAACATTCTCCTGATTTCATTTCATCTTAATTATTCTGGTAGCAATAGCCAAAATTACAACGGGGAAGTAAAGTTTCTCAGTCTTTCATGTATCCAAATCTCTGGCAAGGAGAACTTTCACAAGTTACAAATTATTGATGTCTAAAGTCTTAAATAATACAACTTCATTTTTTTAATCACTTATCTTTATGCG
Source organism: Callipepla californica brunnescens (assembly GCA_023055505.1). Lineage (NCBI taxonomy): Eukaryota > Metazoa > Chordata > Aves > Galliformes > Odontophoridae > Callipepla > Callipepla californica. Next base: position 6,300,280 of record JALIRH010000008.1, on the reverse strand, counting down.
TAATAGTAAGTGTGGGATATTTCTCTGAAATTGTCAAAGATAATCTTAGTAATCAGGAAGGAGTCAGGGTCAGCTGATAAAAGCAGCAGAGAACAAGAAGGCAAGAGAAAGCTAGTTTTGTTCAGGATAAGCTAAACCAGCAATAGCATACACAGTTGTATGCACACACAAATCTTGGCTCAGTTCCTCTTGTAAGGCAGGAGCAGTACTTATCTTTGTTGTTTTGATCTCAATTATATGACCTATGGCACGTAGGAACTTTCCTTTTTCTCCTAATAAATTAAAGGTAATAAGGTGAAACTAATCAATGAAACCATACAGCCATATGGTATCATGGTCCTGGATGGTAAGTTTATACTCTGAGAATTTGCAAATTAGCTGTGAAAATAAAAACATTTAAAAAAAAAAAAAAAAGATAAAAGGATTGGAACACATTGCTAAAAAATGCAGATTTCCCAGACACATTAAAGTGAACGCATTAAAGTGAAATAAAAGCAAATGACAATGTGACTAGCAATTTTATCAAATTCAGTAAAAGGTCCATTTCTTTTTTTCATCCAGACAAGGGTTTGTGATCACGAGCACCCCACAATGTCACGTGTTATCTAGAAAACCATACTCTGCCACTAGTAGATAAACATCATCAGGAGTCCAGTTTCAGTCTCAAGGGAAACTTCTGGGACTACGTTCGGTTCACGGCTGGGTCAGGTCACTTAAAGTTTTTGCTGACCTGAACCTGATCCAAACCAAAGGATTGAAATTCCTGACCCAATCTCCCCAAAGAACAACTATAATGAATAACTGGAGTCATACAGTATTCCAAGCATATGCCTGAAGAACCATTACTACCCGAGATGACTTCAGGAGAACACTTGTCCTTTTTCATCAGGAGATCTCCTCTATTTACCATGGTTTTGACCTGAAGAAGTGAGTTTTATGGCCGGAAAGCTACTCTGCTAATTTTATTGAATTAGTCTAATAAAAGTATGGGAAATGTAACTGCATTTTCAGGACATTCCTAGTAATTCGTTTGTAAAACCTCATTTCCTTAGTGTTTCTCCTTGAAATCAGTTCTTAAAGCAATCTGAAACCACTTACCATAGCGACAATGTTACTTTTTTTTTTTTTTTATTTAAATGAAATTAAACACACCTAAATTTCTGGCCTATTTCACTTCACTGTAACAGTTACTAAGAAAGTCCTGAAACTGGGCATCCTAGCTGCTCTCACAGCTCCATCCTGTCAGTAAGAGGCTACTGAAATACATCTATAGCCACACAAGGACTTAAAATAGCCACTGCATCAAAATATGTAGAGAAATTTATTTAAAAAAAATGCACAGGATGACCACAACTGAAAGAACACTGACATCTCCATAAACAATTCTGTCGTGCTGTCATAAAGAAAAGGATTCCAGTATTTCTGATGGGTAAAACTTCTGATCATTTACTCACAAATTAGGAGATAACTTTGTGTTATCATTTGTATTTTGGAATTTTTGTTGGATTTTTTTGCTTGTTTTGATTGCTGTTTTTTTTTATTCTGCTGCCTTACAAATATATGACTTCATACTACACAAAAATATACTACTACAGAATGAATCTTTGTTAATGTACTTCCTCAGCTTCCACCAACATACGCCAATTTCCAGAGCAAGATGATTTCTGAAGCAGATCAGAGAGTATGCATGCAGCAAAATACAATGCTGCACAGAGATAACTTGGTAACTCCAACTGAAGAAACAGTATGTTGTTTCTTGGAGAGAATGAAACAAAAGACAGGACAAAACAAAACAAGTCCAGTTTTCAGGAAACAACACATAGCACATCATCCAGACAATGACATATAGCAACTAGATGATGCTCATCACAAAAATACTGCTTGCAAAAAATAAAACTGCCCTTCTCTTTATGGCTTCTAGGTGTCTTCCCACTATCTGGAAGAAGTTTCAAATAGCTGTACATACCCCTGCTCCAAAGTTTTTCCCCACGTGCTAGATAGATCATGAAAAATAATATACATTGCCAAATTTGATAAACAAATGGAAAATTTCTATGATTCATTTACTTATGTAAATAAATACAAAATAAAAAATTTAATCTCATACAAAATCCAGTGTTTAATGTCAGGTTATATCTCTTTTTTTTTCATGCCGGGGAGAGAAAGTGGTCATTCCTTGCTGACAGCATGAAGAACCCTTACAAATTTTAGTAATTCAAAAATACTAAAACTTTATGTATGTGATAGTAAGAGATACCTTGCATTGGCATTGTTTGAAGCTTCTCATCTCTCAATTTTATTGACCTTTTATGCTGTAATCTTCAGCTACATTATAGGTATTCTTTATATTTATTGATCCCCTTTCAGTTTAGAAGTTTATGTGTATGCTTTATTTTATTGTCTGTTTTTAAGTTTATTTGCAGGGATCTTTCTGTTAATTGATTAGAATTGGTTTCCAATTAGCTTTAGAATGTGTATTTGTAGCTCTGATCGTTAGATTTGTTTTCTTTATATCTATCTTGTTACAGGAACAGTGAAGTACTGCATCCAGGACTGCTGGCACTTGTAAATTGCTCTACTTTCTTTGCCAAAGATTTATGATAGTTTTCTTTAATGAAGGTTCAAAAATCTACTTTCAGTATTGATATATTTTGCTTTTTGCAAAGCCATATGAGCAGCCTAAAATTTAGTGTGCCTATATAAAACAATACATAAAACTCCTCCACTCATTAAATTTCATCATAGTATGACTTTCATCTTCATGCCTAGCAGCTGACCAGTGTTGATCTACTCAGTTTCATTCATCCTTTGTGACCACAAGTATTAATTACTAATTAAGTTAATGAGTTCTGTGTTTATGTGACAGAAATTAAAGGGGGTCAAGGATGCAACAAAAAGGACAACTTTAAGTATATCAAAAGCAAAAGGAAGACTGAGGATAATGTGGGCCTGCTGCTGAATGAGGACACTGAGAAGGTCAAGCTACTGAATAACTTCTTTGCTTAAGTCTACTTAGACTGGCCTTCAGGAATCCCAGACTGGAGTTAAAGAGAGACAGTCTCTGTAGAAAGACATCCTCCTTTGCCCGAGGAGGATGCGGCTAGAGATCATCTAGAAAAACTTCATGCACACGAATAGAAGGGCTCTGACAGGATGCACCCTGCTAAGAGAGCTGGCAGAACCACCACCAAAACAGCCCCTATCATCTATGAAAGGTCACGGAGAACAAGAGAGTTGCCTGAAGACTAGAGAAAAGCCAGAATCACTCCAGTCTTCAAAAAGGGAGAGAACAACCCAGGAAACTACAGGCCAGTCAGTCTCACCTCCATCCCTGGAAAGGTGATGGAACAACTTATTTTGGATGTCACCTTCAAATGGAAGAACGAGTTTTCAGAAGTAGTCATTGGAGGTTCACACCAAGAGGAGATCATGTTTCGTAAGTCTGTTATCTTTCTATGATGTCATGACTGCCTGGGTATATCAAGAGAGAGCAGTGGATGTTGTCCATTTTGACTTCAGAAAGGCCTTTTACACTGTCTCCCGTAACATCTCCATACTAAGCTTAGGAAGTGGGATAGATGAGAGAACAGTGAAGTGGACTGAGAACTGTCTGACTGGCAAAAGCTCAGGGGTTCAGCTTAGTGGTGCAGGGTCTAGTTGGAGGCCTGAGAACACTGGTGTTCCCCAGAGTTACTCCTGGGCCCAGTGTTGTTAAGCAACTTCATTAGTGACCTGAATGAAAGTCAGCAAAATGGCTAATGAAACAAACCTTGGAAGAGTTGCTGACACACCATTCAGCAAGACCTGGACAGGCTGGAGAGTTGAAAGAAGAGGAGCCTTAGGAGGTTCAACAAGTGCAGGTGTAGAGTCCTACACCTGGGGAGGAATAACCACATGCATTAGTACTGATTAGGGACTGACCTGCTGAAAAGGAGCTCAAGGAGCTCTGTGGAGATGAATCTGAGTGTCCTGGTGGAAAACAGGTTAAACATAAGCCAGCAACGGGCCCTTGATGTTAAGGACTTTGGTATCATGGAGAGCATTAAAAAGTATATGGACAGCCGGTCAAGGGAGGTTGTCTTCCCTCTCTATTCTGCCCTGGTGAGGTCCAGTGCTGGGTTGCCTAGCTCAAAACAGGGCACTACTTGAGAGAGCCCAGAGGAGGGCCATAAAGAGGATGAGGAGCCTGGAGAAACTCCCTTATGAGGAAAGGATGAGAGAACTGGCACCGTTCAGCCTGGAGAGAGAAGACTGAGAGGTGGTCTTATCAATACTTACAAATACTTAAGGAGTGAGTGTCAAGAGTATGAAGACAGGTTTTTTTTTCCAGAGGTGCACAGGGACAGAACAAGGGACAATAGACAAAAACGAAACACAGGAAGTTCCATCTGAAAATGAGAAAGAATGTATTGACTAGGAAACAGTGGAACAAGCTGCCCAGAGAGACTGTGGTGTCTTCTTTTTTGGAAATATTCAAAATCCACCTGGACACTTTCTTGTGTAAACTACTATTGGGAACCTGCTTTAGCAGGGGGTTGGACTAGGTGACCTCCAGAGATCCCTTCCAATCCCTATGATTCTGTAATAACAACCACACATCCATGCATTTCTTTTAACCATTAAGGTTAGAAAGCAATTAGAAAACTGTAAACTTAGGAATGTCAAGAAATAAAAGCTTTGCAGTATGAGCAACATTATCTGAGTTCTCATCATGCTTCTGTGATCTTATGATTACACCGAACTTTAATTCTCACTACAAAATAGCTTTACAAATTCTTATATCTTCTACTAAAGCCTTGAAATTCACCACAGACCAGCAAGACACTGGATAATATTGTGGTAGAGTATACAGATGCTGAATTCTGGATGAACACCTTTACTATAAATTATTAGTAATGAAGAGGTGATGAGATGGCATGAGAAATAGATTCTCCAAATCTTTCTTGAAGCAAAAGGAATCACTCTCAAGATTTAATTGAGATGTTCCCATTACAGGATAAAATCCATGCATCTTAATTACTGAAACACACAACATACTGACTGGACAAGCAAATCCATCAATTACTGTATTGCAGACTTTTTGCTCCTTTTTAAGAATGAAAACTCTTAAACTGCTTCTGCTTTTGTACTCAGTTTCATATAGTTTGCCTAACCTGACATTCAATTACACTGAAAGGACTTTTCTTACACTATACATAAATAAGTCCATATTTCATTGTTTTGGCATTTATATTAAGCCTATTGAAAGAACACACTTTATATATGCATGTGATATAATTTTGAGAACACAGGAGAAAATGGTAATTTTGAACCTCAAGGCCAAGTCCGTATGTTTATTCGCAGTATTCTTTCATTTGATAACCTTTATCCTGCCTTATTTTCCTTCACAGTTACTCTGCTAGTGTGATTCATAATGAAATTATGGGTTTGATTTTACCCAGTGCTGTAGATTATCCCTGTGCAGTCAAACCGTAACTATGAGCATCAGCTTCATTTTCAAGAACTTGCACTACCCTTTGAAGCAGCAGAGGAACACCTCACCTCTCTCTCCCATTACAGATTTATAATTCACTTTAAGGAGTTGTTTGTGTTCAAACTCAAGCTGTCCTTTGACTTCCCCAAATAACACCCTCTTCTATTGCTCTACATCTATAAAGTCCAAATAGACAACTGATAACCTTACCTATCTACTACTTAATTTCACCTTTGGATATGTTTATAGCAGAGATGTTGTGTATATGTTGGAGTCTCTCATAGATACTGCACATTATTCTATTACAGAAGATGGAGGAGGGAGGAACATTTTAGAAGGGCATGTAGCAACAGAACAAGGGGAAAGGGTTTTAAACTGGAAGGGAGTCATTTTAAACTAGTTATTAGGAAGAAATTCTTTACAGTGAGGATGGCAAGACACTGAAACAGGACGCACAGCTTTTACTCTTGGCAACCAAGTCTAAGAGATTATTGCAACAGGACTCATTGTTCAGCTACTGTGAGTGCAGGATGTGATTTTCAAAGCTTCACCAGGACTAAGGATACTAGCACATATTTCATATATGCTCTTCTGACTTGTAACCAGAAAGCTTTACTCTTAAGGTTACAATCCTCACAAAAATCCCCCGAAAACCTAGCAAACACTGTCTGTTATCAACATGCCAATATACAAATGTCCCAGGAACTTTTCCTTAAACAGTTCAGCACATCACTAATTGAAAGTAAATAAAGGTTTTAGTGATTTGAACATATAAAAACCCTTATTTGATTCCAAAGCCAGAAATCTCTTAAGGATAAAAAAAATGCTTGCATAGAATCACTGCAGCAGAGCGCAATCAAACTATCTCCATTTGTTTGTTTTAGCACTTTACATGGTTACCTCAGTTCTCAGGTCCAGATCAATCATTTGTTAAAGAGAGAAATGAGCAGACTTGGATGCCTCAGCAGAATACTGATAAGAAATGGTGTCAGCACATTTTAACTAAGGATAAGAGCCAACCTAGAAATTATTTTTCTTCTTCTCATTCTTGGTAGAAGACTTGATAAAAACTACCATCAATGCAAAGAGGAAAAAATTTAAATTAAATTTAAAAAGATAATTCCTAACAACTAATTCATGCTACTCGCGTGTTTCTATTGAATCTTTCACTTTTCCTTTTTAAAATTATTTACTGTATTGTCATATACAATGTTAGAGTACGTTTCCTATACTGGCCTTAGTGTTATGAATTGAATATTTATATCAATACTGTATTTATTCAAAATTAAACAATTCCAAGTCTTTTACTCAAGGAATGTATGAGTTATCTACAAGCTCATTACAAGTGGAGCATGGAATAACATGAAAAAATATTAAGTCAGAGCAACTTTCTTCATACCTGGACTAGAATACCTCTAGAGCTGAGCCTTAAGGACTGTCACACATTATAATTTACAAGAGCTGTAAACAACTGCAGACCTTTCTTCACTAGAATAAGAGGAGAAAACGTTATTTCCATCATTAAACTTGTATATTGCTTTTATTTACATACAGTAGTATCCCTTATGCCAACGGCTTCCCACTCTGACATCTGAATCCAGTGGCACCCCATTGTCATCAGTTAGTCTCTAGTATTCACAAAACACTGCTGCCAGCCACATTTACAAATCAACTACCAAAAAAAAAAAAAAAAAAACCGTGCAAAATCAAAGTACAGCACTATAAATACAGTTGCAATTCTAACAACGAGAACAAACAGTATCTAACTGGTGTCACATGAAAGGAGCTTCTGCTCCAACACTGATAAAGGGAAAGAATGTGGCACACATTGAAAGGCACTGAAATTACATTCAGTGACAATGCTTACACTAAAGTTTTATTGGCATCACTTTTTTCAGCACACATTGCTAATAATGCTATATCTCTATTTGATTTTTCCACTACAGTTTATGACTCCAGTCTAAGAGTAACAGAATACATTGGTTTGCTACTGTACTTCAACAAGTGTTTCTCTTGCTTTTCCCAATGAAGAACTGGGGAAGCTACAAGAAAGCGGAGTGCAGTGGAACACTGATTGATATGCAGTAATTCTCACCTATATTAATAAGACAAATCATACATACTAGGAAGAACATATGGAATATATGTATGACTGTGCTTACATGCAAACACATCATGGATTTATCAGTGATATAACTGCATTCACAGACTCACTTTTTACCTGGTTCACAAGAAGGTTTCGGCCATCACTGACTAATACAAATAGATCAATATAATTTGCATGTAGAGGAAGCTTTCATAGTCATACACTGGTGTTTCTCATAAACATCTTCAGTGCCTCTAAACCCTTACAGCTCTTACTATCCAAAAACACAGCTTCTTTGTCATAATGATAATTAGTGAATATACCAGAAGCTTGGCAAACAGAAGCAAAGGGATTATTCCCAGCTGACTGCTGTTGTGAGATGAACGGACGTGTGCTCAACAATTTTCATGAGCTCTGAACTCTCTGCCTCTCAAAAATGCAACTATTACAGAAATTTCACTGACATGTTCTGAAGGCCACAGATTCAAATCCAAAAGGAGGACAAGACTCAAACACTGGAGGGTTTTTTCTAGTTTTTTTTGCCTGCTTAACAAGTTGTGCCTATATTCCTCAGTGCAGCTGTACTGGGCATTATCTGAGTAAGTCACTACTTTCTCCAACATTATAGATAATGAGAAGGAACTACTGATAAATCAACCAATCAAATCTTAAGAAATTTAAAGCAAACAAGCTGAGACATTATATCAGCAGTGATCCTATTGGTTTGGGTGATATCTACGTCCCAGACTTTTGTCAGATGGATGTTATACCAAGTATTCCAGTACTTGTTATTCAGGGTATGACAGGCAGGACTGCCATGCTGCCCTTTCTTGCATGCTTTGGTTATGATTTTTTTTTCCCTCTTTCCTTCATCCCCTTTTTTGATAAGATTGCTTTTTCCATGGACTTATAAGAGCAATACAAAATAAAAAAAGAGTGGAGCAAGCAAATTGTACAACATGAAATGAGTCAAACACATAATGTATTCCTCTCATTCTATCTGACCAAACCATGAAATAACTATCAGCTGACTTCCAAAGGCCAAACTAAGTGAGTTGCTTCAAAAGTAATGCTTTGTATTTCTTTCCATAAGAAACTATGACAAATACAAAGAACACAATAACACTGTTTGATAGAACAAATTTTCATCTACAAAACACTAGCTTGCAACACCGTCACCACAATTAGCGATGTATTCTCTCCAGTGATTAACAAGAGCCCACACTTGTAAAAATCTGCATTAGTACACATGATCCACTGCATCACAGCTACCACGATGGTATCATTGCTGAAATGCATCACCCACAGCCTCACTACAGTCACACCCACTGTCTGGTCCTCATAAATGTTCAGCAAGCATCAATGATTGCCAACGGCTGTAATTTTTTCTGCACAGAGTAGTTCAGTTCCACACCTTTGCTTCATACATGCTCTCACGTCAGATGCCGTTTTGTCAGACTGCCCCTCAGCCGCCATCTGTCACTTCACAACAAAAGTAATATTCAAACTCAACTGCCATCCCACCAATATCTGCCTCTGACATCATGGGCCAACAATAAAATAAGTGCTATTATTCCTGGAGCAGCCTTTGTACTATTACAAAACAAACAAACAAACAAAAAAAAGACCATTATACTGGTAATAGAACTTACTAGGACAGGAAATCTCGTAGAAATTTTTGGTCTGTAAAGTTGTCCAGAGAAGCAAGAACAATGCTTAACCTAGATAAAAAGCAACATTTTGGGTTCCCCCCCACAAATTTTTCTAGTCTGCACTAGTGATTATATTCACCCATTCAGGAATTACATTTTTGTTTCTTGTAATCATTCTACAGATTGAAAAAAGCTCAACTTCCTTTACTTCATTGATTTCATCATTCATTCAAAGATTCATTCACTGGAAAGATACTTCCTGTGTTTGACTCCAGTTTTTTCTTGAGCTTAAAGAAACTGTACAATTATTAAACTACCAGATTTCTAAAGATGCTCAAATTTAGAAAAGTTCCTTTGAGACAACATCAAATTATCCTATTAAAGAATAAATATTTGTGATAGGTGAGAGGGACAAGAAGAAGAAAGGATTCCATAGGCTATCCTTAGCCTTCATTCTAAGCCGCCCTTTTCTAGATAGTCTCATTATTTCTCCTCTCTTTCTCTCTCCTTCTGTCCATATCTAATTTTTATGCTTTGCAGTTACAAGAGCTCTGTTAATTGTACATCAGTGTCTGCACGTTCAGCATTGCTGCCCCTTGATTGGTGCCCCCCGTTGTTCTACCCTCTGAGCAATTAGCCAGTCTGCTAATTTCACTTTCCTCCATGTAAAGTGTTTTATGGAGGAGAGTCACTGGCTGTTACAACACAAGATGTGGCAGCTTTTCTGTATCCCAAACCAACATTACCACCTGCTCCACCAGTGCTGTGCAATTCAGTGTGAAAGGATATTAAGAGCTAGTATAAAGCTCTGCCAGGGCAATTTGGACCAAACCCAGTTTCCAGGCCTTAATATTTCCGGCAAATCTGTCCCCTTCCTGCAAATCTGAAAATAAATGGATTTTACTATCTTTTGCTTTGCTGCAGAGAACTGTTTGTACTGCTGGCAAGTCCCAGAAATTCTGTCTGTAGGAGATTAGAGCATGAGAAAGAATAAGAGCTCAGCCTGGATTCCCCATTTCTCCCATTGGGCCCAGGTTCTCAACATCCTGACCTACTATCAGAAAACAGTGATATCACTGCAACAGTTCTACTCAAATATTCTTCCCTCCACTCCATTCACGATATAACTCAAATAAATTGTCTCTATCAAGGACACCAAAGACAAACTACACAAGCAGTGTGGAAGACCATAGGTTTTCAAAGTATTTACTCTATCTAAAGATCTGAAACCATACGTTAAATGCAGCGCACCTCCAAGACCTCTTCTGTTCAGTGGGATGTTTGTTTTTCTCCCACTCTTTAAACCATGAACCTCATGAGACCCTATGAAATTTTATGCAGCCTATGCTTTAGTGCTGTCCTAAGTCAACTACAGGGAAATCAGACTTTCATTATGTGGAGTTTTTTTCCTTCATTTCTCACTCACTTTTAAGAACATACACATAAAAGGAATAACCAATTCTTCATTATCTAGGAATTCAGAGATTGTACCATAACTTCCACATCAGACACCATTTTGTTAGACTACCCCTCTGCTACCATTTGTCACACAGCAACAAAATGGAACAGAATATTGGCAGGAAGATTCAACATCTATTGCCATCCTGCTAACGTCCGCCTCTGAAACTGTGAGCCAACAGTATAAAAAGGAAGGCATTATTTTCAGAGCAGTCCTCATTCAATTAAGTTCATACAAGCTTTTTCCACAACAGGAATAATTTTATCATGGAGAAAGGTACCAGATTAAAAAATAAATTCCAGCATACAGTCTAGAGAAACACACAGCAGGCTTTCATGTGTTCACAGCATTTTAAAGTGTGAATTTCATTGTAACAGAAAACTGTTTGCACAGTTAAAATAATACCATTGTGACAAGAGACTGACATCTTCACCCTGAGAGCACTGCCTGGGATTACAAAGTGTGTTCAGGAGATACAAAATGCACAAATACAGCAATGAAGAATTAGCAATGTCTGTGGAAAAAAATATATCCAAAGTGATCTGCAGTTTTCCTTCAACAATGCGAGTTTTAATATTTCTTTCCATCTCAGACAATTAACCGTTACATTATTTTTAGTCATCATGTGGTATTTTATTTATTAAATTGATGTAAACAACAAATTAAATTCTCTGCCAAGGAACTAAATAAATTAAAATGCTTTGATGAAGGAATGTTGAGCAAGTAGTGAAAACAAATATCCAGACAGAAAGAATTAAAAGCAAACAAGCAATACATTTTGGTAGCCTATTAAGGATTTAATTATGAACTGAAAAGCATACAATAGTAAAAACACTTAATACTGAAAAAAGTTAAGGAAAAGAAAAGTGTAAAAGTCAGTAACATTTTTATTAAAAACTATGTCCTCCCACACAGAGAATTAAACATTTACAACAAAGCTACACTACAGAGAATTTCCATCTGCATCAGCTGTCTCGATATAATTGTTAGTTTCATCTGCTTCCTCTGCCTAAGGAAAAAAAACCTAATTATAAATAAAAATTAAAGTAAGACTGACACAAACCTTGAGTGCTATGGACTTAATTCAGACAAGAATTTAACTTTAAATGCCTAAATAAAGTCATTCACAGAGGCCTCATTCTGGATACAGTTGTTACACCCCTGGATTGTTTGCCCTTGAGTAGTTGGCTCAAGTCTTTCTCATTACATGTTCTGGCAGGAGTTTGCAGGTCCTGCCTTCATGGCAGCAAAATCTCTGAAAGTAATTTTTTCCAAAGAGCAAAGTTATAACGTGTGCTAAAACCATTGCCCCTTCATGTCATTCCACAGAAGTGGAGCAGCAGGCTAGGAGAACCCTTCTAGTTCATAGATTGGCAGTGTAAAGGGAAGCAAGGATTTTTTAAAGGGATAGGCTTCTAGCATTCCTGCAAACACAGTTCCCTAACTGCTGCTAACTCTAAATGATTTGCTGAAGGATAGCTACGAAAAAGACAGGAGCTCTCTCTTCCCAGAGAAAATAATGGGCAACGGGTTCAAGTTGTAGCAGAATAGTTTTCACCCTTTACAGTGAGAATAAATGATCGCTTGAATAAACTCCCTACTCCCATTCAAGTTTGTCAAGATGTGATTAAGCAGGATGTTAGATAATCTCATCTAGGCTCCTTCTTCCCATTAAAGGTTGGACTTGATGATCTTTAGAAGTCTCTGCCACCATGGGCTATTCTGTGCTTCTACACTTCATTTAGCTCCTGCATATATACAAAATGCTTATAATTTATCTCTATTGAAAACAGTGGTTTAATTCCTTAATTCAAACAGAGGAAAGCACTCATAAGTCAAGCACAAGCCAGCACAGGACATTTTTGCTTTTTCCTTTGCAGCATCCTCCAAAGAAGGGACCAATTAGTCCCTTCAGAAGCTATATAAAGTGACTCATAATAGTCATAATTTGTTAACAAGGCAATATGCATAAAAGAATTCAAACTTAGATAAACTTGGCTTTGGGCAGTTGGCCTTAACTGTTCACAGTTCATAGATAATCCCTCCTGTACTTACAGGAGTTGTAACATAACCACACAGCTCATCTTAAAGCCTCCTTACATTCGCTACAAGTAAAATAACAGCCTGTAAACTGCTGTGTCTTTATTCAGATTAATAATGTTCAAAATCATAGTCCCATTCTCAGCATTTTATTTCAGACTAATCAATTCAAAATACTTTTATAATTTACACCTCAGGAGCATAAGCAGGGAAGAAAACCAACTGCAATACCTAGAAACTCCCCGTTCAGTTTCTCAAAACTAATTTTCTGAGTGAATCAGATATGGTAAATGAGGTATTTCACCTCTTAAGTTGCAGTTCCCTAGAAGGTGTCTGTACTCACTGAAAAATATGTCACTTATGCACATGGTCAAAGGTAAGCAACACCTGCTCATAGCAGACTGTAAATAAGCGTTGAAAGGATCACCTGTACTGAAAACTCCAATTCTACCATCAGGAGGTAGATAAGCACTGTAAACCACAGCAAAGCACCAACTGATTTAGCACTTGCCTATGTTCCAGTAGCATGCCTGTAATGCATACCCTTACACTAGTGCCCATTCATCACACAAACTGCATAGCAAGCCTGCATCACTGCATAAAGGACTTAGATGTAAGTCATTGTATTAGTACTTATTGATGACCCCCGCAGAGGAACTTCAACATATAATAAAAAAGAATCTTGAAGCAAGTTTGTATAAGTACATGTAGTTACTAATTTTCTCCCCACATGTTTTTCTTTTCTTTCTTTCTTAAGGAAGCATCCGGGATCAAAATTACGATTGATGCAATCACGGCTCTCATTCTTCATTTTCATCTGTGACACCATCTGACAGTCATACGTGCAACAAATATTTAAAGTCACCAAGAATGATGGTAAACATCAATGTTTAACGATGTCTTAATGTGGTAAGATTGTATCACACTGCAAGTCCAAGAATCATACCCCTTCTCCATCAATCTCTAGGCCACACTAAGTTACAGAACTTGAAATTTCTTCTCATTGTTACCAAGGCTGCAAGAAAGTAAGGACAAATGTTTCCACACCCAAAGCACTTACTTTATTAAAAGCCTTTCTAATGTGAAAAATGCACACACAGTCACTCTTGCAGCAGCTGCATTACTGCTATTTTCACCACTTCAAGTACAAAATGAGATTACAAAGGGGGTTCAAGTGCTGGATTTAAATCCAATTCTGCAGCATCTGAATGTGTGGTAATGTAATATCATGGGATTTAAAGGTAAGGGCCTCAACAGCTTAATCTATAGCTTTTTCAAACATCTGGGTCGTTGGCAATGTCACTGCTTTTATTCTAATAAAATTAAGGGGATAATAAGTATAATCCCTAAGCAGCTACTTGCCTGCAAGTCACCAAAAAATGCACTTACATCAATGAATCAGCAGCTGGTATTAACCCTGTCAAAATATGGGATGCACTGTTAAAAGTAAAAGCTGATGCCTTTCAGCCTACCTGAATAACATATAAAGTATGAAAATCATAAAGTAGAGATCAGAAAGGGATGCTACACTCATACTAACACAATAACAACTCCAATATTGCATTCTGCAAAGGTAGAGAATTCTGAAAAAAAAAATAGATACACATTCCTGGTGTATCAGATTCAGACACTGGAATGAATGACACTCTAGATCTATCAAGATTCAGGCCAAAAAAGGGCCAAAGAAATCCAGCTGATTTTTTTAAACAGTAATATTACATTCTCCAGGTAGTGGTTAGGTACTAACAGCAACTTCAACAGTTACAAAACCCACTTTCATTAATAGGGTAAGCGAATGGCGATACCAACAGAGAGCTCTCAGCTTATGGAAACTCTTCTTCTGCCTTGTTCTGATAAGCATCCTTTAATGAAGGATCCCTCTGTGCTGTTTTTCTTCCCAGTTCTTCCTACATGATTAGGAAGAACATCATTAGCATCACTTGGGTTGCGTGCCCAAATGCAGGTGCAGTGTGGAAAAAGTGTAATAGTTCAATTGTTATGCACAGAGTTGTGGCAATGACTATATCAGAAAATCAATTATTCGATCATTTCAGGCATGGGTGTTTTTTGCAAATCCTTCCAAAAGAGCCCAGCTCACCAATGCAAAAAGGCAGCAAAATTGTTCCTTCTAACATCAGCTATATATACCACAGGAAAAAAATAAAGTGATATACCAGTAGATAAACTGAAATCTTTCCTGGAGCCTTCACAAAAGCATGCTAAGCGTGCTTCAAAGTGCAAGCAAGCACTACTGATTTCTTCATACCTTTTTACTGCATCAGTTATTTATTTATCCACTATTCTGGTGCAAGCCACGGTGAGAATACCAGAATGACTTCCCTATTCCTGTTACTCATTTTTTTTCCCCCTCGTTCTTCTTCCCCATCTTTGCTCTACTTTCACTTTCTGGGGAACCAGCAGCTCACACTCCTTTAGCCACAATGTGCTAACCGCTGATCACTGATCATTCAGCTCTGTTCAGACTTCAGACTCTGAACTATCTCTATTGTTTTTCTCTCTGATAGTCTCCATACAGATTGTAAAAAAAAAAAAAAAAAAAAAAAAAAATCATTCTCTCTCAAGGTGAATAAATTTAATTTCCTTCATACATAATTGAGGTCTCATATATGAATAAAATATTTCTAGAAAGTACCAAAGGAGACTTCCAGGTTAGATGGCCTATGTTCATCCACCAGCAGAAACGAAGCACATATTGTACATCTATACTGATAAAAAGATCTATGTGACAAAGCAGAGAACTGTGTATTATAATTTTCATCTCCAAGATCCTGCTTCTCAGCCTGCCCAATATTTCAAATAAAAGATTTCTAGTACTAAAGTCACCCATAAGAAAAAAAAAGCTGGGGGAGTTATCCCAGTAGTCTCTTTTGTGTAGCACAATGCAACTTTAACTACAGAATGTCTGCCACCTACTCCATCAGAGGTTTGAAAGGCAGCTGCTCCAGGAAAACAATAGCAGCTATGCAGATGCTAATACTAGACAATAGCTTGACACGCTGAACCATATTTCAGCACAGTTACATTGTGCTCGAAAGCTGATTGAAGTGATAATATTGGAATGACAGCTGGAATACCATTATCTCATTTTCCTACTGCATTTCAGCATAACTTTACTATATTACCAAAAATTAAAACTGAATGACCACCCCATAGCACTATAATAAAAAAAGTGCGTTTATACAAATGTTTTGCTTCCATATCTCTTGCACGTTAAACTCACTAATATATCTTTTCAAAACCACCAAGGGGGCCTCCTTTTTCAAAAGGATATTTAAAAGCCATTCATTACTTAAAATTGTGAGAAATCAAAAGAAGGCATTATTTTCAGATAGTGGACTTGACTGAGCAGCAAATACATGGGGGGGAGGAAAAAGCTAAGACCAGATAACTAGAAATATCAGTTCCCCCATTTAGAACCACAGAGGTCTTTTTCCAACCTTTTAACATCACCTAGTTCAATCACCCACCTACCACCAATATTGCCCACTAAACCATGTCTCTAAGTACCACACCTTTCTTTTGCTTGAACACCTCCAAAGGGCAGTGACTCCACCTCGGGCAACCTGTTCCAATTCCTCACCACTCTTCCCGAGAAAAATTCTTCCTAATATCCAGCCTGAACCTCCCCTGTTGCAACTTGAGGCCACTGCCTCTCATCCTATTGCTGTTCGCTGGGAGAAGAGGCTGAACCCCCCCACCCCCCCGTGCCACAACCTCCTTTCAATGAGTTGTGAAGGGTGATTAAGGTCTCCCTTTCAGCCTTCTCTTCTCCAGAAGAAACAGTCCCAGTTCCCTCAGCCACTGCTAGTAAGACTTGTACTCCAGATCCTTCACCAGTTCACTAACATCTGCCTTTATAGAATTACATACTAACATTAAGTCTTAAGCAAAAAACTTTGAATACATGTTCTTATATAACATATATGCTTATTTATTTCCTGAAATAACACAGAAATTATGCATCCAGTATAAGTGTTCATGAAGTAACAGGACTACGTGTTCAAGACAAATGTGTGTTGATCTACAATGTTTATGTTAATTTTAGATACTTTTGATTAGATTTGCCCGTGCATGACTTCATAGAGGACGGATGCAAAATAATCTGAAGGGTAGAACACCTCCCCTACAAGAGCATACTTAGAGAGCTAATTGATTGAATAGTCAACATAATTAAGAGATACTTTAGTGAAGAATCATGCATTTTGGTCGAAAAGGTGCTTTTTCTTTCCCCCTGATTTCAAGATATATTTTTTTTAGTTTGTTCATGCATCTCACTGCTATTAGGTTTTAAGATAAATAATTCATTACTCCTCCATTTCAAAAGTTGATTTTTTAACTAATAGTTCTGTGTGCCATATACTCAGTAGCAGCAGTGCTCTGAATTTGAGATTAACATCTTAAAAATAAAACAAAAAACACCGATGACACCACAAAATCCTCTGTCAAAAAGTAAGTTTGCTGTTCTGGACTTATTTATCTTTTAAACATCTGGTGAAGACAAGATAAATGTAATTTACCTGTGTATTCAAGTCAGCCAGTGCTAGAATTACAAACCAAATCTTCCAGCATTCTTTCTAAACACAATACATTTCAGGACTCAATTTCTAAAAAAAATATTTGTGGATCAAAATAGTTACAGAAACTCACAGCTATGTTCTGCTCAGTATTTGAAGTTTCCTAAAAGGATATATTATGAGAGAGTTTACGATCTATGAAACTGTAGAAGGTTGCAGCAAATTTTCTAAAATTAGCCAAACTGTACCTCCCTACCTCCCTTCTATGTTCTGTAAGAATTACAAGAGTTATTAGACCAATTAAAAAAAAAACCCTCATCCATAATCCTTTCTTGTCTCAGCAGCTTCATTTATTATTAGATCTGGACAGAGGTTTCATTTACTCAAATTTTACTGAGCAATCAAATGGGTTTGGTACTGGAAACTGGCAGATGAGATCATGGCAGGAGAAGAGTCATTATTACTTATTTTGAAAAAAAAAAAAAAAAAAAATGAACCATTCCAAGGAACTTTAAAGGATACACATTGAGAAGGAAAAAAAGCAAGCAAACAACTGTGAATATACTTTACTTTGTTCATAAAGCTATTACAAGTATTTCATTGACCTGGAAAATATGGACATTTGAACAGCAGCAGAACCAACTGCTGACATAAATAGGATCTAGGTTTGTAACAAGCAAGGTAGTACCACACCAGGCTCCATCAGCCACAACACACAAACTATGATTTCCACATGTTACGCTGTTACACATAACGATGAGAACATACCATATGGTAGAAGCTCATGTGTGGAGTTGGACTGCCCTTTCTTCTCCACTCACACACAAATGCATTTTTCTCTTCTTTTTCAACTATTATTTATGGAAAGACAATCCTCACACTACTGCCCTCCTCACAGCAAGAATCCTGTCTGCTTACAAATGTCAACTAGTTTGTTAGCACAAAGAGGAAAAATGCAATTCCATCTGACTGGTTAAATAAATAAATGCCTTTTCCACAATTCTAAGTCATCTATCCCACGTGAAACTACATAGACCATCCTTCTGCTTGATTTATGATACCCTGCTAGCCACAGCATTACTTAGCAAAATAAGTTTGGATTGATGTAAAATCTCTCTTCACCAGGAAAAAAAAAAAAAAAAAAGTTATCCCCATAAAAAGAAGACATTAATTTCAGAATAGTTGAGCTATCATTGACTTATCAAAATAAAGCCGGAGACATAAATCAATTCTACTGCCTGGACAAAAATAAATCAATAAAGCTCAGAAACATTATTGATTCCGTAGCCATCTCTCAAAGGCTCTTCATTTGATTCCTCAGCCATCTGTTTAATTGAAATGAATTCTGATAACTTCTGGTAGGCCCTGTGCATGCTGACTTTGATACAATATTATTCAATGAGATACAGATGGCACATGACCTCCTGTCAGTGAGAATCCTAAATGTGTTATCCACATGATTAGTTTGGATAGATACATTTTGTATTAGATAAGATGTTTCTGTCCAAACTCGTTCTTACAAGACCTTTAGCAGGTGAGTCTTCTGTTCAAATCCTCCTTTACAAGTTGTTGGATAGTAAAGTAAACAGTTAAAAAGAATCTTCGATATTCTTCTATCAAATAGCCTTCCACTTCCATACAGAGAATGAATCATTCCCTCATATTTTCCTCCTTGAGTTGTATTTATTAAGGACAACAGTGGATGAGTCACGAAATGTGTCTTCAATGCAGATATTTTAGTTTGCAGTTAGATTTTGTGTAACAAATCCACAAGAGTGAAAAAAACCTATGTCTCTAAGGTAAGATGTGCTATGGCATGAGGATGTGTGCAAACTTCCTATAAATCTGCAGCTAGGAAAAACACCGTACAAAACTATGGAATTGTATTTGCATGTTAGAGAAATTCATTGTCAAGTATTAAAACAGATTTTTTTTTTTAAATGACTGGACACAATGGAGATATCCTCTGTTTAAGAGCTCCTCTTCAACATCAAACTACTGTGACAAAATACACACGTCTGTCATGCAAAATATTGCATGCAACACACTGTACTCTTTTTCTAGTGTCCTAATGAAGCAGCAGAACAAAATTGGAACTCACAATCTGAAGATACCATCTGAAAATTAAGATGTCAAACACATTTAACACCAGCATTTCCCACCCATTTCACTCCCTCCCTACTATGGGGCACTCAAAAACAAAACAATATACATGGCAATTCAGTCCTAAAGGTCAAACCTTGAAACCTAGCTTTTTTTTCTTTTAATTACAGAATAGTTTTATTAAAAAAACAGGACTACACTATCCAGAAAACCATAGAAAATAAACATATCACAATTTGAAGAGTTCATAAAATAATAGTTACGTTATTTTCCCTGTAGGAATTCTACTAAATCTATGTGTTATATCACCACTGGGAAATACAGAATGACATAAAGCAACATTAATTTCTACACTAAAGGTATGCATATAAACATAGAACATTTATGCTGTCAAAGACTATTTGCAAATAATGAATTTCACTTAAGTAAAAACAAAGGTATTGGATGTTCAGCTACAACATGCTCTGTAACCATATGACCACATCAATAAAGTGCAGAAATATACCTAGCAGTGTTCTGCTACCAAGATTGGAATTTGTACTTTCCATAGTACAGGGCAGCAGAAGCAGTAGTGAAAACTGAAGTTCGCATCAAGAAATCACAGCTGCACCTCAATAAGAACACAGTGGTGAGTGCAGGAATCAGTTCCTTTCCATCACCAATAGGACACCTCCCAAAAAGCTCTTAATACTGCTTTTAAAAGGCAAACGATTGCCAGAGTAGACCATTATTTGCTTGTAGAGAACATCCTGAAACTTCCCCATGACACAGTTTTCCAATGAAACAGATGCAAACAGCCACTGTGCCTCAAACAGTAAACTCCCTGCAGTAACACAGAAAACTGTGAAGCACAGAGCTGTATGGAGCTAGGAGAATGGCAGATACAGCAGGGTCTCTCTTCAGAGAGAGAGAGAGAAAATCCTAGCTGGTCAACAACAGACCACAAGTTTGTGTTCTCTTTGGGCAAGGCTACACAGAAATTCCACCTCTGACCTCTCCAATAATCATTGCAATGCATTAGATTCCCCCTCTAGACTATGAAGGAAACAAACCAGGTGCAACTCAAAGCTCTGCCAAAGCAGCAAATTTGCTATAAGATGATGAGGTCTCTATGTACTTTGCCTTATTGTACATCTGTGAAAAAGACCAAAGGAAACAAACATCTTCATGAAGTTGTTTAGGAAAGCACTGAACAGATTTTGCTGTTGCTGTCTATTCCTCCCTCGTCCTACCAGAATAGGTCTAGAGCATTTCAGCAGCACTCGAGCTAGCTGTTAGACACAGCTGAGTGAATCTTACTTTCTTACAGCACTGCCCACTGTAAAGCACAACGTCAGCATAAATGGGAAATACTTTCTGCAGGCATCCTACTTTTTAACTGCATTTCCTGCTGGCATTAAATTGTTCCTATAGCTAGAAAAGAATTTTGCTTAGAAAAGCAGGGAATGAAAAATCTGCACCCTCTTTCATTCCCATTTCAGCGTTTGTAATTGAAGTAGCAACTAATATTTGAGCATAACAGCACAACAACAAATTTTGTAGCTAGAGGACAGACATTAATTTAGCACCATAACGTGAACTATTTATGATAGTTTCACCCCATTAGCATCAATTTACATCATGTAATACATTTTATTTATAGCGCTAAAATAACAAAATAAAGCCATGTAAGAAGGAATTTCATTAAAGAAAAAATTAACGCTGTGGTTTATGAACTTCAGTTCTCATTTCTATGTCTTTAAAGAAGACAGTTTTTCCACATATGAAACCTACCAGCTGTCTACTATGGAGGACACTCTGAAAGTAATACCTCCTATATACTTCCATGGAAGCTATGAAAGATACAAAACTGCAGTAACACTATTTGATAAAGCACATTCTCAGATACAAAACGTTTTTCAGCACAGCCACCACCATTCGCCAATTCACGTGGATGAATTTATTGAGACACCGCATTTTGTGGAGCGACAGCTGAATACAGCCATCCAGAACACGGTTTACCGCCACATCACTGTGAAGCACAACACCCACCACCTCACTGTGGTGCATTCGCTGCTTCATCTCCAGAAACGTTCAGCAAGTGTGAATGAATGCAAATGAGTACCATTCTTTCCCCATGGAGGAATTCAATTCCTCCTCTTTGCTTCACATGCACTTCCATGTCAGATGCCATTCTCTCAGACCGCCCCTCTTCTGTCATGTTACACAGAAACAAAGTGTAATGGAATATCGGTGGGGAGGCTCCATCTCAACTACCATACCACCAGCATCACCTCTGATACTGGGAACCAAGATAATAAAAATAGGAGGTGCTACTTTTTGAGTAGCACACAAACATTTTAGGATTTTTATTACTTGTCAGGGAACTGAGTGTTTCTGAAAGGGGTAGGGATAGAGAATGGTACAGACTTAGTATTCTGAGTAAATACCATTGAGTGAAATCTCCTCCTCACTCTCTCTAGTATAGAAAAGAAAATTCAATCTGAAAAGTAAATGTAGGGGGAGATAGTAGAAAAAAAAAAGTTCCAACAGAATGCAGTACGTATTCATATCCAATTAAAGCTGAGAAATATAATTTGAGGATGCAAGAGAAGGAAAGAACAGTTTGTACAATAAACACTTGGAAAAATATTTTTTCATACAAATTTACCTTTTCCTTCAGTTATTGATTACCAGTGCAGTCAGAGAATATTGACAAGTGCATGAAACCATATCAAGTTAAAATCAAGTTTCTGATAGAGTATCTCTGGTTTGTCTCCATGTTTAGACTTAAACAAAAACGCTCACACTCTGAAATAGATTCTGTAACCAGCTCTGCCACACATCTGTCAAGGTTGATTGATCATCTAAAACATCATTCTCCTGTAATCTCACCAAGAAGCAGTGACAGCACAGACACCAGTCCTTGAAGGAGATTTACCTCTCAGACAGGTTCTGCTGATTACATTGCTTCTGTGCCACCCTCACTGCCCATACAAAGAAATAAAAATCAGAGTAAAAACTTCAACTGCACCACCTCTGATTGGCAGAGGTTGAGGAGTGAAATTGAAAGATTTCTTCAAGTAAATGACATTAAGTTTAAAAACACACACACACACATATACACACACACATAAAAATCAGGTGAAGCTTTCATACTGCTCAGTCCTGAGTTTAATTTCAGCAGTGCACAGGAGCTGTTCATCTTTCACAGGATAAGGGACCTTACAGTTCAAAATTTGGGTAAGAAGATATCGTGTAAGATTATAAGTTTTGTATTGTATACAGCCAACACATCTGAAAAAAAAATGAGTTTTTTGTTTTTTTTTTTTTTTTTTTTTTTTTACAGTAAGTTTGTGGAAAAAGTACTTTAAGGGGTCTAAGCAATGAGCCAATCAATGCCAATTCTAATTCAGAAATTTCTTTAAAACAATAAAATGTGAATCTCAATGAGGATAATTTCAAAACAAACACATTTGAGCTTTTGTTTCAAAATGGTGTCTCATTTACAGATTAAATTAAAAATGATGACAAAATAAATAGAACAAAAAAGTAACATTTAAAATCAAATTAATTATACCAGTTCAATCAGAAAATAGGTGGGGTTGCAGTTTTTTTTTTTTAAAAAGATCTTAATTACCAAATTTTTTGTAAGCATTTTGAAGAAGCATTAATCTAAATCTCTCCAAGAACACTGTATTAAAAAACAAAGTAATGTTTTGACTAGAAAAAAAAATTAATATTCACACTGAAAAGCTGAATAGATGAAAAGTATAGCACAGCTCTATTCCTTAGTTAAAATGTCACAAAATTCAATAACAAACAAAAAGCACAGAAAATTAAACTATAGAAGTAGTGGCTGTTAGAAAGGTATACCAGTATACTATTTAAGAAAAATGTGTTCAAAATTTGCCTTATGGAAGACATTCTGATGGGTTAGCTAAAAATAAAAATAAAAATCCTTAGATAATATTTTTCCCCACACACACAAATTCTTACAGTAATTCTAAATTAAATTCTTTACTCATATTCTGTACCTACAGTTTTTGCCTGAGTACACAGAACAAGAGGCAGCTGCATTTCAACTGCAAAACAGCTGAGGTGTCAGTACAACTGTTCCCAACAGTAGTGTTTCAAGCAGAAGCTAAAGCAGAAGCAGATGCCTAAATCCAGACCCTCAGCTGCCTAATTAAACCATACAGCACACCATATTTCAAGAAATGCCCAGCAGATTAATCTGTGTATCACAGTGAACTTCTAGTGACATAGTAACCAATGGATAACCTTAGGTATACACAAACTCTACGACAGTTTATCATTTTACTTAGAAATTAAATATTAACTTATTCAAATTAGGATTTTGGAAGAATTCTTATTCAAAAGGAGCTAACAATGACGGTATAAGTTCTAATGAGAAGCACTGATAAGATGTGAGCACTTCAAAACTTGCCTTTCATTTAAAAATGACTGCTTCATGACTGGAGTGCGTAGTTCAGATTTGCCAAGGTTAATACTACATCTAGGTAATGGACATGCTAATACAGAAAAGCATTATGAGTTTCCAGGGACACACTGATGTGCATGGAATTAGTTGTATAAGAATGTTTGAATTTTATATGTATGTACCTCTGTTATTATCACTAAATTAAGAATGTTTGGTGGGGAAAAAAAATTAACAGTTTTACTTAGAATTCCAGATCATACGGACAATCTGATACACCTTAGGTGATCAGACACTCAGAGTACAATGAATGACAAACAGGAACATAAGAGAAATTGCTGGGATCTGAATACACTGCCGTTAGCACATGGAACTTGGCTCAGTTCCTGTCTATACAGCAGACCTTTGACAAGTTACTGAATCATTCAGTAGGAGAGTAAGTGGGGAATTGGCCTGGCTAGAAAACAAAGCCTCCATTGACAGGGGATGGGAAGGATAGCGACCATCTAGCACTTCTTTTGCTCTACCAGAACTGAGACCATTGCAAAATTGTGTAAAGGCAAGAGAGAAAAAATTTTAAGGTATGTACTATTGAACACATTGGAAAATCTACTTTACAGAGCGGTTGCCCCAGTTTCTCTTCCCTTAGAAAAAAAAATTCTTTGGAAAATGCTCACAGTTCTACAAGTAAAGAATTAAAGCTCCAAGAAATGCAAGCAATTTATTAGAAACCAAAGGCTGAGCACACACACATTTCCATAACAGTACATTATTAAAATAAAATCATATGACCTGCATTTTTATACATCTTTAGATTAAAAGCATTTCCAACTACTGCTGGGTACAAATTCTCTCCAAGACACAGAAATCAAGTGAGAGAGGAATTGCTGCAAATAAATGTACCATGTGGCCTCCTCACATTACATCTGAGAAAAAAATATATATATATTCTCCAAGCTCTTCTGAATTTCCTGATCTTTATTAAATATCCCTCTTCCTCTCCCTCAGACATTAAAAATTATACTTGCTAAATTTTCTCTTTCTTTGGTCTGACAAACATTAGTCAAGGAGGATTACAAATTACTTTCAATCCCTCCAGCTTTCCTTAAGAGACCATCCTGCTGTCACTTGAATGATGTAATAACATGGTTGGTCTTAATGCTTCAAGTACCAAAAAACACTGCAGAAAAGAAACATCAGCTTTCAAAAAGTTGTAATATTAAAAAAAAAAAAAAGAAAGGAACCCATGTGAAGGGATAAATTGATTACTTTGATAAATCCCAACTTCTGAGAAGTAACAAAGGTGGCATCAATGTAAGAATACTAGACAGAATGAAAAAATAAATCTAGAATGTTAATGAAGACTTATATACTGCGACAAGAAAATATGGTAACCATCATTACCACTTAAGCAGAGATTAAATAAGCTCTCTCATGTCCACACTCTGCTGAGGATTAAGGTGAAAATGGGTAAGTGAAGCCACTGTTGTAAATATACTGTGCTGAAGTGCATAATGCCTCTCACGTTGATTTGTAGTTACCAGCATTTATTAGTACACTGTTCTTGGGAAACAGGTGGTTAATCTTTCCCCTTCATTATAATCTGTTTGATGCGAAAAGGAATGTTATCATAAGTTAAGACAACAAGGATTACATTAATAATAGTTGCGTGAAGGGCTTTGAGGAGCTTCTTTATCCTAAAGAGAAAACAGTCATTCCTAGGAGTTCTGACACCTATATATCCATCACTCAATATCATATGATATGCCATACAGTAATTACAATTTGTCTAATTTGTCTTCTACAACAACAACAACAAAAAAATGTTGATTATAGTTTGCCTCAGTTTACACTTCATCAAGTATTATTTCTGCCAGTCCAAGAATTTTAAGTTGTTAGACAATGAAATCTGAAACTGTAGTTCCCACATTTGCTTTAATCTCTGTTAATCACTGTTTGTGTACTGTTTTTAAAGTTTCATCCAAACTAAGAACGCTTCAAACCACAGATTGTTGCTTATGTGACAGTCCTTTGATTTGAAATCAGTTTTAAATACATTAAGATTACTTATACATATATATATAATGTTGTATATACAACATTGACAATGTTATTGTCATTGATACCAGATTTGTCTTCTGGTTTGGAAACTGTATCAAAATCAGACACTTACACAACACCAAGTATCCACTGCATGACAAATATTTGCACAAGTTTCCTGCATTAAGTTGCCAAATCTTTTCCTGCAAGAGATATATATCAACTAACAGCATATTGAGGTTGCTCCAAAAGTAATGCCTCCTATTTCTTTCCATGCAAACTGCAATGGATGCAAAGAGAACAATAACACTAAGTGGTAGAGCAAATTCTCTGTGACAAAACAATCTTTTGCAACATAGACAGCACCACTAGCTAAGCATGTTTTCCAGCAATGAGTAAGAGACTGAGTGTCACACATGAAAACCTGCACCAACAGAAATGTCACCACTGCTGAAAAGCACCATCCACCAAATCATTGTGCTCATAACCACAAAAAAGGCAATCTAAAACCAAAACGTTTTTGTTTTTAATTAAAGTCTCTACTGATACATTTGTTGTTTGTTCAGAAATTTGAAATTCTTGCTGTCCACTCCCAAATCTATGGCACCCATTTTTGTTGCTTATGAAAGAGTTTAAGAAGATTTAAAGTGAGACTTTAATACAGTAACTGAGAAACACAATATGGTGTCTGATCTATATATATCTAAAATTCAGATGCTTCTAGAAGAATGAAACATATGAGACTTGGCACAATGAGAAACTACTTTAACAAAAAGAAAAAGAGGCTACTGGTTAGAAATCAGACTGCCTTGCTTTCCTTGCTTAAAGCCAGGCTCACAGCACTTTCATGTGAATTCATACTCCAGCAAAATACGTTTCCTGGGACACCAACACTCTACTGGAATTATTACATGTCTTTCACAAGGGGCACCTGAAGATGCATTCAGCAATATACTTTTAAGAGTCAAGCAGTGCATGTTTTTTCGAGGGAAGATTAGCTCACAGACTAATTATCAGTACCAACCTACTCCAAAACATTATACAGCTGCCTTCTGTATAAGGACAAGGCTGGCATAACTCCAGGATGAGTACCTTCTCTTCATAGTTCAGTAGTAATTAAAAGGAATGAAAAATACACACCACTGAGGCCTTTAACTAAACAAATCTATCCTTCCCTCACAAAGCAAAGATGCCATTCTGTCACACACCAAGTAACAAAACTATAAGATGACATAAAGAACATGGACATACCTGGAGATAATGTTATTCCATTTTAATCCAAACTTTGTTTTCATTTAAAAATTTGACAATATGAGAATGTGTGCAACCCTGTGAATAAGGAAGGCTATAATTCTGTCCAGCCCAGTTCCTGTCAAAGCATACAACTTGCAGTGGTACTACTCTGGCTGTTTCAACTACTGTCAAGTACACTAACTAGGGTACCTCAAGTACCCGAACTAACAGGCTGGTAAGTATGAATCAGTTCCTCCTTACAAAACATTTCAAAGAGAATTAAACTGGAAATGGAAATATTTACAGCAGAAGCAATTTCGTGGATATCTAGTTCTTAGCGTACTTCACTCAGAAGGCAAATATACTTCTTTTTCACATACTGAAAAATATTCACCCAACTTAAAATAACACCACACTCAAAACAACCCAGAGACTTACACATTCATTTAGGACTGGTAAAACATTAACAGTTTGAAAGGGAAGAACACACAAGGTGTGAAGTCCTCAGGAATTAGTGATCCTACCAAGCAGCATGAAGCATAACATCTTCTTTATGCATAAAGGCTGCAGTGAATTAAGCAGCATGAGTTTGGATTTTTTAAAATTATTTTTAAATGAAGTTCTCAGCTATGCTTCAGACAAGTTTTATATCTATGTTTTTGTCTTGAAAGGGGGCGGGAAGAAAAAAGAACAAGAATGCACATCAAAGAGAGCCAGAAAACAAAGCACTTCTCTCTGAATTTTTGTATTCGTGTCACTTTTCTAAGATTCGTTTTAGCAGCTAGCAAGGTAACTGCCTTATTTGTGTGGTCTATATAATTCTCATGCTACCTTATTAATTACAGTCAGTTAATTGTGACAGCAAAAATGTTGGACCAGAAATTGTTATTGTAAAATGTTTTATCACATAGAAAATTTTAGGGGAAACTGTCAAATAAACGTACTTTTAATTACTGCAAGCAGTTGCTTTTAATCCTTTTTAATGTTACTATTGCCATGTTAATCAGTTACTTTCAGAAGAACAATGACTACTCATGACCATTACATCTTAAGTTTCCTCTGAAAGATGAACAAAGATCATAACTAAACCCAACTCTGGCTAGGACAGCAGTCAGCAGTGTTCTGTCTTAGCCAGAAGTACCTTTCTGAATGCACTGAAGTTGGTTAAAGAGGCAGCTGCTCTTTGCCCATATTGTCTGTACGCTGTTTCTCAGCCACAAAGCTCAACCCCTCATATCACAGAGCAAAAAAACCCTGCTACCAAGTGAGTATATCACCTCAGCAAAACCACATAAGGAAGCAACTATGCAAGTAGCTGGAACAGCAAATTCTAATGATCAGCAAAGAGACAGTGAACAAGGTACAGGGACATTTAATCAAGATGTAGTCTCAACTTTTCTCCCTCCACTTTGCCACAAAATCTCATGAGACTATTGATTGACAGGCAGTCCTTTACAGTCTCTCTCATGAGAAGTTGTTGCCTTCAGTGGAAAAAATAAATAAAAACTACACAATCACTGTAAGACATAAGGAAGGCACAGCATAAAACAACATACATTGAGGGAAATGTTTTAAGAAAGGAAAATTTGTAGATGTAAACGTAAGGTTATTCAAAGAAGAAACACACAGAAAACAGGTCATTTTTAAACATGATCCATGCCAGAGTGATATAAAAGTAAGAAGGCTCCACATGAACTTCTGTACTTCCCCTAGTGATTTTTCAATAGATGAATCTCTCATATGTAATTAAGCACATATGTAGTTATAGCACACAAAGCTATGGCATGCATTGCCTTCAGGGCACAATGAAACCAGCTACTTCTCTGTCCCATTCCCATTTCAGGAAAGGTAAGTGTTCAGATGATAGGTGGCATTTTGCACTTACTGACGTCTTTCTTCATTACTCTGATGACAGTAGACAGAACTACAGCTCTCCCCTCCATCTGGCTGTATATATGCTCTGTCTACTTTCAACTCCACTCCTTCAAATAATGTATCAAACTCTTTCCACCAGTTTTCCCTCTTCAGAAGAGATGAAAAAAATCTCTTCACTCCCCAAGTTGTAAATAGATTTAACAAATGAAAACAGTTGACTCAATTTGGATAAAAGTACTCTGAGTTAGTAGCTGTCTTTCCCCACTCTCCCCCAAGCATTCTCAATCCGCGTCTGCCCAAAATACAACCACACTTCAGAAAGAGAATGGTGTGTTTTCATTTAAATTGTTACCTCATGGTTTTTTGCAGCTTCCTTAGCTTCTGAGCTGCAATCACGTCATTTTTGGAGCAGAAGCTTCTCAGAGCTATGTTTCTGGTGACTTCTTTGTGAGAAATCAGCAGCACACCATGTAGCCATAAATCTGGGACTGAAGCTTTGAGTCCATCTAAAATTACAAATAAAAGAGAATTAGAGGATACATCAACAACAAAATCCGCAGACATAATTGCCACATGTTTCCAGTTTGTAGGACAGACAGAGGAGGATATGGAACACAGCATGAACACGGAGTACAGCTATGGCTGCATCTATCCCATGGCTGTTTTTTCTTCCTATGCTGAAGTCTTACTTCCCCACGTAAATGAAAGGCCATGTCTGTGTTCCATATGGCTAAAGTCTCCGCATCTAAAGATTTAGACTACTTACAGCACAATCTACCACTGCATTTCAACAGAGAAGAAACAATACTGTTCTTGTAGCAGAAACAATACCTCAGTCCTGTAACCCAAAAATACAAATTCCAGAGCTTCTATGACGCTTAGAGACAAAGAAGGGAATGGATGGAATCACGTCAACAGAAATATGAATGTGTGTCATTCTGCACAAAAAGCTGGAATACTAGCTTTCTGCACTTCATGTATATAGCTCATACTGAAAGGCATCCTCCCACTCCCTTTTCAGGGCACAGGGGTGGTTGATTAGTCTGGGAGTGAGTTTCCCCACTGATATTTTGTTGGAGGGGTGAGAAAAGCAATTCTCTTACAGTTATTTCACACTCAGTTTTCTGGGCAGTAACTAATAAAAACATGCTGAATACCTAGTTAAAACTCAGCACTCAGCCATCTATGTAAAACAGATCACTGCTGACAAAGCCTACGGCACATGTAAATATTAATGGTATCAACAAGAACTTACTTTAATGATTAGAAGTCGATCTGAATGGGAATACAGAGATTTATTTTCTGAGTAGAAATATGGTTTTCCCCTAACCAATGCAGAATGAAACAAAAGCTAAAGAGATGAAGTGTTGAAATCTATAGAGCTTTAGTCAGCAACTTACAAACACAAATCACAATGGTTTTTGGGAATAAAGCCATGGAGTTTTTTTTTTTATTTAAATCTTTTCCAACCATGTTGCAGCTTAGAAAGTGACATGCAAACACATTGGAAAGGAGTCACCGTTCTTAAGTAGCCTGCATTATAAATGAGAATGGCTTTTGAAGTGCATATATTTGCGTGAAAACAATTACACATTCTTATTACATAAGAAATAGTAGCACAAAAAAAATTATAGGGAAAAAGACGCTTTCATATTTGTCTAAGTCTTTAACTGAGAAATCAGAACAGATATATATACATATAACCATTGTCTTTATTTGTGTACCTATCCCCCTTTTAAGTTCTAAATAGAAACCAAGGACCAAAACCAGAATACTCCTGATCCATGTAAGAACATTCCCATCCACTTCTGAAAAACAGATTGAATTCTGAAGCTAGCAGAAAAAATGGCTAATGAGTCCAGCTTTTACATATTTGTCACGAGAGTAATGCCCATCTCTAATTGTTACCAAAACACATTTCTCCACAGGCAAGAGCATGAGAAATAGCAGCAGTTACCTTTCACTGAAACTTTATGTGACCAAAGCATTGATATATTTATGACAGTTCAAAAAAATTTAAATAATACTATTAAATATATTTGTGAGCACTTCCCACTTTGTTTTGTATGTTTTAGACTATAAAAAGATTCCTTAAAAATAAACCTTATAGCTTGTATTTGCAGCACTTAGAACCTCTAAAACAGATAGTAAGTGATGTATTTAAAAGTAGCTAAAAATAAGGTTTTCCAATACACTACCAAGAGATAGTAGTGCCTAATAATACAAACAGATGTCTTGAGTGACAGTTCAAATATATTCAAATCAGTTACGATCAGAAGTGTGAAACATGGAACTTCTGAAGACTCTACTTTATTTCTCCAGGTAATCACATATGAATAATCTGCCCCTAAACTACTGAGAAACTCTAAGTTCATTTAGAAATGAACAGAGCATGGTTTTCAGGAAACTAAGTTACTCCTTCACTTCTTAAACAAAAACTTGAATAGTTTAATTAAATTTATAATCCCAAACCTGTATGCATTTATGAACTTCTTTGCACCACAGTACAAGCACTTTGTAATATAAGCAATCTGTCACATGTAAACAGTAAAATCCTATGCAGTAGTAAAAACTTAAACCTGCATTTAAACAATATTCTAAGTGCAATATTCTTATTAAACTCCAACTAAATAAGAAGCCATCCTTTAATATGAGCTTAGTCCATTTTACCAGAGATCCTAATTATGATTTCAGTTAACAAGTATGAATCTATAACAACTAGTTTCACTGGTATAGACTGATTTTGCATCTCCAGGCACGTAACAGCAAATTCTCCCAGCTAATTGTTAGTACTACAAAAGCACAATAAATCTTTTGTTTCTGATAACGAAAATCCACCCTTCATCTAAACAGAAACTTAGCATATGTATACATAAACCTTCTTTAGCTTTGTTCTCTAAAAAAGGATGATAAATGGAAAAATATAGTTTGAGTTCAGCTCATTACAGAGAGACTGGGGTAGAAGAGGCGGGCAATAGCACATCAGTTGCTCTACTTCTGGATAATTTCTCTGAAACACAAAAATCTTGGAAGTATCAGTCTTCCTCTCGGTACTGAACAATTAGGTTTGCTTAAGGGCAAACAGGCATCATACTACCCTCAGTAAACGTATCATGTCACTTGAACTCTTTGCTTCCTCATCTCTGGTAAAGTTCATTCTGGGCTATGCTGCTATCATGAGGCTACACATCATAGTGTTAAGTTTTTAATAAAATTTCTGGCAACAGGACTCCAGGAGATCAATAGTGCTGTTTCCTAGGCTCTAAAACTGCTTTTAGTGATATATTGTATTGTCAATGTCCCATAAAATAAAATGCTGACATGTCATCTCTTCCATGTTAGATTTGTCACTGTGTTTTCCTTTTACCTTGTTGGGAAGAAACTTCATGAATGGAAAATATGCACTGCAAGTATTTCAGCCTCCCAGTCTCAAAGCAGATGACAAACACAAAGAAAACTAGTTCCATATGAAAATTACACTCCTCACATGAAAACTTAAGCATTGAAAAACTGCAGTCTAATTCAAATAATACATCTCGCTATTCAACATATTAGTTCCACCTCTGTAACTCACTCCCAAGCACATGGAGTTTGTGGTACATATTGTTAAATGGTGGGAGTGACAGCAAGTATAGTGGTACCTCAGATAGCTCTTAAATACACTAAAGTCCATCATTTATAAGCCCTGTAGAGCTTATTTTGTCTCCACTAGTACTTATCCTGCAGTAAATAACGAGTCATTAGCAACTACGTTGTAAGAAAATACTTTTTATAATGAGGTTGCTCTTTGTTAATACAGGACATCTTCCACGAGTAACATTTAATGTTTTAAAGTTCCTTGAGCAATCTTTTGATGTGGCTTATTTTGAGATAAGTCAATATTATTTAGTGGTAAGTCCATGTGTAACCAAAAAACCCCAGCATGAAAAGGAGCATCCCACATAAATATGAATGGGTATAATTGAACCATCTCAGATTCACACTGACAAATCAAGAAAAAAAAGTTAGAACCGATCTGCTAAGTCTCAGTTTTGCTTGGACAAATTACACGAGGAAGGAGAGAATGAAGAATATCACACTAAAACCCAATAAAATTTATAGCTCTGTTCTAACCATAGACAGTAACTGCTTTAGGAACTGCATCTCACTCAAAGAAGCTCATAGAGCAAGTCTGAATAGTTTTCCCTTGTTTCCACTGAAAATTATTTCTCATGCCTACAGCACATACCTGCCCCTCCATTCCCTAGAGATTCTTATGCTGAGACTGCAAAAATAAGGAATGCTGCCCCAGGTTTTTAAGATAAGGGACAGTTGTTCCCTCACAGCATATAAGTTAAACACTTTCCCTTAATCTTAAAAAAAAGAAACAAAAAAAAAAAACCTAAGGATTGAATTTTTTCCACAGTGGTAAACCTGGCTTAATTCTGCTCCCACTGGAGAATTTCATTTCGTTGTATTTGTGCAAGGCTCAGTATAAATAAATACCTTTAAAATCCACCCCTCTAATTAGCGTGGACATGAAATGAATTGTGGAAAATGGAAGTAATCTACGGAAGCAACGCAAGTGAATCAATAGTGCCACCCAATATTTATGGATCTCATTATCTCAACATGTGCTTTTTAGGATCATTTTAAATTACTATTAAAAATAGCCATAGGTACATTTAAAATTAATATTTTAGAGTTCAAATGGTCTGCATCTGCCAGTGCAGATATACATTTATTATATAGCTCTATTAGCTAAAGGAACAAAAGGTATTGCAGAATATTACAGCGTTCTACAAAAGACATTTCTAAAGGAAAATGATTCAATTATTCTAAATCAATTATAACAGGAACAGCTACATAGTTCCACATCAATCTCTTATGTGTTTTTAAGTCTTTTGTCTATTGCCTGTTGATAGTTTAATAGGCATTAACGTAGAAAAATATATCACACTGGGAGTAAGATTCAAATAGTTCGGACCACTTTTCTTACTCTAAATTCTCTTTGTTATCCTGTGAGGCGTAAGTCAAATCCATCATTTCTGTGCAAGCGACAGCAGTGACTATGAAACACAACTTCAGGCTTCCGTGTTTGGGATGGGTCAGACATGCACATCGTTCCTATAAGGGAGAAATCTGCACTGTGTGCAGTGCCAGAACATTCCAGCCAGGCCCACAATTTCACTCTGATCCTTCACACAGAATAACAAAGCTCATCCTAAAATGAAACCAGACTACTCTGACAAAAAAAAAATAGCAATAAACACTTTCATCATGCAGAATAGATGCAGACCACATGATAAAGAGGGGTAAGAGAGAGATCAAACATTAAGAGTCCTGTCTATGAAGCTAGTTTTGCTTGTTCCTGCCAGATATACCAGTCACAGGGACATAATATGTTAATACAAAGTCCTTTAGCCAGAGAAATGTAGAAATTAGAGTGTATCTGATGGGTGCCTGCTAACAGACCAGCCTCTTGGCCCAAGACTTGAAGAGCACAACAGAGAGCACTTCCTCTTTGCCATAAGAGAATGCCTCCGTGACTTTCTCAGACTCTCATTCCTCCTGTAAGAGCGAAGTAGTTATGAAATGAATTACAGAGACAGCTGGTTCTTGGCTGACAAAGTACTGAGGTCTTGCTCTACCTTCCAGCTACATATGGAATGTGGGATGAGAAAAAAGAAACAAGGAAAGGAGCTTCATAGGGGAACAGCTCCTCCACTTCACTAAAGAGAGATCAAGTTTCATTCCTGTTGGTCCTTCTGTCTGTCTCAAGAGGTGAAAAAGGGGCCTTGGTACCTTTCTGGCAGGTCTTGCAATGAAAAGACCATCAAATCCCTCTCAGATTCAGGGTACTCTGAGAAGGCTGTATATTGAGAAGGCTGTATAGTAGCAATTATGAGTGATCAACAAAGGAAATAGGAAAGAGGAAAAGGAAAAAAAAGCAAAAGGAAGCAGTGAGAAGGCAATAGAGTACATGAGAATAAAGAGAACACTATTTATTGTTCTGCTGAAAAAAATCTCAATCTTGATATAATGTTCTGAAGTAACAATAAAAAAGAACTTATGCATACACTATATCATTAAAATAACTGATAAGGTAACAATGGAAAAAAAACAACACAGCTAAGTCAAGCTGATAATGCAAAAATAGCAGAACTGAATAGGTGTCTCTAACTGAGCCTTTCAAGTAGTCACATTTGCATTCTAAAGAGGCAGTTAACATCTAAAATCCAGAATCACCTGTGGCATTATGAGGGGTGTGATGAAAAAGATGAGTTTTGGATGCTAATAAAGTGAAGACTGACATTTCTAGCATCAGCAGAACCTTGATATTTTACAGCTCATTGATCAAGGCATCCTGCTGAGCTACCCACCAAGCCTTTGCCACATGTAATGCTGTTTAATGACAGTTATGGCTACATTTTTCTATTTATTTTATGCTAAGATGCTTGTTCTCATTTAAAGTAATAACTATATTAACATCCACGCTCTAGGAATGCAAGCTTTCATAAATTTAAATGATACCACTCTAGTTTATATTAATGAAGTTATGAAACATTTCATTAACACATCTTGGAATATGGATAATTTCCCACAGAATTTCACACAGCAGCCTTGTCCTCCCATGTGGCCCATCAATAGAGTACACAGTCTTTTAACTTCTAGAAAACATGACTTGCAAGGGATTATTGAAAGACTAAAGTTGTTTATTCCAGAGAAGACACTGAAGGGGCTTTGTAATAACTTCTAGATAGAGAAAAAGATGAGGAAACAGAAGGGATTATGTCTTGCACATCTAATACATAGGTAAAAGGATTAGGCATAAGGCAAATATTCCTAAACAGCACATTACTTCAGAAGTTATGACATCTCCATCATGGAGAATCTTTAAAAGACAGGTTAGAGAAACAGCTAAAGTAGCACAGAGTTCAACTGGCACCTTCTTGGGCTATATGATTTCCTAAAGATCCCATCTTTTCATTAACAGCCCTGTAAAAGCCATGCAGCAAGATGTAGCACTGATCAATTTACGTTTAATGGACAAAGAGGCACAAAACTCGGAATCAAAAACACAGAAATTTATCCTGGTAGAACAAGAGATACAGAATCCCTCTGTGCAGACCAGAAGTTCAAAAGCTGCATTTCTGCATACACAATTTCACTCTTGAGCATGAAAAATTGTAACCCTGTTTTCCCTTCAGGACCATTATGAAAATAGGAGTTCCAGTCACTTCTCTTTCAGGTCAGTTGTATCTCACATGTGTATCACTCTAACATAATAATGAGAGTGACCCAGAAATTGCACATTCATCTCCAATACTTTTCAGTTTAAACCAGTATGGGTTTGTATTCGTTATCCTAGAGACATTTATTTAAGAGAAGGACAAAGGAAAAATTCTGAATGCAAATTGAAATGTTCCTCAGAAAACCTTATCTTCAGCATAAGAGTAAGTGGAAAATCCACTCCATTGCAGTACAAATCTTTATCTGACCCTTCTATCTTGTTTAACCAGCCTGGAAAGAAATCCCAATCAGAGCATAATGGCTAACCATGGATGCCTTCATAATCCCACAAGTAAACAAATCATCAAAAAACAATTTAAATTGCACAATATATTCTGCCTGTTATAAAACCAAAGACCAGCATCTCCCAGCATACAACGGTACAGGTAGTCAACCTACTCTGTCCTTTCTCCCCTCCTCTGGCTATGAAGTTTTAATGTTTAACCCCATTTAATCATCATCTTTCTGTCCTCTGTGTAAGGGAATGTCAAGAACAACTTTATTACTGCAGATTTATTTCCCTCTTGATAAGATCTCAGCCAAGAAGCAAATCAACAATCTGAGTTTGATTTCCCTTCTCCACTCCAGACTAATAGTATTATAACTACAACCAGGTCCAAACCTCTATTAAAATTAAATCTACCCCTGTGCCCAATAAGTGCCTGCAGCAGGACAAAATAAATCTGGGTAACTATGAGTAATGAAATTGTGCTGTAAAATATTGAAAATACCTGTCAGTCTACAAGAACAAGTGATCTCTCTTTTGAACTCAATTCATATCCAATCTAGAGCCAGAGGGATTTTTCTGGCTCTCCTCCAACCTGCTTCAGCAGCGAAACAGACTATACTATTTCAGCACCCAGGAAAGTGTTTTAAAGTATTTTTTAACCTTCTTTTAACCTTCAAATCTCAGTCCAAAGATGTTAGCTGACCTAACTCATTTCCTGCTGCTTGGTAGACTGACATGCCCCACAGCCCTGTGTGCAGAGAGACTAACAAACACTCAAAGCTGCTGAGTCTGGGGAATCCATCCAGAAGAAGCAGCATCCCATGTACATACAGAGAAAGGAACTGGAGATCCCCCATGATAGTCTGGACCAATTGCTGCTTAATGGTGAGGTCCCTCTCTCCTGCATTGGAAAACAATTATCTGTGAAAAAACATTGAGACTAATAGCCTCAACCAAAGGCTCCTGAATCAAATGCAGTGCTAGAAATGAGATGATGTGAAACAGCTCAAATATCTCCTGTAATTACAAATAGAATTCTAACTGCCAAACTCATTATACACCAACTTAGCCCATGACACACAATATCGTGTGTCACTGCAAGCATTTTTATCACAGCTCTCATAAATGTATACAGATAGAAAATTTAGCCACTTTTTTTGGCATATATTGTGTCCCTTACTATTAAGTTCTCCACATCAGATTAAGTTTCTCACCCCAAAACATGGAGTGCTGATTTCACTAGAAAGTATGAGATTAATCCAACTCCAGATCAGAACTCAGAAGAAAACAGAAAAAGGAAAACAGAAAAAGAAAATACTTACCACATTCTGTGAGTAGGTGAGATCTGTGTTACTTAAAACAGCATAGGACTGCCAGCTTGACACAGTCACAAATCATGAGCCAGGTCCTTAGGAATTCTAAACACAGCTTAAGAACCATGAATTTTACAAAATTGAAATAGCATGGAGTTCCTCTTATTTCCTTATGTGCACTTAAGCCACTTGGATCACATTTCAAGCTACATTTCCCCTTTGGCAGTATCAGCTAAAAAGATTTTCCCTTCATTTTAATTTTAACTGAAAGTTGAGATTCCCTTGCAATCACAGACTTGAAGGACTAATTGCACATGACAGAGATGCCAATTACCGGTGCTTGAGAAGGGAGGCCTGGGAGAGTGGAGCTCCGCTTAGGCATTGACCAAACAGTCATCTTTGCTGTTTGAAAAACATAACAATGAACAGAAAAAAAATCACGAGTATTGAGGAACTATATCTTCATAGGAATAACAAACTTCCTTGTCCATCTGTCAGTATATTTCAGCACAATTTCAACAGTGCAAAATTATTACATTTCTATAGAAAAGAACGACAAGCTAACTCTGCCAGAGACAGAAGCAGAGGTCTTGTAGAGTCCCCAGATGATCAGCGTTATCAGTCGAATCCTACAAAATTCACTGTACCTTGAATCAAGACATTTCCAGGGAAAAGTACTGTTTCATCTGGAGAATTTTCTTTGTATGTGCATCTAGACTGCTAAAACCATTATAATCCATGTAGTCACACAAAAATGTCAATAGTAAAGAAGTCAACCGACAGTATGACTAAAATCCAAAATTATTTCTATAAAACTCATTTTTTCTTAGTAAAAAATAAACTTTCCAGCTCCCTTATTCAAAACCAAAGTCTATATTTTAATTGTATCCTCTAACTGTGAGAAAAGTAATTTGGCATCACAAAATACACGTCAGACTGACCCCTAGAATAAGGCAGACCAAATTATATAGGTTGCTCTGAGTGTAATGTCTCCTATTCATTTCTGTGGAAACCAAAACAGATACAAAGAATGCAATAACACCACATAACAGAGAAAATTCTCAGCTACAAAACAATCTTTTGAATATAGACAGCACCATTAGCTATGCGTCTTCTCAAGCAATGAAGAAGAGTCTGCATGCTGTGCTCATCAAAATTAGCACCAGCAGAGGTGACCCACCATTACTGTTGCCACTGCTGAACTGTCACCCCAACTGCCTCAGTGTGCTACCACGTTCACAGCTTGTTCTCCAGATACATTCAGGAAGCCACAACAAACATCAAGGGAAGCAATTTTTTCTGCATGAATGAATTCAATGATTCCTGTTTGCTTCACACACACTTCCATGTCAGACGCCATTTTGTCAGACTGCCCTTCTGCAGCTGTCACACAGCGACAGAACATCAAGGAATGCTGGCAGGAAGGTTCTACCTCTTTTGCCATACCATCA
The DNA here is from genome assembly GCA_023055505.1 of Callipepla californica brunnescens. Lineage (NCBI taxonomy): Eukaryota > Metazoa > Chordata > Aves > Galliformes > Odontophoridae > Callipepla > Callipepla californica. The sequence goes on along the minus strand of JALIRH010000008.1, from coordinate 6,261,099 downwards.
ACACCACCTTTGATGCTATGGGCCAACATAATAAAATAGGAGGTATAACTTTCCGAGCAGCCCTCGTACATTAAAATATCAATTTCATAGGATTTATTTAGGAGCACTGAGAAGAGGTAGAAACATCATTGTGTTAACAAATCACTAATTTATAGTCAGACAATTTATTTCCTAAGGTTTTTATATCTCAGATATTACTTCTTCGCTTCGAAATATCTTCAGAAAGAAAATACCTAAATTTCTCAAAAACCAAACTCAAAAAAAAAACACAACAGTGAGTCCACAGTTTTCTGTGTAATACAAGAATGCACAGACCAAATAAATTAAGGTTATTATAATTGAAAATTTTATCATTTAAAAAAAGTTCATCCATTCTGAGATGTTTCATGTGCTCAATGCTGAGAAATCAGTGAAACTACTGGTATCATGAAACACGCTCATGAGGTAAGAAAGCAACAAGCACATTAAAAAAAATATATATATATATATACCAGGATAATTAAATGAGATAAAATGTAAAGCGTGCATCTGACTTTGAAATGTCAAGAAGCATATTGGAGGGGGGGTTTAAGTTAACTAAAGGCTTTCAGATTTGCTTTCACTTTTCCATTTGTAATGCAATAGAACAGGAGCAACGTGCAGGACAAAGTGTCTTACTGCCATAAGGGAAGAGTTACTGTTCCTTAATTACAGAGGACAGCCCAGTGCACAATAACTAAATCAGAAGGCCCATATTTCATGTTCCTAAAGCTTATTGGTAAAATATCTGAAGATGTGTAAGAAGTCTGAAGCAATCAAAGCATGGACAAGCATAACTTGAGTCCCAGCTCATCAGTTCCTAAGCCTAACATCTCCCAAATACCACTGCCAATTATGTAGGACATTATTTGTGCTTTTAGCAACATCTTAGTTGGAATATCATGCCTATTATGAAATAATCAAGAAAGGACATAACTACTGAACTAGCAATTTTTTTCATCTACAAGATGATAACTAGATTTTTGGGCTGTGTAAATTCGTGCAGTTGACTACTGTTCCTCAGTTTAGCCTTCAGAGATGCTACAAAGGTGTTATTGGGCAGATACTTTCAAAATACAGTTATAACATTTACCCTAGTGCTGACAAAAGAAATTCAGTCACTAACTTATGTCTGGAACAGGCAAGTACATCACATATTTTGTGATAAAGATTGTTGGATTTCTTCAAGGCATTTCAATCCCATGAGATCATTATCGGATGTGGATGCCGATGTCACACTGAGTCTGTCACCTCCATATTCTCTGAGAACTTTATTTCATTGACATCAACAAAAATAAACTATTTTATCATCAACCTAAATAAATGGCTTTGATTTCTGTTTTCTAGTCATATTACAAGTGTCTGAATGAGGTATCAATGGGTATAATAACTTTTAAAGTAGCTTCAGTGACCTCAGAGTTGGTATAGCTAATAGAAAGCACCTCCTGAAAGAGGTGATGGTATTTATGCTGTTCGCATATCATGCCAAATTAAACCCATCATCACTTAGAACCAGTGCCCAAAGCACCAGGCACCATGCCATTCAAGCAGATGGGCCATAAGTGCACACAGCCAAAAGACACTGTTATGTGTATTAAGTAGGTTTGTTGAAGGCAAGATTCCCAAGCTGGAATAATGAATTAACGATCAAAGTTTCTCTTTAACACAAAAGGTGTAATCTAGGTCCATAGTGACTTCGCTTTTAAGAAGTAAAAGATCACTAAAATCACGACAAGCAAATGAGACTAAACTTACTATGGCAATGAACCTTTGTGAAGACATCTGCAACAGCACCTTCATCCCTCATAAGCACTTCTGCCAGAAACCAAGTATATTTCAGGAACAAAGGGAAAGCCCCAAAGCCAGTGTCACTGAGTCCAGAGGACAGGAACATACAAACACTTGCTAAATAAATACAGAGCAATGTTAAGTATAATAAGCAAAATATCGTTGCTTTCATCTTTGCTCAAAATGAGGTTTTTTCCCCCCCATTCTATTTAAGTAGTTAGCATTTAACAAAAACTCCTCATTTTTTAAGGATTTTACTCTGCCTGTTAAAAAATGCTCTAAAACAGACAGACATAATCACACAGATAAAATGTGAAAAGTTTGAGGGAAAATGGAATTCTCCCATCTGCTTTCTTGGAAATTAGGATTAAACAGCACAACAAAGCTTGCCTGCAATTGCAGCCAGCCAAAAACAATACCTCCAACCCCTTTTAAGTGCTTCACTTATGCCACACAAATCAAGGAAATCTGACATTCCCCTATCTTAATATGACAATCGCTTTTTTTTTTTTTTTTTTTGCTCCAGGAAAGCCTACAGCAGTTTATTTTCCTTTAGTGTGAATTTCCAATTATCTAAATTCTACCATCTCCCCCTTCAGCTGGATTACAGCAAACACGTTGAGAGCATGAGTGCAAGACTCATAAGACCATTCTTTCTGCATGGTTTTGCTGCCTGAAAGCATACGCTTCCTACTGGCAACATCGGAGAAAAGCACACCTGAAGACACTCCAGCTACTGAACTTTTCAGAGTTTGACAGCAGCAGGTGGAACACAGACATATATGCACACAGTCATAAAAAACAGAGTGCAATAGACTACTTAAAAAATGAGGCACCCGTGTTTCCCCTCACAGTTATCACAATTCTTCAAATGAAAGTGCTTAGGTTGACTAAATTAATGCAATTTATCAAATGGCAAGGTGAAAAACATGAAAGCCCTCCAAACACCATATTTAGGCTTAGCAAGCATCAGATTGTGATTAACAAAATGCCACCAAAAATACCTCATCACTGAGGAAATACTGACTATATTCTGCTCCAGATGTTATTAATGTTATCTGGAGGCCTGCTGCTGCCAGTCAAACCAAAGCTATTCTCCTCAAAGAGCTGACATGATGAAGAGGTTTAAAAACAGCTGTTGATTTAAAAAGAATTAATTTGGTGAAAACTATAGACGTGTTTTCTGCATTGCTATTAAAAATTTTTACTGTAAAGTGTCACATGTAGAGAATTCATCTGTGTGTACATGTGTTTGACATTAACCATCAGTTAAGCTGCATTGGAAACTGGAAGAATAACTTCTGTAGGATTTGCAGCAAAAGTGATTTTACATAATCACAAATCTACTATCCAGCCTACTCTACCCACAGATATTATAACAAAGGGGGATAATATAACAAAGGGGATAATCAAAGAATGAGAAAATAAACTTACTGGAAATGTTCCAGCATTGTTTTAAAGGGTGGAAGCTGACAGTGGGCACCACCTACAGATAGGACTGTTTATGCTGATACAGGATAAAGGAATGGAGATCTGCATTAAATGTAACCACAGGAGTAAACCTGGAAGTGCTTTTTTGCACAGAGTGATAGCACTGCCAGCAAGGAGCGCAATGGGAGACACCTCATAGCTGCAATTGGTTCTTTGCAAGGAAGGTTCCTGATATTAATATTGTTGCTATCGGGGCAGATAATACAGTAGAAAGCAGCAGCCTGCAGAAAGGCTTAGTTGGGAATAAACTCTTTTGATTACAGTGTGGGGGTAAAGTCCACAGAGTATTCTCATAGTTAAGGAGACTTCAAGACAGCTCACTTTTCCTCCATGATGACTTCCTGAAACCTGTGATCACACTTCCTTGTTTCTTTTCCACAAAACACCCAGTGTCTTTCAAATGGAAGAGTCAGCAGAATCATTTGTTTGGACCCACAGATCATACCACAGTGAACTTGCTTGGCATAATCTCCTAATTGTCTGACAACCTCGGCTTCCTCTGAACACTGCTACAATGGAGCAGAGAATAGCCTGGACCAACATTTTCAGACTCATTTCATGATCAGAAATTGTGTTAAAATCACCTGCCTTCCCAATTACTAGATGTGGAAGAAAATGTGGAACAATACACATTAAAAAAAAAAAAAAATTGAAAACACCTCAATAACGTCATATCCTCAGGTGATATGAACTAAAATAATTTGATTAACTGGGCATTCTACCTTCTGTAATTCTAGAAACTTGTATCAGATGGGACACAGACAGTTATGCTGCTCATACGTAACTGGCAGGGCCATAAAGAGTAAAAAGTGGATGAGTAAAATGTATTTTGAAGGGCTGGATCTGAAAGACTGCTTGGTTGCTGTTGTTTTCTTCCTTAGGGTTAGAACAGTTAAATTTGGTTCTTATCCCTGAAGTACATTCTGGAGACAATTCCCTTACTTTGTTCAGCAAAAATTAGAAATTAGGCAACAATCAGAGCCTGACTTTACAGTAAAAAGTAATAGTGCTTGCGCTCTAATCCTTGTTATAAAAGTCTTCTGATGAAAGAAAACATAACAGACCGGCCAGCACCAATGGCTGTGATGCTTCAGAGTACTCATGTGGGCTACAGATACTGGGAGCTTGAAAAGCGATTCACAAATTAGCACAGGATTGAAAAATATCTGTATTTACCTACCTATCAAGTATATCAGGCTTAATCTGGTGTAATAATTGTTCATCTCTCACAGAAGTGCTTTAAAAATCAATAGTACTGAGGAAAAAATAGTGTTATTACTAATTATAGTATGTAAGAAATAATTAGAATTTCTTCTTAAATTACTGTTTATTACTAACATGTGAGCATTGTGTGTATCATTTTAGACTTTAGAACAAAATGGCAGCTCAGTCTAAGAGTTCAGCGTGAAAGATAACATGATCCAGTGAGGAAAAACTTAGACCACAAGTCACAGTCTAAGACAGATGGAAGAAACAATGGTTTGTCATACCCTGTCACCTCTGGCACAACAGACAGGCATATTCTCACACTGGCAATGCACCCCAGAAGAATAGAAACAAAATGAAACCAAGTTTATTGGTAAGGTTAATTTTTTTTTCATTTAAAAAAAAAAAAAAAGTGTTTTCACCTGGGCAGCAAAACACCAGTTCGCTGAAAAGGAACCTCATGTTTCAAAAATACTCCCAGCAATTAATATTGCTGGCCATTCACCTATAGCCCCATTCTAGAGTAATCACACTGCTCTCAACCCTTTTCATCACATTGGTCATCCAGAAGAGGTTCAACTAGTGACAGTTTTCCTCTCCAGTTATGTTGCTTACAAGTCTTCTGAGTTTTAATACAGAAAGACAAGAAATAGGTCATTTGGGACTAAGGTCTTTGGCCACAGTCCTTTCCTGACTGCCATTCATAGAATGGATTTCCCCTAAAAATCACCCAGAAAGACAGTTGGCCACAAGATTTTTAACAGTCTGGCTACCATTGAAAAGTCCTAACAATGTTGGCACTTTCCAGGTGATGTACTGGGCTGACTCATGTGGAAGCCAAAGCAATGAAGAGAGAAGAATTCATATTGGATGGCAGCAAGAGAAATACAAAAGCGAGATATTAGTCTTTTAGAAAAAGATGAAAACAGATATCTTATTTCCCTATAAGGCTGCCATGTATTGGTCTAAAAACAGCACAGGAAGGAAAATAGAGCTTTGCAGTATAGCTATCTAAATTAAGCATATGATGCAGTTGTTTTTGTGATTTCCCTCCTTGGCTAGAAGTTATTTTGCAAGATAAGCCATTTCTTGATAATTAAAACACTTCAACCAGTCATAGAAAGAGATTAGACTATCCAGCTGCTTGACTTTCATGCAGGACTTCTAAAACATTACTGAAGTACTACAAACTCTAACACATCACTTTAAGCCAGAATCCGTTTGAGATCTGTCTTCTAAAATAAACTTACTGTAAGTAGAACAGTTTCAGCAGCAGTAGCACACTTAAAAAAAAAAAAAAAAAAAAGGCCTCAGTAGAGAAACTGTTTTCCATTTCCTGCTCCCATCTGCAGTGAAACTGGAGGTTCTGTCAATGACTGCAAGGCAATGATTGGATGTGGGTTCCTCAGTCTTCCTGGCTAGACCAGTGGAATGTACAAGTCCTATAAACTTTACAGGCTGAAAAAAGGATTTTGCTTCTAGGTATCCAGTTTTACTTGCAGATGGATGAGATGGCTAACATACCAGAACAAGAGGACAACACACTTGTGATTTAAGCTTTTCACATGAAGGAAACAACTAACTCACTGCAAGTGTTCCCTGTGTTTCTCCATACCAAGTAGCAAAAGTAGCTGTGAACAGAAAATTAATTTTCTTGAAAAATACAACTACCAGGCTATCCTAATGCATTACAGGAGGTAGCTTAGTGTAACTCACTAGCTCTTATGCTGCGCTGGTGACAGGGCTGTTTCAGGTTACACAGTTGCTCCATTATCTCTCCAGTATAACCTCTTCTCAACAAACTCTATGTTGTGGGTAGAAGAGAGGATCTGTAGCATCCAGACTTGAATCTGGCACTCCTAAAAGCCCCTCCCTAGGTGTCTATACACAACTCCACTCATTATTTCATGAGCAGAAACTCCACCCAAAGTACTTAGCTTAAGATTCAGACATTAATAATGAAGCCCTGAGGATATTATGTCATCAATTACATTAGTGCAATTGAGCACAGATCACAGCAATCTTCAGATAACTGCTTTTCATATTTGCCTGCACACAGCATGCATAGCAAGGGTAACAGAAGCCTGTATCAGATTGTAGAGGTCCTTTGAAGTGGAAAGAATTGTCATTCATTAGTCTCCAGTAGTAAGTTTGGTATGTTTTGTCTTAAACGTACCAACAACTTCATCTTTTCTTTCTTCAGTCAAGCTACATCATAAAAACTGTAGTACGAGCATATGAGCTGGCATGCTGGGCAGTTCAAAATACAGTGGATGCCTAATAAGCAAAAGAAAAAGGGGTAGACATGGGTAGACATCTGTCTGAAATGACCCCTAACTCTCTTGCAGTGATTTGTGCAGCAAGGACCCATCAGTCAGAGGCACTTCCTTTCGCTGCTCTTCCTTCTTGCTATTGCATTTTATTGTCACAATACAGGACAAAAGGTACTTTGTAATTACTATAGATGACAAGAAGATAAACAATCAATAGACCATCAAAAGATGAGTTTTGGAACTTACACATCTCTTATTTAAACACATCTGTAGTATTTTTTATGCCAAACAGTAATTAAGATTAGGATTTGAATCATAGCTAAATCCATCAAGGTCATAAAAGATTTAAAGAAAACCCACAGCATCCAAACTGACTCCAAACTGCAGCTTTAAAGTGTCTCACATATTTATCTATCAAATTTTAAGGCTGAGGTTTGGGTTTTGTTTTTTATTTTTTGACTTAAAATAGCATGGAAGCAAGTAAAACTAAAAGACCACAATCAGAACAATACAGAAGCATAAGGGATCTCAGCTAGCCCCTGATATAATGCAGCCCACCTTGTAAATTATAGTTTAATACTTCTGTCTATTATGACGTGGGTTATTGGTCATGCAACATTAACACAATGATGCCTGGAAATTGAATTTTTATGATCACTTAAAATGCACTTGCCACTTCAGTTGTACCAATTCATTGCTCCTTGCTGTTACGGGTAATTGTGGGTGCTGCCGTATATCAGGCAAAACTGCAGTTGATGTGAGCAGGTATTTTGATTAAAGGATCCCTGTAATTTCATGTCCCGATTTACCTCAAATATATCAATGATGGAATTATTCCAAAAGAAAAAACAAGCAAACAAAAAAGTTAGAAGTCTACTTCTGTTCCTGACCCCACATAATTCACACTGGCAGCAAGGTTTTCAATTGGTTCCAGTGAGATTTGCACTGGACCTCTACACATAGAATCATAAAATCACCAAGTTTGAAAAAGACCTACAAGATCATCCAGTCCAACCAGCCACCTATCACCAATAGTTCTCACTAAACCATGTTCCTCAGTGCAACATCTAAATGTTCCTTCAACACCTCCAGGGTTGGTGACTCCACCACCTCCCTGGGCAGCCCATTCCAGCACCTGACCACACTGCATTTTCTACTGAGCTAAACTAATGTGTGGCAAGCAAATAAGACAGTTTTTTTTATTCTAAAGATGTTTTCCTGAAACATGAAATAACTACTTCCAGATACAAGTGAGATTTACAGAATTAATGACTCTAATTGAGTAGTGGAGGAGGAAAAATAAACATTATGGACTCACTTTATGTAGTGAAGCTGTTGACATTGCTTTGACGACCAATGGGCTGGTTTAATACAGTCAAACTGTTGAATCATTTGGGAGAAAAAAAAAGCCAAAACTGAGATAGTTGAAAATAATGCAGCGTATAAATAAATAAATATGTGGCTTCCATTTCTTGGTTCATACAGGGTTAAACAGACTCTTGATCCTCACTGTTGCCCAACCCAGCTCTTTTCAGTTATCAGCACTTGGTTGTCTGTCACTTCTTCAGCAGTGATGGTGAATTCAGCATCAGTTCAGCTGATACTAATACAGGCAACTAACCATGGAAGCCAAACAGAGACCCTATCCTTACTGCTACCTTTTTAGTGGAGAGAGTTCACAAAAGGGAAGGGAAACGCAGCCATAAGCTGTAACCTCTTGAAGCAAGGTTACTGTTGAATTGTGAGCCAGAACCTTAAACACTGCATACGCTCTGCTGATGAAGCTTTATTTATCCTTGCACTAAACCATTTGGGGGGGCCTTAGTTAACCACAGATATTCAGTCGTTACACAAATACTGTGACGTTGCAGAAGTCAGAGTGCATTTGTGCCTTAATTTTCTAATCTTAAACAATATCAGTTCATACAACTTTTATTTTTCCTAATTTTTTTTTCCTTTTTTTAAGCAAAGAAACACTTTCTGGAGTTCACAAATGCTCTGCATGAGGCTCAAGCTGCTAACAAATGGAAGAATAAATGTATTTACTTACAACCTCTCAAAAGTAGATCTTCTAGAATAGATTTTTATGCGTCTTGGTAGAATTCCAAGTGAAAAGGATTAAATCACCAGGAAGTGCTATCTTTCCATTTTAAATTCCCTTTTAAAGTGTGTTTTTTTGTGATGCCATCGGATATCAGCAGTGATGCTCAGCAACATTACACACTGCTGTTTAATTGCCTTAAGAACTATTTCCCTAACAGTATCATTAATAATACCAAGCCTAAATTGGATTAAGTACTACACCACTATAAAGTTAATTCACTGTGATACTAATGAAATGTCATGTGAAGCTTCCTGTAAATCCAGCTAAACAGTAACTGCCAAGGATCATTAAATCAATAGCATGTTCAGCTATTCTGCTTAGAAAGTATTGTTTTAATTGCTACCAGGTGATTTTCATTAATTTAAGTATCCTCCATTTTAGTGACTTTCTAAGTCTCTTGGCATACATAGCATTTGTTTGTTCAATAACAGCAATACTTTTCCACTGCTAGAAAACAAATGAAGCTTTCTGAAAAAGTTGGTCAAATTGGAATTACAAAACTTCAAGCAAATTATTCCACTAGGTATTTACCACACAACCCAAGCAGAGGTCTGCTCTCATGCTCAAGCAAGATCTTCGGCATAAACATCACCTGAAGCAATCTGACGAAATGCTGAGGATCTACAGTACCCACAGAAGACCTTCTTTTGGACATCTATATGGTTAACAAAATGAGCAATACCAAAAAGTCCTGTAGCTGAGATATTTTACAGACAGTATAGTTAGAAAGAGTATTGTGATGGAAAAAGACAGTCAAAATTAAGGAAAATGATCACCTGTGTGCCAGGCTCATGGTAGGAAACTCCAAAGCGGTGATCTCCAACAAGAGATCCTTCCCTGCTGCTGGCCAGCCCTTAAATGGGGTCTAGGAAAGATGGAGCCAGACTCCAACCCTTCTCGTCACATGGGTGAATTGCCTTCACCTGTGCTCGCAGCTGTTTGAGAACTTGCCTCAGGTGATCAAGCTGTGACTCTAACAGTTGCCAGTTTGAAAAATACCAAAAACAGCTCTCCCCAACAACTTTCCCGGGTACAAAATGGGGATAATTTTATCTTTTAAAATAAGTTCCCTATCAGCAAATGAGTGCTAGTTCAAACGCTGGATAAAAATGTTTGCTAAGTGTCTGTTTTTGCCATCATCCTGACCTGCATGTCATTGTTTAAAGTGTATTGTTCATCTTCTCAGAGTAGGTTGTCTTTGTTTTTCATTTTACTCCGAATACCAATTGGTTGGTTCTGCATCTCTTACTTTTCCAGAAATACAAGCATGCAAAAAGTAACCCTTCCAAACACGAGTATCCTTCTGAGGTTTCCTTATAGCAATAATTCAGGATCTGAAGACATTGGCTATAATCTTCTTTCACCCATCTCTGAGCCTGCTGGAAGTTATGAAGTGTTATTCCACTAAATCTCTCATTAATAAAGCAACCTCTCAGCAGTCTCCCCTTTTAAACTGAGATCAGGCCAAGGCTGATGTAGTTATATGGCTTCTTGGCTGAGTAAGCTTGCATCTGTTTGGAGTGATTGTGCAGACATATGCTTTAGTATTGGCTGTTGGTTGATAGAAAAGGTGGAGAGACTTGCAGCCCTTAGTTACAGCAGCCTCTTTCAGATGTCCAGGAAAGGAGGATTTGAAAGAATCACAACATCACTACTGTCATATTTCTTGAAGTACAGACTCTTTCTCCACACCTGCACACTGAGCAAGGCAAGGCAGCTCTTTGTACGCAGATAAGTTATGCTCTGCAGCACTGAGGTTTACAGAGCCCTTCTTTCTTAACAGCTATGATGAAATCTAGGTGATAATTCTCTTTGTTCCACACCACTTACTACTCTGAAAGATCTTGGAGTTCTGACCTGCGTTCAAATGTGTATGCTTACATATCTAGAGCAAGCACTCAAATGTACAAGTATAGAATTTAAGAGCTTGTTTCCTCACACTTATTTATTTTGGTGATTATATTCTGCATTTTTGTACTGCAGCATTCAGAGGGAGTTCCACTCCAGATTAAATGATATAGCTCATTCTGACTCTTACTCCCACTAAATAGCTTCAATCACAGTTTTTCAATTCTGCTTACCTACAATTCCGCATAATAATTTTCATCCAACTCAAGCCCTCATTTAAAAGAAAGAAACCACATTCAGGATCACGTTTGGCAATGACAATCCATTAAGTGTTGCTATTCTAACACAGAAAATCTTTACAAAATGTACTCTCTTCTCTCAGAAATATTCTTCAGCAGTACTTGCACTGAATGGCATCATTCTCTATTTTTAATGATCCTGCCTGCCTTAAGCACTGTTAATGTGGACAAGTCATAAATCAGAAGTGCTACCAGACAGGTGTCATTCCATGTCTCTCTGCTCTATAGCCAGAGCTTTCTATGAAAGGTGAGAGCCATTGGGTAATTCTTAGCAGTGGGGAAAAGCATCTAAGTCACTTGTGGAGGATTTACAATTAAGAACTAACTAATAGCAATCTAACTCTTCACAAGCAGCAAAATTCATTAATAAACAAACAAATAAATAAATAAATAAACCACAAACCTGGCTTCCTATCCTTGCATTCCTTTGTCAGCTTACAGAGATACTTTAATATTAATGGTAGCATTTGATATTTAAATAATATTTTTAGATATCCCCCTACAAAACTGAAGATTAACCTAGAACAGCATGAAGCTTGAGAGTTCAGTCTTTGTTTGATAGTAAAAGTTTTACTGCTGAAACAGTTGCCCTCTGAGCTTATCAAACAAATGGTGAAAGACTCAGTTCTGGCGCAGATGAAGTCCATATTGTGTCAAGTGCAGCAAAAGTGTTTCAGAGACTGCTGTGGCTGTTACAATTACTGCAAGTTTTTGCTGGCCTATGGATCTTCAGTTCATCTCCTGAGCAGTCAGCATAACCTCTTGCTAATAAGGAGGGCAAACTGAATAATAAGAAAGTCAAGGACACTATAAAGGAGACTGAAAATAAGTTGTTTGGCACTAGTTTTGACATCAATACTCCCAGGAAAAGAATATGACCTTAGTGTAAATAAGTAGACAATTAACATTTTTGCATTAGTGTTCACTTTATGGAACTATTATATTTAGTTCACTTTCATCTTATGCTATGCAGATACCATGTCTCTTTATTGGTCTACATATAAATATATACATATATATGCTTTTTCACACACGAAAAATTAATTCATAAGATAATACTATAAGTATTCAAATTTAGCATAGCACTTTTTCCTAAAAGTCCAGAAAAGCTGTTTCCTTTTGATACAGACCTAAATAGTGGCAGTAATTCTGTTATTTTTCATTCTTTTAACCATGTGCCTCCAGGTCAGAATTTAAAAAGAAAAAAAAAAACAAAAACCTGCAGTACTCCAGATCAAAAACATCTATTGGTATAGACATAGCTCAGTATCTCTGCAGCACTTTTTCCCTCACTGTGAATGCCTTATCAAATATGGTCAACTTCATGTCTCTCTAGACAATTAAAGGCTGTATATCGTATTATAAACTATCCCACTGTCACTTGGCATCATAAACCACAGGGAGCCAGTTGTTCAGGACATCATCCAGCCTCTGACCAGAGGAATGAGGATGAAAGATGAACTCTGACCCGAGTGAGTGATTGAGAATCTACTGTCTGTCACTGTCTATAGAAAATATGAACTGCCTTCACTGACATCCAGACATTCTAAGTTTAGCTTTATGCTAAAGTCCCAAGATTTGTGAAACCCTTTAAAGAGGTGATGATACTGCTTCGTATTTCATCCCAGAACAAAGTTTAATCACGCTCCTTCCTAGGAGATCTTAGAGCACATTTCTGAAATAATAAAATCCTGGATATGTAGGCCTGGAGAGTCATTTAGAATTTATGCTCCTGTAAATGGGATCTGCAGCATAGGCTTGTCAGTTCAGGAATTTGGTATACCTAAAATCCTCCATCACAATAACTGGCAGTTTATCCTCTGGTAATTATGGTGCTCTCTACATGTTTTCAAGTGCCGGTCTTTCATGCATATAATTTTACACATTTCTTATGATTCAGGAAGATCATCAGCGATGAAAACATTTGAGTCAGGATTGAAAGTTTGGAGGTGGTGGTGTTGCAAGTTACTGTCTATACTTGTCAATCTTTGATAGGCTTTGATCTCATTTCTGAATGCCCTACAAGGAGGATAAAAATGCAGAACCTCCTCTAAAATACCAATTCTTAGCAGTCTCTTTTCTCTCACTTTCTTCCATATTACATCCCCAGCACACACACAACATATCTTGGTAATTAGGCATGATAACAATATTAATATATTCAAATTAGATTATGAAGCTTGCAGCCCTGCAATATGCCATTCTCCAATGATAGTCTGTAGTCGTTCTACAACAGAATCTGTCCTCCTTAGCACCTGCATTTGGCCTATCTGTCATACTTCAATACTCTCAGAAATTACAGGTGTATCTTTCAGTCTTGGATCCACTGCTGTAAAAAGTGAAGCTCATGAAGCTCAGAGAAGTCAGTTTATGGTTGTTGCAATGTTTTCTCCCATACAGAAAGGCCTACAAGATTTAATGTAATAGTGAAACAACAAGACCAGGATCCAGGATCTTGATACTACTGCACAAGATACATCCCAGCCTGCATATTCAGCCAACCCACCCCCCAATGAAACCAATGGAAAAACTGAATTCGTTCAAAATAAAACCAACTTGGGATGCAAAACAGAAAAACAGCTATTAAGGGTCTCATTTGTGTGAAGCCTTCCAAAGCTGTTATAAGAAATTTTGTCTTCTAAACTTGGTCCAGAGGTTTTGAGTCCAATGTAGAAAATACAGAATATATACAGTGCTTGCATATATTACAGATTTGCAAGTACATAAATTTTAAGACACTGAACATATTATAACTCAGTGCTTTCTACCTTTTCTCTCCTATGCTGTATGCTTATTTCACTGCTTGCTGCTGAAAGTACAATGTAGACATAGATAGCTCCAAGTCATAACAGTTCATCATCCAGTAAGCATCACAAAATACACACCCTTCTGCACAACTTTGTCATGAGAACTAACTTTTGTAGGGCCCTGTGTGGCTACAGAAGTCAATCAATTTGTGTGAACTCGAAGCAGTGTTTCTGAGTACTTAATTTCATTTACCCAAGTGAGTGGCCCAAGGTCAAAGAAAGTCACAGCCACTATGAAATAAATAAAGAGTCCTGACTCAGTCCTCTGAGCTAACCATCTGACCATGCTTCATTTCACATCCTTCTCAGGAGTCATTAAATGTTTCTTCAAGAGCAGCATAACATTTGCTAAATTTGGTGCCTAGTTTATATTCTCTCACATAAAATGTGTGGAGTCAGAAGTTTTATTAGCACCCCCTGCCAAACAAAGCAAACAAACAACAACAAAAAACACCCTAGACATAAGTATATATATCAAACAGGTTGTCACTTACGTTCCCATTTTAGTGGAAAAACAAGGAGGCTACCCAGTAACATATTCTCTAATTTTCACAGAATCACAGGATCGGTCATAATTAGTGAGCACTACTAATTTAAAACAAACAAAGAAATCTTTGGAAATTTATCAGCATACAATGACTGTGCCAGATTTAGGTTTGTGTGTAGGATGTCAAAATCGGTTTGGTGAACTCTCAAAGGAGATTTCAGATAAGAAAATTACTGAAGTGATGTGACACTGTATGTTTGAAACTACCCTGCTGCCTAGCAGTTTCCAGCTGTTTTACCATTAAATTACTAAGTACTTCTTTATGTTTGACAAGCTCTGAAAATCCACAAGCAAGGAATACTGAGTTGGTCCAGAACTACTCAAGTTACAGAACTTTCCAAGTGTTTCTAATTTCCACAAAGAAAGCAAAATATTGCAATTTTGTAAATAACTCTGCAGATTGAATCTTAACATTCTTTATAAAAATATAGATTATGTGCTTCACAAATTATTTGTAATGCAGTTGCACACAGATGGCAGGGACTGAGATTCCTCTGCTACATACTATATAAGCAGTGAGTGTGTAATCATTTTACTAACTTAGTGTCTACTGACCAGACCAGAAACATCCTCCTGACCAAGCATCGATTTGCTAATCCCTGACTTCAGCACTCAGACCCCTACACTGCATACCACAGCTAAAACAACTGTCTGCTCTGTAAGAAAATCACACCTAAAAACCTGAGATACCAAACCTCACCGATTCCATACGCTCTTATATACGCTTAAAAGACCACCAGTCTCTTTCAGTCTCCTTCTTTTCACCCTGATATCCATTCATCACACCCCACTCATGCTCTTATTTCATGACCCTCTATGTATCCAATGTGAATTCCATATCCATCATTTCCCGTGCAGGGCTTTAAGGAGAAAGGAATAGTAGATGTTGCATGTTGCCACAAGGGGGAGAAAAAAAAGGCAAGGGTTTGGATTACAAGATGCTGCTTCTTTGTCAATATAATAACACAATTTGCAGTCAAAATTTTTCGTCTCCTCTTCCCTATAGTTAAATGAGTGACATTATTTTAGAAGTGTGAAATGTGCAGCTTATTAAATAAAAGAGTGAAGGGAATATTATCTTACTATGGAAAGAATTGGGCAGAGTTAACTGGCCAGAACTGACGTGATTTCTGCCTTCAACTCCATTCTGCTGGAGGATACAGCCCCCAGGTTCAATGAGTATGCTCATTTTTAAATTTGCATTGAGTTTTCATAAATATTCATTCATGGGAGTGATATACTCCAGGAAAGAACTCTAGAGTAGAGAAAGTATTCTCATTGAAAAAGTTATCTGATATTTTGAGCCACTTTGCATGAGCAGTCTCTCTTGTTATGGACCCATTCTCTGAATTCTCACATACAGGTTTCTGTATTGTCACATATTGCTAAATTGCACACGTGATATACAACTGGTTCCATAAGTCATGCTTCAGGTTTACACGACACATGTACAAACATTTCCATGTACGCCAGAACCATTTTCCACTTATGTTATTCACTTCACCTCTCCACAAACACGCATACCCAGACAAGAAATAAAATGAAACAAAAACATCATTCTAAGGAAAGAAATGGCCCTCATGCAAATACAACTCCCGAAGGAAAATTAAATCTGTGCAAATGGTAGAAATCAAGGTTACACTAACATCACAGTTTTATTTAGAAAAAGATGTATTCTGAATGAAGAGAATACCACTTTCAAACAAAACAGAAGTATGAAAGAACTCTGCAGTGGAGATGAAAGGAGAGGAGAAAAGGAATGAGAAGAATGAGGAGAATGCCCCAATTCTTCCACTATATTAAGAATGTATACGCTCATGTAAAGATTTCCTTCCCTTTAATAAAGTTTTGATTCATCTAATTAGTAACAAAATACTATAAAGACAACATTTTCACTTCTATACGACCCTTCTATAATTACAAGCCCACCAGCCTGTCTGACTTGAGCATGACAGATGTTGCAGTGCTGAGAAAGAAGCCTTCATACTTTATTACTTTCACTCTAGTACATTATACTAAATTATAGCTACCTGCTTTTTGCAAAAACTGAACAGCATCAAACAGGAGTATTGGTTGATATGTGAATTCATTTAATTTACCTTTCCTCTAAGTAAATCATTTCTATTTACCATACTGCTCTGCTTTCCAGTAGTCTTAGTGTTCGTCCTAGGAATCAAATCACTTACGAGTCTGCTACTGAATTTCTGACATCTTGGTGTTAGCCTCCAGCAACACTGCTAACTCTACAAGTCTCTAAGGCACAGCTGCACAAGCTATAAATTTTAAAGAAAGGAAGGATTGACTTTGTGTAAAGAGACAGCAAACATAAGTCTGATTTTTAAACTGTAGGAAAAATAAGACAACAAAAAGCATTTGGTGTCCATATTAGCTGTCTTCAGTGGCAGGCTTTACGTGTCTTGTAACCCATTAGCCTGTGGGCTACTGCCCTCTGCAGAGTCCAGTGGTTGATCTACAAGGCATATTCGAGACCCGAGAGTGTGAATCATTCTTGACTTTTTCTAGATGACACATGAAAAAGAACTGAACTGTTTCTTCTGCTAGCCACACACAAACTTTCTGGAGCTAACAAAATGAAAAGACCATTTTTCCAGAAGCATACATACATCATACCTCACTCTCTAGCAAGAAAACATTCCTAAAAATTCATTGTCTAACCCTAGTAAAATAAGCAGTCCGTGTTTTGCTAACAAAACCTTTTCCACCATAAATTTTGCAGAGAGAGACAACTTCTGTATCAGTAATGAGGCTTTTTTTACTTATTGTCCTTTGTTGCAACCTTTTATGCTGTATACCAGATTTATGCCACTGGTCTATCTCACACCAACAGCAACAACTTCATGGTGTAAAATATCCACAAATGTTTTGTGTTAGTCTTCAGCATATTGAGGAAAATATAGCTGTCAGGGAACTGCAAAGCTACTTCAAGTCACCCAAAATATATTTCCAGAGCGTTTCACTGTTGAGTCAGTTTGAAATAAAAGGAGGAATACTCCTGAACTCTGTTAAAAAGAAACAGCTGAAATTTGTTTTGCTTCTGACAGACTACAAATTCTTTGGATCATACAAAACTTTGTGTAAGACCAGCAGATCATATGGAGAGGGCTTCCACAGGTCTTAAAGATAAGTTTATTCATTGTTAGTCATGGAAGCAGGCACAATCTCCAGTCACAAAGCAAGACTCATTTTTCCTTCCTCCTTACATGTATAAGGGGAAGAGGGCAAAACAATTCCTATTACTGGGAACCTAACAGCTAGCAACTGCATTCTAGAGACATCTGCTTAATCAGCAGGTAGCTGCATTGTAAAGAGAAAAAAAAAAGACTTATCACAATGTTTTCTGCATTTTACTCCAGAGGTATCAGAGCAGCTCTAATTATCAGACTTTAACTTCCCACTCACCATTGCAGGTTTCCATTCCCAAAATACTCTGTGGCCTCCAGGAAGGATGTAATATAGAAGGCTAGAGGTAGTGAGTCAACCTCGTGTTACATAAAACCTGCGGGAGAGACAATAAAACAGAAAGTAGCTGTAATTAGTGATTATATTATGCACCATTTTCCTACCCTTATTTCTTTAGCCAAAACCACCTCCTGCAGGAGAATTAAGAAGAAATACCTGGACAGTACCAGTACTTACCTTAGCAGTAAGGCCCGCACCAAATGACATACAAACTTATAGCTCCACATCCATCACATTTGTAGAAAACGATAACCAAATGATCTATTTACTGATAAATCACACACAAATATGACTAGGCCTCTAGCAGACAGAAACCCACTGTGAAGTTTTGCAGACATTCCAAAGCAAGCATCTGGTCCCCTTACGAACTAACTTTTGTTCTAGCTGCTTTCTTAAGATCAGGTCTTCAGCAGACATAAATCATTCTAAGCTCCAGTGAATTTCTGGTAAATGCACCATGATTTACATTAACAGAAAAAACAGCCTTTTTTTGCCTCTCCTTGCAATTGCAAGTGTTTGTTTTCCTTTTATACAGCACTTGTTCTGCTGAATGATAAACAAATGAGAGGTGATTCATTACCAATCAACCACTTCCAGAGGAAGTAGTATGAGCATCAAACCCTCACTTTCCATGCTTTCTCAGGTATTATGTAGCCTCTGCTACCCACAGACACCGAGATACTGTGTAGAATATTTCAGCTGCAGGCCACCTGTAATTATTTTCTCATATATTTATGATATTTTGGAAAACCACAAGCAAGCCTTAGTGTTCTGATAGAAATGAAGTTGTTATTTTTCTATGTATTTATTTCATCATATTTATTACTTAAATCATCCCTGAGAACAAAAGCTACACAGCAAAGGCAAGGCTTCATTTTACCAGGTGCTCTCTTGACAGTCTGAGGGAAACTATTTAGAAAAAAAGAAGAACAAAAACCCTAAAAAGTTCTTTTCTTTTAACATCACTGCTCTGACAACCACAAAGGCTTCCTGACAATCTTGATAGCTCAATTTATGATGTTACATTATCCTGCAGCTGTGAAGAATGCTATTCCTACTAACCTAGCTTAGGTCTAAATAGAGCTATGAAGCTAACTCTCCTCTCTTTCCAACTGTGTGACCTTCTGGACAGTGCAAAAAGGAATCAGAAAATACTGAATGGCTGCAAAGATAGAAATAGTTGTTGGTGTCCTGCTGCTTTTCCCACCTGGAGCCCAGTGTGTCTAAGGGAATCTTACAATGCAAAGTTTCCCTGGTAGAGAAACAAAAATCTATCGTGAAAATGTGAGCAAACACAACGAATAAGAAGATGATGAAAGTTATTTCAACAGCTCATATTCTTTCTTTTTTTACGGCATCAAATAGCATAGCTCTTGAACAACAGTGACAGACTGTGGTTTTCTGGATTTTTAAGACAGAAAAACATAAGGCAGTTGATTCTTTATCTGGATAAAACAAGAGAATCTGAGCCTATCAGCCACAGCTTGCCAGATGTTTGCATCATCAGAGTTGTTCTAACACTTTCCAGATAACATTTTGTTCTCCATCAAATCACAAAATTATGCTTAGGAAGTTAAGAAAGAGCTTCTGGATTTTCTCAGTGCCTATAATAATACAAAATGTCTCTTAATCACTCAGAAACAATATGTGCTGAGGGACGGAGATCCATACCCTTCTCTATGAACAATACGGTAATATCTGACTCATTAAGGGCCATTTGTACAGAAAATATTTGCTATGGATGTCACAACTGTTATCACCAGTTTACAAGTGGACAAAATGAGGTAAAAGGGCTATCACAGCAGAAGGGAACTGGAGCCAAATACGCAGTATTCCTTCTAGACTATCACCAGATACACCTTAGGAGAGAGAACATTTGGTTATCTGGGGAAAGGTACAGGGAAGTTCTGTTAGGAAAAATGTTGGATAAATAGAGCAAGTGAAGATTAATATCTTAAATTATCTAACTTTAAAGACTTAAAATTTGTTCTGTTGTGACCTGAAACTGGTTTGACTCAATGTGTTAGCTTTTTTGAGCCTGACTTCTTAATGAAATAAGGTTTATGTGATTGTGCTGCCTGTCTGTTCCTGCTAGCTAATTTAAAGCAAATACGGAAAGGATGTGGAATTTTCAAAGGCAGCTACACTCCCACAGATCTTAAGAACTGTTACCAGATAGGGCAGAGCTGGAATCACACTAGTGCCATCACTCAAGGACACTGCCAGCTATGGCAACAGCTAGAATCATAGAATCATAAAGGTTGGAAGAGGTCCCTACGATCATCTAGTCCAACTGGTCAATTACCACCAGTATTGCCCACTAAAACACATCCCTCAGAACTACACGCTGCATGTATCTTGATCACACGAAACACAAGAAAACACAAGAAACATAAAACAAGAGATACACAGGAAAAAAGAAAAACATTGTAAGATCTATTTTATTGTGTTCATTAATTGCCAACTTCCTGCTTCTTACTGTGCGTGAGAGTTTGTACTTCTGTTTCTGGGCAGTTAGAACACTGAGAGCCTATCTAAATGTGCAGTAGATTCTCAAGTCACAACTGATTTTTTTTAAGCACGTTGAAATCCATGTAGGCATGGAGCAGTAAAAATAATGGTTATTAGCTAGATTTCTAGTTCATTATTTCTTATCTAATTCCTCAAGAAAATAATTTATCGGTCAGATCAGAAATTTCCAAAGAATTATAATTTTAAAGCTTTTACTATTAATTACAAGACAACTTCCTCCCAACATTTCACAAGTTTTAGTCAGAATTGCTATCAAAAAAATAAAGTACTTCTTACTAGCAATCTAATACATAGTCACATATAATGGTGCATTTTAACAAGTATTTCTCCATTATATTTTAATGGAAGTGGCTGCAATTCTTAGCAAGTTCTGAAGGAGTCTGTCAGAGACTTTTTATGTAATCTTACTCTTCCTGTACTTCATCCTTGAAAACAGTTGTTCATAAATGTACATACTCCCAAAAAGTGCTGATATGAATATGGCATGACTCATTTTTTCTCTGGTAAGATAGGTCTTATAAGTATCTGGTAAAGAGATATGACCATATTTTAATCTGAGTACTGAAGAGTATTTTAGTATTTTCATGTAGATGAAATTCAGATTTTTTTTTTCCTTTTCTTCCCATACTATTTAAATCTAAAATTAAATATGTCTAAGCTATAAATATCACACAACTAGAATGCAGCATTAAAAACTTAAGTGAAACTCACCATTAAAGGTTGGTTGTTTTGGGGTTTTTTAATCACTGGTAAAGAAGGATGATCCTTGACTTATCTATCATTTTTGTGGGAATCAAGAATTCAAGTCTCTGTGCAGCTTCATGAATTCCAGATGTTTCTGGAACACCAAAGTCACTGAATGTAAGTTACTGGTCCACAAATTTCACAGAACATAAAAGCAGTTTGACAGGTTTAGCTTCATATCCCACTGTTTGTACAACTGGTGCCTTCCCTATCTTAAGTAAAGAATTAAAAGACTATGAGAGAAAGACCCATGGCAAGATGAGCCAGCAGGGAAGAAGAGCAGCATGGCTGAACAGGGAACGTTTGCTGAGACTCCAGGAGAAAAAGAGACTTTACCTGCTCTGAAAGAAAGGACAGGCAACTTGGGAAGAGTACAAAGAAGTTGCTAGCATATGCAGGGAGAAAATCAGAAAGGCTAAAGCCCGGCATGAGCTCAACTTGGCCAATGTGGTCAAGGACTACAAAATGTTTTTAGCAATCTATTAATAGTAAGAGGAGGGCCAAGGAGAATCTCCATCTGGGTGCAGCAGGGAATATGAGCATGAGAATAAGGAAAATGTTGAGGTTCTCAATGCCCTCTTTACATCAGTTGTGTTCCTACAAAAAGATCTGATAACAAAGAAAACAGTAGGATACAGATCAGTGGTATGTACATGGACTGGGGGGGAATGTGCTTTGCAGAAAGCACGTTTGCTACTACTTGATCCTAGATTTAAGTCACAGCTGTCACAGACATTTCGTCTGTCTAGAATCCAGTCTTCTAGGGGAAGTACCTGAAATCTAGTTGTTTGCTGACACTGAAAGCTGTTAGAAAAGCAGGTAGAAAATTCACTACAAGAAATGACTGTCTACTGACAAGGAAACGAGCTATACTACATAACGGAGTAGATTTTGCTTGCTTACTTAGGATTAACACTACTGTTTCTGAGATGAAAACATGGCCCCGAGGGCCACTTCTATCTCCTTTTTCATGATCCATTTCCTTGCAACAGAGCATTAAGGCTGTGAATACAGCGTTATCCAAAAGAAAAGCTGAGACAATGAAGAAGGTTCCTATTCAAATACAAGGGTCTTCACTGAAAACAGACAAGGAGAAATTACTGTCAAGTTACTTGCGTTATAATGTGCTCCATTGTCTCTCAGAAATAAAGACTCCACTTTTCCAAGCTCTGGCATCTGCAATTTAGCCCTTATTGTATTATACTTGTGGGAATGGCAGCTTAAGAATCTAAACTTGGGGTTTTTTTGTTGTTTTTATTTTAATCAAGGGAAAACAAATTTTCTGTCTCTTCATCAGTTTCTTATTCTTTTTACCTCAAATCATACAATTCCATTGTAACCTTACTTTTTTCTTTCACTCCCTGCAAATTACTGTATTCCCTATACAAGCAAGGTGATCTTGTCCTGCCATCTAGTGAATCAAGAGCAGAACAACATGCTTCTTACCAAGCAGCTAGAGACCCCTCTGATTTCTTTAAAAGCTTTAGCTCTTATATGTCTGTTCTTTCATAAAAGCCATAAATAAAAGGTTCCATCACGCTGTAGATGAATGTGTCTTCTCCCTAAACAGCTAAACCTATTATTGTAATTTACTGTTTGATTTACAAGAAGTTTAACAGGTTCCATCATATGACAGGTAGTAATTTAAGCATTATCCACCAATGTATTATAGCAAATGGTTTCATGCAGGCGCAAGTGTCTGCATTCAATAGGTACAGTCCTGTGATGGGTACTTGTGGATAAACGTTCTGTTGTGCCAATGTAATTAAACTACTGATGTAACATTTTGATATTTACCGCGCTGCAGTGATGTTAACAACAAAAGCACTTTCAGCTCACAAGAATATATCAAAAAAGCAGAAGTATCTCCTGGAAACAACTGAGCTTCCCTTTGATTAGTACTGCAGTCTCATTTGGAATAGTAGGCTGTTGTTGTTGTTGTTAGGTTCTAATGTGTAAGATGTCTGTACAATAGATAAAACCCACTATTAAATATTTCTTAATACACTTACAGTCTGATCCAAAACCCACTGCAGTCAGTCAATGAAAAGACTTGCAATGGCTTTAAATTGGCTTTAATCCAGGGGTTTATTCTCTAAAGAATAGTTAAT
Source organism: Callipepla californica brunnescens (assembly GCA_023055505.1). Taxonomy (NCBI): domain Eukaryota; kingdom Metazoa; phylum Chordata; class Aves; order Galliformes; family Odontophoridae; genus Callipepla; species Callipepla californica. The sequence goes on along the minus strand of JALIRH010000008.1, from coordinate 6,237,851 downwards.
TGAAAATTAAGACATAAGCAAAGAAGAATCCTGTGAGAGAAAGCAGGCAGCAGATATTATCCGAAGAAGTACTACTCAGGCGTGTGTTAGGATTAGATTAGAATTAAAACCCTATGAATAAGATCATCAATCACAGGTAGCATGGTCAGCATGCAGCTTACAGCAAATTCTAACACAGTGAAACAGGCAAATATTCTGTTAAAACTGCAGAAACTTTCTTTAAACAAACAAGCCCCAGAAACAAAACGAATGACCTAACAACCTACCACTAAAGAAAATAGCAAAAAACTCTCTACTTGCTATAACTGAATCAATTTGCAAAGATGCACAGATCTGGCCAATATTAGGAATTTCATTTTGCTATTACTGTGGGCATTTCAGAAATACCACACAATGTTTGAATGCACAGAAAACGTGAAACCTGATCACTTCAATCTTTCATTGCTATCGTTTGTTTGAACAATGACAGAAATAAACAATATTTTAAACCAAAAGATTTAGTTACATTAGAACTTTATTGTTACTTTAGCAAAATGCCTTTGCTATCTGCAGAGAGCTTGCGTTCACTGGTAAAATTAGATCACTCGAAAGTGTTTTTCTGCCATGAAAGGTGTTCTAAATGAAAAATTGCTGTAAAGGGCATAAAGTGATTTTTAGATACATACATATACATAAATATTTCATCAAGTCTAATAGTTAAGACAAGCATTGGTAAAAAAAAAAAAGAAAAAAAAGGAAGGTATCAAACTATCTAAAATAGTGTTTCTAAGATATATATAAAAATAATCTTAAACTGAGTCTGCTTGCCACCGTTCAGTACCCAACAGAAGCATAAAACAAGCACAGAAGCAATCATTCATCTACCACACAGGAAAGAGCAATGCATCTTCACCTCACCTGTAAGCAATTTGGAAAAAGAAGTTTAATTTCAAATCACTTTTCACAAAATTGTGCTGTTTATAGTAATATAAAATACAAACATGAGGAAAAATTAATACCCTTGTGGAACTGGTAGCAGTAGCTACCAGTCTCTTTTCTTTTTCCATTCTCAGATTGGATATATATTTATACATATACATGTTTATTTTATTTATTTTTATATCTACTTCCACGCCCTCACAGCCGAGAAAGCCAACCATATCCTGGGCTGCACCAAAAGAAACATGACCACAAGGTCGAGGGAGGTGATCCTGCCCCTCAGCTCTGTGCTGGTGAGGCTTCACCTGGAGTACTGCATCCAGATGTGGAACCCTCAGTACAGGAGTGACATGGACCTGTTGGAGAGCATCCAGAGGAGGAACACAAAAATGATTCAAAGGATGGAACACCTCTCCTGTGAGGACAGGCTAAGAGAGCCAGGGCTGTTTAGCCTGGAGATGAAAAGGCTTTGGGGAGATCTGAGAACCGTCTTTCAATATCTAAAGGGGGATTTTATGAAGGAAAACAACAGATTCTTTAGCAGTGTCTGTTTTGATACGACAAGGTGAAATGCTTTCAAACTGAAATAGGGGGGAGATTTAGACTGGATGTAAGGAATAATTGTTTTTAGCAATAAGAAGGTGAAGCACTGACACAGGTTGCCCAGAGAGGTGGGGGATGCCCCATTGTTGGAGACATTCAAGGTCAGGCTAGACAAGGCTCTGAGACACTTGGTCTAGCTGTACATGACCCTGTTCAATGCAGGGGAGTTGGACTAGACGGCCTTTAGGGATCCCTTCTCACTCAAAAGATTCTATGATTTTACAACATTAACTGAACACACTCATTCATAATGAAATCCAAGTCAGTCACACCGCAAATTTTCCTGCATCGATTCAAAGCACAAATTATTCTTAGCCTAATTTCCTAAAGAAACCAGGTTTCTAAGATCACATTTAGACATACTTGCCTACATATCTCTCCAATAGTAGGTGTTGAACTTATTGGCCAGTTTACTATTCAACAAAGAGGTAGGAATCCAAGTAACATTAATTTCCTAAAAAATACATTTAAAAAAAAAAGTAAAAACAGAACAATAGAACAACAGCTGGAATAAGAGAGTGGACTACTGTTCTTAGGAGAAAAAGCCTGCAAGAGTGCCATTAATTCCTTCAAGCTTATGAAACTCAAAGGAAACTTTGTTTTTACTGAATTCACTATGAAAAATTCCTCACACTTCTACTGGATAGGGAAAAACCATCAAATAAGTGAAGAAAAAAACCTGTAAGTACCTTTAATCAAACTGAAAAATAAACTGGATATATGCAAATTTCTGATCAAATTTTCTATACAGGAATTCAATAACTGTGGAAAGTCTATCCTTTGCTTTAATTCCCTTGTCAGAAGGAAAAAAAGATGTATTCATTTCACTACTCCCTATTCACTTTCAGCAGATGTTGTCCCTTCAGTTTCAGCAGATGTCCTGGTGCCCAAAAAAGTGTTCTCACCTCTTAGGTATACAAAATTTCTGATAGTACTATATCAGAAATAGGAACTTCAGCTTAAGTATTATGATTCATTCCTAAATTCAGGCCAGCATCCAATCTGCTAAACTCTCAGCCTAGAACTAGAAAATAAAGAGGGAGAGAAGGAAACGTGGAAAGATGGTGTGAGAGAAATAATGTTTCTCTTCTGTGTTCTCCAAAAATTACATAATGCAAAGTCAGTGCCATGGCAAGTCAAAATTTGCTATAATTATAAAACACTTCTAAAAATCACAATACATTTTCTCTTTCAATACGCTAATCCAGAAGCTAAAAGGGCTCTGGTACACTCATATGTTATCTGTGGCATACGTGATATTCTTCTTGCCTTGCACTTCTTGATACTGTAATCATTTCAAGTTGGAAAATGTTGAGAAGTTTTATAACTAGGACCAGAATATCCAGATTACTGAGGTTTTTTCCTACTACAATGCCACGGTGTTATCCACAGGAACACGAGGGGAAAAAAGAAAGGAGGGAGTGAAAAAAAAACTGCGCCGTGAACTCGGGGGGGATGGGGGGAGGGGGGGGGGGGGGGAAGAAGGGTACGGAGATAGCAGACAGGTCAAATAAGAAAATAAAAACAACGTCAACGATTTGAGGAGGAACGGTAACTTTACGAAATCCAGCAACATCGAACAATTGGGAGAGACAAAAGTTTCCAAACCAAAGCTGCCAGCTTAGGAGTAAAACTGCAGGGGAAGCACACGTGCTTTACCTCAGCGGCGAGCGGTTGGTGTCCGGTCCGGAGCTCCGCCCTTCTGCTGCCCCTCAGCACAGCGTTAATTCCTTAACTCCCAGCATGATGTTGGAGCTAAACAAGCCCAACTCACTCAGCCTTTCTCCCGAGGAGAGTACTGGAGGCCCCAGGCCTGGGCACGGAAGTCCAGATGAAGCTTTATGGAGGCAGAATAAAGGAGGACAATCACCTCCCTCTCCCTACTGGCCACTTCTGTTGGCCTAGCATACCGTTGGCCTTCCAGGCTGCAGGAGCACACTGATGGCTCACGTTCAGTTTTTCGCCTATCAGGATTGTCAGTCACTTCACCACGGGGCTGCCCTCATTGAGTTGTTCTCCCAGTCTGTGTTCATGTCTGGAATTGCCTCAACTTGGCCTTGTTAAACTTCGTTAAGTTCTTGCGTGCCCAGTTCTCAAGCCCTTTAGGGTCCCTCTGGATGGCAACCCTGCCTTATGTTGTGCCAACTGCACCAGACAGCCTGGCCTCATCAGTAAACTTGCTGAACTCAACCACATTTCCTATGCCGTTGATATAGATCATGAAAAACACTGGTCCCAAGACAGACCTGTGGGGGACAACATTCATAAAATGTGGACAAAATCCTCCTTCAAAAACAGACTACTGACAACTAACAAAAGCACATAAAACCCTTCTGAGGCAGGTATTCATGGCAGATAATGTCCTGCAAGAAGCATCACATGTTGATTTCAGGCAACACGACACAAACCAAGATATATAGGGATCAGAAATTAGTATGTATGGCATAGCCAGCGATTAAAGGAAGTTCAATGCTAGTCATATTTAGGATAGAGGGAACAAGTAGAAGAAAACAATCTAAATTTTAGCTGAGTATAAATGCTAGGACCTATTTCTACAGGGAACTCTAGTTTCATTCTGATTGCTTGTAGTGAGAATGTAAATCAGGATGGTTCAAGAGAGGTCAATTAAGTTACCTGTATATCAGACCAGTGTAGAAGATCACGCTCAACACTTGCTCTCTTGTCCCCAAGCAGTGCTATGAAACACTTCATAATGCTGTGCACTCACAGTAAGTCTCTTCTTGTTCCAGGCAGCCAATTATGCAATACTGATTGAAATCTATCCTGGAATTCAAATAAGCAGCAACTGTATTGTAAATCTGGTGAAAAATCATGATGGATCTGAGCCTGCACTTCCACTAGTATTGCATTAGCCCAGTGCAACACAGGTATTTCAGTGTATTATCATAGCAACACAAAAGGAGAAGACAGTTGGGCGGGAAGGGATTGGAACAAATCGCCAAATTTTTTGGTGCTCAAAAAAACTGATTCTTCAAATCAAGAGTTTCATGTAGTGACAGATTTTTTCCTTAGAACCGCAAAACTCAGCTCACTGAACATTTCAGGAATGTTAGACATTGAACACTCTTCTTCTAGTCACTGATGCATTATAGTTTCTGGGTCCCCTTTCTTTCTATTCCCAGAAAGACTAAGTCAAACTCTTCCTGAAACTTTGCTTGCAAAAGCCTTCTGCAACAGATTCCTAACTTCAGTGCCTAGAACAGGCTTTCAGTGTTCCACATCTTTGATTATTTTCTAATGCCTAATCTACAAAAACAATTTTAATGCTAGCAAGTAGACAGAAAAAAGTGATCCTCTGGTTGAAATAGAGCAGAGTGGGCAGAAATAAATAGAATCATCTTCTTACAATATTTGCTTTCTAAAAGCAAAGCATGATAGATGATTGCAATGAAGCCCTATGTTTCTTTGTGAGCAAAACAACCATCTCTGACACAATAGCCTTATATATGGGAAAAAAGTGGTATGAAGCTTGTAGATATCCACACTTCTTTCCTTTTTTTTTTTTTTTTTTCTTCCCTTGGTCAAAAGAAAAGCTTAATGACAAAAGAAAATTCCTTTGACTTTACAACAAAACCAAGAAAAGCACAGCAGAACTCAAACTGTGAGAAGCAGACTCTGGTGTACATAGTGTTTGAACCACACAGCAGAGACTTCTACAGTGCAATCTACAAAGTCTCCACTGCCCCAGAAAGCAATTATACAGATGACTTCCTGAACCACATTCATATTCAAATGCGTTTTGAAAAATATTTGAGCTTGCAAATAGTACTCCAGAACAATGCCTCCTGAAGTGATAGCCACAAGTTCAGAGAAACTCAAGTAGTGGTTCAATCAGCAATCTGCAAGAACAATGAACAGAGAGAGCCCTGCACAGTGTGGCTTCTCCATGCAGGGAAATTGACAGCATTTAGGATAAACCAAATAGTGTAAAAGCTGGCAACTCTTCCGCTAAATATTTTGGCTCTAGGGAAACAATCAAAACCTGAACCTCAAAAGAAAACAGAATGGTGCAAATTCTGCTTTAGTGTATCATTTCAGATGAAAACATAAATAATTTTAGTGGTGCTTTTGAAGAAAAGAGTAGTTTTAAAGTTACAAAATACACAGCATTACTCATGTTTACTCTGCAGCAATGTCTGAAGAATATGTTATTTGCTAAAAAGCACTTTTTAAATAAATTTTAAAAAGACACAGACATTAGCCCCTTCTTAATCTCATCAGCTGCAAGTCAGTATCCGAGCTGTACATTCTCCACTGATTGTATCTTTAGCTTTGTTTTGTTTAAAGCCCTTATGTTACCACATTAACTACAGCTTTGGACAGCTTCTTGGCCCAGGCGCTGAGACTTTTGCATGGTTAGGACAAAGCAGTGAAGTTCTTTACGATTTCATGACAGACCACAAAAAAACACTGCATAGCTACCCACTGGTTCTGTTTACACATTCTTTTAAAAATGCATAACAGCTACAGTCTGCTCTGCTGGCTGTGCTGCTGGAAGGTGTGGCTGGCATTCCCCTACAGAGGCAGCAAACCCAACGCAGTTCTCTGAAGAGCTCCTTCTCATACTAGCAGATAGGACTGGCAGGACTGGAACGCCAACAGTACAATAGAGGATTGCAAGTGTATGTGATTTGAGAATGCGCATTCTAATATTATTTGATTAAAATAAAAAATAGCCTAGATTGTCTGAGTGATCAGTACAGGGTTTTGCACTAACTTCAAGAAGGCCAGGCTTTCGCAGACAGCTTTACTTTTGTTCAACAATTCAGAAAGACATGCTAAAGGAAATCAATACCATAGAAGATTTAAAAGCAGAGGATTTTACAAAATATAGTATAACAATGTATCATATGACCTTCCTGGTCTGAAAACATGTTGCTAGGTTTGATTATAGGAGTGATTATGCTCTCCAGGTTAGGAAATGTTAATGGGTGCAACTTTTTTCTGCGTGGAGGAATTTAACTCCACAGCTTTGCTTCATACAAACTTCTGCATCACACACCACTTCATCACACTGCACTTTGCTGCCATCTATCATACAGCAAGAAAATGGAACGGAATATCAATGGGAAAGTTCAGTCTCTACTGCCATACCACCAACATCCACCTCTGATGTCATGAGATAACATACTAATATAAGAGGCATTACTTTTGGAGCAGTTCTTGTAGTTCCAAAGCACTTTCTGAAGGCTTGCCTCCACCTGAAAGGACTCTACTCACGCAACCCATAACACAGCACTAGATCAATAACTAGAAAACCACCAAGAAGCCAAGACTGTTCCAATACTAAACAATTTTCCACTTACTATGAAAAGTGTATTTGGTAACTCGTAGATACACACTAAAACTCATCACCAGACAAGTTTCCATTTGTAGCACCATCACAATTAGAAAAGGCAAAGCTAACCAAAAGTTGAAAATTTTCATTTCTCTGACAAGTCTGTGATGCTTTAAACATTAGCAAAATTCAACTGTAACAGAATACCTATTTTAACTTTGAAACTTGTTTTTTTATTTGGAAAAAAAAAAAGAAAAGATATAGCACCCATGTCACTGATAGGGCTGAAATCTGAAAGAGAGTAAAAATCAGCTGTGCCTGGTTTGACAATAATCTTTAATAGCACAGGTAATAAAAGGCCTTCAGAACCTCCTAATATTGACTTAGAAAAAAAAAAATCAGTGCAACTGGGAAGACTGGGAAGTCATTACTGGAATTAAAGTACACCTAGAGATCCCAAAATTAATCAGAAATCTATACTGTTTCTCAATGTCCTAACACCAGTAAACATCAGGTGAAACAACCTCCGCAAACTTCAGCAAGAGAACAAAAATAGAGGGAGAATGAAAGAGGTGGCAGGGAGGGAGACAGAGGAGAAAAGTTAGAAGTTGAGAACAGAGAGAAGGAAATGTGATTTGCTGTAAATTGTGTAACTGAGCAAAACCAAAAGATGCCTTTCTATTCCTCTTCCTTATGATCCAGGGATATATTTTTAAAACTGAGTATTTCAACTTAAGAGTTGGGAGCATGACTGGAAAAAACAGTGAATGAACTTTTAACATAAAAAGTAGCATTTTTCTACCTTTAATTCTTCTGAGAGATGTTTTAAAAATCAATATATTAAATCTTCTTAGATAATGCTCCACCACTTCTCCACTCTTTGAAACAGTATACCCAAACATGTCACCATTTTAAGTGTCACTTGGATTGTTCAAACTCTACCAGCTTTTTGTGAGAGTCTGCATCAAGTTAATAACTGAAGAATACAGAAGACTCGCTTTTTTATGCTCTGAGAATGAATTGGGTGGGACAGTCTTGCCAATTTCCAGAAGTTCTGTTTTATGACATCTTCCTCTCATATTTCAGAGGTTTGCTTGAATTTGGAATCTCATCAACTTTGTGTGTTAAAAACTTTAATTCTAACTAAGCTTTTGCAAAGGTGAATGTTAACGTACAATATCTATAAACTAGAACCCACACACACAAAAAAAACATCAAAAATAAAAGCAAGGAAAACATGATATTAAAAGGAGATACTTACAAGTCGTATAGGTCAGGATTAAAAAAAAAACACAAAAAAAAAAAAAACACTGTTTTCTTCAAAATAACAAAATCTGAAAACGGGGAAATGTATTCCCAGTGTCTTCTGAACTGTATGGTCACAAGCAGATCACGTAACAGTCCCAAATGGTACACAAGCTTTAGCTTTCAGATTTCTTTCCTTTTGTCTTTGTTAGCTACAGCAGTATCTAAGTCTGCAGTTAGGCCTTCCTACCACCTTTTATACTTGAATTTCATTTGTACATTGGTTTCCAAGTCTGGTCTTGGGCTAAAAAAATTTCTGCCAGGATCCTCTCCGACATATTTTAGTGTTTTCCTTAAAGTATCCAAGATAAGACCAGTGCTGCATCATTTGAAGACTCATTTTTGTAGGTCAAGAGAAGACACCGACTTCTTTTTGTACTCCTTTCTTCCAATGTTTACGTATTTAGTGCCTCTGAATCTAACCCTGCAAAAGTTTATCCCTCAAGCCTGAAAAAGAGGGGAAGGAAAGAAACTCATTTAGAGAAGAGTCTCAGATCTTTTTAGAGCTTATTTAAACAATAATTACATACGTCAGCCTCAAGTCTCCCTCTGATGTTTTCATTGGTGATGCCTGCCACAAACAACAGTTTGTGACTTCACAAGAAGTCAACAGAACCAGTGTCCCACACTGTGCATTCCTTCCTTAGCTTGTTTTTCGAACAAAGTTATTATATCATAAAACCATAACAAATGGCAACAAATGTTAAGTCTGTAGAGGAAATTCGCAGTTGCAGCTATTAATATTCATTATCTAGTTGAAAATGAGGGCAGAATTTTGCACATCATCTCCTGTTGACTGCTGTCAACTAAGTATATACTAAGTTACCCTGAGCAGGGTAAGAAGAAAGGAACTGACAGATTTCCAGTGATCTCTGAAGATATTCCATGAAGGACAATCTTCTTTTTTGTTTTGTTTTGTTTTTATCATGAACTTTAAGTAGCACAGATGAAACAATAAAAAATTAGTTTATGCACATTCTTCTCCACATCCATTCTGTCATTATTTTCTAGGTCATAGCAGGCAACTCAATAACTGAGTTGCAGAAAATCCTACCTAGTTCTCTGCTGTTTATAAAGTTCCTCCCACACCTCTGCTGTCTGATTGCCTGTTCCCCATTCCTGCCAGGAGATTCTTTCCAAGGAACAGATTTCCAACTTTGTGTTGTGACTTCTTTCAGTCTCCTCCTCCCTGGGAACTGGATTTTTTAAAGCCTCTCTTCCTTTTGACAGATCTCCAACCAAACTATTCCCCTCTTGGAGTGAGATACATTTCTCCCAGCTACTGTGCTAAGAAACAGAAACCATAATTGTGACCAAAGTAGGTAAAGAATATCCAGACACAGCCTGCATTCCCCAACAGTACTGTAAGTGACAGATGCTGAAATAACAATTGCCACATTTGTCACCAAAATGTCTGCACAGTTCCACAGAGAGCTAGCATTTGTGCAAGAGCATAGTAGAATAAGATATTTCCATAAGAAAATTCCTATCTACAAGAAGGAAGGAGGTGAGCTCTCATTTCCTTTTATCTTCCTTGACTCAGACTGTCTTTCCAGGGGATCCATGTTTGTTTCAGAAGAGACAAATAAGAGGCTTAATCTCTGCTCATCCTTCCCCAGCAGTCTATGCTTTCCCCAGCATATTCCCTGCTAACTTTTTTGTTTTGTCCATGAACTTGAATCCCTGCAGAGGCATTGGCCAATTCTAAATGAAAAGAATGCCCCTTCCACAGATGTAACCAATGATCCTTGTCCACAGAGAAGATGGTGGCTGATCATACTTAATACACATCTCAGGAGTACGTCTTTCCTGAAAATACTTCTATTTATAAAATCCTTCCATCATAAGGTCCGGGGAATTACACAAAAAAAGAGGAATCATTGCTAAAAATAAATACAAGTATTATTAAAAAATAAAGCTTTCAGATTAAAATTATCAGCACAGCAGGATATGTATAGTACCTAGGGAAAAGATGAGTTACTGTCATCATAAGTGGAAGCAGCGCTTCACTATACAATAGAATTTCTTTTCTCTTTCTTTCTTTCTCTCTTTCTTTTTTATCCAAAGTAAAATAGAAATAGTTCTAAATTAAAATAGAAATATAGAAATAAAAATAAAGAGCAGAGGATCATCAGCAGACTAAAAAACGCTGGAAAAATGGCATAAAAGTAGCAATTCTGTACAGAAATAATAAAATTGTTTATTATTGCCACAAGATAATAAATAAACTTGAATTATTATTATGGATTCTAGTTAAAGCTAGTTAAATTAGTCTAGTTTAAAATTTGATAAATATAAATCATTTCACAGAGGCGAAAAAAAAACAGTTAAAAATAAAATCAAAATAAAAGTTATACTGGACTTACTGAAGGAAAGAATCTTTCGAATTAGATAGCATCCCACTTTACCAAAAATGAACCTAAATGTCTTCTAATAAAAACAGATGTTGCCCATAATGATACCTATCAGGCAGCTTCCTCCAATGAACATGAAAAAATCATTTACAGTACTGCTTTAAGTAATGGGAAGGCAAAAAAGCAGGCAGATGAGAGTAAAAAGCAAATAGGAAAGTGAAGAAAAAAATAAAAGCTCAGCTTTGCCACTTGACTAATATCAGGTATAAGAACGTGTCACTAATCTGATATTCCAGGTAACCATTACTGGGATGTGTTTTGTTTTGTGGAATGAGGCAATGGACTACAACAAGACAACAGGACCTCAGGGATTCTCAGTGGATATTTAACTTGGAGAAAAGCAAAACATATTGAATGATGTTGCAAATTAGGTTCTGTTCTCTTCCCTGGGGTTTAAAATGATTTATTATAACTGCTCCACAAATTTAACATTGGCTCTCCAATTTGAAGACATGCACTCCTAAAAATGTCCCTGATAGATGGCAGTTTTCTTCCTGCAGCCATCCAGAAACAGAAAGCCCACTGGAAACAGAGAGACTTGTACCAGCTGCAGTCACCAACCTTCAGAAACAGGCAGCATTAAGTCAGTAGGAAGCAAATCTCAAATAACTAGCTCATGCTCATCACATAAACACCTCCACATACCTCTAATGCCTGCAGTACTACATTAAGCTTGCAAGCTCTTTCCCCCAACAGAAGAGTAGGAGCAAGAAAAATTTGCTCAGCTACCCATTTGTGGAGGCAGTAGAGGTAAAAACAGCCCTGCTCCCCTGGTCTACTTTCATGTATATATAAGTACTCAAGAGGAACTTGATACAGAATCCTGAAAATACTCTACCAAAAGTGTAGAACAGACAGAAAAGCAAAGAAAAAGAACTTTTAAACATACTACCCTCTCCCAAAAACATGGTCCCCTTCAACCACAAATACTGCAACAAGGGGGTTGCAACTGAAAATTTGTATTGAGTCTAACATCTTGACTAAAAGAACAGTTGTGCTGGCAAGAAAAGACCTGGTAACTTTGTCCACTAAAACATGAAAACAAGACTTCAGGTGTTAACTTCATTTTCCCTGTGTGAGACCTAGTTAAAAAATTGTTCTTATAGTAGACCTGTCACTGTTGTTTCTTGACAGATGTGGATTAACTGCAGAGCACAGAACTTTGCCCTCAGTCTCATACATGCATTTTAGACTTCCACAAGGTCTGTCTAATGTTGTAGGAGCTTCTCTGGTTGAAGGTCTGTAATAATTCATTGCATAACACATCCATCCAACACACAGTTGCTCAACTCCAACAAAATAAATGTGGTTTTTTCCACATGTATCAGTTATGCGATTAATGTATACATACATATACGAAACAAAATATGAGAGTAATAGCAAGCCTTGGAAGATCAAGCAATAATGTATTTCACAGTAACATCCAGCACAGACATGCTTTTGATGGAACAAACAGCCTAGAGCCCATAAAAAAGATACAAGCCAAGTCATGATCGCCCCCTCACAAAAACCTTGAAGTTACATTTATGAGCTGAAAGTCAGAACTTCAAAGTCTATAAGAGAAGCACCTTACATGACCCTCAGTCAGTTCACTGAAAATTTTGAAAATCCTACTGGCTGTTTAGCTTCAAGTGAATTTCAAGATTCCTCTTTGATAGACAGTACAAATGATGGTAAAACATCATCATCCATTAATGGAAAGTAGCTAGTTTGCAATCCTTTCAGTCGGATTAGGATCCTTGCCAGATTTTTTTTTATTTTTTTTCCTCAATAATATACACATACACACACACACAAAAAAAAAAAGTTTGGTTTCAGTCTTCACGTGAATGGGCATACTAATTAAACGGACAGGTTGACTGAAACCTTTCAGTAGCCCTTAAGAAAACCAGACCAGCAACAGTAAGGAACAGCTTGTATTACATTGAGGTTCGGAAGGGAAATGCACACAACTTTCCACACATTAGCAAATACTCTGTAAGAAATCATTCTTTCCTTCCTTCCTTCCGCAATTTTCCCAGCAGACAACCAAATCTATTTTAGAAATTACTCTGCTCTGGTGTATCAGCAGGCACACCTTTCAGATGGCTTCCATTTCTCCTCTTTTTAATGACTCATTAGCAGAATGCATTCCTAAACATCAGCTTGTCCCTATGGCCAATAAGCCAAAATGTAACTGTTAAGGTCGGTCATATTTACATGTCACCACTTATGCTAATTGCAATCCCAGTACTGTACTCTTGAAGAAAAGTTATCAATCATCTTGAATATGATTAAGCAATAAAGCGAGAAAACAGCTCACAAGGTGATCTCCCCTACTTCTCAGTCAATTAATGTTGTATTGTACTCCATCTGTTCGGAGAAATGTTTCATATTGAGTATCCCTTCCCTCCCCTTAATGCACAAAGAAGTAAACATGAATTGCGCTATTTTATCATTATTCTTGATAGCACAGACATGCACCTCCAGCAAGCTGCAGTTCCCTGAGTGTATGCTTTCCCAGATGTAGTCCAGATGCCTCCTAAATGCATATGGCAGGAAATTCTTTGCAATCTTTTCTGTTTCCCGTGTATTATTGGTTTATAATTGCTGCTATCCATCATAATTTTTTTTAGCTACTGACTACTGCCCTGCTTTGCAGGTGTGTAGATGAAACACAGGCCTAGCAAATGAGTTGGTTTTACATCTATCTTGGTGGGGAGCAGTACAGCTAGTCTTTAATGTCAGCTTAAAGGAAGCTTTATTGGCAAAATTAAACATAACAAAGATGACTACAGTATTGCAGAGAGTTCTGAAGAGAAATACATCCTAACAGAAAATTAAGCTGTTTTCATTTTAATCTAATTTATGTAACCGCTGTCTGGATGGAATTGTGCTAACCTGAAGCTCGAGCACAGTGTTTGATGGAATAACAGCATGGCAGAATCCTATCCCACTTCAGGGATAAACTTTCTAGTTTTAAGAGTACTAAGTATCTGAAGTGCAACATGAAGATTTCATTTTTGCTCCCAGCAGCAGTCCATCTCTGTCAACATGACATTGTGTTCTGATTAAACCTGACCTCTAGAACTGGCTCAAGGATTCACAACAAATGCAAAATAATTGTACCTGCCCCTAAGGCTGAGTTTTGACAGCTGTGGAGAGGGAACAGAGTAAGGACAGAGGATACAGATCTGTAGTGTACAGGTACAGGGTTGTACAGTCCTGAATGTAAAGTTTTAGACACCAAACCTGGAGATGGCAGGGATAATGAGTCCTGATGAGCCTACCACAGCTTCTGAAAACAGAGGTGTCTACTGAGCTTGCTTTTCCAGCGGTATATTATGTATGCCCATCTCTAAGCAATGCCCTAATTTCCATTGAGTCCATTTCCTTCTCAGTGACTCTTCTGACTGAGGTTTCTAACATTTGCTTTGTCTTGTGAGACACAGTAAAGGCGCAGTGTGAAAGTCAGAATATGGGATCAGCCTTGAGTCACTGGTTTCCTTAGGTTATTCTCTGACCTATAAGGTTTCTCATTTCTTCAGTTTTGCCCTGAAATAATAGCATCAGAGTATTTCTTATGCTTAGGACATGAGGAGATTTTCTCAGATAGTTATGCTGTGGTCCTTTCCAGAACATTTCACTAGACACACCATCAAACATTGAAACTTGCAACTGTGGATGGAATAGCAGCTTACCCAGTTTTAGTTGATCAGTAAAGGGGGGTAAAAGTCTCATCAGGACATTCTGAATTTCTCAGTAACTAATACTGCTAAGCATAAAAGGCCAGCCCCAGTAAAACAGTAAGAGGAAAGAATATAGAAAAGGATTAATAGGAATAAAAATGTATCCATCCGAATCCGTCATTTTACCTTATATTAACTCCTAACCTAGGACAGTGCTGGCTTCCTCTTTTTGAGAAAGAAAGAAAAAAAATATATATATAAGGTTTGGAGTGTTTGAGTTCATGCTGTTTTTCCCAATCATTTAAATGTAAAGTTCAGTGACATATTGACCTGGAGTTTTGTCCATGTACTCCTTAGGAATCATTCTTAGTCAATAGATCGGATAAAAACCATGTGAGGACTAAAGACCCTTATTAACCTTGCCAGTATCTTCAATCTTTCATGACCAGAGAGGTTTGTGTGTGTAGTGAAGATGTACAGATAATTAGTCAGAGCACCTCTGAAGTCTTTTCTCCCCTCATGAGATCAGAGAGGACAAACTCTCAGCATAGATTTCTCCTAATCTACTTCAGTTGTTTTACAGGCATTTTTCAGAAGTCTGAGAAGGTCTCACAGAAATTCCTCCTTTTTTAAGTTGGAAAGAAGACAGTTTATTGAAACAAAAAGACTATACATACTTCTTAGAAGTGAACCTAGTATTGAGATCTGTATCAAAACAAATTTTCTTCACTAAAAATCTAATTTCTAACTTCTACTATACTTCTATAATTCAAGTAATGCATTGTCCTCTCTGGAGGACAATTTGTTCACCAATCTTATTCATGGATGCATTGTGTTACAATCAATTTCTCCCATCCCATTTAATTCCAGAGTCTGTAATAGAATGGGATATGTCTCACTGAGTAGAAAAGGCATGAGAAAAACACATTACAAATTTTTACAAAATCAAGTACTGCAACAAACAAATGTGAGAATCCCTACATATAAAGCTCAGATAAGAGCTCTTGGAACTGATTTGGTGGTCAAGGCATCCAAAAGATCTACAAGACTAGATGCAGGTTTAACTCGGAATAATTAAACAGGAATAAATGAGTGAAATGGGTCAACCTAATACTCTTCAGCATAGAGAAAGTAACTGAAATTCAGTTATATCAGTGAAATTAACCAGGAAAAAAATTATCAACTGACGACATGCAAAGACAGGTTTCTGTGTGTCATCCTCACAGACAGTTGGAGGTAAAAGGACAGCAAGAGATGTAGCAGGAAAAGTAGCACAAATGGGACTGAGGACAAATGAAAATCCAGGGAAGAGGAGAATGCAGTGCCTTCACCCATAGGGGAATATAGGGGGAATGTTTCTTCTTATAATGAATAGAAAAAAAATGCCTCAATAAAAGGGAAACTGAGCAAGCAAAGTCAAAACCACAAACAGACTCAAAGACCTGGTGGGATTTGCTCAAGGAGCCAGCCATTATAAGAGAAGAAGAAATACCATGATTTTGCTTCCACAAATAGCTACCACATCTTGGAGAGCTTGAAGTGCATTGAAGTGGAACCCAAAGGAGGCCAAAGAGAGAGGAAGAGAGGGCAACAGAGGTTATTTGAACCTAGGAATAGGAGGCTTAACTGAGAAACAGTCATATTGAGGAAAAGTTTTGGAGGTAATGGAATACAGATTTAAAGATCATGGAAGCAGTAAGGGGCAAACGAGTTCAAAGAGACCTCATTGACTCTGCCATTCATTCTTGACCTCTGAAGTACTAGCAATTTATGATGAAAGCGGTGACACTACCTTTGCCATAGCCTTGTTAATTAACTAATTATCTAAGGGCAAAATCATAATGAGAGCTACACAAACAGTATTCAGAACATACTGACATCTACTAGATCAAGTTACAGTCAAGGAAAACTTTTTATTTTTTGTGGTTGATTTTCTTCCTTTCAGATTACTTCAGAATTATGATGATGTGTTAATGGGTTAAAAGTACCTTTGGCAAGTTGGTACAAGGCTCGGCTTTCAATGATAACCAGCAGTTTGAATGAGCCCATAATGATGCTTTACATTCAGTTCTGGGTGGCTGACTGCCTTTACCCTCTCCAGACCATTCATATGGTTTTGATCTTGTTGCCTTCTTCAGAGAACAACCAACATAGTTCCTGAGGAAGGGTAAAAGAGGGGTTAATGGTATCATTTACATTTCTGGGGAGTAGTTTCCTGGGCTGAATGTTTTGGAGGCATGCACTTGCCTAATGCAGTTCAACATTTGAACAACTGAAATGTTTTAAGTTGACTGTAACCATTCAGGAAGGAAAACAAAACAAAAACAAACAACCTAAGTATCAATGGATAGATCTGTTCAATTTATGTGAGCGTTTGATGAAGCAAACCCGGGGCTGGCAAATGAAATACTAAAAATACTACAAATTGGATCAGTTACCATTAGTTTTTGCTGTTAAATGCTCAGTTATGTTTTGATTGCCCTATGCAATAATCAGAAATAGAAATTTTGTAAATACAGAGATGGACGTAGCTAGAGACACAAATAGGCTTCTAAAGAACAAAGTTGGAATTACTCACAGCCATTCCTCAGCTGAGCTATTCGCTACCACACTGCCAGGAGTCACTTCTCCATGAGCACCCTATCACCTCCAATTCACCACACAGCACAATAGCTACTGGGGATTCCTGAAAGAAAGCATCCAGATGGAAAGCTTAAAAGCAAACAGGGTGCAAGCACCTGCATGCTGGAAGAAATGCGAGGGGAAAAAACACACACATCATTCTGAGGGATCAAGGGGAACTGCTAGAGAGTTCTTTGCACTTCACTAAACCATTGAAATGTGTTGAACTGAACACGGATGCAAGGATCTAAATGCACTCCCACATGGTGGGGGAGCTGTTTAGAAAAAAAAAAACAAAAAAACCTCCTTTATTTACATTCTGGCTGTCTTGGCCAGGATGGATTTTGTTTATTTAATGTGTTAAGTATCCTAGCTTACGTTGAAATATATCTCTCTTGCTTGTTAAGCCTAAAGCCTTTGTTTTTTTGGGAGGATTGTGAGAGAAGGTTCTGGTGTTTCTGCAAACTTAGGGTCCTCACATTTCCCTTTACAACAGTAACAGATGCCTGCAAGCTCACACCACAAAGTCTATGGCATTTCATTTTTCATAAATATTCCATAATTTATGTCTCATAAACTCTCTTCTGTACTGCATTTCATGGCACAGGCTAAAGGGAGGGGACAGTTTTCCAGAATTATATTTGAAAACCAGTCTCAGATTTCCATTGCTTCATATGACAGATGAAATAATGGGGATGAAAGAAGACTTGGGAAATTTTTACTAATGAGGACATGAAATGTTGTTAGCTTTTGGAACTACCTTAGAGCAGCAGTTCTGTACAATAACTTGTGTTCTTTTCTAGCTATACTTTAAAGATTTTATACAGGACTTACCAGCGCAGTACCTGAGCATTTTGACAGTATTTTTCTAATCTATATCTCTCTTTATTTATATATGCACACCTTTGTTCTAGGTGTGGAGTTTGGCCTGTGCTTCTGAAGAGAAGCAAAACACTGTTCTGTCATTTCCTCTGGAATCCCAACACAGTACCTCAGAGCACTGGCTACATTTCTTTCCAAGAAACCTGGGTGCTTTCTGGGACACACAAGTAAAAGACAATGCTAGAAATAAAACTTCAACAGATCTAATTGAAGCTTTTGGTGTTTTAAGCCTCTGCTTCCTATCATCTCCCCTGACCAATGGCTGAAATCAGGCAGTGACAAAAAGATCTTCAAAGTGTCTCCAGGAAACAGTTCATAAGTGTTTGTGCTGTTGTCGCACTCACTAGTTAAGTGATACAGGCATACAGCAACATAAATCTAGCAGTATTCAGGCAATGTTTATCAAACAACTTGCCTGAGGCAATTCATATCACCTTAGAAAGAAGGTATATTAAAAATATTCATTTTCTGAGAACTACATTCTCTCTGGATAATCAGAATCATTCAGTCTCCTACAATTCTCAGTACAGCTTTTTTAAAAAAAACATATTATTTAAGTCACGTTAGGCTAAAACTGCTGGATTGTGATCTAAATTAGAACATGAAGTGGTACACATAAAGTTCACAGCATCTGACAACTCTAGTTTTAAGCAGTAGCCAACAAACATTTATTCTTCGGGGCATAGCTGGTACTCTGAAATTTAGACCTCTTTCAGAGGTGACCAAACATCTTGGCCAGACAAAAACCTCAGATTTCTGTACTCTTCACCCAAGAACATTAATACTACAATTCACATCTCTCCTCAACACAGGTCACCGCTTCCATGGCTATCAGCATGGCAAATAAAAGGAGGAGTAATTTAGCAGAGTACACTTCTGAAAAGAAACAAAGCTTTCATCAGTGTTTGCTTACACCACTGGTAGAGACTTTTAATGGAATAGGAAAGCCATCTTTCTGAGATGGGAACTCCTTTAGGAGAACCAGCAAAACAATGTTGGTTTGAGGGGAACAAACAGTTTCCCACTTTGCATCTCCACTCTAATTGACTTCCAGTACAAGCCGCTAAAAGGGCTCACATTGCACACTTCTTTCATTCCTGCTGGACAGCACTATTTGTCTACACTGTACAGCCATCATTAGAAACAAGCCTTCACAACTGGCTGCCTCTGCATCACATGCAGAGCTAAAATTACCAAAAAAAAAAAAAAAAAAAAGCACAAAGTAGCCAGACAACGATGTAGCACAGTCTGTGTGGGTATAAAACAAAACCAGCTGGCCTGTAAGAATGTTTTTTGTCATTTGTTCTGTCGTGAAATTTTTATTTTTGTGACTCAACTTCCCTTTCAGACCTGGGGATTGCAGATCAGACATGCTGAATTTCCATCTGCCACAACTCAAAGCAAGGCTGTTCCGTGTCAGAGTTCAGAATTAAACACGCAGAATACAGTGAACAGTTACAATTCATCTCTTGCGATGAGAATGAAAACATAAATAAGGAAATTAAAAAGCCCATGTCGAAACTAAAAATAGCAATCACCACCACAGAGACTGTATGAGGCAAAAATGAGAACTACATTTCAGTAAAACTGCATACTCCGTAGCCAGACAAGAAAAACCTTCTTCGCTCAGTGGGATATTAAATTTTATAGCTTTACCTCTTATTTTTAGATAGATCTTTCAAAGCGTAGCTTCTGGCTTCCTTAATTTCTTTTATATGTAATACTTTTTTTTTTTTTTTTTTTTCAAAAAAGAGATGAACAGCAATAAATCAGTCCAAGATGAGGAGGTCTTAAAAACGTAACAGTTAAAACTGTAACATTCATAAATATTTTTATTATCCTTTCTAGACTTGTGGAATGGCATGACATTCATGTTTCAGCTTGGCAGAATAACCAGCATAAATCTGGAAACAAGAAAGCACACTAACACCATCTCATTTCAGGCTGTTTAAGCCAGTAGAAGAGCCTATGTATACTCCTAGCGTGCAGCAAGTGCTGTTAGTGCTACAAAGTGTGGGTGACATAAAGCAGCAAAAGAATCTTTTACTCTTTTTTTAAACAGACCAATTGCAAAAGACTGATTCATGCTGCTGACAGACACTTACTACACACCTACATGGAATCTGCTTGCTGCTTCCAAGGAGTACAGCCACTGCTGGTGAACCTTACTGAGTAGGCATGTACTAATGAACCCCTGGAAAAGACAGCATTACGATTCTGAGTCGGCTCATGATCTTCAGTTCCACCAATCAAAGAAATTAAAATGAGTCCAAGTGCAGAAGCTGTGATCCACATCCAAAGAGTAAAGCAAGGCAGAGGGAATGTACAGTTTTCTGAAGATGTAGCATTATAATTGATGGGTCTGTTTTTAGCTGTGAACGAAAATCTGAATCGTTGTAATAACACATAGCATTTCAAAGTTAAAAGTTGTTCTCAGCAAAGTGGTACTAAACCTCATTAGGAAACTTGAGTGAGCATAAGCCAAACATTCATTTCCTTGATGTCATCTTTTCCATTGGGCATGCACAACCATACGGATGGGTTCAATACCACACCAAAGCAAGCCACTTGGCCAGGAATTCTATTATATAGTAAACTCTGAAAGTAATGCATCTATTTATTTTCATGGAAACTACGACGGATACAAAAACCACAACAACACTGTTCAACAGATCTAATTCCCATCTACAAAGCACTGTTTTGCAACATTGGTATCACCATTAGCTATAAATTCTTGCCAGCAATGAAGAAGAGCCTGCATGTCACACTCGTGACAATCTGCACCAGCAGAGGTGACCCACTGCCACTGTCACCACCACTGAAATGCACCACCCACAACCTCGCTGCGCTCACATCCACTGCTTGACCTCCAGAAGCACTCAGCAAGCATCAGTGAAAGTCAACGGGTGTAATTTTTTCTGCATGGAGGAATCCAAGGAGACACCTTTGCTTCATCCTCACTTCCGTGTCAGATGCCATTTTGTCAGAGTGCCCCTCTGCTGCCATCTGTCACACAGCAACAGGATGTAACAGAATATTGGTGGGAAGGCTCAAGCCATGCTGCCATCCCACCAACATCCACCTCGGACACTGTGGGCCAACATAATAAAATCGGAAGCGTTACTTTCCAAGCATGCTCATAAAACAAGCTCCTGCCACAAAAGTATATCTAGTTCTTAGCCCTGTTTAGGTAAGACAGTTAAATCTTTACTGTTTATAAACTAAATATTTCTCTAATTTTAATCAAGTTCATTTAGCTTAAACGAATGTTCTGCAGCTGAGGGAAAGATCTGTTAAGTATTAATAGTTATTTTGTAGGAATCTCTAAAAATATATTCTGCATGAGGTCCTTTGAAAAAAACTCCAAGGAAAAGTCCATGAGGGGCAACGTTCAAGCTCACACATGATGTAAGGTTTTTAAAGTGTTTTGGCTGTTCCAGGAGACAGGGAGGGGAAGACCAGCTCTAGCAAAAGGAACTAGAACTAGCTGGAGAAAAACCCAAATGCTACATACAAAACTTGGAGATACAGCTGAAACAATCGCCAAGTACAATAACGCAGAAAGAGTACGTGATATATATAAAGTGCCATCAGCTGTACCTTCAAATCAAAAGATTTGGGTCTGGATTTGATTGCAGCTACAATTCATGAGCCACGTCAAGGCCAGTGCTTTGAGTCACACCTAACAATACCAACTTCAGTTATTTCCATGATATCCCAGCACAGAAAAACATAATTGAGATTACCCGTTCTTTTTAAAGTGAGTCAATCCAG
The DNA here is from genome assembly GCA_023055505.1 of Callipepla californica brunnescens. Lineage (NCBI taxonomy): Eukaryota > Metazoa > Chordata > Aves > Galliformes > Odontophoridae > Callipepla > Callipepla californica. The sequence goes on along the minus strand of JALIRH010000008.1, from coordinate 6,216,366 downwards.
TACAGAATAATTCTTTGATTTAGAACTAGACTGGATTCCTCTAAAATTAACATTTACTATCATAAAAATTAATTGCAAATGCATTTCTGACATAAATTGATTACATTAAGGCTTCTATGACACAAACGGTGTCTGTACAAAAAGAAACATGGTAGAGAAGCGTGATGAAGAATCAAAAGAAATCAGATTATGGTTTCCACTCTTTGCTGTATTTGCAATTCATGCCAAAATATGTTCACTGTCAAGCTGTCATTTTATATTAGAATTTAATTTCCCTGCTATTGATTGTCTCTCTGGCTTTTCTTTTTCTCATTCTTCAGCTGGCAGGATTAGGGAAGAGCAATAACAACAAATTATAACAAAGAAACTGAGGACCCGAGTAAATTTTGCATGTATTTCTTCAACAGTCATCAGCCAGACTGACTTCTACAGAGTCATGCAAATTATCATTAAAGCTGCCATGCATTTAAATAATGAATCACTGTTTAAAAAGAAGAGTAGAAAAAGCACCTTTTTTCACGTGGAAAAGGAAGATCGAATTAAATGAAGGTACTTTTACAACACATACCTATACAACACGTGGCAACATAGTAGTTGCCATGAACATCACACTTCCCTTATGAAAGTAAAAGGACAGAAATATTGCTCACAAATCAGATGTTATATTTGAGAAATGAATTAAGTGTACCGGACAGGATAGATTGTTACGTAAGTACAGTGCATTAAAGCTTAATCCTGTGTTCATTAACAGGCCTAGTAAGCATAGATAGTCTCAAAAGTTAAGGGAAAGAGCTATACTTGTAGCATTTTCCTCAACCTTTTCAAACTCATTCTTTAACTACAGTAAGCTGTCTTTGCATTTCTCAAAGCTGTGCTCTGCTGAGTGGCAGCATCAGGAAAAGCAGCCTAGAGTATGTGCTAGTCCTGAGTGCATAAGATCTTTCTGGCAAGCAGTGATGGGACACCCTCTCCTGGAGAAACAGAAACACTTCCCTGCTCCTTCAGTTTGAGAATAGGAAACTGGTGATATTCCTGGGATCTGGAGCCAGACAGCTGCGACAAATCTTTATACACTGCAAATAACTTGGCCCTTGGCCTTATCCCCTTGCTTCCCAACATCCAGCAAAGACAAAGAAACAGTGGTCTTCAGAAAAACATTCAACCACATTAAAAATAATAATAACAACTTTAAGCTATATTAGAATCACTGTAGAAAAGAATAATATCTAGGTGAGAATCAAGAATCAATCAAGAAATGAACTCAAATCTCTCCCAAGGGGGATCTCACTGGTTGAGCAAGTCCCTGCATTTCAAGCTATGTCGCTGTGAACCTTCTAGCATCACCTTTCAGCTGGTTAGCTCCTAAAGCTAATAATCAAAATAGCTCAGACTGAAAGTCAGGGTCACTTTGTTTGGCTAGAAGCCTGAGCCCTAGACATTTCCTATTCTCCTTTCTTTAAGATTACACAGGTAATCATCTTTACGAATTATGATAATTCTCATTTATATATTTATATTTCCTCGACGTGTTATATCCAAAATTTCTAGACATTAAAGTTGCAAAATTTCTTAAGGGAATGGATGCTAGAGGCAGCCTGAACATAATCAACATGCTACTGCTTTGTGGGTGAACCGCCTTTTAAAAGAAGACACATAGAGCAGGGATTTGTGGTGCAAGTAAGCAGGACTGCTTGCCAGAATGTAAGTGCCTCATCGATTGTAGCATTCAAAAATGTAAGAAATCTATAGCACTGGGCTCCCGGATGAGCAGGCTGGCCTTGGACAGCTTTCCATTGACAACTGTAATGTCTTACAATGCAATGGAGCAAATGTGTAAGGAATTCGTTGTACGGCCTGAGATGGCCAGCTGATATGCTGCATGCAGAGAGCGGGACAATATGCCTCTCAGTCAAGTTTCTGACATGGACACTTCTGATTTGCATCTTAATTAGATGCCACAATGCAAAAAAAAAAAAAAAAAAAAAAAAAAAAAAGTGGTGGGGGAAGGGAGAAAAAAAAGGTCACAGCTCAGGGACATCACTGATATGATTTTCTCTTGAAATTGGCAATGGAGTCCCCTCATTTGGGCAGCTTCTAAACACAGTCTTTCTGTGCTATGGCATGTTTTTAATGAAATACAAAGGATCTAACTCCAAATACTTCCATTTGCAGCCCAATTTAGAAACAGCAGAGGGACAGGGCAGTAGCACACTGCTCACGCTACTTCTGATCAAAGAGAGATGATTCTGCTTGGCTTAAGCAGTGTTCAGTCACTGTTCACCTCAAGGCAAGAATGAATAGCAGGAGCATGGCACTGCAGGTCCCAGACAGTTCTTGAAGCCTCTATGAAGGCTGTAGAGAAAATTTCTAACTTGCATTAGGTGCGAAGGTTCTCACTGCCCAAGGCAAACCAGAATCCATTCCCTCCCTCAAGTTACTTGAACAGTAAATAGCCACATGCAGGCTGAGCCCGTCATTCTGTGCTGTGCAGCATCTTGCAGCATCAATAGCTCTACTTAAACCACTTCACCACCACAGTAGACAGTGTTTCTTAGAGGGTTAATAGGAAGGAGGGAAAGTTATATGAATATCTAGAATGCATTAAAAGTCTGATTAAATGCAGCAGTTGCCTTCCAATCACTTCAAACAGTTCTACATTCAATTATAGCTTAGGGTTTACAAAAAAAACTTCTCAGCATTTCCTTGTACAAGTGCTAAGCTAAGAATATGTGGTTTGGCCTATAAGCAGAAAGAATGGAGCTTAACATTCTGATACTGCTGGTGCAGGAACCACAGAGGCAAAAAGCAAGCTAAATACAACCACCTCAAAGACAATCCTGTACTGTAGAGCTGACAGCTTCTGATGGGTGCTAGGGCACTAAGCCCTTTTTTCTGTGGCTGCCCACTTAAAGCATTTTGATGCCTAATTTTGGTGACGGGCCCATTTTCACAGAGTATATACACTGTCATTATGTTTGTAGAATTAACCTCACCTGGTGGCCTCATGTTTAAAAACACAGACACTTACTTTAAAAGATGACAGTGAGTACGGTACCCAAATTATCATTCTGATTGTCATGTGAACTGAATTAACAGAGAAGAATCAACAGAATAAACCACCATCAGTCTAGAACAAAGGCAGAATTTTTAAGTTAAACACAGAAGTTACTATAAGCCAAAGTAATTGCAGAGCCTGGAATTTCAACAGAACACCAGGGTTAAAGTTCCTTTCACTGCTTCTTGTAAACATCTGAAGAACATGAATTAATAAAGAACTTTCCCTTTAGCCCTACCTTGAGTTGACATTTCTTCACTCATCTGGCAACGTATGCGATCAGTAAGATCACAGAGGAATTCCATTCCCAGTTTGAGCTCCCCAGCAGACACTGCACCTTGGAAACTGTTCAGGGTTGGAACAGAGGTGAGCCTTAACAGAGCTCAGACCGCAGCAGCAAAGGGGCCATGCTCCTTCACCTTCTTTGTTAGCTTCCACCACGCAGACAGTATGTCATTCTTTTTAATGCAAATACTGTGCTTGTGCTTCCAGGAATCTTCCTAGAAGCTGCTTCTTCACTTGAGACCAGCAGAGGACAGTCTCGTGTCAACAAATCACTTGGAACTTACACACCTGCTCTTCCTACAGGCACCCTTCAGAGCAGGTCAGCCATCTGACAGTACCGGCACGAATCATGCAGTGCTCAGCTGCACTACACCCTTAGGGAAAAATATCAACTGATGGAGATCAAGAAACAGGTAGCTGCAGAATTTAAGAAGTCCAATATCTATCTGTGCGTGTTTATCCCATCTCTGACCAATTTCAGTGTCCTCAGAGCACATTCTAACTTTCCCTACAGATGAGGCAATTGGAGGTTCTCTTTCTTACACTTGATCACGTATTTTCAGATAATCTGTAAAAACTTAGAGACTTTACCTTCCTGTCAAATGTTGCTGAAATCAGTCCAGGTTCCAAAGCTACCAAAGGCAGATCTCTTCCCAAACCGCTGCAGAGCGTGATTCCAAAAACCTCACTTCCATGTTAAAATATTACCAGCGTTCCAGATTCAGCCAAGAACCAGATCAAAGTACCAAAACATTGTGTTTTTTCTGCCACATGTCCAATAAACTGGCAGTGTGCAGAGCTGGCCTGACAAGGTAACAGCAGCACGTTGGCAATGCATCAGACTCAGGAAAACTCTTCAATAGCAAAGAGAGCTGCTAAAGTGTTTGATAAAAGGCACCTAACCCTCTTTTTCTGGCAAAAGTCGTTCTCTGCTCCTAACATCACAAGGAAGCGAAGAGCAGTAGCCTTGTCTAGCTTTCTGCAGCAACATGTTTCCAGTGATTTTGATGGCAACTGAACTAATGAATGCTGAAACAGCTGGAAATTTTAGATCAATATTTAGCAAGGCAGACTCATCTCTTGTAGGCAAGTGTTTTCATTACAAAATTACATTTCCTACGGGCAACACTGGGAAAAAAAAGTGCATCAAGAAATCTTGAGAATTTACATTTAGGAGCAAAAAGAACAACACCATTCAAACATGAATCTACCTTAACTGATTTGAGAACCAAATGCACTGTTACAATCTTCCATGTAAGAATCCCTTACAGAAAGTTGCATTTATAAGCAGACACACATACAAACATGCACAAACTCACAGGCAGCCTTTGGGTTCTGGGAATGCCACAGTTGCAACCAGTTTAAATAAGAAATTTAAAACATAAATACCAAGGTCTGAAAATGGTAGATATGCAACAAGCCATATTAAATTCTATGTCTGGAAAAGAAGGCCCCATACACAGGCAAGCATATTGATGTTGCCTGAGGTGTCTCTGATTTAACAGGAAAATATTTCAACTTCTTAAGAAAGAGAGAAATTAAGGGAAAAACAAAACAAAAAAAAAAAAAAAACAACCAAAAAAAAAGGAAGTAATGAAAGGTAGCAGGTTGAGACAGTATAGATTTTTTTCCTGAGGAGGTTTTTGGCAGAAACGTACATTTGCACACTCCTGTGGGAATGGAGAAAACCCCAGCCCTGACAAATTCTATGGCTTCATTTTGATGGATGAGAAGTCATTGTATAGCCAGCTGTACATGACTTGAAGACTTTGAAGAAGTGTACAACTTCTGAATTCCCAAGTAGCTTGTCAGGAAAACATCACATTATATGCCAGCAGTATTTCATGCAATGTGTATTAGTAACATACATTCATAGAATCACGGAAGAATAAAAAGATGGAATAAAAAGAATGAAACTGATTCATATCACCTGTTTGTCTCCTAGCTGTCAAACAATATCAACCAACTGACACTGCCCGAGAGATGCTTCCATCCCCTGTTCCTAAAGACATGGAATTCTGTCACATCCCACCAGCCCATTCCATCGTGTTGATTTCTCCTGCTATTTTTTCTTAAATATCCATCCTCAGTTTGGTCTTTTTTCCTACAATCACATCTATGCCTAAGTATAATTAAGAGATTATTTCCTTTCTTCTTACAGTAGCCTCTTTTTTTTTTTTAATTATTATTATTTTTTAATTTAACTAGAGTCAGGAGTCTATTTCGCTCCAGGTTGCTCAACCACACTTTTGAGCATTCCTATTGCTCTTGAAGCTGTATGACCAGCACCAGATGCCACTTGAGGCAGTACCTAAGCAATGCTGAACTAAGTGAAAGGATTGCTCCATGCAGTTTGTAGGCCATGCTAATTCTTCAGCATGCCACCTTTTTCTCCCTCTGGCTCCCTCCTGCGGCCCACAGACAGTAACACCACTTGGCTGCAGTTCTCTTTCCCTTTGCTCTTTTTCCCCTCCTTTGCCCTTTTCCACCTCTCCCAGGAGTCAACCAATCATCCTAACGTGGCAATTCGGACAGCCAGTATCAGAAGCTACCCTGCGCTATCACACCTTAAAAAGGAATGCTCTTTGGCCAGAAAATCTCAAGAGGAAAGACAGAGAGTTTCTAGAGTTCCCCATATTTACCAAATTCACCAGAATACCAATGACATATATTCCTTATTTAAAACAGTATCTTCGGGGTCACATTCTGTTTCACCTGTTTTACTTCACAGGACAGGCTGAAAACATTTCACTTGACATGGGAAGTGGAAAAATCACATTGAAATGCATGCATTCATTGGGTGCCTGCTTAATCCTGAGCAGAGTTACTGGGATCTGTTTGTTAGTTAATATCATCTGCATAGCACCCTGAGTTATCCTTAGAGTCACTTTCAATAAATACAAATAGGAGAGAAATCTTCAAAGATTACATCAGTTATTCTGATTTCCTCTTTAACACCATTTCAAATAGATAAAATAATGTTTAAAAGTTCTCAAGAGCTTTAAGAGTAAAGAGAAATTTTCACTGTTTCCATGGAAAACTGAAAGCATAAGAGAAGGAGGGTAAAATTATGGCCATGTCTCATCCTAAGTATACTCACTATCTAGAAGCACAGAGGACTGAGAAAACATGACCTGGATTCTGCACTGATGAAACAGAACATAACTTTGAAGAGCAATTAAAGAAACACTTAAAGAAAATTCCCATTCCAAAGCAGTATGTAAATTACTCACATTATATTTAGAGCTGCAGCTATTCACAATGAACCTGTTATTCACAAAGCCCATTTTTCCAGCCACAAACTAACCACAAATGAACTTCATTTTTAAAATTTTTAAGTGCAACATCCAGAAATACCGAAATGGATTTCATGACACATTTCAATTTTGAGCTTTCATGCAAACTGTTCCCTACACCTGCTGTTTCCAGCTCTCAGAATTTGACATTTTGTAGCTGTCTCATCTCATTCACATGCTGTTGGTAATATTTTTGTTCCCTGATCATAAAGTTTTCAAAGCCCTCTGTACAACTACCAAAGTACCTCCATGATTGCCAAAGCCAGATGAATATATATCTTTATGACAAAATGTGCACTTGTACAACAGCGGATGGCTTTCTGTCACAGTGTGCCAGGGCTGCTTTACTCCCTCTACAGATACGGAAGGAAAACTCTCCTCTACTCTGCCCTGGTGAGTCCCTGTCTGGAGTACTGCATCGAGGCCTGGGGCCCCCAGCACAAGGAAGATGAGGGAGTGCTGGAGCAAGCGCAGAGAATGACCATAAGGGAGATTTAGGTTAGATGTTAGGAAGAAATGTTTCACTACCTTAAGTCCATACAAAGGGAAAAAGCTGAGCTAGCTTCGAACCCCAAGGAGACAGATCAAAATGACACACAAAGTGAGGGAGTCTGGAGCCACATCTCTGCTCAGAGCTGGAGTGGGAATCTCCTTTTTGCCCACAATGGGCTCCTATAGAGCAGATATGAGGCTCCGGGACTGGAATAAAGGAGGGGAGCTTTAGAAACAGTCAAGAGGTAGAAAGGGACAACCACAAAAAACTGGACAAATCATCCACCAGCATTAGAACCAGTGCATTCCAGTAATTAAAGGGTGCTTATAAACAGGAGGGAGACCAACATTTTACATGGTTGGATGGTGACAGGACTATGGAGAACAGCTACAAATTAAAAGAGGGAAGATTTAGATTAGATGCTAGGGAGAAATTTTTTACTCAGAGAGAAGTGACACTGCCCAGAGAAAATGTGGATGCCCCTGGATACATTCAAGGCCAGGTTGGACAGGGTCCTGGGCAGCCTGATCTTCTGGTGCCAGATTAGTAGCTGTCAACCTTGCCTGAAGCAGGCGATGGGAACTAAATGATTTTTGATGCCCCTTCCAAACCCAGGCATTCCGTGGCTTTTTTGATAGTACCTGACTCTCCACCCAGGTCATGTAAAAAGTCAGTCATCCCTGAGAGGGGAACAAGTAAGGTCAGGAGAAGGAAAAGAAAGCAATGTTCCCTCACTTCCTGATAAGGAATACCAGGATAGCATTTATTTTATATCCTATACCAGAGCTATTGCAGCTGGTGCATTAATCAACAGCACTCCAAGGTCTGTTACATCTTATGCTTCGAAAAATCATTTATTGTTCAGTGATTGTGAAACTACCCCAGTGAAAGGCCTTGGGTGGACTCTGACAGGGAAACAGCAAAGCTATTAATGTGACAACTGCCAGCATGCAAATCTGCATCTACCCGTGTGCCCTGTGATGTCACCGGAGAGTCACGGTCAGCCCGTGACCTCACAATAGAGCGAGTGCCTATGAACGCAGCGAGCACCCAGCCCACCTTCAGTCTGCTGGCGACTGTCGAGGAGTAAGTGTCTTCCTGCTGGAGCACGAGACCTCGAGACCTTGCCAGGCGTAGTGAGACGTCAGAGTCCTGCGAGCGGATTACCAGTCACCAAGGATCCGCTCCAGGAACGCCAGACGTCAGAAGTCCTGCCAGAGACGCACGAGGAGTCCGTCACTGGTGGGACGAGCGAGAGGTGCTGAGGACCGGAGGCCGCTGACGGCTCTGCCACAGGCAGCCTCCAGACTCAGTCCTCTGAGCACCTCCGTGCCAGGGCAGCTGCGGCCATGAGCTGGGAGGCAGCTGCCAACGGGAGCCAGGAGGCTCAAGAGGAGGAGATGTGCCCCATCTGCCTCGGCCCGCTGGACAACCGCGTCTGCATTATCCCCTGCAGGCACAGCTTCTGCAGGGGCTGCATTGAGCGCTGGGCCACCGAGAACGCCAGCTGCCCACTGTGCCGCGGTGTGATTGAGAGCATCGTGCCACAGCTCCCAGCAAACGCCACCGCCCGCCGACCACGGAGAAGGCGCCAGAGGCGTCGACGGCGGCGGGAAAGGAGAAGGTACTGGCACACCTGGGACCGACGCCGACGACGCAGGTTCTCCAGGCCTCCTCCTCTCCAGACCATCTACCAACTCGTCTGGCCGTGGGAGTGGGCCCATCCGGATCCAGCTATGGTTGGACACTGAATACACCGAATAGCTGAGATGGGTCTAAGAGCAGCAGTGGGGCTACAGGGACCATGCACGGGCCCGCACCAGGCCCCGCTTCCGAGCGGGCGGCCCGAGCTCACCTGGGGACAGCACGGGAATGGCAAAGCGCTGGCGGGGAGAAGGCTGAGGCACTGCACAGCTCTTCTGCCTCACTCAGCTCTACGGACATCACCTCCCCGCACTGTGTCAGTAGAAGCGCTGCCAGCGGCTCGAGCTCATCGCTCCATTCCCAACTCTTCAGCCCCGGTGAGACCCAGCGTCCAGGTCTGGGCTCCTCATTACAGCAGAGACCTGGGCACGCTGCAAAGAGCCCAAAGAACAGCAGCCAAGCTGCTGGAGGACAGAAGCATCTCTCCTGCGAGGAAAGAACTGGGACTGAATGCTCCTCCCGACAAAGAGAAGCGCGGGGGGATCTTTCCATGTCAGAAAATCATGGGAAATCCCAAAATTGGGGGTAGAGCACTTGCTTCTACTTCCTTCAGAGAGATGAAATAGAAACTCCACCAGGGATCCCACTGCTAAGAAAGGACAGCGGGCGTGAAGAAGCTCTGTCGGTCAAACAGGTTGTTTCCAGCACCCCGAGCCTCTGAACTTCCTGACCGCGCAGTGGCACAGTGAGGAGTACGGCAGTGAGCAGATCCCCGCCTGCTGCTGCTGCTGCTGGCACCTTCGCCTGAGACTGGACAGCCAGAGCCGACTCGGAGGGACTTTCACACGGTGCCTGTGGAGCGGGGAAGCCATGGATGCCGCTGCGTGCCCTTCTCCGGAGCTGCTGCACACAGCCCTCTCCTGCCCGGCTGCGCTGCCCACTCACGCGGTAAGAGCAATGAGGTCTCCCCTCAGCCTGTCCTTCCCAGATGAAACAGCCTCAGCTCCTTTAGTCGGTCCTCACAGGGCAAAGTCTCCAAGCCCTTCATAAGCCTTGTTGCCCTTCTTTGGACTGGCTCCAGCACCACTATGTCCTTTCTCTACTGAGGTACCCAAATCTAACACTGGTGGGACCTCAGCAGTGCTGAGTACAGGGACAGGATTACTTCTCTAGGCCCGCTCCCCACACCATTCCTGATACAAGTCAGGATACCGTTGGCCATCAATAATTCTGGACATCTATTCACTCTTTCTTCTCCTTTTTCAGGCCCAAGAGGAGAGCACGTGCTTCATCTGCCTCAGCCCACAGACCAACACCGCTCATGTTATCCCCTGCAGGCACACCTTCTGTGGGGGCTGCATTGAGCGCTGGGCTGCCGAGAGGGCCAACTGCCACAAGCTGCCACAGCGTGATCCTGAACATGGTGCCAGAGCTCCCAGCGGACACCAACCGCCCACCAACCACGGGGAAGGCTCCATAGGCACCAAGAGCAGCAGGAAAGATCTGCACGCCAGTCCCGGAGCGTCTCACCCCAACGCGCACGGCGCAGCCCCTCCAGGCATCCCCACCGGCTCGTCCGCAGCCTCTCCTGGCAGTGGGAGCTGAATGGGAGCAGCCGGTCCCGGTCACCGTCGGACATCGGGGAGGCCGAATGGCTGAGACAGCTCCAAGAGCAGCAGTGGGGCTCCGGGGACCACGCACGGGCCCGCACCAGGCCCCGCTTCTGAGCGGGCGGCCCGAGCTCACCTGGGGACAGCACGGGAATGGCAAAGCGCTGGCAGGGAGAAGGCTGAGGCACTGCACAGCTCTTCTGCCTCACTCAGCTCTACGGACATCGCCTCCCCGCACTGTGTCAGTAGAAGCGCTGCCAGCGGCTCGAGCTCATCGCTCCATTCCCGTCTGCTCAGCCCCGGTGAGACCCAGCGTCCAGGTCTGGGCTCCTCATTACGACAGAGACCTGGGCACGCTGCAAAGAGCCCAAAGAACAGCAGAGACAAAGAGAAGGTGTGGGGAGGGAAACCTGGAAGTATCAATAAATTATGGGAAATCCCAAAATTGGTGGTAGAGCAGTTGCTTTGAATTTCCTTTTGAGAGATTAAATATGAACTCAACTTGGATCCTGATGTAATCAGAATGCAGGGAATGGGGAAAGCCTTGACTTGTTTCAGCAACAACATGATCTTTGTAGTCCCTTCCCACCTAAGCCTTTCTGTGATTCTGTGAAATCAGTCTGATTCCAAAATATCGGTGGAAGTCAAAAACTACAGTATTACTTAAAAAAAAAAATAAATAAAATAACAAATTAATTCGATTCATAAAAATCTAGGTACAAAAAAAAAAAAAAGAAAACCTGGAAAAAATGCCAAGTCATACTTCAGGGCTAACATCATTCCTTATTACAACTAGGAGGCAGCTGGTATGTCGTGTAGCACCTATTTTCAACATTTCTGAAGGTAAATGCGTGTGCTGGTTTCAGAGATACTGCATTAGACTCATGGAAAATAAGGTGTGATAAGTGCAAGGTATGTTTCTTGCAGCCAAAGCCGCATGCACTATGGCATGAGTTTACTGAAAGAGCCAAACACAATGCTGTCCACGGTTCAGTACTGTTAGCAGTGAGCGAGCCGATACTGGAAATGAGCCTGCTCCTACCAACAGCAGTCATGGAAAGAAATCCCTGTTCTACTGTGCCAACCACAAATGAGTCAACAAATCCATAGCATGACATAGTTGGTGCCAGTGACTGCGACTGGAGACGTCCACAATGTACGTCTGCTTCACAACAGCATCTCAGAAGGAATCAGAGCGCTAACAGAAAACAATGGTCCTTACACATAGGGATAGGAACCTATAGAGACATGAATGATCAGAAATAGAAAAAAATGTCAGTTGTGTTGGATGGTCACACAGAGAAACAACAAAAAATAAAACCTGGCAGAACACAGATTTCAAAAGCAAAGCTCCATCCCTCAAAACAATGCCGCAGGAACCTCTGCTGTGCTTGAGGAGTCACTTCCAAAAGCGTACATCAGAATTCTGGCCACATGGTCATATTTTCGTATAGGAGAAGCAGTAAACTTGCCAAACTGACTTTCTCAGTGAAGAGTAAACAGGTAGAAGCGTTCCACAATTAAAAGCATGCGTTGGTTTCCCAGGTACGTATGAACCAGACACAAGTGTGTCTCTGAATAGTTTTTTATATAATGTGAACATCGTGCTCATTATAAGACTGCAATTTCAGGTGAAGCTGCCATTTCGTGCATTTATTTGCCTAGTATTTAAATTAGTTTGGGCACCCACATACGTTTCTGCACTTATAGCAATAATGACAGAGCAGCTGAGCTCTGTCCCTAGAAGCTAATTCCTTAAGTTCCAGTACATGGAACAAGGTGTGACTTCACATGACAGCAGAGAATCCAGAATCCTTCAGAGGCTCAAGGCACACGCAGTCAGTGCAGGGGCTTCAGGATGTCACGGCTGTGCAGTTCAGGGAGGAAAAGGATGCTTAAACTTTAAACATCAATGGTAAATACCTGGTGATGACAGCAGCATGAACAGCCTTCCCTGAGTTTTACTTATGCCCCATAGTGAGGCTAAAAGAAGAGATGGAAACATAGCACTACTCGCTGCTGCGTTTGGTAAAAGCTTACAGCAATGCGTTTCTCTTGAGCTTTCCCCACCACCACACGTTCCTATTTGCTCTCTGTACCTGCAGTTGGGTGGTGCTCTTTGTGCCAGATGCTTCCAAACACCTTATTTTAAACACTGCAGTTCTTCTCTGAAGGAACCATTGCAATCTAAATTAAAAAAGGGGGGAGTGAGGCAGTTCATTCTGGCCACTACACACTGTCTGTTTCTCGTGGCTCTGTATCCACAAAGAACATTTCCTAAGGAATTTTTTTGTTTGTTTTTTAGTATTTTTTTTAATCAAGCAAACAAAACACTTCCACTTCATGATCACCAGACCTTCTCTCATGAGATAAACAAAAATGAATAAAGGCCCTAAATTATCTCAAGTATGAGGAATTAAAAGCACTGTGAGGTTTATAAACTGTGTTTTTGAAAATCACTGCTGCAGAGCCCAGCAGCCCAGCTTCCCCTTGGAGCATCACGCCCCGTCTCAACTAGACACCGCTTTTTTCATTTAACTTTCTCAAAACATTCACCTAACTGCACTTTTCCAGCAAGTTTCTCCAAATTAGGTGGGAACTGTACCTGAACGAGCACTGCTGGAACCGATGCGCAGTTTGCTGTTGTAGTGATTGCTGCTGAGTGGCACGAGAACATATGGTTATAGTTTAGTAATTCCAACTGTATAGAAGATGAGGAGGAATTTTTTTTTGGCATCTTGGGCTTGCTGCTTTTTTGTAGCCATCAGAAACACTCAAATGATTCACACAAATCTGTTTCCACAAGAGCTTCAAGTGAAGTTAGAATCTAGCTCAACAGAAACAGTTTCAGAGAACTCACTGGGATAAAAACATGGAATGCCAGAATACTACACATAAAGTCTAGAATTCAGTGCTGCAATCCCTCGACAGATGGTATTATATTACCTCTGGATGAATGCAGGCATTTCAGTATACTTTCCTTGCTCCAATCTAAGACGAAACAAAGCCTTCACAGTACTGGCTTCATCAGTCCAGTAGGGACATGCCTACATCACCTGCTGTTCTAATGGACGACAGCTTGTCAAACTGGACTCCAAATTTAGGTGTTATGAAATTGCAGCTTTGCTAAGTCTAAAAGTTGAGTTCTACACATGATCACTGAGGTTATCGATCTTGTGAACTGTGATCCTGAAAGCCACACCTCTAGGTAGATAAATCCAGCTCCCTCCTCTACAACGCCTGCAGAACGATAAAGAAAGAAAGAAGGAAAACAATGAAGAGAAACTGACTGTGTATCCACAGTCTTAGCCACAATCTTAAGGTAAGGGACTTGGTATCTTCAACACTTTCTACGAAGGGACCACATTAAAGATCAAATGGTAGGTGAAATAATTCCTATTGCAACCCACTAATTAGCATTTAACCGTCACAAAGGAGACAACTTGGTTACAGCTCCTAGGTACGTGGGTTTTTTTTCTTTGAATTACAGAAAAAAGATTCAAAAACTTTGCTATGAATAGTTTCTATTACTCTTGCTCTATCAGTCATAGGAAGACTTCCAGACCATGACCAGAAAAGCTGTGCTCCTCTTGCACAGGCAAGGACATAAAAGCCAGAAGCACCTACTGCCCAAGTTTCCTCATGTGATGAAAGCTGAAGTGCTTGTAAATTAAAAACACAGGAACAAGAGAGCTCTTAAAGCAAATGTGGAAGTAGTACAGCATTTAACAAGCAGTCATCCTCTCTGTTAGATATGTCACTGCGTGGACTTCTTGGTAGGTATGGTAACTTGCCACACCCGGGCTTCTACTCATCAAGTTTAAACAGTTCTTAATCTGACGTTAACTTTAAATTGTTATTTGTATTTCAGTAGTGAGAACCATTTCTAAGTTTGAAAGTTTGCCTACTCCTTTCTACTCATTTGCAATTCAAGCTGTTCTCATAAAAGAGGTTATTTCTTCCTATAGATTGAACAACATACAGGTGCAATAAGGAAAGCCTCAACAAAGAAGTGTTTTAAGTAAATAAATTACAAAAAGAGGAAGCAAATAACAAATAATGTGAGAGTAACATAAGAAAATAGCATCTCCAGACCTCTGCTTTCCAGTTCAGATTGAGCAGGAAGCTGGAGGTCATGGCTTTCACACGCAGAAAGAACTTTTTGAGATACAGCAACTGAAGCAGGAGGTGGGAACTAGACGGTCCTTAAGGCCCCTTCCAACCCAAGCCATTCTCTGGTTTTATGAAACTACTCAGCTCTGCTCTCAACTCATGGTCACAGTCACCCCTAAGAGGGAAACTAAGCAAGGTTAGGATAAGGGACAGTAAGCACTGTCTCTTTACCTCTTGGCAAGGAATACCAGGGGGAGGATTTATTAGTTTATGTTATATGCCAGTGCTATTGCAGCTAATGTATGCATCAGTGGCAATCCAAAATCTGTTGCAATGGTTGCTCCAATAAAGCATTTCTTTTCAATGTTTGGGAAACTGCCCCTGTGAAAGTCCTTGGGTGGACTCTGACAGGGAGACAGCAAAGCTATTAATGTGACAACTGCCAGCATGCAAATCTGCATCTACCCGTGTGCCCTGTGATGTCACCGGAGAGTCACGGTCAGCCCGTGACCTCACAATAGAGCGAGTGCCTATGAACGCAGCGAGCACCCAGCCCACCTTCAGTCTGCTGGCGACTGTCAAGGAGTCAGTGTCTTCCTGCTGGAGCACGAGACCTCGAGACCTTGCCAGGTGTAGTGAGACGTCAGAGTCCTGCGAGCGGATTACCAGTCACCGAGGATCCGCTCCAGGAACGCCAGACGTCAGAAGTCCTGCCAGAGACGCACGAGAAGTCCGTCACTGGTGGGACGAGCGAGAGGTGCTGAGGACCGGAGGCTGCTGACGGCTCTGCCACAGGCAGCCTCCAGACTCAGTCCTCTGAGCACCTCCGTGCCAGGGCAGCTGCGGCCATGAGCTGGGAGGCAGCTGCCAACGGGAGCCAGGAGGCTCAAGAGGAGGAGATGTGCCCCATCTGCCTCGGCCCGCTGGACAACCGCGTCTGCATTATCCCCTGCAGGCACAGCTTCTGCAGGGGCTGCATTGAGCGCTGGGCCACCGAGAACGCCACCTGCCCACTGTGCCGCGGTGTGATTGAGAGCATCGTGCCACAGCTCCCAGCAAACGCCGCCACCCGCCGACCACGGAGAAGGCGCCAGAGGCGTCGACGGCGGCGGGAAAGGAGAAGGTACTTGCACACCTCGGACCGACGCCGACGACGCAGGTTCTCCAGGCCTCTTCCTCTCCAGACCATCTACCAACTCGTCTGGCCGTGGGAGTGGGCCCATCCATCTCCAGCTATGGTTGGACACTGAATACACCAAATAGCTGAGATGGGTCTAAGAGCAGCAGTGGGGCTACAGGGACCATGCACGGGCCCGCACCAGGCCCGCTTCCGAGCGGGCGGCCCGAGCTCACCTGGGGACAGCACGGGAATGGCAAAGCGCTGGCGGGGAGAAGGCTGAGGCACTGCACAGCTCTTCTGCCTCACTCAGCTCTACGGACATCGCCTCCCCGCACTGTGGCAGTAGAAGCGCTGCCAGCGGCTCGAGCTCATCGCTCCATTCCCAACTCTTCAGCCCCGGTGAGACCCAGCGTCCAGGTCTGGGCTCCTCATTACAGCAGAGACCTGGGCACGCTGCAAGGAGCCCAAAGAACAGCAGCCAAGCTGCTGGAGGACAGAAGCATCTCTTCCTGCGAGGAAAGAGCTGGGACTGAATGCTCCTCCCGACAAAGAGAAGCGCGGGGGGATCTTTCCATGTCAGAAAATCATGGGAAATCCCAAAATTGGGGGTAGAGCACTTGCTTCTACTTCCTTCAGAGAGATGAAATAGAAACTCCACCAGGGATCCCACTGCTAAGAAAGGACAGCGGGCGTGAAGAAGCTCTGTCGGTCAAACAGGTTGTTTCCAGCACCCTGAGCCTCTGAACTTCCTGACCGCGCAGTGGCACAGTGAGGAGTACGGCAGTGAGCAGATCCCCGCCTGCTGCTGCTGCTGCTGGCACCTTCGCCTGAGACTGGACAGCCAGAGCCGACTCGGAGGGACTTTCACACGGTGCCTGTGGAGCGGGGAAGCCATGGATGCCGCTGCGTGCCCTTCTCCGGAGCTGCTGCACACAGCCCTCTCCTGCCCGGCTGCGCTGCCCACTCACGCGGTAAGAGCAATGAGGTCTCCCCTCAGCCTGTCCTTCCCAGATGAAACAGCCTCAGCTCCTTTAGTCGGTCCTCACAGGGCAAAGTCTCCAAGCCCTTCATAAGCCTTGTTGCCCTTCTTTGGACTGGCTCCAGCACCACTATGTCCTTTCTCTACTGAGGTACCCAAATCTAACACTGGTGGGACCTCAGCAGTGCTGAGTACAGGGACAGGATTACTTCTCTAGGCCCGCTCCCCACACCATTCCTGATACAAGTCAGGATACCGTTAGCCATCAATAATTCTGGACATCTATTCACTCTTTCTTCTCCTTTTTCAGGCCCAAGAGGAGAGCACGTGCTTCATCTGCCTCAGCCCACAGACCAACACCGCTCATGTTATCCCCTGCAGGCACACCTTCTGTGGGGGCTGCATTGAGTGCTGGGCCGCCGAGAGGGCCAACTGCCACAAGCTGCCACAGCGTGATCCTGAACATGGTGCCAGAGCTCCCAGCGGACACCAACCGCCCACCAACCACGGGGAAGGCTCCATAGGCACCAAGAGCAGCAGGAAAGATCTGCACGCCAGTCCCGGAGTGTCTCACCCCAACGCGCACGGCGCAGCCCCTCCAGGCATCCCCACCGGCTCGTCCGCAGCCTCTCCTGGCAGTGGGAGCTGAATGGGAGCAGCCGGTCCCGGTCACCGTCGGACATCGGGGAGGCCGAATGGCTGAGACAGCTCCAAGAGCAGCAGTGGGGCTCCGGGGACCACGCACGGGCCCGCACCAGGCCCCGCTTCTGAGCGGGCGGCCCGAGCTCACCTGGGGACAGCACGGGAATGGCAAAGCGCTGGCAGGGAGAAGGCTGAGGCACTGCACAGCTCTTCTGCCTCACTCAGCTCTACGGACATCGCCTCCCCGCACTGTGTCAGTAGAAGCGCTGCCAGCGGCTCAAGCTCATCGCTCCATTCCCGCCTGCTCAGCCCCGGTGAGACCCAGCGTCCAGGTCTGGGCTCCTCATTACGACAGAGACCTGGGCACGCTGCAAAGAGCCCAAAGAACAGCAGAGACAAAGAGAAGGTGTGGGGAGGGAAACCTGGAAGTATCAATAAATTATGGGAAATCCCAAAATTGGTGGTAGAGCAGTTGCTTTGAATTTCCTTTTGAGAGATTAAATATGAACTCAACTTGGATCCTGATGTAATCAGAATGCAGGGAATGGGGAAAGCCTTGACTTGTTTCAGCAACAACATGATCTTTGTAGTCCCTTCCCACCTAAGCCTTTCTGTGATTCTGTGAAATCAGTCTGATTCCAAAATATCGGTGGAAGTCTAAAACTACAATATTACTTAAAAAAAAAAATAAATAAAATAACAAATTAATTCGATTCATAAAAATCTAGGTACAAAAAAAAAAAAAGAAAACCTGGAAAAAATGCCAAGTCATACTTCAGGGCTAACATCATTCCTTATTACAACTAGGAGGCAGCTGGTATGTCGTGTAGCACCTATTTTCAACATTTCTGAAGGTTAATGCGTGTGCTGGTTTCAGAGATACTGCATTAGACTCATGGAAAATAAGGTGTGATAAGTGCAAGGTATGTTTCTTGCAGCCAAAGCCGCTACTACTGCACTATGGCATGAGTTTACTGAAAGAGCCAAACACAATGCTGTCCACGGTTCAGTACTGTTAGCAGTGAGCGAGCCGATACTGGAAATGAGCCTGCTCCTACCAACAGCAGTCATGGAAAGAAATCCCTGTTCTACTGTGCCAACCACAAATGAGTCAACAAATCCATAGCATGACATAGTTGGTGCCAGTGACTGCGACTGGAGACGTCCACAATGTACGTCTGCTTCACAACAGCATCTCAGAAGGAATCAGAGCGCTAACAGAAAACAATGGTCCTTACACATAGGGATAGGAACCTATAGAGACATGAATGATCAGAAATAGAAAAAAATGTCAGTTGTGTTGGATGGTCACACAGAGAAACAACAAAAAATAAAACCTGGCAGAACACAGATTTCAAAAGCAAAGCTCCATCCCTCAAAACAATGCCGCGGGAACCTCTGCTGTGCTTGAGGAGTCACTTCCAAAAGCGTACATCAGAATTCTGGCCACATGGTCATATTTTCGTATAGGAGAAGCAGTAAACTTGCCAAACTGACTTTCTCAGTGAAGAGTAAACAGGTAGAAGCGTTCCACAATTAAAAGCATGCGTTGGTTTCCCAGGTACGTATGAACCAGACACAAGTGTGTCTCTGAATAGTTTTTTATATAATGTGAACATCGTGCTCATTATAAGACTGCAATTTCAGGTGAAGCTGCCATTTCGTGCATTTATTTGCCTAGTATTTAAATTAGTTTGGGCACCCACATACGTTTCTGCACTTATAGCAATAATGACAGAGCAGCTGAGCTCTGTCCCTAGAAGCTAATTCCTTAAGTTCCAGTACGTGGAACAAGGTGTGACTTCACATGACAGCAGAGAATCCAGAATCCTTCAGAGGCTCAAGGCACACGCAGTCAGTGCAGGGGCTTCAGGATGTCACGGCTGTGCAGTTCAGGGAGGAAAAGGATGCTTAAACTTTAAACATCAATGGTAAATACCTGGTGATGACAGCAGCATGAACAGCCTTCCCTGAGTTTTACTTATGCCCCATAGCGAGGCTAAAAGAAGAGATGGAAACATAGCACTACTCGCTGCTGCGTTTGGTAAAAGCTTACAGCAATGCGTTTCTCTTGAGCTTTCCCCACCACCACACGTTCCTATTTGCTCTCTGTACCTGCAGTTGGGTGGTGCTCTTTGTGCCAGATGCTTCCAAACACCTTATTTTAAACAGTGCCTGTGAAACACTGCAGTTCTTCTCTGAAGGAACCATTGCAATCTAAATTAAAAAAGGGGGGAGTGAGGCAGTTCATTCTGGCCACTACACACTGTCTGTTTCTCGTGGCTCTGTATCCACAAAGAACATTTCCTAAGGAATTTTTTTGTTTGTTTTTTAGTATTTTTTTTAATCAAGCAAACAAAACACTTCCACTTCATGATCACCAGACCTTCTCTCATGAGATAAACAAAAATGAATAAAGGCCCTAAATTATCTCAAGTCTGAGGAATTAAAAGCACTGTGAGGTTTATAAACTGTGTTTTTGAAAATCACTGCTGCAGAGCCCAGCAGCCCAGCTTCCCCTTGGAGCATCACGCCCCGTCTCAACTAGACACCGCTTTTTTCATTTAACTTTCTCAAAACATTCACCTAACTGCACTTTTCCAGCAAGTTTCTCCAAATTAGGTGGGAACTGTACCTGAACGAGCACTGCTGGAACCGATGCGCAGTTTGCTGTTGTAGTGATTGCTGCTGAGTGGCACGAGAACATATGGTTATAGTTTAGTAATTCCAACTGTATAGAAGATGAGGAGGAATTTTTTTTTGGCATCTTGGGCTTGCTGCTTTTTTGTAGCCATCAGAAACACTCAAATGATTCTCACAAATCTGTTTCCATAAGAGCTTCAAGTGAAGTTAGAATCTAGCTCAACAGAAACAGTTTCAGAGAACTCACTGGGATAAAAACATGGAATGCCAGAATACTACACATAAAGTCTAGAATTCAGTGCTGCAATCCCTCGACAGATGGTATTATATTACCTCTGGATGAATGCAGGCATTTCAGTATACTTTCCTTGCTCCAATCTAAGACGAAACAAAGCCTTCACAGTACTGGCTTCATCAGTCCAGTAGGGACATGCCTACATCACCTGCTGTTCTAATGGACGACAGCTTGTCAAACTGGACTCCAAATTTAGGTGTTATGAAATTGCAGCTTTGCTAAGTCTAAAAGTTGAGTTCTACACATGATCACTGAGGTTATCGATCTTGTGAACTGTGATCCTGAAAGCCACACCTCTAGGTAGATAAATCCAGCTCCCTCCTCTACAACGCCTGCAGAACGATAAAGAAAGAAAGAAGGAAAACAATGAAGAGAAACTGACTGTGTATCCACAGTCTTAGCCACAATCTTAAGGTAAGGGACTTGGTATCTTCAACACTTTCTACGAAGGGACCACATTAAAGATCAAATGGTACGTGAAATAATTCCTATTGCAACCCACTAATTAGCATTTAACCGTCACAAAGGAGACAACTTGGTTACAGCTCCTAGGTACGTGGGTTTTTTTTTCTTTGAATTACAGAAAAAAGATTCAAAAACTTTGCTATGAATAGTTTCTATTACTCTTGGTCTATCAGTCATAGGAAGACTTCCAGACCATGACCAGAAAAGCTGTGCTCCTCTTGCACAGGCAAGGACATAAAAGCCGGAAGCACCTACTGCCCAAGTTTCCTCATGTGATGAAAGCTGAAGTGCTTGTAAATTAAAAACACAGGAACAAGAGAGCACTTAAAGCAAATGTGGAAGTAGTACAGCATTTAACAAGCAGTCATCCTCTCTGTTAGATATGTCACTGCGTGGACTTCTTGGTAGGTATGGTAACTTGCCACACCCGGGCTTCTACTCATCAAGTTTAAACAGTTCTTAATCTGACGTTAACTTTAAATTGTTATTTGTATTTCAGTAGTGAGAACCATTTCTAAGTTTGAAAGTTTGCCTACTCCTTTCTACTCATTTGCAATTCAAGCTGGTCTCATAAAAGAGGTTATTTCTTCCTATAGATTGAACAACATACAGGTGCAATAAGGAAAGCCTCAACAAAGAAGTGTTTTAAGTAAGTAAATTACAAAAAGAGGAAGCAAATAACAAATAATGTGAGAGTAACATAAGAAAATAGCATCTCCAGACCTCTGCTTTCCAGTTCAGATTGAGCAGGAAGCTGGAGGTCATGGCTTTCACACGCAGAAAGAACTTTTTGAGATACAGCGACTGAAGCAGGAGTTGGGAACTAGACGGTCCTTAAGGCCCCTTCCAACCCAAGCCATTCTCTGGTTTTATGAAACTACTCAGCTCTGCTCTCAACTCATGGTCACAGTCACCCCTAAGAGGGAAACTAAGCAAGGTTAGGATAAGGGACAGTAAGCACTGTCTCTTTACCTCTTGGCAAGGAATACCAGGGGGAGGATTTATTAGTTTATGTTATATGCCAGTGCTATTGCAGCTAATGTATGCATCAGTGGCAATCCAAAATCTGTTGCAATGGTTGCTTCAATAAAGCATTTCTTTTCAATGTTTGGGAAGCTGCCCCTGTGAAAGTCCTTGGGTGGACTCTGACAGGGAAACAGCAAAGCTATTAATGTGACAACTGCCAGCATGCAAATCTGCATCTACCCGTGTGCCCTGTGATGTCACCGGAGAGTCACGGTCAGCCCGTGACCTCACAATAGAGCGAGTGCCTATGAACGCAGCGAGCACCCAGCCCACCTTCAGTCTGCTGGCGACTGTCAAGGAGTCAGTGTCTTCCTGCTGGAGCACGAGACCTCGAGACCTTGCCAGGTGTAGTGAGACGTCAGAGTCCTGCGAGCGGATTACCAGTCACCGAGGATCCGCTCCAGGAACGCCAGACGTCAGAAGTCCTGCCAGAGACGCACGAGAAGTCCGTCACTGGTGGGACGAGCGAGAGGTGCTGAGGACCGGAGGCCGCTGACGGCTCTGCCACAGGCAGCCTCCAGACTCAGTCCTCTGAGCACCTCCGTGCCAGGGCAGCTGCGGCCATGAGCCGGGAGGCAGCTGCCAACGGGAGCCAGGAGGCTCAAGAGGAGGAGATGTGCCCCATCTGCCTCGGCCTGCTGGACAACCGCGTCTGCATTATCCCCTGCAGGCACAGCTTCTGCAGGGGCTGCATTGAGCGCTGGGCCACCGAGAACGCCAGCTGCCCACTGTGCCGCGGTGTGATTGAGAGCATCGTGCCACAGCTCCCAGCAAACGCCACCGCCCGCCGACCACGGAGAAGGCGCCAGAGGCGTCGACGGCGGCGGGAAAGGAGAAGGTACTTGCACACCTCGGACCGACGCCGACGACGCAGGTTCTCCAGGCCTCTTCCTCTCCAGACCATCTACCAACTCGTCTGGCCGTGGGAGTGGGCCCATCCATCTCCAGCTATGGTTGGACACTGAATACACCAAATAGCTGAGATGGGTCTAAGAGCAGCAGTGGGGCTACAGGGACCATGCACGGGCCCGCACCAGGCCCGCTTCCGAGCGGGCGGCCCGAGCTCACCTGGGGACAGCACGGGAATGGCAAAGCGCTGGCGGGGAGAAGGCTGAGGCACTGCACAGCTCTTCTGCCTCACTCAGCTCTACGGACATCGCCTCCCCGCACTGTGGCAGTAGAAGCGCTGCCAGCGGCTCGAGCTCATCGCTCCATTCCCAACTCTTCAGCCCCGGTGAGACCCAGCGTCCAGGTCTGGGCTCCTCATTACAGCAGAGACCTGGGCACGCTGCAAGGAGCCCAAAGAACAGCAGCCAAGCTGCTGGAGGACAGAAGCATCTCTTCCTGCGAGGAAAGAGCTGGGACTGAATGCTCCTCCCGACAAAGAGAAGCGCGGGGGGATCTTTCCATGTCAGAAAATCATGGGAAATCCCAAAATTGGGGGTAGAGCACTTGCTTCTACTTCCTTCAGAGAGATGAAATAGAAACTCCACCAGGGATCCCACTGCTAAGAAAGGACAGCGGGCGTGAAGAAGCTCTGTCGGTCAAACAGGTTGTTTCCAGCACCCTGAGCCTCTGAACTTCCTGACCGCGCAGTGGCACAGTGAGGAGTACGGCAGTGAGCAGATCCCCGCCTGCTGCTGCTGCTGCTGGCACCTTCGCCTGAGACTGGACAGCCAGAGCCGACTCGGAGGGACTTTCACACGGTGCCTGTGGAGCGGGGAAGCCATGGATGCCGCTGCGTGCCCTTCTCCGGAGCTGCTGCACACAGCCCTCTCCTGCCCGGCTGCGCTGCCCACTCACGCGGTAAGAGCAATGAGGTCTCCCCTCAGCCTGTCCTTCCCAGATGAAACAGCCTCAGCTCCTTTAGTCGGTCCTCACAGGGCAAAGTCTCCAAGCCCTTCATAAGCCTTGTTGCCCTTCTTTGGACTGGCTCCAGCACCACTATGTCCTTTCTCTACTGAGGTACCCAAATCTAACACTGGTGGGACCTCAGCAGTGCTGAGTACAGGGACAGGATTACTTCTCTAGGCCCGCTCCCCACACCATTCCTGATACAAGTCAGGATACCGTTAGCCATCAATAATTCTGGACATCTATTCACTCTTTCTTCTCCTTTTTCAGGCCCAAGAGGAGAGCACGTGCTTCATCTGCCTCAGCCCACAGACCAACACCGCTCATGTTATCCCCTGCAGGCACACCTTCTGTGGGGGCTGCATTGAGTGCTGGGCCGCCGAGAGGGCCAACTGCCACAAGCTGCCACAGCGTGATCCTGAACATGGTGCCAGAGCTCCCAGCGGACACCAACCGCCCACCAACCACGGGGAAGGCTCCATAGGCACCAAGAGCAGCAGGAAAGATCTGCACGCCAGTCCCGGAGTGTCTCACCCCAACGCGCACGGCGCAGCCCCTCCAGGCATCCCCACCGGCTCGTCCGCAGCCTCTCCTGGCAGTGGGAGCTGAATGGGAGCAGCCGGTCCCGGTCACCGTCGGACATCGGGGAGGCCGAATGGCTGAGACAGCTCCAAGAGCAGCAGTGGGGCTCCGGGGACCACGCACGGGCCCGCACCAGGCCCCGCTTCTGAGCGGGCGGCCCGAGCTCACCTGGGGACAGCACGGGAATGGCAAAGCGCTGGCAGGGAGAAGGCTGAGGCACTGCACAGCTCTTCTGCCTCACTCAGCTCTACGGACATCGCCTCCCCGCACTGTGTCAGTAGAAGCGCTGCCAGCGGCTCAAGCTCATCGCTCCATTCCCGCCTGCTCAGCCCCGGTGAGACCCAGCGTCCAGGTCTGGGCTCCTCATTACGACAGAGACCTGGGCACGCTGCAAAGAGCCCAAAGAACAGCAGAGACAAAGAGAAGGTGTGGGGAGGGAAACCTGGAAGTATCAATAAATTATGGGAAATCCCAAAATTGGTGGTAGAGCAGTTGCTTTGAATTTCCTTTTGAGAGATTAAATATGAACTCAACTTGGATCCTGATGTAATCAGAATGCAGGGAATGGGGAAAGCCTTGACTTGTTTCAGCAACAACATGATCTTTGTAGTCCCTTCCCACCTAAGCCTTTCTGTGATTCTGTGAAATCAGTCTGATTCCAAAATATCGGTGGAAGTCTAAAACTACAATATTACTTAAAAAAAAAAATAAATAAAATAACAAATTAATTCGATTCATAAAAATCTAGGTACAAAAAAAAAAAAAGAAAACCTGGAAAAAATGCCAAGTCATACTTCAGGGCTAACATCATTCCTTATTACAACTAGGAGGCAGCTGGTATGTCGTGTAGCACCTATTTTCAACATTTCTGAAGGTTAATGCGTGTGCTGGTTTCAGAGATACTGCATTAGACTCATGGAAAATAAGGTGTGATAAGTGCAAGGTATGTTTCTTGCAGCCAAAGCCGCTACTACTGCACTATGGCATGAGTTTACTGAAAGAGCCAAACACAATGCTGTCCACGGTTCAGTACTGTTAGCAGTGAGCGAGCCGATACTGGAAATGAGCCTGCTCCTACCAACAGCAGTCATGGAAAGAAATCCCTGTTCTACTGTGCCAACCACAAATGAGTCAACAAATCCATAGCATGACATAGTTGGTGCCAGTGACTGCGACTGGAGACGTCCACAATGTACGTCTGCTTCACAACAGCATCTCAGAAGGAATCAGAGCGCTAACAGAAAACAATGGTCCTTACACATAGGGATAGGAACCTATAGAGACATGAATGATCAGAAATAGAAAAAAATGTCAGTTGTGTTGGATGGTCACACAGAGAAACAACAAAAAATAAAACCTGGCAGAACACAGATTTCAAAAGCAAAGCTCCATCCCTCAAAACAATGCCGCGGGAACCTCTGCTGTGCTTGAGGAGTCACTTCCAAAAGCGTACATCAGAATTCTGGCCACATGGTCATATTTTCGTATAGGAGAAGCAGTAAACTTGCCAAACTGACTTTCTCAGTGAAGAGTAAACAGGTAGAAGCGTTCCACAATTAAAAGCATGCGTTGGTTTCCCAGGTACGTATGAACCAGACACAAGTGTGTCTCTGAATAGTTTTTTATATAATGTGAACATCGTGCTCATTATAAGACTGCAATTTCAGGTGAAGCTGCCATTTCGTGCATTTATTTGCCTAGTATTTAAATTAGTTTGGGCACCCACATACGTTTCTGCACTTATAGCAATAATGACAGAGCAGCTGAGCTCTGTCCCTAGAAGCTAATTCCTTAAGTTCCAGTACGTGGAACAAGGTGTGACTTCACATGACAGCAGAGAATCCAGAATCCTTCAGAGGCTCAAGGCACACGCAGTCAGTGCAGGGGCTTCAGGATGTCACGGCTGTGCAGTTCAGGGAGGAAAAGGATGCTTAAACTTTAAACATCAATGGTAAATACCTGGTGATGACAGCAGCATGAACAGCCTTCCCTGAGTTTTACTTATGCCCCATAGCGAGGCTAAAAGAAGAGATGGAAACATAGCACTACTCGCTGCTGCGTTTGGTAAAAGCTTACAGCAATGCGTTTCTCTTGAGCTTTCCCCACCACCACACGTTCCTATTTGCTCTCTGTACCTGCAGTTGGGTGGTGCTCTTTGTGCCAGATGCTTCCAAACACCTTATTTTAAACAGTGCCTGTGAAACACTGCAGTTCTTCTCTGAAGGAACCATTGCAATCTAAATTAAAAAAGGGGGGAGTGAGGCAGTTCATTCTGGCCACTACACACTGTCTGTTTCTCGTGGCTCTGTATCCACAAAGAACATTTCCTAAGGAATTTTTTTGTTTGTTTTTTAGTATTTTTTTTAATCAAGCAAACAAAACACTTCCACTTCATGATCACCAGACCTTCTCTCATGAGATAAACAAAAATGAATAAAGGCCCTAAATTATCTCAAGTCTGAGGAATTAAAAGCACTGTGAGGTTTATAAACTGTGTTTTTGAAAATCACTGCTGCAGAGCCCAGCAGCCCAGCTTCCCCTTGGAGCATCACGCCCCGTCTCAACTAGACACCGCTTTTTTCATTTAACTTTCTCAAAACATTCACCTAACTGCACTTTTCCAGCAAGTTTCTCCAAATTAGGTGGGAACTGTACCTGAACGAGCACTGCTGGAACCGATGCGCAGTTTGCTGTTGTAGTGATTGCTGCTGAGTGGCACGAGAACATATGGTTATAGTTTAGTAATTCCAACTGTATAGAAGATGAGGAGGAATTTTTTTTTGGCATCTTGGGCTTGCTGCTTTTTTGTAGCCATCAGAAACACTCAAATGATTCACACAAATCTGTTTCCATAAGAGCTTCAAGTGAAGTTAGAATCTAGCTCAACAGAAACAGTTTCAGAGAACTCACTGGGATAAAAACATGGAATGCCAGAATACTACACATAAAGTCTAGAATTCAGTGCTGCAATCCCTCGACAGATGGTATTATATTACCTCTGGATGAATGCAGGCATTTCAGTATACTTTCCTTGCTCCAATCTAAGACGAAACAAAGCCTTCACAGTACTGGCTTCATCAGTCCAGTAGGGACATGCCTACATCACCTGCTGTTCTAATGGACGACAGCTTGTCAAACTGGACTCCAAATTTAGGTGTTATGAAATTGCAGCTTTGCTAAGTCTAAAAGTTGAGTTCTACACATGATCACTGAGGTTATCGATCTTGTGAACTGTGATCCTGAAAGCCACACCTCTAGGTAGATAAATCCAGCTCCCTCCTCTACAACGCCTGCAGAACGATAAAGAAAGAAAGAAGGAAAACAATGAAGAGAAACTGACTGTGTATCCACAGTCTTAGCCACAATCTTAAGGTAAGGGACTTGGTATCTTCAACACTTTCTACGAAGGGACCACATTAAAGATCAAATGGTAGGTGAAATAATTCCTATTGCAACCCACTAATTAGCATTTAACCGTCACAAAGGAGACAACTTGGTTACAGCTCCTAGGTACGTGGGTTTTTTTTTCTTTGAATTACAGAAAAAAGATTCAAAAACTTTGCTATGAATAGTTTCTATTACTCTTGGTCTATCAGTCATAGGAAGACTTCCAGACCATGACCAGAAAAGCTGTGCTCCTCTTGCACAGGCAAGGACATAAAAGCCGGAAGCACCTACTGCCCAAGTTTCCTCATGTGATGAAAGCTGAAGTGCTTGTAAATTAAAAACACAGGAACAAGAGAGCACTTAAAGCAAATGTGGAAGTAGTACAGCATTTAACAAGCAGTCATCCTCTCTGTTAGATATGTCACTGCGTGGACTTCTTGGTAGGTATGGTAACTTGCCACACCCGGGCTTCTACTCATCAAGTTTAAACAGTTCTTAATCTGACGTTAACTTTAAATTG
This sequence comes from Callipepla californica brunnescens, assembly GCA_023055505.1. Classification (NCBI taxonomy): domain Eukaryota; kingdom Metazoa; phylum Chordata; class Aves; order Galliformes; family Odontophoridae; genus Callipepla; species Callipepla californica. Next base: position 6,188,357 of record JALIRH010000008.1, on the reverse strand, counting down.
TTATTTGTATTTCAGTAGTGAGAACCATTTCTAAGTTTGAAAGTTTGCCTACTCCTTTCTACTCATTTGCAATTCAAGCTGGTCTCATAAAAGAGGTTATTTCTTCCTATAGATTGAACAACATACAGGTGCAATAAGGAAAGCCTCAACAAAGAAGTGTTTTAAGTAAGTAAATTACAAAAAGAGGAAGCAAATAACAAATAATGTGAGAGTAACATAAGAAAATAGCATCTCCAGACCTCTGCTTTCCAGTTCAGATTGAGCAGGAAGCTGGAGGTCATGGCTTTCACACGCAGAAAGAACTTTTTGAGATACAGCGACTGAAGCAGGAGTTGGGAACTAGACGGTCCTTAAGGCCCCTTCCAACCCAAGCCATTCTCTGGTTTTATGAAACTACTCAGCTCTGCTCTCAACTCATGGTCACAGTCACCCCTAAGAGGGAAACTAAGCAAGGTTAGGATAAGGGACAGTAAGCACTGTCTCTTTACCTCTTGGCAAGGAATACCAGGGGGAGGATTTATTAGTTTATGTTATATGCCAGTGCTATTGCAGCTAATGTATGCATCAGTGGCAATCCAAAATCTGTTGCAATGGTTGCTTCAATAAAGCATTTCTTTTCAATGTTTGGGAAGCTGCCCCTGTGAAAGTCCTTGGGTGGACTCTGACAGGGAAACAGCAAAGCTATTAATGTGACAACTGCCAGCATGCAAATCTGCATCTACCCGTGTGCCCTGTGATGTCACCGGAGAGTCACGGTCAGCCCGTGACCTCACAATAGAGCGAGTGCCTATGAACGCAGCGAGCACCCAGCCCACCTTCAGTCTGCTGGCGACTGTCAAGGAGTCAGTGTCTTCCTGCTGGAGCACGAGACCTCGAGACCTTGCCAGGTGTAGTGAGACGTCAGAGTCCTGCGAGCGGATTACCAGTCACCGAGGATCCGCTCCAGGAACGCCAGACGTCAGAAGTCCTGCCAGAGACGCACGAGAAGTCCGTCACTGGTGGGACGAGCGAGAGGTGCTGAGGACCGGAGGCCGCTGACGGCTCTGCCACAGGCAGCCTCCAGACTCAGTCCTCTGAGCACCTCCGTGCCAGGGCAGCTGCGGCCATGAGCCGGGAGGCAGCTGCCAACGGGAGCCAGGAGGCTCAAGAGGAGGAGATGTGCCCCATCTGCCTCGGCCCGCTGGACAACCGCGTCTGCATTATCCCCTGCAGGCACAGCTTCTGCAGGGGCTGCATTGAGCGCTGGGCCACCGAGAACGCCAGCTGCCCACTGTGCCGCGGTGTGATTGAGAGCATCGTGCCACAGCTCCCAGCAAACGCCACCGCCCGCCGACCACGGAGAAGGCGCCAGAGGCGTCGACGGCGGCGGGAAAGGAGAAGGTACTTGCACACCTCGGACCGACGCCGACGACGCAGGTTCTCCAGGCCTCCTCCTCTCCAGACCATCTACCAACTCGTCTGGCCGTGGGAGTGGGCCCATCCATCTCCAGCTATGGTTGGACACTGAATACACCAAATAGCTGAGATGGGTCTAAGAGCAGCAGTGGGGCTACAGGGACCATGCACGGGCCCGCACCAGGCCCGCTTCCGAGCGGGCGGCCCGAGCTCACCTGGGGACAGCACGGGAATGGCAAAGCGCTGGCGGGGAGAAGGCTGAGGCACTGCACAGCTCTTCTGCCTCACTCAGCTCTACGGACATCGCCTCCCCGCACTGTGGCAGTAGAAGCGCTGCCAGCGGCTCGAGCTCATCGCTCCATTCCCAACTCTTCAGCCCCGGTGAGACCCAGCGTCCAGGTCTGGGCTCCTCATTACAGCAGAGACCTGGGCACGCTGCAAGGAGCCCAAAGAACAGCAGCCAAGCTGCTGGAGGACAGAAGCATCTCTTCCTGCGAGGAAAGAGCTGGGACTGAATGCTCCTCCCGACAAAGAGAAGCGCGGGGGGATCTTTCCATGTCAGAAAATCATGGGAAATCCCAAAATTGGGGGTAGAGCACTTGCTTCTACTTCCTTCAGAGAGATGAAATAGAAACTCCACCAGGGATCCCACTGCTAAGAAAGGACAGCGGGCGTGAAGAAGCTCTGTCGGTCAAACAGGTTGTTTCCAGCACCCTGAGCCTCTGAACTTCCTGACCGCGCAGTGGCACAGTGAGGAGTACGGCAGTGAGCAGATCCCCGCCTGCTGCTGCTGCTGCTGGCACCTTCGCCTGAGACTGGACAGCCAGAGCCGACTCGGAGGGACTTTCACACGGTGCCTGTGGAGCGGGGAAGCCATGGATGCCGCTGCGTGCCCTTCTCCGGAGCTGCTGCACACAGCCCTCTCCTGCCCGGCTGCGCTGCCCACTCACGCGGTAAGAGCAATGAGGTCTCCCCTCAGCCTGTCCTTCCCAGATGAAACAGCCTCAGCTCCTTTAGTCGGTCCTCACAGGGCAAAGTCTCCAAGCCCTTCATAAGCCTTGTTGCCCTTCTTTGGACTGGCTCCAGCACCACTATGTCCTTTCTCTACTGAGGTACCCAAATCTAACACTGGTGGGACCTCAGCAGTGCTGAGTACAGGGACAGGATTACTTCTCTAGGCCCGCTCCCCACACCATTCCTGATACAAGTCAGGATACCGTTAGCCATCAATAATTCTGGACATCTATTCACTCTTTCTTCTCCTTTTTCAGGCCCAAGAGGAGAGCACGTGCTTCATCTGCCTCAGCCCACAGACCAACACCGCTCATGTTATCCCCTGCAGGCACACCTTCTGTGGGGGCTGCATTGAGTGCTGGGCCGCCGAGAGGGCCAACTGCCACAAGCTGCCACAGCGTGATCCTGAACATGGTGCCAGAGCTCCCAGCGGACACCAACCGCCCACCAACCACGGGGAAGGCTCCATAGGCACCAAGAGCAGCAGGAAAGATCTGCACGCCAGTCCCGGAGTGTCTCACCCCAACGCGCACGGCGCAGCCCCTCCAGGCATCCCCACCGGCTCGTCCGCAGCCTCTCCTGGCAGTGGGAGCTGAATGGGAGCAGCCGGTCCCGGTCACCGTCGGACATCGGGGAGGCCGAATGGCTGAGACAGCTCCAAGAGCAGCAGTGGGGCTCCGGGGACCACGCACGGGCCCGCACCAGGCCCCGCTTCTGAGCGGGCGGCCCGAGCTCACCTGGGGACAGCACGGGAATGGCAAAGCGCTGGCAGGGAGAAGGCTGAGGCACTGCACAGCTCTTCTGCCTCACTCAGCTCTACGGACATCGCCTCCCCGCACTGTGTCAGTAGAAGCGCTGCCAGCGGCTCAAGCTCATCGCTCCATTCCCGCCTGCTCAGCCCCGGTGAGACCCAGCGTCCAGGTCTGGGCTCCTCATTACGACAGAGACCTGGGCACGCTGCAAAGAGCCCAAAGAACAGCAGAGACAAAGAGAAGGTGTGGGGAGGGAAACCTGGAAGTATCAATAAATTATGGGAAATCCCAAAATTGGTGGTAGAGCAGTTGCTTTGAATTTCCTTTTGAGAGATTAAATATGAACTCAACTTGGATCCTGATGTAATCAGAATGCAGGGAATGGGGAAAGCCTTGACTTGTTTCAGCAACAACATGATCTTTGTAGTCCCTTCCCACCTAAGCCTTTCTGTGATTCTGTGAAATCAGTCTGATTCCAAAATATCGGTGGAAGTCTAAAACTACAATATTACTTAAAAAAAAAAATAAATAAAATAACAAATTAATTCGATTCATAAAAATCTAGGTACAAAAAAAAAAAAAGAAAACCTGGAAAAAATGCCAAGTCATACTTCAGGGCTAACATCATTCCTTATTACAACTAGGAGGCAGCTGGTATGTCGTGTAGCACCTATTTTCAACATTTCTGAAGGTTAATGCGTGTGCTGGTTTCAGAGATACTGCATTAGACTCATGGAAAATAAGGTGTGATAAGTGCAAGGTATGTTTCTTGCAGCCAAAGCCGCTACTACTGCACTATGGCATGAGTTTACTGAAAGAGCCAAACACAATGCTGTCCACGGTTCAGTACTGTTAGCAGTGAGCGAGCCGATACTGGAAATGAGCCTGCTCCTACCAACAGCAGTCATGGAAAGAAATCCCTGTTCTACTGTGCCAACCACAAATGAGTCAACAAATCCATAGCATGACATAGTTGGTGCCAGTGACTGCGACTGGAGACGTCCACAATGTACGTCTGCTTCACAACAGCATCTCAGAAGGAATCAGAGCGCTAACAGAAAACAATGGTCCTTACACATAGGGATAGGAACCTATAGAGACATGAATGATCAGAAATAGAAAAAAATGTCAGTTGTGTTGGATGGTCACACAGAGAAACAACAAAAAATAAAACCTGGCAGAACACAGATTTCAAAAGCAAAGCTCCATCCCTCAAAACAATGCCGCGGGAACCTCTGCTGTGCTTGAGGAGTCACTTCCAAAAGCGTACATCAGAATTCTGGCCACATGGTCATATTTTCGTATAGGAGAAGCAGTAAACTTGCCAAACTGACTTTCTCAGTGAAGAGTAAACAGGTAGAAGCGTTCCACAATTAAAAGCATGCGTTGGTTTCCCAGGTACGTATGAACCAGACACAAGTGTGTCTCTGAATAGTTTTTTATATAATGTGAACATCGTGCTCATTATAAGACTGCAATTTCAGGTGAAGCTGCCATTTCGTGCATTTATTTGCCTAGTATTTAAATTAGTTTGGGCACCCACATACGTTTCTGCACTTATAGCAATAATGACAGAGCAGCTGAGCTCTGTCCCTAGAAGCTAATTCCTTAAGTTCCAGTACGTGGAACAAGGTGTGACTTCACATGACAGCAGAGAATCCAGAATCCTTCAGAGGCTCAAGGCACACGCAGTCAGTGCAGGGGCTTCAGGATGTCACGGCTGTGCAGTTCAGGGAGGAAAAGGATGCTTAAACTTTAAACATCAATGGTAAATACCTGGTGATGACAGCAGCATGAACAGCCTTCCCTGAGTTTTACTTATGCCCCATAGCGAGGCTAAAAGAAGAGATGGAAACATAGCACTACTCGCTGCTGCGTTTGGTAAAAGCTTACAGCAATGCGTTTCTCTTGAGCTTTCCCCACCACCACACGTTCCTATTTGCTCTCTGTACCTGCAGTTGGGTGGTGCTCTTTGTGCCAGATGCTTCCAAACACCTTATTTTAAACAGTGCCTGTGAAACACTGCAGTTCTTCTCTGAAGGAACCATTGCAATCTAAATTAAAAAAGGGGGGAGTGAGGCAGTTCATTCTGGCCACTACACACTGTCTGTTTCTCGTGGCTCTGTATCCACAAAGAACATTTCCTAAGGAATTTTTTTGTTTGTTTTTTAGTATTTTTTTTAATCAAGCAAACAAAACACTTCCACTTCATGATCACCAGACCTTCTCTCATGAGATAAACAAAAATGAATAAAGGCCCTAAATTATCTCAAGTCTGAGGAATTAAAAGCACTGTGAGGTTTATAAACTGTGTTTTTGAAAATCACTGCTGCAGAGCCCAGCAGCCCAGCTTCCCCTTGGAGCATCACGCCCCGTCTCAACTAGACACCGCTTTTTTCATTTAACTTTCTCAAAACATTCACCTAACTGCACTTTTCCAGCAAGTTTCTCCAAATTAGGTGGGAACTGTACCTGAACGAGCACTGCTGGAACCGATGCGCAGTTTGCTGTTGTAGTGATTGCTGCTGAGTGGCACGAGAACATATGGTTATAGTTTAGTAATTCCAACTGTATAGAAGATGAGGAGGAATTTTTTTTTGGCATCTTGGGCTTGCTGCTTTTTTGTAGCCATCAGAAACACTCAAATGATTCTCACAAATCTGTTTCCATAAGAGCTTCAAGTGAAGTTAGAATCTAGCTCAACAGAAACAGTTTCAGAGAACTCACTGGGATAAAAACATGGAATGCCAGAATACTACACATAAAGTCTAGAATTCAGTGCTGCAATCCCTCGACAGATGGTATTATATTACCTCTGGATGAATGCAGGCATTTCAGTATACTTTCCTTGCTCCAATCTAAGACGAAACAAAGCCTTCACAGTACTGGCTTCATCAGTCCAGTAGGGACATGCCTACATCACCTGCTGTTCTAATGGACGACAGCTTGTCAAACTGGACTCCAAATTTAGGTGTTATGAAATTGCAGCTTTGCTAAGTCTAAAAGTTGAGTTCTACACATGATCACTGAGGTTATCGATCTTGTGAACTGTGATCCTGAAAGCCACACCTCTAGGTAGATAAATCCAGCTCCCTCCTCTACAACGCCTGCAGAACGATAAAGAAAGAAAGAAGGAAAACAATGAAGAGAAACTGACTGTGTATCCACAGTCTTAGCCACAATCTTAAGGTAAGGGACTTGGTATCTTCAACACTTTCTACGAAGGGACCACATTAAAGATCAAATGGTAGGTGAAATAATTCCTATTGCAACCCACTAATTAGCATTTAACCGTCACAAAGGAGACAACTTGGTTACAGCTCCTAGGTACGTGGGTTTTTTTTTCTTTGAATTACAGAAAAAAGATTCAAAAACTTTGCTATGAATAGTTTCTATTACTCTTGGTCTATCAGTCATAGGAAGACTTCCAGACCATGACCAGAAAAGCTGTGCTCCTCTTGCACAGGCAAGGACATAAAAGCCGGAAGCACCTACTGCCCAAGTTTCCTCATGTGATGAAAGCTGAAGTGCTTGTAAATTAAAAACACAGGAACAAGAGAGCACTTAAAGCAAATGTGGAAGTAGTACAGCATTTAACAAGCAGTCATCCTCTCTGTTAGATATGTCACTGCGTGGACTTCTTGGTAGGTATGGTAACTTGCCACACCCGGGCTTCTACTCATCAAGTTTAAACAGTTCTTAATCTGACGTTAACTTTAAATTGTTATTTGTATTTCAGTAGTGAGAACCATTTCTAAGTTTGAAAGTTTGCCTACTCCTTTCTACTCATTTGCAATTCAAGCTGGTCTCATAAAAGAGGTTATTTCTTCCTATAGATTGAACAACATACAGGTGCAATAAGGAAAGCCTCAACAAAGAAGTGTTTTAAGTAAGTAAATTACAAAAAGAGGAAGCAAATAACAAATAATGTGAGAGTAACATAAGAAAATAGCATCTCCAGACCTCTGCTTTCCAGTTCAGATTGAGCAGGAAGCTGGAGGTCATGGCTTTCACACGCAGAAAGAACTTTTTGAGATACAGCGACTGAAGCAGGAGTTGGGAACTAGACGGTCCTTAAGGCCCCTTCCAACCCAAGCCATTCTCTGGTTTTATGAAACTACTCAGCTCTGCTCTCAACTCATGGTCACAGTCACCCCTAAGAGGGAAACTAAGCAAGGTTAGGATAAGGGACAGTAAGCACTGTCTCTTTACCTCTTGGCAAGGAATACCAGGGGGAGGATTTATTAGTTTATGTTATATGCCAGTGCTATTGCAGCTAATGTATGCATCAGTGGCAATCCAAAATCTGTTGCAATGGTTGCTTCAATAAAGCATTTCTTTTCAATGTTTGGGAAGCTGCCCCTGTGAAAGTCCTTGGGTGGACTCTGACAGGGAAACAGCAAAGCTATTAATGTGACAACTGCCAGCATGCAAATCTGCATCTACCCGTGTGCCCTGTGATGTCACCGGAGAGTCACGGTCAGCCCGTGACCTCACAATAGAGCGAGTGCCTATGAACGCAGCGAGCACCCAGCCCACCTTCAGTCTGCTGGCGACTGTCAAGGAGTCAGTGTCTTCCTGCTGGAGCACGAGACCTCGAGACCTTGCCAGGTGTAGTGAGACGTCAGAGTCCTGCGAGCGGATTACCAGTCACCGAGGATCCGCTCCAGGAACGCCAGACGTCAGAAGTCCTGCCAGAGACGCACGAGAAGTCCGTCACTGGTGGGACGAGCGAGAGGTGCTGAGGACCGGAGGCCGCTGACGGCTCTGCCACAGGCAGCCTCCAGACTCAGTCCTCTGAGCACCTCCGTGCCAGGGCAGCTGCGGCCATGAGCCGGGAGGCAGCTGCCAACGGGAGCCAGGAGGCTCAAGAGGAGGAGATGTGCCCCATCTGCCTCGGCCCGCTGGACAACCGCGTCTGCATTATCCCCTGCAGGCACAGCTTCTGCAGGGGCTGCATTGAGCGCTGGGCCACCGAGAACGCCAGCTGCCCACTGTGCCGCGGTGTGATTGAGAGCATCGTGCCACAGCTCCCAGCAAACGCCACCGCCCGCCGACCACGGAGAAGGCGCCAGAGGCGTCGACGGCGGCGGGAAAGGAGAAGGTACTGGCACACCTCGGACCGACGCCGACGACGCAGGTTCTCCAGGCCTCTTCCTCTCCAGACCATCTACCAACTCGTCTGGCCGTGGGAGTGGGCCCATCCATCTCCAGCTATGGTTGGACACTGAATACACCAAATAGCTGAGATGGGTCTAAGAGCAGCAGTGGGGCTACAGGGACCATGCACGGGCCCGCACCAGGCCCGCTTCTGAGCGGGCGGCCCGAGCTCACCTGGGGACAGCACGGGAATGGCAAAGCGCTGGCGGGGAGAAGGCTGAGGCACTGCACAGCTCTTCTGCCTCACTCAGCTCTACGGACATCGCCTCCCCGCACTGTGGCAGTAGAAGCGCTGCCAGCGGCTCGAGCTCATCGCTCCATTCCCAACTCTTCAGCCCCGGTGAGACCCAGCGTCCAGGTCTGGGCTCCTCATTACAGCAGAGACCTGGGCACGCTGCAAGGAGCCCAAAGAACAGCAGCCAAGCTGCTGGAGGACAGAAGCATCTCTTCCTGCGAGGAAAGAGCTGGGACTGAATGCTCCTCCCGACAAAGAGAAGCGCGGGGGGATCTTTCCATGTCAGAAAATCATGGGAAATCCCAAAATTGGGGGTAGAGCACTTGCTTCTACTTCCTTCAGAGAGATGAAATAGAAACTCCACCAGGGATCCCACTGCTAAGAAAGGACAGCGGGCGTGAAGAAGCTCTGTCGGTCAAACAGGTTGTTTCCAGCACCCTGAGCCTCTGAACTTCCTGACCGCGCAGTGGCACAGTGAGGAGTACGGCAGTGAGCAGATCCCCGCCTGCTGCTGCTGCTGCTGGCACCTTCGCCTGAGACTGGACAGCCAGAGCCGACTCGGAGGGACTTTCACACGGTGCCTGTGGAGCGGGGAAGCCATGGATGCCGCTGCGTGCCCTTCTCCGGAGCTGCTGCACACAGCCCTCTCCTGCCCGGCTGCGCTGCCCACTCACGCGGTAAGAGCAATGAGGTCTCCCCTCAGCCTGTCCTTCCCAGATGAAACAGCCTCAGCTCCTTTAGTCGGTCCTCACAGGGCAAAGTCTCCAAGCCCTTCATAAGCCTTGTTGCCCTTCTTTGGACTGGCTCCAGCACCACTATGTCCTTTCTCTACTGAGGTACCCAAATCTAACACTGGTGGGACCTCAGCAGTGCTGAGTACAGGGACAGGATTACTTCTCTAGGCCCGCTCCCCACACCATTCCTGATACAAGTCAGGATACCGTTAGCCATCAATAATTCTGGACATCTATTCACTCTTTCTTCTCCTTTTTCAGGCCCAAGAGGAGAGCACGTGCTTCATCTGCCTCAGCCCACAGACCAACACCGCTCATGTTATCCCCTGCAGGCACACCTTCTGTGGGGGCTGCATTGAGTGCTGGGCCGCCGAGAGGGCCAACTGCCACAAGCTGCCACAGCGTGATCCTGAACATGGTGCCAGAGCTCCCAGCGGACACCAACCGCCCACCAACCACGGGGAAGGCTCCATAGGCACCAAGAGCAGCAGGAAAGATCTGCACGCCAGTCCCGGAGCGTCTCACCCCAACGCGCACGGCGCAGCCCCTCCAGGCATCCCCACCGGCTCGTCCGCAGCCTCTCCTGGCAGTGGGAGCTGAATGGGAGCAGCCGGTCCCGGTCACCGTCGGACATCGGGGAGGCCGAATGGCTGAGACAGCTCCAAGAGCAGCAGTGGGGCTCCGGGGACCACGCACGGGCCCGCACCAGGCCCCGCTTCTGAGCGGGCGGCCCGAGCTCACCTGGGGACAGCACGGGAATGGCAAAGCGCTGGCAGGGAGAAGGCTGAGGCACTGCACAGCTCTTCTGCCTCACTCAGCTCTACGGACATCGCCTCCCCGCACTGTGTCAGTAGAAGCGCTGCCAGCGGCTCAAGCTCATCGCTCCATTCCCGCCTGCTCAGCCCCGGTGAGACCCAGCGTCCAGGTCTGGGCTCCTCATTACGACAGAGACCTGGGCACGCTGCAAAGAGCCCAAAGAACAGCAGAGACAAAGAGAAGGTGTGGGGAGGGAAACCTGGAAGTATCAATAAATTATGGGAAATCCCAAAATTGGTGGTAGAGCAGTTGCTTTGAATTTCCTTTTGAGAGATTAAATATGAACTCAACTTGGATCCTGATGTAATCAGAATGCAGGGAATGGGGAAAGCCTTGACTTGTTTCAGCAACAACATGATCTTTGTAGTCCCTTCCCACCTAAGCCTTTCTGTGATTCTGTGAAATCAGTCTGATTCCAAAATATCGGTGGAAGTCTAAAACTACAATATTACTTAAAAAAAAAAATAAATAAAATAACAAATTAATTCGATTCATAAAAATCTAGGTACAAAAAAAAAAAAAAGAAAACCTGGAAAAATGCCAAGTCATACTTCAGGGCTAACATCATTCCTTATTACAACTAGGAGGCAGCTGGTATGTCGTGTAGCACCTATTTTCAACATTTCTGAAGGTTAATGCGTGTGCTGGTTTCAGAGATACTGCATTAGACTCATGGAAAATAAGGTGTGATAAGTGCAAGGTATGTTTCTTGCAGCCAAAGCCGCTACTACTGCACTATGGCATGAGTTTACTGAAAGAGCCAAACACAATGCTGTCCACGGTTCAGTACTGTTAGCAGTGAGCGAGCCGATACTGGAAATGAGCCTGCTCCTACCAACAGCAGTCATGGAAAGAAATCCCTGTTCTACTGTGCCAACCACAAATGAGTCAACAAATCCATAGCATGACATAGTTGGTGCCAGTGACTGCGACTGGAGACGTCCACAATGTACGTCTGCTTCACAACAGCATCTCAGAAGGAATCAGAGCGCTAACAGAAAACAATGGTCCTTACACATAGGGATAGGAACCTATAGAGACATGAATGATCAGAAATAGAAAAAAATGTCAGTTGTGTTGGATGGTCACACAGAGAAACAACAAAAAATAAAACCTGGCAGAACACAGATTTCAAAAGCAAAGCTCCATCCCTCAAAACAATGCCGCGGGAACCTCTGCTGTGCTTGAGGAGTCACTTCCAAAAGCGTACATCAGAATTCTGGCCACATGGTCATATTTTCGTATAGGAGAAGCAGTAAACTTGCCAAACTGACTTTCTCAGTGAAGAGTAAACAGGTAGAAGCGTTCCACAATTAAAAGCATGCGTTGGTTTCCCAGGTACGTATGAACCAGACACAAGTGTGTCTCTGAATAGTTTTTTATATAATGTGAACATCGTGCTCATTATAAGACTGCAATTTCAGGTGAAGCTGCCATTTCGTGCATTTATTTGCCTAGTATTTAAATTAGTTTGGGCACCCACATACGTTTCTGCACTTATAGCAATAATGACAGAGCAGCTGAGCTCTGTCCCTAGAAGCTAATTCCTTAAGTTCCAGTACGTGGAACAAGGTGTGACTTCACATGACAGCAGAGAATCCAGAATCCTTCAGAGGCTCAAGGCACACGCAGTCAGTGCAGGGGCTTCAGGATGTCACGGCTGTGCAGTTCAGGGAGGAAAAGGATGCTTAAACTTTAAACATCAATGGTAAATACCTGGTGATGACAGCAGCATGAACAGCCTTCCCTGAGTTTTACTTATGCCCCATAGCGAGGCTAAAAGAAGAGATGGAAACATAGCACTACTCGCTGCTGCGTTTGGTAAAAGCTTACAGCAATGCGTTTCTCTTGAGCTTTCCCCACCACCACACGTTCCTATTTGCTCTCTGTACCTGCAGTTGGGTGGTGCTCTTTGTGCCAGATGCTTCCAAACACCTTATTTTAAACAGTGCCTGTGAAACACTGCAGTTCTTCTCTGAAGGAACCATTGCAATCTAAATTAAAAAAGGGGGGAGTGAGGCAGTTCATTCTGGCCACTACACACTGTCTGTTTCTCGTGGCTCTGTATCCACAAAGAACATTTCCTAAGGAATTTTTTTGTTTGTTTTTTAGTATTTTTTTTAATCAAGCAAACAAAACACTTCCACTTCATGATCACCAGACCTTCTCTCATGAGATAAACAAAAATGAATAAAGGCCCTAAATTATCTCAAGTCTGAGGAATTAAAAGCACTGTGAGGTTTATAAACTGTGTTTTTGAAAATCACTGCTGCAGAGCCCAGCAGCCCAGCTTCCCCTTGGAGCATCACGCCCCGTCTCAACTAGACACCGCTTTTTTCATTTAACTTTCTCAAAACATTCACCTAACTGCACTTTTCCAGCAAGTTTCTCCAAATTAGGTGGGAACTGTACCTGAACGAGCACTGCTGGAACCGATGCGCAGTTTGCTGTTGTAGTGATTGCTGCTGAGTGGCACGAGAACATATGGTTATAGTTTAGTAATTCCAACTGTATAGAAGATGAGGAGGAATTTTTTTTTGGCATCTTGGGCTTGCTGCTTTTTTGTAGCCATCAGAAACACTCAAATGATTCTCACAAATCTGTTTCCATAAGAGCTTCAAGTGAAGTTAGAATCTAGCTCAACAGAAACAGTTTCAGAGAACTCACTGGGATAAAAACATGGAATGCCAGAATACTACACATAAAGTCTAGAATTCAGTGCTGCAATCCCTCGACAGATGGTATTATATTACCTCTGGATGAATGCAGGCATTTCAGTATACTTTCCTTGCTCCAATCTAAGACGAAACAAAGCCTTCACAGTACTGGCTTCATCAGTCCAGTAGGGACATGCCTACATCACCTGCTGTTCTAATGGACGACAGCTTGTCAAACTGGACTCCAAATTTAGGTGTTATGAAATTGCAGCTTTGCTAAGTCTAAAAGTTGAGTTCTACACATGATCACTGAGGTTATCGATCTTGTGAACTGTGATCCTGAAAGCCACACCTCTAGGTAGATAAATCCAGCTCCCTCCTCTACAACGCCTGCAGAACGATAAAGAAAGAAAGAAGGAAAACAATGAAGAGAAACTGACTGTGTATCCACAGTCTTAGCCACAATCTTAAGGTAAGGGACTTGGTATCTTCAACACTTTCTACGAAGGGACCACATTAAAGATCAAATGGTAGGTGAAATAATTCCTATTGCAACCCACTAATTAGCATTTAACCGTCACAAAGGAGACAACTTGGTTACAGCTCCTAGGTACGTGGGTTTTTTTTTCTTTGAATTACAGAAAAAAGATTCAAAAACTTTGCTATGAATAGTTTCTATTACTCTTGGTCTATCAGTCATAGGAAGACTTCCAGACCATGACCAGAAAAGCTGTGCTCCTCTTGCACAGGCAAGGACATAAAAGCCGGAAGCACCTACTGCCCAAGTTTCCTCATGTGATGAAAGCTGAAGTGCTTGTAAATTAAAAACACAGGAACAAGAGAGCACTTAAAGCAAATGTGGAAGTAGTACAGCATTTAACAAGCAGTCATCCTCTCTGTTAGATATGTCACTGCGTGGACTTCTTGGTAGGTATGGTAACTTGCCACACCCGGGCTTCTACTCATCAAGTTTAAACAGTTCTTAATCTGACGTTAACTTTAAATTGTTATTTGTATTTCAGTAGTGAGAACCATTTCTAAGTTTGAAAGTTTGCCTACTCCTTTCTACTCATTTGCAATTCAAGCTGTTCTCATAAAAGAGGTTATTTCTTCCTATAGATTGAACAACATACAGGTGCAATAAGGAAAGCCTCAACAAAGAAGTGTTTTAAGTAAGTAAATTACAAAAAGAGGAAGCAAATAACAAATAATGTGAGAGTAACATAAGAAAATAGCATCTCCAGACCTCTGCTTTCCAGTTCAGATTGAGCAGGAAGCTGGAGGTCATGGCTTTCACACGCAGAAAGAACTTTTTGAGATACAGCGACTGAAGCAGGAGTTGGGAACTAGACGGTCCTTAAGGCCCCTTCCAACCCAAGCCATTCTCTGGTTTTATGAAACTACTCAGCTCTGCTCTCAACTCATGGTCACAGTCACCCCTAAGAGGGAAACTAAGCAAGGTTAGGATAAGGGACAGTAAGCACTGTCTCTTTACCTCTTGGCAAGGAATACCAGGGGGAGGATTTATTAGTTTATGTTATATGCCAGTGCTATTGCAGCTAATGTATGCATCAGTGGCAATCCAAAATCTGTTGCAATGGTTGTTTCAATAAAGCATTTCTTTTCAATGTTTGGGAAGCTGCCCCTGTGAAAGTCCTTGGGTGGACTCTGACAGGGAAACAGCAAAGCTATTAATGTGACAACTGCCAGCATGCAAATCTGCATCTACCAGGTGTGCCCTGTGATGTCACCGGAGAGTCACGGTCAGCCCGTGACCTCACAATAGAGCGAGTGCCTATGAACGCAGCGAGCACCCAGCCCACCTTCAGTCTGCTGGCGACTGTCAAGGAGTCAGTGTCTTCCTGCTGGAGCACGAGACCTCGAGACCTTGCCAGGTGTAGTGAGACGTCAGAGTCCTGCGAGCGGATTACCAGTCACCGAGGATCCGCTCCAGGAACGCCAGACGTCAGAAGTCCTGCCAGAGACGCACGAGGAGTCCGTCACTGGTGGGACGAGCGAGAGGTGCTGAGGACCGGAGGCCGCTGACGGCTCTGCCACAGGCAGCCTCCAGACTCAGTCCTCTGAGCACCTCCGTGCCAGGGCAGCTGCGGCCATGAGCCGGGAGGCAGCTGCCAACGGGAGCCAGGAGGCTCAAGAGGAGGAGATGTGCCCCATCTGCCTCGGCCCGCTGGACAACCGCGTCTGCATTATCCCCTGCAGGCACAGCTTCTGCAGGGGCTGCATTGAGCGCTGGGCCACCGAGAACGCCAGCTGCCCACTGTGCCGCGGTGTGATTGAGAGCATCGTGCCACAGCTCCCAGCAAACGCCACCGCCCGCCGACCACGGAGAAGGCGCCAGAGGCGTCGACGGCGGCGGGAAAGGAGAAGGTACTTGCACACCTCGGACCGACGCCGACGACGCAGGTTCTCCAGGCCTCTTCCTCTCCAGACCATCTACCAACTCGTCTGGCCGTGGGAGTGGGCCCATCCATCTCCAGCTATGGTTGGACACTGAATACACCAAATAGCTGAGATGGGTCTAAGAGCAGCAGTGGGGCTACAGGGACCATGCACGGGCCCGCACCAGGCCCGCTTCCGAGCGGGCGGCCCGAGCTCACCTGGGGACAGCACGGGAATGGCAAAGCGCTGGCGGGGAGAAGGCTGAGGCACTGCACAGCTCTTCTGCCTCACTCAGCTCTACGGACATCGCCTCCCCGCACTGTGTCAGTAGAAGCGCTGCCAGCGGCTCGAGCTCATCGCTCCATTCCCAACTCTTCAGCCCCGGTGAGACCCAGCGTCCAGGTCTGGGCTCCTCATTACAGCAGAGACCTGGGCACGCTGCAAGGAGCCCAAAGAACAGCAGCCAAGCTGCTGGAGGACAGAAGCATCTCTTCCTGCGAGGAAAGAGCTGGGACTGAATGCTCCTCCCGACAAAGAGAAGCGCGGGGGGATCTTTCCATGTCAGAAAATCATGGGAAATCCCAAAATTGGGGGTAGAGCACTTGCTTCTACTTCCTTCAGAGAGATGAAATAGAAACTCCACCAGGGATCCCACTGCTAAGAAAGGACAGCGGGCGTGAAGAAGCTCTGTCGGTCAAACAGGTTGTTTCCAGCACCCTGAGCCTCTGAACTTCCTGACCGTGCAGTGGCACAGTGAGGAGTACGGCAGTGAGCAGATCCCCGCCTGCTGCTGCTGCTGCTGGCACCTTCGCCTGAGACTGGACAGCCAGAGCCGACTCGGAGGGACTTTCACACGGTGCCTGTGGAGCGGGGAAGCCATGGATGCCGCTGCGTGCCCTTCTCCGGAGCTGCTGCACACAGCCCTCTCCTGCCCGGCTGCGCTGCCCACTCACGCGGTAAGAGCAATGAGGTCTCCCCTCAGCCTGTCCTTCCCAGATGAAACAGCCTCAGCTCCTTTAGTCGGTCCTCACAGGGCAAAGTCTCCAAGCCCTTCATAAGCCTTGTTGCCCTTCTTTGGACTGGCTCCAGCACCACTATGTCCTTTCTCTACTGAGGTACCCAAATCTAACACTGGTGGGACCTCAGCAGTGCTGAGTACAGGGACAGGATTACTTCTCTAGGCTCGCTCCCCACACCATTCCTGATACAAGTCAGGATACCGTTAGCCATCAATAATTCTGGACATCTATTCACTCTTTCTTCTCCTTTTTCAGGCCCAAGAGGAGAGCACGTGCTTCATCTGCCTCAGCCCACAGACCAACACCGCTCATGTTATCCCCTGCAGGCACACCTTCTGTGGGGGCTGCATTGAGTGCTGGGCCGCCGAGAGGGCCAACTGCCACAAGCTGCCACAGCGTGATCCTGAACATGGTGCCAGAGCTCCCAGCGGACACCAACCGCCCACCAACCACGGGGAAGGCTCCATAGGCACCAAGAGCAGCAGGAAAGATCTGCACGCCAGTCCCGGAGCGTCTCACCCCAACGCGCACGGCGCAGCCCCTCCAGGCATCCCCACCGGCTCGTCCGCAGCCTCTCCTGGCAGTGGGAGCTGAATGGGAGCAGCCGGTCCCGGTCACCGTCGGACATCGGGGAGGCCGAATGGCTGAGACAGCTCCAAGAGCAGCAGTGGGGCTCCGGGGACCACGCACGGGCCCGCACCAGGCCCCGCTTCTGAGCGGGCGGCCCGAGCTCACCTGGGGACAGCACGGGAATGGCAAAGCGCTGGCAGGGAGAAGGCTGAGGCACTGCACAGCTCTTCTGCCTCACTCAGCTCTACGGACATCGCCTCCCCGCACTGTGTCAGTAGAAGCGCTGCCAGCGGCTCAAGCTCATCGCTCCATTCCCGCCTGCTCAGCCCCGGTGAGACCCAGCGTCCAGGTCTGGGCTCCTCATTACGACAGAGACCTGGGCACGCTGCAAAGAGCCCAAAGAACAGCAGAGACAAAGAGAAGGTGTGGGGAGGGAAACCTGGAAGTATCAATAAATTATGGGAAATCCCAAAATTGGTGGTAGAGCAGTTGCTTTGAATTTCCTTTTGAGAGATTAAATATGAACTCAACTTGGATCCTGATGTAATCAGAATGCAGGGAATGGGGAAAGCCTTGACTTGTTTCAGCAACAACATGATCTTTGTAGTCCCTTCCCACCTAAGCCTTTCTGTGATTCTGTGAAATCAGTCTGATTCCAAAATATCGGTGGAAGTCTAAAACTACAATATTACTTAAAAAAAAAAAAAAAATAAAATAACAAATTAATTCGATTCATAAAAATCTAGGTACAAAAAAAAAAAAAAAGAAAACCTGGAAAAAATGCCAAGTCATACTTCAGGGCTAACATCATTCCTTATTACAACTAGGAGGCAGCTGGTATGTCGTGTAGCACCTATTTTCAACATTTCTGAAGGTTAATGCGTGTGCTGGTTTCAGAGATACTGCATTAGACTCATGGAAAATAAGGTGTGATAAGTGCAAGGTATGTTTCTTGCAGCCAAAGCCGCATGCACTATGGCATGAGTTTACTGAAAGAGCCAAACACAATGCTGTCCACGGTTCAGTACTGTTAGCAGTGAGCGAGCCGATACTGGAAATGAGCCTGCTCCTACCAACAGCAGTCATGGAAAGAAATCCCTGTTCTACTGTGCCAACCACAAATGAGTCAACAAATCCATAGCATGACATAGTTGGTGCCAGTGACTGCGACTGGAGACGTCCACAATGTACGTCTGCTTCACAACAGCATCTCAGAAGGAATCAGAGCGCTAACAGAAAACAATGGTCCTTACACATAGGGATAGGAACCTATAGAGACATGAATGATCAGAAATAGAAAAAAATGTCAGTTGTGTTGGATGGTCACACAGAGAAACAACAAAAAATAAAACCTGGCAGAACACAGATTTCAAAAGCAAAGCTCCATCCCTCAAAACAATGCCGCGGGAACCTCTGCTGTGCTTGAGGAGTCACTTCCAAAAGCGTACATCAGAATTCTGGCCACATGGTCATATTTTCGTATAGGAGAAGCAGTAAACTTGCCAAACTGACTTTCTCAGTGAAGAGTAAACAGGTAGAAGCGTTCCACAATTAAAAGCATGCGTTGGTTTCCCAGGTACGTATGAACCAGACACAAGTGTGTCTCTGAATAGTTTTTTATATAATGTGAACATCGTGCTCATTATAAGACTGCAATTTCAGGTGAAGCTGCCATTTCGTGCATTTATTTGCCTAGTATTTAAATTAGTTTGGGCACCCACATACGTTTCTGCACTTATAGCAATAATGACAGAGCAGCTGAGCTCTGTCCCTAGAAGCTAATTCCTTAAGTTCCAGTACGTGGAACAAGGTGTGACTTCACATGACAGCAGAGAATCCAGAATCCTTCAGAGGCTCAAGGCACACGCAGTCAGTGCAGGGGCTTCAGGATGTCACGGCTGTGCAGTTCAGGGAGGAAAAGGATGCTTAAACTTTAAACATCAATGGTAAATACCTGGTGATGACAGCAGCATGAACAGCCTTCCCTGAGTTTTACTTATGCCCCATAGCGAGGCTAAAAGAAGAGATGGAAACATAGCACTACTCGCTGCTGCGTTTGGTAAAAGCTTACAGCAATGCGTTTCTCTTGAGCTTTCCCCACCACCACACGTTCCTATTTGCTCTCTGTACCTGCAGTTGGGTGGTGCTCTTTGTGCCAGATGCTTCCAAACACCTTATTTTAAACACTGCAGTTCTTCTCTGAAGGAACCATTGCAATCTAAATTAAAAAAGGGGGGAGTGAGGCAGTTCATTCTGGCCACTACACATTGTCTGTTTCTCATGGCTCTGTATCCACAAAGAACATTTCCTAAGGAATTTTTTTGTTTGTTTTTTAGTATTTTTTTTAATCAAGCAAACAAAACACTTCCACTTCATGATCACCAGACCTTCTCTCATGAGATAAACAAAAATGAATAAAGGCCCTAAATTATCTCAAGTATGAGGAATTAAAAGCACTGTGAGGTTTATAAACTGTGTTTTTGAAAATCACTGCTGCAGAGCCCAGCAGCCCAGCTTCCCCTTGGAGCATCACGCCCCGTCTCAACTAGACACCGCTTTTTTCATTTAACTTTCTCAAAACATTCACCTAACTGCACTTTTCCAGCAAGTTTCTCCAAATTAGGTGGGAACTGTACCTGAACGAGCACTGCTGGAACCGATGCGCAGTTTGCTGTTGTAGTGATTGCTGCTGAGTGGCACGAGAACATATGGTTATAGTTTAGTAATTCCAACTGTATAGAAGATGAGGAGGAATTTTTTTTTGGCATCTTGGGCTTGCTGCTTTTTTGTAGCCATCAGAAACACTCAAATGATTCACACAAATCTGTTTCCACAAGAGCTTCAAGTGAAGTTAGAATCTAGCTCAACAGAAACAGTTTCAGAGAACTCACTGGGATAAAAACATGGAATGCCAGAATACTACACATAAAGTCTAGAATTCAGTGCTGCAATCCCTCGACAGATGGTATTATATTACCTCTGGATGAATGCAGGCATTTCAGTATACTTTCCTTGCTCCAATCTAAGAAGAAACAAAGCCTTCACAGTACTGGCTTCATCAGTCCAGTAGGGACATGCCTACATCACCTGCTGTTCTAATGGACGACAGCTTGTCAAACTGGACTCCAAATTTAGGTGTTATGAAATTACAGCTTTGCTAAGTCTAAAAGTTGAGTTCTACACATGATCACTGAGGTTATCGATCTTGTGAACTGTGATCCTGAAAGCCACACCTCTAGGTAGATAAATCCAGCTCCCTCCTCTACAACGCCTGCAGAATGATAAAGAAAGAAAGAAGGAAAACAATGAAGAGAAACTGACTGTGTATCCACAGTCTTAGCCACAATCTTAAGGTAAGGGACTTGGTATCTTCAACACTTTCTACGAAGGGACCACATTAAAGATCAAATGGTACGTGAAATAATTCCTATTGCAACCCACTAATTAGCATTTAACCGTCACAAAGGAGACAACTTGGTTACAGCTCCTAGGTACGTGGTTTTTTTTTTCCTTTGAATTACAGAAAAAAGATTCAAAAACTTTGCTATGAATAGTTTCTATTACTCTTGGTCTATCAGTCATAGGAAGACTTCCAGACCATGACCAGAAAAGCTGTGCTCCTCTTGCACAGGCAAGGACATAAAAGCCGGAAGCACCTACTGCCCAAGTTTCCTCATGTGATGAAAGCTGAAGTGCTTGTAAATTAAAAACACAGGAACAAGAGAGCACTTAAAGCAAATGTGGAAGTAGTACAGCATTTAACAAGCAGTCATCCTCTCTGTTAGATATGTCACTGCGTGGACTTCTTGGTAGGTATGGTAACTTGCCACACCCGGGCTTCTACTCATCAAGTTTAAACAGTTCTTAATCTGACGTTAACTTTAAATTGTTATTTGTATTTCAGTAGTGAGAACCATTTCTAAGTTTGAAAGTTTGCCTACTCCTTTCTACTCATTTGCAATTCAAGCTGTTCTCATAAAAGAGGTTATTTCTTCCTATAGATTGAACAACATACAGGTGCAATAAGGAAAGCCTCAACAAAGAAGTGTTTTAAGTAAGTAAATTACAAAAAGAGGAAGCAAATAACAAATAATGTGAGAGTAACATAAGAAAATAGCATCTCCAGACCTCTGCTTTCCAGTTCAGATTGAGCAGGAAGCTGGAGGTCATGGCTTTCACACGCAGAAAGAACTTTTTGAGATACAGCGACTGAAACAGGAGGTGGGAACTAGATGGTCCTTAAGGCCCCTTCCAACCCAAGCCATTCTCTGGTTTTATGAAACTACTCAGCTCTGCTCTCAACTCATGGTCACAGTCACCCCTAAGAGGGAAACTAAGCAAGGTTAGGATAAGGGACAGTAAGCACTGTCTCTTTACCTCTTGGCAAGGAATACCAGGGGGAGGATTTATTAGTTTATGTTATATGCCAGTGCTATTGCAGCTAGTGTATGCATCAGTGGCAATCCAAAATCTGTTGCAATGGTTGCTCCAATAAAGCATTTCTTTTCAATGTTTGGGAAACTGCCCCTGTGAAAGTCCTTGGGTGGACTCTGACAGGGAGACAGCAAAGCTATTAATGTGACAACTGCCGGCATGCAAATCTGCATCTACCCGTGTGCCCTGTGATGTCACCGGAGAGTCACGGTCAGCCCGTGACCTCACAATAGAGCGAGTGCCTATGAACGCAGCGAGCACCCAGCCCACCTTCAGTCTGCTGGCGACTGTCAAGGAGTCAGTGTCTTCCTGCTGGAGCACGAGACCTCGAGACCTTGCCAGGTGTAGTGAGACGTCAGAGTCCTGCGAGCGGATTACCAGTCACCGAGGATCCGCTCCAGGAACGCCGGACGTCAGAGGTCCTGCCAGAGACGCACGAGGAGTCCGTCACTGGTGGGACGAGCGAGAGGTGCTGAGGGCCGGAGGCCCCTGACAGCTCTGCCACAGGCAGCCTCCAGACTCAGTCCTCTGAGCACCTCCGTGCCAGGGCAGCTGCGGCCATGAGCCGGGAGGCAGCTGCCAACGGGAGCCGGGAGGCTCAAGAGGAGGAGATGTGCCCCATCTGCCTCGGCCCGCTGGACAACCGCGTCTGCATTATCCCCTGCAGGCACAGCTTCTGCAGGGGCTGCATTGAGCGCTGGGCCACCGAGAACGCCAGCTGCCCACTGTGCCGCGGTGTGATTGAGAGCATCGTGCCACAGCTCCCAGCAAACGCCGCCACCCGCCGACCACGGAGAAGGCGCCAGAGGCGTCGACGGCGGCGGGAAAGGAGAAGGTACTGGCACACCTCGGACCGACGCCGACGACGCAGGTTCTCCAGGCCTCCTCTCCAGACCATCTACCAACTCGTCTGGCGGTGGGAGCTGAGTGGGCCCATCAGGATCCAGCTATGGTTGGACATTGAATACACCGAATAGCTGAGATGGGTCTAAGAGGAGCAGTGGGGCTACAGGGACCATGCACGGGCCCGCACCAGGCCCCGCTTCTGAGCGGGCGGCCCGAGCTCACCTGGGGACAGCACGGGAATGGCAAAGCGCTGGCGGGGAGAAGGCTGAGGCACTGCACAGCTCTTCTGCCTCACTCAGCTCTACGGACATCACCTCCCCGCACTGTGTCAGTAGAAGCGCTGCCAGCGGCTCGAGCTCATCGCTCCATTCCCCTCTGCTCAGCCCCGGTGAGACCCAGCGTCCAGGTCTGGGCTCCTCATTACAGCAGAGACCTGGGCACGCTGCAAGGAGCCCAAAGAACAGCAGCCAAGCTGCTGGAGGACAGAAGCATCTCTTCCTGCGAGGAAAGAGCTGGGACTGAATGCTCCTCCCGACAAAGAGAAGCGCGGGGGGATCTTTCAATTTCAGAAAATCGTGGGAAATCCCAAAATTGGGGGTAGAGCACTTGCTTCTACTTCCTTCAGAGAGATGAAATAGAAACTCCACCAGGGATCCCACTGCTAAGAATGGACAGCGGGTGTGAAGAAGTTCAGTCGGTCAAACAGGTTGTTTCCAGCACCCTGAGCCTCTGAACTTCCTGAGCGCACAGTGGCACAGTGAGGAGTATGGCAGTCAGCAGATCCCTGCCTGCTGCTGCTGCTGCTGCTGCTGCTGCTGCTGCTGCTGGGTATGTCCGCGTGGCACCTTCGCCTGAGACTGGACAGCCAGAGCCGACTCGGAGGGACTTTCACACGGTGCCTGTGGAGCGGGGAAGCCATGGATGCCGCTGCGTGCCCTTCTCCGGAGCTGCTGCACACAGCCCTCTCCTGCCCGGCTGCGCTGCCCACTCACGCGGTAAGAGCAATGAGGTCTCCCCTCAGCCTGTCCTTCCCAGATGAAACAGCCTCAGCTCCTTTAGTCGATCCTCACAGGGCAAAGTCTCCAAGCCCTTCATAAGCCTTGCTGCCCTTCTTTGGACTGGCTCCAGCACCACTATGTCCTTTCTCTACTGAGGTACCCAAATCTAACACTGGTGGGACCTCAGCAGTGCTGAGTACAGGGACAGGATTATTTCTCTAGGCCCGCTCCCCACACCATTCCTGATACAAGCCAGGATACCGTTGGCCATCAATAATTCTGGACACCTATTCACTCTTTCTTTTCTTCTCCTTTTTCAGGCCCAAGAGGAGGGCACGTGCACCAGCTACCTCAGCCCACAGTCCAACAGCGCTCACGTTATCCCCTGCAGGCACACCTTCTGCGGGGGCTGCATTGAGCGATGGGCTGCCAAGAACACCAACTGCCCACTGTGCCACAGCGTGATCCTGAACATCGTGCCACAGCTTCCAGCGAATGCTGCTGCCCGCCGACCACGGGGAAGGCTCCAGAGGCGCCAAGAGCTGTGGGAAAGAAGAAGATCTGCACGCCGGTCCCAGAGCGTCTCACCCCAGTGCGCACAGCACAGCCCCTCCAGGCCTCGCCGCCAGCTTGTCCAGCGCCGTCCCAGCTGGAACTGTGTGCTGAGTGGGCCCATCCATCTCCAGCTATGGTGGGGCACCGAGGAGGCCGAACAGCTGAGACGGGCCCAAGAGGAGCAGTGGGGCTCCGGGGACCACGCACGGGCCCGCACCAGGCCCCGCTTCTGAGCGGGCGGCCCGAGCTCACCTGGGGACAGCACGGGAATGGCAAAGCGCTGGCGGGGAGAAGGCTGAGGCACTGCACAGCTCTTCTGCCTCACTCAGCTCTACGGGCATCGCCTCCCCGCACTGTGTCAGTAGAAGCGCTGCCAGCGGCTCGAGCTCATCGCTCCATTCCCGTCTGCTCAGCCCCGGTGAGACCCAGCGTCCAGGTCTGGGCTCCTCATTACGACAGAGACCTGGGCACGCTGCAAAGAGCCCAAAGAACAGCAGAGACAAAGAGAAGGTGTGGGGAGGGAAACCTGGAAGTATCAATAAATTATGGGAAATCCCAAAATTGGTGGTAGAGCAGTTGCTTTGAATTCCCTTTTGAGAGATTAAATATGAACTCAACTTGGATCCTGATGTAATCAGAATGCAGGGAATGGGGAAAGCCTTGACTTGTTTCAGCAACAACATGATCTTTGTAGTCCCTTCCCACCTAAGCCTTTCTGTGATTCTGTGAAATCAGTCTGATTCCAAAATATCGGTGGAAGTCAAAAACTACAGTATTACTTAAAAAATAAATAAATAAAATAACAAATTAATTCGATTCATAAAAATCTAGGTACAAAAAAAAAAAAAAGAAAACCTGGAAAAAATGCCAAGTCATACTTCAGGGCTAACATCATTCCTTATTACAACTAGGAGGCAGCTGGTATGTCGTGTAGCACCTATTTTCAACATTTCTGAAGGTTAATGCGTGTGCTGGTTTCAGAGATACTGCATTAGACTCATGGAAAATAAGCTGTGATAAGTGCAAGGTATGTTTCTTGCAGCCAAAGCCGCTACTACTGCACTATGGCATGAGTTTACTGAAAGAGCCAAACACAATGCTGTCCACGGTTCAGTACTGTTAGCAGTGAGCGAGCCGATACTGGAAATGAGCCTGCTCCTACCAACAGCAGTCATGGAAAGAAATCCCTGTTCTACTGTGCCAACCACAAATGAGTCAACAAATCCATAGCATAACATAGTTGGTGCCAGTGACTGCGACTGGAGACGTCCACAATGTACGTCTGCTTCACAACAGCATCTCAGAAGGAATCAGAGCGCTAACAGAAAACAATGGTCCTTACACATAGGGATAGGAACCTATAGAGACATGAATGATCAGAAATAGAAAAAAAATGTCAGTTGTGTTGGATGGTCACACAGAGAAACGACGAAAAATAAAACCTGGCAGAACACAGATTTCAACTTAGATGTTCTAGAAACCTATTTAACTGAAACAACCCTCGTTTTTTAGGGGGGCATATTTATGCAAATAGATAATAGAACTTGGTAAACATTTCAGCAGCTGCAGCAGCTGATGCCAGGCTTTGCTTTACCCAGGTTGTTTGGTTTTGTTTTGTCCCATCTCTAAACAAGATCTCGTAGAACACCTCAGTAGGACTCATATCCTTTTAATTCCCATGAATTAGATGCAGTTGTAATTTACCTATAAATAAAGCAAAGCTCCATCCCTCAAAACAATGCCGCAGGAACCTCTGCTGTGCTTGAGGAGTCACTTCCAAAAGCGTACATCAGAATTCTGGCCACATGGTCATATTTTCGTATAGGAGAAGCAGTAAACTTGCCAAACTGACTTTCTCAGTGAAGAGTAAACAGGTAGAAGCGTTCCACAATTAAAAGCATGCGTTGGTTTCCCAGGTACGTATGAACCAGACACAAGTGTGTCTCTGAATAGTTTTTTATATAATGTGAACATCGTGCTCATTATAAGACTGCAATTTCAGGTGAAGCTGCCATTTCGTGCATTTATTTGCCTAGTATTTAAATTAGTTTGGGCACCCACATACGTTTCTGCACTTATAGCAATAATGACAGAGCAGCTGAGCTCTGTCCCTAGAAGCTAATTCCTTAAGTTCCAGTACATGGAACAAGGTGTGACTTCACATGACAGCAGAGAATCCAGAATCCTTCAGAGGCTCAAGGCACACGCAGTCAGTGCAGGGGCTTCAGGATGTCACGGCTGTGCAGTTCAGGGAGGAAAAGGATGCTTAAACTTTAAACATCAATGGTAAATACCTGGTGATGACAGCAGCATGAACAGCCTTCCCTGAGTTTTACTTATGCCCCATAGCGAGGCTAAAAGAAGAGATGGAAACATAGCACTACTCGCTGCTGCGTTTGGTAAAAGCTTACAGCAATGCGTTTCTCTTGAGCTTTCCCCACCACCACACGTTCCTATTTGCTCTCTGTACCTGCAGTTGGGTGGTGCTCTTTGTGCCAGATGCTTCCAAACACCTTATTTTAAACACTGCAGTTCTTCTCTGAAGGAACCATTGCAATCTAAATTAAAAAAGGGGGGAGTGAGGCAGTTCATTCTGGCCACTACACATTGTCTGTTTCTCATGGCTCTGTATCCACAAAGAACATTTCCTAAGGAATTTTTTTGTTTGTTTTTTAGTATTTTTTTTTAATCAAGCAAACAAAACACTTCCACTTCATGATCACCAGACCTTCTCTCATGAGATAAACAAAAATGAATAAAGGCCCTAAATTATCTCAAGTATGAGGAATTAAAAGCACTGTGAGGTTTATAAACTGTGTTTTTGAAAATCACTGCTGCAGAGCCCAGCAGCCCAGCTTCCCCTTGGAGCATCACGCCCCGTCTCAACTAGACACCGCTTTTTTCATTTAACTTTCTCAAAACATTCACCTAACTGCACTTTTCCAGCAAGTTTCTCCAAATTAGGTGGGAACTGTACCTGAACGAGCACTGCTGGAACCGATGCGCAGTTTGCTGTTGTAGTGATTGCTGCTGAGTGGCACGAGAACATATGGTTATAGTTTAGTAATTCCTACTGTATAGAAGATGAGGAGGAATTTTTTTTTTTACATCTTGGGCTTGCTGCTTTTTTGTAGCCATCAGAAACACTCAAATGATTCTCACAAATCTGTTTCCATAAGAGCTTCAAGTGAAGTTAGAATCTAGCTCAACAGAAACAGTTTCAGAGAACTCACTGGGATAAAAACATGGAATGCCAGAATACTACACATAAAGTCTAGAATTCAGTGCTGCAATCCCTCGACAGATGGTATTATATTACCTCTGGATGAATGCAGGCATTTCAGTATACTTTCCTTGCTCCAATCTAAGAAGAAACAAAGCCTTCACAGTACTGGCTTCATCAGTCCAGTAGGGACATGCCTACATCACCTGCTGTTCTAATGGACGACAGCTTGTCAAACTGGACTCCAAATTTAGGTGTTATGAAATTACAGCTTTGCTAAGTCTAAAAGTTGAGTTCTACACATGATCACTGAGGTTATCGATCTTGTGAACTGTGATCCTGAAAGCCACACCTCTAGGTAGATAAATCCAGCTCCCTCCTCTACAACGCCTGCAGAATGATAAAGAAAGAAAGAAGGAAAACAATGAAGAGAAACTGACTGTGTATCCACAGTCTTAGCCACAATCTTAAGGTAAGGGACTTGGTATCTTCAACACTTTCTACGAAGGGACCACATTAAAGATCAAATGGTACGTGAAATAATTCCTATTGCAACCCACTAATTAGCATTTAACCGTCACAAAGGAGACAACTTGGTTACAGCTCCTAGGTACGTGGTTTTTTTTTTCTTTGAATTACAGAAAAAAGATTCAAAAACTTTGCTATGAATAGTTTCTATTACTCTTGGTCTATCAGTCATAGGAAGACTTCCAGACCATGACCAGAAAAGCTGTGCTCCTCTTGCACAGGCAAGGACATAAAAGCCGGAAGCACCTACTGCCCAAGTTTCCTCATGTGATGAAAGCTGAAGTGCTTGTAAATTAAAAACACAGGAACAAGAGAGCACTTAAAGCAAATGTGGAAGTAGTACAGCATTTAACAAGCAGTCATCCTCTCTGTTAGATATGTCACTGCGTGGACTTCTTGGTAGGTATGGTAACTTGCCACACCCGGGCTTCTACTCATCAAGTTTAAACAGTTCTTAATCTGACGTTAACTTTAAATTGTTATTTGTATTTCAGTAGTGAGAACCATTTCTAAGTTTGAAAGTTTGCCTACTCCTTTCTACTCATTTGCAATTCAAGCTGGTCTCATAAAAGAGGTTATTTCTTCCTATAGATTGAACAACATACAGGTGCAATAAGGAAAGCCTCAACAAAGAAGTGTTTTAAGTAAGTAAATTACAAAAAGAGGAAGCAAATAACAAATAATGTGAGAGTAACATAAGAAAATAGCATCTCCAGACCTCTGCTTTCCAGTTCAGATTGAGCAGGAAGCTGGAGGTCATGGCTTTCACACGCAGAAAGAACTTTTTGAGATACAGCGACTGAAACAGGAGGTGGGAACTAGATGGTCCTTAAGGCCCCTTCCAACCCAAGCCATTCTCTGGTTTTATGAAACTACTCAGCTCTGCTCTCAACTCATGTTTACAGTCCCCTCTAAGAGGGAAACTAAGCAAGGTTAGGATAAGGGACAGTAAGCACTGTCTCTTTACCTCTTGGCAAGGAATACCAGGGGGAGGATTTATTAGTTTATGTTATATGCCAGTGCTATTGCAGCTAATGTATGCATCAGTGGCAATCCAAAATCTGTTGCAATGGTTGCTCCAATAAAGCATTTCTTTTCAATGTTTGGGAAACTGCCCCTGTGAAAGTCCTTGGGTGGACTCTGACAGGGAGACAGCAAAGCTATTAATGTGACAACTGCCGACATGCAAATCTGCATCTACCCGTGTGCCCTGTGATGTCACCGGAGAGTCACGGTCAGCCCGTGACCTCACAATAGAGCGAGTGCCTATGAACGCAGCGAGCACCCAGCCCACCTTCAGTCTGCTGGCGACTGTCAAGGAGTCAGTGTCTTCCTGCTGGAGCACGAGACCTCGAGACCTTGCCAGGTGTAGTGAGACGTCAGAGTCCTGCGAGCGGATTACCAGTCACCGAGGATCCGCTCCAGGAACGCCGGACGTCAGAGGTCCTGCCAGAGACGCACGAGGAGTCCGTCACTGGTGGGACGAGCGAGAGGTGCTGAGGGCCGGAGGCCCCTGACAGCTCTGCCACAGGCAGCCTCCAGACTCAGTCCTCTGAGCACCTCCGTGCCAGGGCAGCTGCGGCCATGAGCCGGGAGGCAGCTGCCAACGGGAGCCGGGAGGCTCAAGAGGAGGAGATGTGCCCCATCTGCCTCGGCCCGCTGGACAACCGCGTCTGCATTATCCCCTGCAGGCACAGCTTCTGCAGGGGCTGCATTGAGCGCTGGGCCACCGAGAACGCCAGCTGCCCACTGTGCCGCGGTGTGATTGAGAGAATCGTGCCACAGCTCCCAGCAAACGCCGCCACCCCGCCGACCACGGAGAAGGCGCCAGAGGCGTCGACGGCGGCGGGAAAGGAGAAGGTACTGGCACACCTCGGACCGACGCCGACGACGCAGGTTCTCCAGGCCTCCTCTCCAGACCATCTACCAACTCGTCTGGCGGTGGGAGCTGAGTGGGCCCATCAGGATCCAGCTATGGTTGGACATTGAATACACCGAATAGCTGAGATGGGTCTAAGAGGAGCAGTGGGGCTACAGGGACCACGCACGGGCCCGCACCAGGCCCCGCTTCTGAGCGGGCGGCCCGAGCTCACCTGGGGACAGCACGGGAATGGCAAAGCGCTGGCGGGGAGAAGGCTGAGGCACTGCACAGCTCTTCTGCCTCACTCAGCTCTACGGACATCACCTCCCCGCACTGTGTCAGTAGAAGCGCTGCCAGCGGCTCGAGCTCATCGCTCCATTCCCCTCTGCTCAGCCCCGGTGAGACCCAGCGTCCAGGTCTGGGCTCCTCATTACAGCAGAGACCTGGGCACGCTGCAAGGAGCCCAAAGAACAGCAGCCAAGCTGCTGGAGGACAGAAGCATCTCTTCCTGCGAGGAAAGAGCTGGGACTGAATGCTCCTCCCGACAAAGAGAAGCGCGGGGGGATCTTTCAATTTCAGAAAATCGTGGGAAATCCCAAAATTGGGGGTAGAGCACTTGCTTCTACTTCCTTCAGAGAGATGAAATAGAAACTCCACCAGGGATCCCACTGCTAAGAAAGGACAGCGGGTGTGAAGAAGTTCAGTCGGTCAAACAGGTTGTTTCCAGCACCCTGAGCCTCTGAACTTCCTGAGCGCACAGTGGCACAGTGAGGAGTATGGCAGTCAGCAGATCCCTGCCTGCTGCTGCTGCTGCTGCTGCTGCTGCTGGGTATGTCCGCGTGGCACCTTCGCCTGAGACTGGACAGCCAGAGCCGACTCGGAGGGACTTTCACACGGTGCCTGTGGAGCGGGGAAGCCATGGATGCCGCTGCGTGCCCTTCTCCGGAGCTGCTGCACACAGCCCTCTCCTGCCCGGCTGCGCTGCCCACTCACGCGGTAAGAGCAATGAGGTCTCCCCTCAGCCTGTCCTTCCCAGATGAAACAGCCTCAGCTCCTTTAGTCGATCCTCACAGGGCAAAGTCTCCAAGCCCTTCATAAGCCTTGCTGCCCTTCTTTGGACTGGCTCCAGCACCACTATGTCCTTTCTCTACTGAGGTACCCAAATCTAACACTGGTGGGACCTCAGCAGTGCTGAGTACAGGGACAGGATTATTTCTCTAGGCCCGCTCCCCACACCATTCCTGATACAAGCCAGGATACCGTTGGCCATCAATAATTCTGGACACCTATTCACTCTTTCTTTTCTTCTCCTTTTTCAGGCCCAAGAGGAGGGCACGTGCACCAGCTACCTCAGCCCACAGTCCAACAGCGCTCACGTTATCCCCTGCAGGCACACCTTCTGCGGGGGCTGCATTGAGCGATGGGCTGCCAAGAACACCAACTGCCCACTGTGCCACAGCGTGATCCTGAACATCGTGCCACAGCTTCCAGCGAATGCTGCTGCCCGCCGACCACGGGGAAGGCTCCAGAGGCGCCAAGAGCTGTGGGAAAGAAGAAGATCTGCACGCCGGTCCCAGAGCGTCTCACCCCAGTGCGCACAGCACAGCCCCTCCAGGCCTCGCCGCCAGCTTGTCCAGCGCCGTCCCAGCTGGAACTGTGTGCTGAGTGGGCCCATCCATCTCCAGCTATGGTGGGGCACCGAGGAGGCCGAACAGCTGAGACGGGCCCAAGAGGAGCAGTGGGGCTCCGGGGACCACGCACGGGCCCGCACCAGGCCCCGCTTCTGAGCGGGCGGCCCGAGCTCACCTGGGGACAGCACGGGAATGGCAAAGCGCTGGCGGGGAGAAGGCTGAGGCACTGCACAGCTCTTCTGCCTCACTCAGCTCTACGGGCATCGCCTCCCCGCACTGTGTCAGTAGAAGCGCTGCCAGCGGCTCGAGCTCATCGCTCCATTCCCGTCTGCTCAGCCCCGGTGAGACCCAGCGTCCAGGTCTGGGCTCCTCATTACGACAGAGACCTGGGCACGCTGCAAAGAGCCCAAAGAACAGCAGAGACAAAGAGAAGGTGTGGGGAGGGAAACCTGGAAGTATCAATAAATTATGGGAAATCCCAAAATTGGTGGTAGAGCAGTTGCTTTGAATTCCCTTTTGAGAGATTAAATATGAACTCAACTTGGATCCTGATGTAATCAGAATGCAGGGAATGGGGAAAGCCTTGACTTGTTTCAGCAACAACATGATCTTTGTAGTCCCTTCCCACCTAAGCCTTTCTGTGATTCTGTGAAATCAGTCTGATTCCAAAATATCGGTGGAAGTCAAAAACTACAGTATTACTTAAAAAATAAATAAATAAAATAACAAATTAATTCGATTCATAAAAATCTAGGTACAAAAAAAAAAAAAAGAAAACCTGGAAAAAATGCCAAGTCATACTTCAGGGCTAACATCATTCCTTATTACAACTAGGAGGCAGCTGGTATGTCGTGTAGCACCTATTTTCAACATTTCTGAAGGTTAATGCGTGTGCTGGTTTCAGAGATACTGCATTAGACTCATGGAAAATAAGCTGTGATAAGTGCAAGGTATGTTTCTTGCAGCCAAAGCCGCTACTACTGCACTATGGCATGAGTTTACTGAAAGAGCCAAACACAATGCTGTCCACGGTTCAGTACTGTTAGCAGTGAGCGAGCCGATACTGGAAATGAGCCTGCTCCTACCAACAGCAGTCATGGAAAGAAATCCCTGTTCTACTGTGCCAACCACAAATGAGTCAACAAATCCATAGCATAACATAGTTGGTGCCAGTGACTGCGACTGGAGACGTCCACAATGTACGTCTGCTTCACAACAGCATCTCAGAAGGAATCAGAGTGCTAACAGAAAACAATGGTCCTTACACATAGGGATAGGAACCTATAGAGACATGAATGATCAGAAATAGAAAAAAAATGTCAGTTGTGTTGGATGGTCACACAGAGAAACGACGAAAAATAAAACCTGGCAGAACACAGATTTCAACTTAGATGTTCTAGAAACCTATTTAACTGAAACAACCCTCGTTTTTTAGGGGGGCATATTTATGCAAATAGATAATAGAACTTGGTAAACATTTCAGCAGCTGCAGCAGCTGATGCCAGGCTTTGCTTTACCCAGGTTGTTTGGTTTTGTTTTGTCCCATCTCTAAACAAGATCTCGTAGAACACCTCAGTAGGACTCATATCCTTTTAATTCCCATGAATTAGATGCAGTTGTAATTTACCTATAAATAAAGCAAAGCTCCATCCCTCAAAACAATGCCGCAGGAACCTCTGCTGTGCTTGAGGAGTCACTTCCAAAAGCGTACATCAGAATTCTGGCCACATGGTCATATTTTCGTATAGGAGAAGCAGTAAACTTGCCAAACTGACTTTCTCAGTGAAGAGTAAACAGGTAGAAGCGTTCCACAATTAAAAGCATGCGTTGGTTTCCCAGGTACGTATGAACCAGACACAAGTGTGTCTCTGAATAGTTTTTTATATAATGTGAACATCGTGCTCATTATAAGACTGCAATTTCAGGTGAAGCTGCCATTTCGTGCATTTATTTGCCTAGTATTTAAATTAGTATGGACACCCACATACGTTTCTGCACTTATAGCAATAATGACAGAGCAGCTGAGCTCTGTCCCTAGAAGCTAATTCCTTAAGTTCCAGTACGTGGAACAAGGTGTGACTTCACATGACAGCAGAGAATCCAGAATCCTTCAGAGGCTCAAGGCACACGCAGTCAGTGCAGGGGCTTCAGGATGTCACGGCTGTGCAGTTCAGGGAGGAAAAGGATGCTTAAACTTTTAACATCAATGGTAAATACCTGGTGATGACAGCAGCATGAACAGCCTTCCCTGAGTTTTACTTATGCCCCATAGCGAGGCTAAAAGAAGAGATGGAAACATAGCACTACTCGCTGCTGCGTTTGGTAAAAGCTTACAGCAATGCGTTTCTCTTGAGCTTTCCCCACCACCACACGTTCCTATTTGCTCTCTGTACCTGCAGTTGGGTGGTGCTCTTTGTGCCAGATGCTTCCAAACACCTTATTTTAAACACTGCAGTTCTTCTCTGAAGGAACCGTTGCAATCTAAATTAAAAAAGGGGGGAGTGAGGCAGTTCATTCTGGCCACTACACATTGTCTGTTTCTCGTGGCTCTGTATCCACAAAGAACATTTCCTAAGGAATTTTTTTGTTTGTTTTTTAGTATTTTTTTTTAATCAAGCAAACAAAACACTTCCACTTCATGATCACCAGACCTTCTCTCATGAGATAAACAAAAATGAATAAAGGCCCTAAATTATCTCAAGTATGAGGAATTAAAAGCACTGTGAGGTTTATAAACTGTGTTTTTGAAAATCACTGCTGCAGAGCCCAGCAGCCCAGCTTCCCCTTGGAGCATCACGCCCCGTCTCAACTAGACACCGCTTTTTTCATTTAACTTTCTCAAAACATTCACCTAACTGCACTTTTCCAGCAAGTTTCTCCAAATTAGGTGGGAACTGTACCTGAACGAGCACTGCTGGTACCGATGCGCAGTTTGCTGTTGTAGTGATTGCTGCTGAGTGGCACGAGAACATATGGTTATAGTTTAGTAATTCCTACTGTATAGAAGATGAGGAGGAATTTTTTTTTTTACATCTTGGGCTTGCTGCTTTTTTGTAGCCATCAGAAACACTCAAATGATTCTCACAAATCTGTTTCCATAAGAGCTTCAAGTGAAGTTAGAATCTAGCTCAACAGAAACAGTTTCAGAGAACTCACTGGGATAAAAACATGGAATGCCAGAATACTACACATAAAGTCTAGAATTCAGTGCTGCAATCCCTCGACAGATGGTATTATATTACCTCTGGATGAATGCAGGCATTTCAGTATACTTTCCTTGCTCCAATCTAAGAAGAAACAAAGCCTTCACAGTACTGGCTTCATCAGTCCAGTAGGGACATGCCTACATCACCTGCTGTTCTAATGGACGACAGCTTGTCAAACTGGACTCCAAATTTAGGTGTTATGAAATTACAGCTTTGCTAAGTCTAAAAGTTGAGTTCTACACATGATCACTGAGGTTATCGATCTTGTGAACTGTGATCCTGAAAGCCACACCTCTAGGTAGATAAATCCAGCTCCCTCCTCTACAACGCCTGCAGAATGATAAAGAAAGAAAGAAGGAAAACAATGAAGAGAAACTGACTGTGTATCCACAGTCTTAGCCACAGTCTTAAGGTAAGGGACTTGGTATCTTCAACACTTTCTACGAAGGGACCACATTAAAGATCAAATGGTACGTGAAATAATTCCTATTGCAACCCACTAATTAGCATTTAACCGTCACAAAGGAGACAACTTGGTTACAGCTCCTAGGTACGTGGTTTTTTTTTCCTTTGAATTACAGAAAAAAGATTCAAAAACTTTGCTATGAATAGTTTCTATTACTCTTGGTCTATCAGTCATAGGAAGACTTCCAGACCATGACCAGAAAAGCTGTGCTCCTCTTGCACAGGCAAGGACATAAAAGCCAGAAGCACCTACTGCCCAAGTTTCCTCATGTGATGAAAGCTGAAGTGCTTGTAAATTAAAAACACAGGAACAAGAGAGCTCTTAAAGCAAATGTGGAAGTAGTACAGCATTTAACAAGCAGTCATCCTCTCTGTTAGATATGTCACTGCGTGGACTTCTTGGTAGGTATGGTAACTTGCCACACCCGGGCTTCTACTCATCAAGTTTAAACAGTTCTTAATCTGACGTTAACTTTAAATTGTTATTTGTATTTCAGTAGTGAGAACCATTTCTAAGTTTGAAAGTTTGCCTACTCCTTTCTACTCATTTGCAATTCAAGCTGGTCTCATAAAAGAGGTTATTTCTTCCTATAGATTGAACAACATACAGGTGCAATAAGGAAAGCCTCAACAAAGAAGTGTTTTAAGTAAGTAAATTACAAAAAGAGGAAGCAAATAACAAATAATGTGAGAGTAACATAAGAAAATAGCATCTCCAGACCTCTGCTTTCCAGTTCAGATTGAGCAGGAAGCTGGAGGTCATGGCTTTCACACGCAGAAAGAACTTTTTGAGATACAGCAACTGAAACAGGAGGTGGGAACTAGATGGTCCTTAAGGCCCCTTCCAACCCAAGCCATTCTCTGGTTTTATGAAACTACTCAGCTCTGCTCTCAACTCATGGTCACAGTCACCCCTAAGAGGGAAACTAAGCAAGGTTAGGATAAGGGACAGTAAGCACTGTCTCTTTACCTCTTGGCAAGGAATACCAGGGGGAGGATTTATTAGTTTATGTTATATGCCAGTGCTATTGCAGCTAATGTATGCATCAGTGGCAATCCAAAATCTGTTGCAATGGTTGCTCCAATAAAGCATTTCTTTTCAATGTTTGGGAAACTGCCCCTGTGAAAGTCCTTGGGTGGACTCTGACAGGGAGACAGCAAAGCTATTAATGTGACAACTGCCAGCATGCAAATCTGCATCTACCCGTGTGCTCTGTGATGTCACGGAGAGTCACGGTCAGCCCGTGACCTCACAATAGAGCGAGCGCCTATGAACGCAGTGAGCACCCAGCCCACCTTCAGTCTGCTGGCGACTGTCAAGGAGTCAGTGTCTTCCCGCTGGAGCACGAGACCTCAAGACCTTGCCAGATTACGTGAGACGTCAGAGTCCTGCGAGTGGATTACCAGTCACCGAGGATCCGCTCCAGGAACGCGGGACGTCAGAGGTCCTGCCAGAGACGCACGAGGAGTCCGTCACTGGTGGGACAAGCGAGAGGTGCTGAGGACCGGAGGCCGCTGACGGCTCTGCCACAGGCAGCCTCCAGACTCAGTCCTCTGAGCACCTCCGTGCCAGGGCAGCTGCGGCCATGAGCCGGGAGGCAGCTGCCAACGGGAGCCAGGAGCCACAGGCACGGCCGGTGGAGGCCAATGAAGAGATGTGCTCCATCTGCCTCGGCCCGCTGGACAACACGGTCCGCATTATCCCCTGCAGGCACACCTTCTGCAGGGACTGCATTGAGCGCTGGGCTGAGGAGAACGCCACCTGCCCACTGTGCCGCCAGCGCATCGGCTCGCTAGTGAGAGTCGCACCACGGCCCCCAGCGAACGCTGCTGCCCGCCAACTATGGGGAAGGCGCCCGAGGCGCCAAGAGCGGCGCGAAAGAAGTAGATCGCCACAGCGGTCCCGGAGCATCTCACCCCGACGCGCACGGCGCAGCCCCTCCAGGCATCCCCACCGGCTCATCCGCAGCCTCTCCTGGCAGTGGGAGCTGAATAGGAGCAGCCGGTCCCGGTCACCGTTGGACATCAGGGAGGCCGAATGGCTGAGACAGCTCCAAGAGCAGCAGTGGGGCTCCGGGGACCACGCACGGGCCCGCACCAGGCCCCGCTTCTGAGCGGGCGGCCCGAGCTCACCTGGGGACAGCACGGGAATGGCAAAGCGCTGGCGGGGAGAAGGCTGAGGCACTGCACAGCTCTTCTGCCTCACTCAGCTCTACGGACATCACCTCCCCGCACTGTGTCAGTAGAAGCGCTGCCAGCGGCTCGAGCTCATCGCTCCATTCCCCTCTGCTCAGCCCCGGTGAGACCCAGCGTCCAGGTCTGGGCTCCTCATTACAGCAGAGACCTGGGCACGCTGCAAGGAGCCCAAAGAACAGCAGCCAAGCTGCTGGAGGACAGAAGCATCTCTCCTGCGAGGAAAGAGCTGGGACTGAATGCTCCTCCCGACAAAGAGAAGCGCGGGGGGATCTTTCAATTTCAGAAAATCGTGGGAAATCCCAAAATTGGGGGTAGAGCACTTGCTTCTACTTCCTTCAGAGAGATGAAATAGAAACTCCACCAGGGATCCCACTGCTAAGAATGGACAGCGGGTGTGAAGAAGTTCAGTCGGTCAAACAGGTTGTTTCCAGCACCCTGAGCCTCTGAACTTCCTGACCGCGCAGTGGCACAGTGAGGAGTACGGCAGTGAGCAGATCCCCGCCTGCTGCTGCTGCTGCTGCTGCTGCTGCTGCTGCTGCTGGGTATGTTCGCGTGGCACCTTCGCCTGAGACTGGACAGCCAGAGCCGACTCGGAGGGACTTTCACACGGTGCCTGTGGAGCGGGGAAGCCATGGATGCCGCTGCGTGCCCTTCTCCGGAGCTGCTGCACACAGCCCTCTCCTGCCCGGCTGCGCTGCCCACTCACGCGGTAAGAGCAATGAGGTCTCCCCTCAGCCTGTCCTTCCCAGATGAAACAGCCTCAGCTCCTTTAGTCGATCCTCACAGGGCAAAGTCTCCAAGCCCTTCATAAGCCTTGCTGCCCTTCTTTGGACTGGCTCCAGCACCACTATGTCCTTTCTCTACTGAGGTACCCAAATCTAACACTGGTGGGACCTCAGCAGTGCTGAGTACAGGGACAGGATTACTTCTCTAGGCCCGCTCCCCACACCATTCCTGATACAAGCCAGGATACCGTTGGCCATCAATAATTCTGGACACCTATTCACTCTTTCTTTTCTTCTCCTTTTTCAGGCCCAAGAGGAGGGCACGTGCACCAGCTACCTCAGCCCACAGTCCAACAGCGCTCACGTTATCCCCTGCAGGCACACCTTCTGCGGGGGCTGCATTGAGCGATGGGCTGCCAAGAACACCAACTGCCCACTGTGCCACAGCGTGATCCTGAACATCGTGCCACAGCTTCCAGCGAATGCTGCTGCCCGCCGACCACGGGGAAGGCTCCAGAGGCGCCAAGAGCTGTGGGAAAGAAGAAGATCTGCACGCCGGTCCCAGAGCGTCTCACCCCAGTGCGCACAGCACAGCCCCTCCAGGCCTCGCCGCCAGCTTGTCCAGCGCCGTCCCAGCTGGAACTGTGTGCTGAGTGGGCCCATCCATCTCCAGCTATGGTGGGGCACCGAGGAGGCCGAACAGCTGAGACGGGCCCAAGAGGAGCAGTGGGGCTCCGGGGACCACGCACGGGCCCGCA
This sequence comes from Callipepla californica brunnescens, assembly GCA_023055505.1. Lineage (NCBI taxonomy): Eukaryota > Metazoa > Chordata > Aves > Galliformes > Odontophoridae > Callipepla > Callipepla californica. The sequence goes on along the minus strand of JALIRH010000008.1, from coordinate 6,150,179 downwards.
CCAGGCCCCGCTTCTGAGCGGGCGGCCCGAGCTCACCTGGGGACAGCACGGGAATGGCAAAGCGCTGGCGGGGAGAAGGCTGAGGCACCGCACAGCTCTTCTGCCTCACTCAGCTCTACGGGCATCGCCTCCCCGCACTGTGTCAGTAGAAGCGCTGCCAGCGGCTCGAGCTCATCGCTCCATTCCCGTCTGCTCAGCCCCGGTGAGACCCAGCGTCCAGGTCTGGGCTCCTCATTACGACAGAGACCTGGGCACGCTGCAAAGAGCCCAAAGAACAGCAGAGACAAAGAGAAGGTGTGGGGAGGGAAACTTGGAAGTATCAATAAATTATGGGAAATCACAAAATTGGTGGTAGAGCAGTTGCTTTGAATTTCCTTTTGAGAGATTAAATATGAACTCAACTTGGATCCTGATGTAATCAGAATGCAGGGAATGGGGAAAGCCTTGACTTGTTTCAGCAACAACATGATCTTTGTAGTCCCTTCCCACCTAAGCCATTCTGTGATTCTGTGAAATCAGTCTGATTCCAAAATATCGGTGGAAGTCAAAAACTACAGTATTACTTAAAAAATAAATAAATAAAATAACAAATTAATTCGATTCATAAAAATCTAGGTACAAAAAAAAAAAAAAGAAAACCTGGAAAAAATGCCAAGTCATACTTCAGGGCTAACATCATTCCTTATTACAACTAGGAGGCAGCTGGTATGTCGTGTAGCGCCTATTTTCAACATTTCTAAAGGTTAATGCGTGTGCTGGTTTCAGAGATACTGCATTAGACTCATGGAAAATAAGGTGTGATAAGTGCAAGGTATGTTTCTTCCAGCCAAAGCCGCTACTACTGCACTATGGCATGAGTTTACTGAAAGAGCCAAACACAGTGCTGTCCACGGTTCAGTACTGTTAGCAGTGAGCGAGCCGATACTGGAAATGAGCCTGCTCCTACCAACAGCAGTCATGGAAAGAAATCCCTGTTCTACTGTGCCAACCACAAATGAGTCAACAAATCCATAGCATAACATAGTTGGTGCCAGTGACTGCGACTGGAGACGTCCACAATGTACGTCTGCTTCACAACAGCATCTCAGAAGGAATCAGAGCGCTAACAGAAAACAATGGTCCTTACACATAGGGATAGGAACCTATAGAGACATGAATGATCAGAAATAGAAAAAAAATGTCAGTTGTGTTGGATGGTCACACAGAGAAACAACAAAAAATAAAACCTGGCAGAACACAGATTTCAACTTAGATGTTCTAGAAACCTATTTAACTGAAACAACCCTCGTTTTTTAGGGGGGCATATTTATGCAAATAGATAATAGAACTTGGTAAACATTTCAGCAGCTGCAGCAGCTGATGCCAGGCTTTGCTTTACCCAGGTTGTTTGGTTTGTTTTGTCCCATCTCTAAACAAGATCTCGAAGAACACCTCAGTAGGACTCATATCCTTTTAATTCCCATGAATTAGATGCAGTTGTAATTTATCTATAAATAAAGCAAAGCTCCATCCCTCAAAACAATGCCGCAGGAACCTCTGCTGTGCTTGAGGAGTCACTTCCAAAAGCGTACATCAGAATTCTGGCCACATGGTCATATTTTCGTATAGGAGAAGCAGTAAACTTGCCAAATTGACTTTCTCAGTGAAGAGTAAACAGGTAGAAGCGTTCCACAATTAAAAGCATGCGTTGGTTTCCCAGGTACGTATGAACCAGACACAAGTGTGTCTCTGAATAGTTTTTTATATAATGTGAACATCGTGCTCATTATAAGACTGCAATTTCAGGTGAAGCTGCCATTTTGTGCATTTATTTGCCTAGTATTTAACTTAGTATGGACACCCACATACGTTTCTGCACTTATAGCAATAATGACAGAGCAGCTGAGCTCTGTCCCTAGAAGCTAATTCCTTAAGTTCCAGTACGTGGAACAAGGTGTGACTTCACATGACAGCAGAGAATCCAGAATCCTTCAGAGGCTCAAGGCACACGCAGTCAGTGCAGGGGCTTCAGGATGTCACGGCTGTGCAGTTCAGGGAGGAAAAGGATGCTTAAACTTTTAACATCAATGGTAAATACCTGGTGATGACAGCAGCATGAACAGCCTTCCCTGAGTTTTACTTATGCCCCATAGCGAGGCTAAAAGAAGAGATGGAAACATAGCACTACTCGCTGCTGCGTTTGGTAAAAGCTTACAGCAATGCGTTTCTCTTGAGCTTTCCCCACCACCACACGTTCCTATTTGCTCTCTGTACCTGCAGTTGGGTGGTGCTCTTTGTGCCAGATGCTTCCAAACACCTTATTTTAAACACTGCAGTTCTTCTCTGAAGGAACCGTTGCAATCTAAATTAAAAAAGGGGGGAGTGAGGCAGTTCATTCTGGCCACTACACATTGTCTGTTTCTCGTGGCTCTGTATCCACAAAGAACATTTCCTAAGGAATTTTTTTGTTTGTTTTTTAGTATTTTTTTTTAATCAAGCAAACAAAACACTTCCACTTCATGATCACCAGACCTTCTCTCATGAGATAAACAAAAATGAATAAAGGCCCTAAATTATCTCAAGTATGAGGAATTAAAAGCACTGTGAGGTTTATAAACTGTGTTTTTGAAAATCACTGCTGCAGAGCCCAGCAGCCCAGCTTCCCCTTGGAGCATCACGCCCCGTCTCAACTAGACACCGCTTTTTTCATTTAACTTTCTCAAAACATTCACCTAACTGCACTTTTCCAGCAAGTTTCTCCAAATTAGGTGGGAACTGTACCTGAACGAGCACTGCTGGTACCGATGCGCAGTTTGCTGTTGTAGTGATTGCTGCTGAGTGGCACGAGAACATATGGTTATAGTTTAGTAATTCCTACTGTATAGAAGATGAGGAGGAATTTTTTTTTTTACATCTTGGGCTTGCTGCTTTTTTGTAGCCATCAGAAACACTCAAATGATTCTCACAAATCTGTTTCCATAAGAGCTTCAAGTGAAGTTAGAATCTAGCTCAACAGAAACAGTTTCAGAGAACTCACTGGGATAAAAACATGGAATGCCAGAATACTACACATAAAGTCTAGAATTCAGTGCTGCAATCCCTCGACAGATGGTATTATATTACCTCTGGATGAATGCAGGCATTTCAGTATACTTTCCTTGCTCCAATCTAAGAAGAAACAAAGCCTTCACAGTACTGGCTTCATCAGTCCAGTAGGGACATGCCTACATCACCTGCTGTTCTAATGGACGACAGCTTGTCAAACTGGACTCCAAATTTAGGTGTTATGAAATTACAGCTTTGCTAAGTCTAAAAGTTGAGTTCTACACATGATCACTGAGGTTATCGATCTTGTGAACTGTGATCCTGAAAGCCACACCTCTAGGTAGATAAATCCAGCTCCCTCCTCTACAACGCCTGCAGAATGATAAAGAAAGAAAGAAGGAAAACAATGAAGAGAAACTGACTGTGTATCCACAGTCTTAGCCACAGTCTTAAGGTAAGGGACTTGGTATCTTCAACACTTTCTACGAAGGGACCACATTAAAGATCAAATGGTACGTGAAATAATTCCTATTGCAACCCACTAATTAGCATTTAACCGTCACAAAGGAGACAACTTGGTTACAGCTCCTAGGTACGTGGTTTTTTTTTCCTTTGAATTACAGAAAAAAGATTCAAAAACTTTGCTATGAATAGTTTCTATTACTCTTGGTCTATCAGTCATAGGAAGACTTCCAGACCATGACCAGAAAAGCTGTGCTCCTCTTGCACAGGCAAGGACATAAAAGCCAGAAGCACCTACTGCCCAAGTTTCCTCATGTGATGAAAGCTGAAGTGCTTGTAAATTAAAAACACAGGAACAAGAGAGCTCTTAAAGCAAATGTGGAAGTAGTACAGCATTTAACAAGCAGTCATCCTCTCTGTTAGATATGTCACTGCGTGGACTTCTTGGTAGGTATGGTAACTTGCCACACCCGGGCTTCTACTCATCAAGTTTAAACAGTTCTTAATCTGACGTTAACTTTAAATTGTTATTTGTATTTCAGTAGTGAGAACCATTTCTAAGTTTGAAAGTTTGCCTACTCCTTTCTACTCATTTGCAATTCAAGCTGGTCTCATAAAAGAGGTTATTTCTTCCTATAGATTGAACAACATACAGGTGCAATAAGGAAAGCCTCAACAAAGAAGTGTTTTAAGTAAGTAAATTACAAAAAGAGGAAGCAAATAACAAATAATGTGAGAGTAACATAAGAAAATAGCATCTCCAGACCTCTGCTTTCCAGTTCAGATTGAGCAGGAAGCTGGAGGTCATGGCTTTCACACGCAGAAAGAACTTTTTGAGATACAGCAACTGAAACAGGAGGTGGGAACTAGATGGTCCTTAAGGCCCCTTCCAACCCAAGCCATTCTCTGGTTTTATGAAACTACTCAGCTCTGCTCTCAACTCATGGTCACAGTCACCCCTAAGAGGGAAACTAAGCAAGGTTAGGATAAGGGACAGTAAGCACTGTCTCTTTACCTCTTGGCAAGGAATACCAGGGGGAGGATTTATTAGTTTATGTTATATGCCAGTGCTATTGCAGCTAATGTATGCATCAGTGGCAATCCAAAATCTGTTGCAATGGTTGCTCCAATAAAGCATTTCTTTTCAATGTTTGGGAAACTGCCCCTGTGAAAGTCCTTGGGTGGACTCTGACAGGGAGACAGCAAAGCTATTAATGTGACAACTGCCAGCATGCAAATCTGCATCTACCCGTGTGCTCTGTGATGTCACGGAGAGTCACGGTCAGCCCGTGACCTCACAATAGAGCGAGCGCCTATGAACGCAGTGAGCACCCAGCCCACCTTCAGTCTGCTGGCGACTGTCAAGGAGTCAGTGTCTTCCCGCTGGAGCACGAGACCTCAAGACCTTGCCAGATTACGTGAGACGTCAGAGTCCTGCGAGTGGATTACCAGTCACCGAGGATCCGCTCCAGGAACGCGGGACGTCAGAGGTCCTGCCAGAGACGCACGAGGAGTCCGTCACTGGTGGGACAAGCGAGAGGTGCTGAGGACCGGAGGCCGCTGACGGCTCTGCCACAGGCAGCCTCCAGACTCAGTCCTCTGAGCACCTCCGTGCCAGGGCAGCTGCGGCCATGAGCCGGGAGGCAGCTGCCAACGGGAGCCAGGAGCCACAGGCACGGCCGGTGGAGGCCAATGAAGAGATGTGCTCCATCTGCCTCGGCCCGCTGGACAACACGGTCCGCATTATCCCCTGCAGGCACACCTTCTGCAGGGACTGCATTGAGCGCTGGGCTGAGGAGAACGCCACCTGCCCACTGTGCCGCCAGCGCATCGGCTCGCTAGTGAGAGTCGCACCACGGCCCCCAGCGAACGCTGCTGCCCGCCAACTATGGGGAAGGCGCCCGAGGCGCCAAGAGCGGCGCGAAAGAAGTAGATCGCCACAGCGGTCCCGGAGCATCTCACCCCGACGCGCACGGCGCAGCCCCTCCAGGCATCCCCACCGGCTCATCCGCAGCCTCTCCTGGCAGTGGGAGCTGAATAGGAGCAGCCGGTCCCGGTCACCGTTGGACATCAGGGAGGCCGAATGGCTGAGACAGCTCCAAGAGCAGCAGTGGGGCTCCGGGGACCACGCACGGGCCCGCACCAGGCCCCGCTTCTGAGCGGGCGGCCCGAGCTCACCTGGGGACAGCACGGGAATGGCAAAGCGCTGGCGGGGAGAAGGCTGAGGCACTGCACAGCTCTTCTGCCTCACTCAGCTCTACGGACATCACCTCCCCGCACTGTGTCAGTAGAAGCGCTGCCAGCGGCTCGAGCTCATCGCTCCATTCCCCTCTGCTCAGCCCCGGTGAGACCCAGCGTCCAGGTCTGGGCTCCTCATTACAGCAGAGACCTGGGCACGCTGCAAGGAGCCCAAAGAACAGCAGCCAAGCTGCTGGAGGACAGAAGCATCTCTCCTGCGAGGAAAGAGCTGGGACTGAATGCTCCTCCCGACAAAGAGAAGCGCGGGGGGATCTTTCAATTTCAGAAAATCGTGGGAAATCCCAAAATTGGGGGTAGAGCACTTGCTTCTACTTCCTTCAGAGAGATGAAATAGAAACTCCACCAGGGATCCCACTGCTAAGAATGGACAGCGGGTGTGAAGAAGTTCAGTCGGTCAAACAGGTTGTTTCCAGCACCCTGAGCCTCTGAACTTCCTGACCACGCAGTGGCACAGTGAGGAGTACGGCAGTGAGCAGATCCCCGCCTGCTGCTGCTGCTGCTGCTGCTGCTGCTGCTGCTGCTGGGTATGTTCGCGTGGCACCTTCGCCTGAGACTGGACAGCCAGAGCCGACTCGGAGGGACTTTCACACGGTGCCTGTGGAGCGGGGAAGCCATGGATGCCGCTGCGTGCCCTTCTCCGGAGCTGCTGCACACAGCCCTCTCCTGCCCGGCTGCGCTGCCCACTCACGCGGTAAGAGCAATGAGGTCTCCCCTCAGCCTGTCCTTCCCAGATGAAACAGCCTCAGCTCCTTTAGTCGATCCTCACAGGGCAAAGTCTCCAAGCCCTTCATAAGCCTTGCTGCCCTTCTTTGGACTGGCTCCAGCACCACTATGTCCTTTCTCTACTGAGGTACCCAAATCTAACACTGGTGGGACCTCAGCAGTGCTGAGTACAGGGACAGGATTACTTCTCTAGGCCCGCTCCCCACACCATTCCTGATACAAGCCAGGATACCGTTGGCCATCAATAATTCTGGACACCTATTCACTCTTTCTTTTCTTCTCCTTTTTCAGGCCCAAGAGGAGGGCACGTGCACCAGCTACCTCAGCCCACAGTCCAACAGCGCTCACGTTATCCCCTGCAGGCACACCTTCTGCGGGGGCTGCATTGAGCGATGGGCTGCCAAGAACACCAACTGCCCACTGTGCCACAGCGTGATCCTGAACATCGTGCCACAGCTTCCAGCGAATGCTGCTGCCCGCCGACCACGGGGAAGGCTCCAGAGGCGCCAAGAGCTGTGGGAAAGAAGAAGATCTGCACGCCGGTCCCAGAGCGTCTCACCCCAGTGCGCACAGCACAGCCCCTCCAGGCCTCGCCGCCAGCTTGTCCAGCGCCGTCCCAGCTGGAACTGTGTGCTGAGTGGGCCCATCCATCTCCAGCTATGGTGGGGCACCGAGGAGGCCGAACAGCTGAGACGGGCCCAAGAGGAGCAGTGGGGCTCCGGGGACCACGCACGGGCCCGCACCAGGCCCCGCTTCTGAGCGGGCGGCCCGAGCTCACCTGGGGACAGCACGGGAATGGCAAAGCGCTGGCGGGGAGAAGGCTGAGGCACCGCACAGCTCTTCTGCCTCACTCAGCTCTACGGGCATCGCCTCCCCGCACTGTGTCAGTAGAAGCGCTGCCAGCGGCTCGAGCTCATCGCTCCATTCCCGTCTGCTCAGCCCCGGTGAGACCCAGCGTCCAGGTCTGGGCTCCTCATTACGACAGAGACCTGGGCACGCTGCAAAGAGCCCAAAGAACAGCAGAGACAAAGAGAAGGTGTGGGGAGGGAAACTTGGAAGTATCAATAAATTATGGGAAATCACAAAATTGGTGGTAGAGCAGTTGCTTTGAATTTCCTTTTGAGAGATTAAATATGAACTCAACTTGGATCCTGATGTAATCAGAATGCAGGGAATGGGGAAAGCCTTGACTTGTTTCAGCAACAACATGATCTTTGTAGTCCCTTCCCACCTAAGCCATTCTGTGATTCTGTGAAATCAGTCTGATTCCAAAATATCGGTGGAAGTCAAAAACTACAGTATTACTTAAAAAATAAATAAATAAAATAACAAATTAATTCGATTCATAAAAATCTAGGTACAAAAAAAAAAAAAAGAAAACCTGGAAAAAATGCCAAGTCATACTTCAGGGCTAACATCATTCCTTATTACAACTAGGAGGCAGCTGGTATGTCGTGTAGCGCCTATTTTCAACATTTCTAAAGGTTAATGCGTGTGCTGGTTTCAGAGATACTGCATTAGACTCATGGAAAATAAGGTGTGATAAGTGCAAGGTATGTTTCTTCCAGCCAAAGCCGCTACTACTGCACTATGGCATGAGTTTACTGAAAGAGCCAAACACAGTGCTGTCCACGGTTCAGTACTGTTAGCAGTGAGCGAGCCGATACTGGAAATGAGCCTGCTCCTACCAACAGCAGTCATGGAAAGAAATCCCTGTTCTACTGTGCCAACCACAAATGAGTCAACAAATCCATAGCATAACATAGTTGGTGCCAGTGACTGCGACTGGAGACGTCCACAATGTACGTCTGCTTCACAACAGCATCTCAGAAGGAATCAGAGCGCTAACAGAAAACAATGGTCCTTACACATAGGGATAGGAACCTATAGAGACATGAATGATCAGAAATAGAAAAAAAATGTCAGTTGTGTTGGATGGTCACACAGAGAAACAACAAAAAATAAAACCTGGCAGAACACAGATTTCAACTTAGATGTTCTAGAAACCTATTTAACTGAAACAACCCTCGTTTTTTAGGGGGGCATATTTATGCAAATAGATAATAGAACTTGGTAAACATTTCAGCAGCTGCAGCAGCTGATGCCAGGCTTTGCTTTACCCAGGTTGTTTGGTTTGTTTTGTCCCATCTCTAAACAAGATCTCGAAGAACACCTCAGTAGGACTCATATCCTTTTAATTCCCATGAATTAGATGCAGTTGTAATTTATCTATAAATAAAGCAAAGCTCCATCCCTCAAAACAATGCCGCAGGAACCTCTGCTGTGCTTGAGGAGTCACTTCCAAAAGCGTACATCAGAATTCTGGCCACATGGTCATATTTTCGTATAGGAGAAGCAGTAAACTTGCCAAATTGACTTTCTCAGTGAAGAGTAAACAGGTAGAAGCGTTCCACAATTAAAAGCATGCGTTGGTTTCCCAGGTACGTATGAACCAGACACAAGTGTGTCTCTGAATAGTTTTTTATATAATGTGAACATCGTGCTCATTATAAGACTGCAATTTCAGGTGAAGCTGCCATTTTGTGCATTTATTTGCCTAGTATTTAACTTAGTATGGACACCCACATACGTTTCTGCACTTATAGCAATAATGACAGAGCAGCTGAGCTCTGTCCCTAGAAGCTAATTCCTTAAGTTCCAGTACGTGGAACAAGGTGTGACTTCACATGACAGCAGAGAATCCAGAATCCTTCAGAGGCTCAAGGCACACGCAGTCAGTGCAGGGGCTTCAGGATGTCACGGCTGTGCAGTTCAGGGAGGAAAAGGATGCTTAAACTTTTAACATCAATGGTAAATACCTGGTGATGACAGCAGCATGAACAGCCTTCCCTGAGTTTTACTTATGCCCCATAGCGAGGCTAAAAGAAGAGATGGAAACATAGCACTACTCGCTGCTGCGTTTGGTAAAAGCTTACAGCAATGCGTTTCTCTTGAGCTTTCCCCACCACCACACGTTCCTATTTGCTCTCTGTACCTGCAGTTGGGTGGTGCTCTTTGTGCCAGATGCTTCCAAACACCTTATTTTAAACACTGCAGTTCTTCTCTGAAGGAACCGTTGCAATCTAAATTAAAAAAGGGGGGAGTGAGGCAGTTCATTCTGGCCACTACACATTGCCTGTTTCTCGTGGCTCTGTATCCACAAAGAACATTTCCTAAGGAATTTTTTTGTTTGTTTTTTAGTATTTTTTTTTAATCAAGCAAACAAAACACTTCCACTTCATGATCACCAGACCTTCTCTCATGAGATAAACAAAAATGAATAAAGGCCCTAAATTATCTCAAGTATGAGGAATTAAAAGCACTGTGAGGTTTATAAACTGTGTTTTTGAAAATCACTGCTGCAGAGCCCAGCAGCCCAGCTTCCCCTTGGAGCATCACGCCCCGTCTCAACTAGACACCGCTTTTTTCATTTAACTTTCTCAAAACATTCACCTAACTGCACTTTTCCAGCAAGTTTCTCCAAATTAGGTGGGAACTGTACCTGAACGAGCACTGCTGGAACCGATGCGCAGTTTGCTGTTGTAGTGATTGCTGCTGAGTGGCACGAGAACATATGGTTATAGTTTAGTAATTCCTACTGTATAGAAGATGAGGAGGAATTTTTTTTTGGCATCTTGGGCTTGCTGCTTTTTTGTAGCCATCAGAAACACTCAAATGATTCTCACAAATCTGTTTCCATAAGAGCTTCAAGTGAAGTTAGAATCTAGCTCAACAGAAACAGTTTCAGAGAACTCACTGGGATAAAAACATGGAATGCCAGAATACTACACATAAAGTCTAGAATTCAGTGCTGCAATCCCTCGACAGATGGTATTATATTACCTCTGGATGAATGCAGGCATTTCAGTATACTTTCCTTGCTCCAATCTAAGAAGAAACAAAGCCTTCACAGTACTGGCTTCATCAGTCCAGTAGGGACATGCCTACATCACCTGCTGTTCTAATGGACGACAGCTTGTCAAACTGGACTCCAAATTTAGGTGTTATGAAATTACAGCTTTGCTAAGTCTAAAAGTTGAGTTCTACACATGATCACTGAGGTTATCGATCTTGTGAACTGTGATCCTGAAAGCCACACCTCTAGGTAGATAAATCCAGCTCCCTCCTCTACAACGCCTGCAGAATGATAAAGAAAGAAAGAAGGAAAACAATGAAGAGAAACTGACTGTGTATCCACAGTCTTAGCCACAATCTTAAGGTAAGGGACTTGGTATCTTCAACACTTTCTACGAAGGGACCACATTAAAGATCAAATGGTACGTGAAATAATTCCTATTGCAACCCACTAATTAGCATTTAACCGTCACAAAGGAGACAACTTGGTTACAGCTCCTAGGTACGTGGTTTTTTTTTTCCTTTGAATTACAGAAAAAAGATTCAAAAACTTTGCTATGAATAGTTTCTATTACTCTTGGTCTATCAGTCATAGGAAGACTTCCAGACCATGACCAGAAAAGCTGTGCTCCTCTTGCACAGGCAAGGACATAAAAGCCAGAAGCACCTACTGCCCAAGTTTCCTCATGTGATGAAAGCTGAAGTGCTTGTAAATTAAAAACACAGGAACAAGAGAGCTCTTAAAGCAAATGTGGAAGTAGTACAGCATTTAACAAGCAGTCATCCTCTCTGTTAGATATGTCACTGCGTGGACTTCTTGGTAGGTATGGTAACTTGCCACACCCGGGCTTCTACTCATCAAGTTTAAACAGTTCTTAATCTGACGTTAACTTTAAATTGTTATTTGTATTTCAGTAGTGAGAACCATTTCTAAGTTTGAAAGTTTGCCTACTCCTTTCTACTCATTTGCAATTCAAGCTGGTCTCATAAAAGAGGTTATTTCTTCCTATAGATTGAACAACATACAGGTGCAATAAGGAAAGCCTCAACAAAGAAGTGTTTTAAGTAAGTAAATTACAAAAAGAGGAAGCAAATAACAAATAATGTGAGAGTAACATAAGAAAATAGCATCTCCAGACCTCTGCTTTCCAGTTCAGATTGAGCAGGAAGCTGGAGGTCATGGCTTTCACACGCAGAAAGAACTTTTTGAGATACAGCAACTGAAACAGGAGGTGGGAACTAGATGGTCCTTAAGGCCCCTTCCAACCCAAGCCATTCTCTGGTTTTATGAAACTACTCAGCTCTGCTCTCAACTCATGGTCACAGTCACCCCTAAGAGGGAAACTAAGCAAGGTTAGGATAAGGGACAGTAAGCACTGTCTCTTTACCTCTTGGCAAGGAATACCAGGGGGAGGATTTATTAGTTTATGTTATATGCCAGTGCTATTGCAGCTAATGTATGCATCAGTGGCAATCCAAAATCTGTTGCAATGGTTGCTCCAATAAAGCATTTCTTTTCAATGTTTGGGAAACTGCCCCTGTGAAAGTCCTTGGGTGGACTCTGACAGGGAGACAGCAAAGCTATTAATGTGACAACTGCCGGCATGCAAATCTGCATCTACCCGTGTGCCCTGTGATGTCACCGGAGAGTCACGGTCAGCCCGTGACCTCACAATAGAGCGAGCGCCTATGAACGCAGTGAGCACCCAGCCCACCTTCAGTCTGCTGGCGACTGTCAAGGAGTCAGTGTCTTCCCGCTGGAGCACGAGACCTCAAGACCTTGCCAGATTACGTGAGACGTCAGAGTCCTGCGAGTGGATTACCAGTCACCGAGGATCCGCTCCAGGAACGCGGGACGTCAGAGGTCCTGCCAGAGACGCACGAGGAGTCCGTCACTGGTGGGACAAGCGAGAGGTGCTGAGGACCGGAGGCCGCTGACGGCTCTGCCACAGGCAGCCTCCAGACTCAGTCCTCTGAGCACCTCCGTGCCAGGGCAGCTGCGGCCATGAGCCGGGAGGCAGCTGCCAACGGGAGCCAGGAGCCACAGGCGCGGCCGGTGGAGGCCAATGAAGAGATGTGCTCCATCTGCCTCGGCCCGCTGGACAGCACGGTCCGCATTATCCCCTGCAGGCACACCTTCTGCAGGGACTGCATTGAGCGCTGGGCCGAGGAGAACGCCACCTGCCCACTGTGCCGCCAGCGCATCGGCTCGCTCGTGAGAGTCGCACCACGGCCCCCAGCGAACGCTGCTGCCCGCCAACTATGGGGAAGGCGCCCGAGGCGCCAAGAGCGGCGCGAAAGAAGTAGATCGCCACAGCGGTCCCGGAGTGTCTCACCCCGACGCGCACGGCGCAGCCCCTCCAGGCATCCCCACCGGCTCGTCCGCAGCCTCTCCTGGCAGTGGGAGCTGAATGGGAGCAGCCGGTCCCGGTCACCGTTGGACATCAGGGAGGCCGAATGGCTGAGACAGCTCCAAGAGCAGCAGTGGGGCTCCGGGGACCACGCACGGGCCCGCACCAGGCCCCGCTTCTGAGCGGGCGGCCCGAGCTCACCTGGGGACAGCACGGGAATGGCAAAGCGCTGGCGGGGAGAAGGCTGAGGCACTGCACAGCTCTTCTGCCTCACTCAGCTCTACGGACATCGCCTCCCCGCACTGTGTCAGTAGAAGCGCTGCCAGCGGCTCGAGCTCATCGCTCCATTCCCCTCTGCTCAGCCCCGGTGAGACCCAGCGTCCAGGTCTGGGCTCCTCATTACAGCAGAGACCTGGGCACGCTGCAAGGAGCCCAAAGAACAGCAGCTCACACGTTCTATGACCGTATGATCACTGCTATTCCAGTGCTCTCACCCAGTGAGCAAGCACAGACACAGAGGAGCACACACACTGCCATCACTCACAGATGTGCCGTTTCATTCCTGTCACAATTTACACAAGCAGCTTTTTAAAGTGCCCAATAAGCCTTTTGTTATGATCTTTGTATAATAAATCTTTGCTAAGTTTAGCTTTTTTTTGCTGCTCTCCAACAAAACTGTCCATCCCTGCAGCAGTACAGTGACACTCGTAGCCCGCAGAGGAGAGGAACAGGAGGAAGAGCTGTTTCGCTGCTATTTTTACCGTTCCCATGAGTTTGCCTTCCCGCCTGGGGAATCGAGGCGCTTAATGCAGCCTGCTGTTCTACCTGCTGCAGATTCGTGAGAGATTGAGCACCAGAGACTTGGTGGCCACGTCTTCTATTTCGACTGTTTCTTCTTCAATCCTCCACATTCCCCCCCCCAGTGACCATTTTGCAATGGCATCTTAAGGACTGAAACACAGAACATATTATTTTTGCTCCCCACAAAAATAACTTCCTTAGAACGAAATCAGCACTGCTTCATGTTTCAGATGACGTGACCTTGCTTACCCCTTTTCTTCTGAACTTCAGTAAAATTTTAAGTTCTTTTAACAACGATTTTCATCGAGGCAACCCACTTGAGTACCTGAAAAGTAGAGCAATGAATACTTTGAATGCGGCTGTCCAAGATTTTGGAAACAGAGGCCTTATCAACAACAGCATGAGCAGTCCTCAGTTCCTGTGCTGTGAGCGGAGCCCTGGGTGGGCCTTGCAAGCTTCTGCCAGCCTTCAAGGGAGAAAATCACAGTAACACACAGAAAACCATCATTCCTACGCAGAACAGACTGAATTGCAGCTGTATGATGTCTTCAAGTTTAACAGAGACATAGACTACTCCATTTTGATTTGGTTCCATCCTCTGAAGTTTATCATGTTACTTGTGATGGTGAGAAATGAAGAGCTTCTTTTCTATCAGTCGAACTACATCAAAGAAGCAATTGAAAAGTTCTGTCACTCAGTAAGATCATTAAACAGTTTATAACACCTTAAAAATTTAAAAGAATGCAAAATTCATTTACCGGAGGTGCGTTCTGATTTGCTTTGTCCCATAACGTGTTTGTAAGATGTCAGCTGCATTTGGTTGTTATTGCCTTTTAGCAGATACGGCCACAACGATTTCCAGGGTTCAGCAGCAACACTCATTACTGAGCCTAAATCCACAATACTATTTCATTCAAAAAGATCAGAGAAAATCTAACCTGCTCTTGGTAAGGTTTTTCTTTTTTTCTTTTTTTTTTTTTTCTTTTTTTCAAATGGTTTTAAACTTTAGTTCACTGCAGGAAGAGTTCAAATACTGTCAAGATCAGCTGTGGTTCCAAGGCAATAGTTGAACTGATATTGACCGTGAGATTCAAAGTCTGTCATATCTCAGCTACTTGAAAAATTGACATAGTATACACATATAGCATGGCTCCTTTCATGTGGAAAAGGGGGAGAAATCAAACCACAAGGCCAGCAAACCCCTAGAGACAGAGCCAGCAAACTGTCAGGGAAACATTCTGCTTTATAATTCCATACACTCTCACCTTTATTAACTTCAAAACTCACTCTGATGAAAAGAGTAGGACTGAGTTTGACACACAGAACAGCAAAGCTGCAGTGACCTGGAGAATACACTTACGCTCAGCAATATGAACTACTTCAAAATAGTTTCACAGTTGTCATTATCCCCACTTTACCTCACAAGATTTTGAGCACCTTCTATAAATTAATAACCATTCACTTACACTGTGGAAAAAGAGGTTCCTTTTTCAGTCTGCAGGATGGAGGTCATCAGCAGTATAGTTGGTAACACTGCTATTGCACACTGCTGCAATTCCAAAGCAAAGGCATGTTTTTTGCCCAGTTAATTCACACCAAATCATTTTTGTGCAACAGAACACCACCACAGGAGGGCACCCCATTTCGTTATTTTCCCCAACTCTCAGAACACATTTTGCAAAGAGAATCTTCTTTCTGTGCTATTTCACATGCAAATATGTAGCATTTAACTGCCTTCCTGGACACTCTCAAATACAATCATAAAATAGACAGCTCAACCAAAGCCATTTGATATTCCCATTGTCCAAAGAGCATTTGAAACTAAAGCTGTTATATCTACCAGAACTAAAACAAGTAGAGGGCAGAAAATGAGACTGTACATCAGCACTGCACTGAGATATATGTAAGCTGAATTTTATAAGAAAAAACATTACACAATGCAACTCAGCTACAAGTACTCGACATGTTTAAACACTAGTTTCTAAATACAGCATTTGATGCACAAAATGTCCCAATCTTACATCAATTTAAAGGCAGCAGCAAGATCTCAGTCACATTCCTTGAAGCAGCAGCGGTCAGTTCTGCTCTGTTTGATAAAACCCTACAGATGCTCAGATCAAGGTTTCCTACTTGGAAGGTCTAATTCATAAATCCATCCCAAAAGAGAGTGCATTCATCAGTTCTAGGATATGCCCTTCTCCATTTCCTAAGTAAATCTATGACTCAAGTTCAAATATAAATCCACTCTCAGGTGCCAACTGAATCATAAATTAAGTCAAATTTTAAAGTCTTGTAGTTGAGTTTGACAATGCAGTTGGCTCTCCATTTTGTTTCCATACCCAACCCAGGAAGTTGCATAAGGGATCTCAGCCCCGCAGCTCTTTCTTCAAGGTCTTCCAGTACCATTACAGCTGTATCAAGTCTTTCAGAGGACCATATCTTCATAAACTGTGTATATACAGAAGACTAATTAAGCTTGCTTTCCTTTTCCTCCCCACGTGCATTAATTAAAAAAAAAAAAGAAAAAGAAACAGATATAAAACACCAACACTAGGCATACAGCACTTCTGCACGATTCCTGTAAATGGTCACCAAATATCATCAGAACTCCAACAGATGGCACTCTGCAGAGCTATGGTTGCCTCTTGCAACCTACTGAAGAACTCCATGGACTGTTTGGCACATAATTTAGACAAATGGCCTAGTTCACATAATTTATAGAAAGTGAGCTCACCTTTCACATTTTGTCTTCCTGACTGCCCTCCAGCAATATGATGACTAACAGAGCTGATCCTTCAGCTTAAAGGAAAACTTCTTCAGCAGTCAGGCATTCTAATCTGATACTGATTGTTACCTGCTCCCGCTCAGATCTGGAACAGGAACACATGAAATAAACCAGTGCAGAAGCTATTAATGCAACATGCAGCTTAGCAAAATACATTTCAGCTTGTTACTGCTAACAACTAAGGAAGTCAGAATAAATATAAGGCACAAATACACAAAGAGTCCCTACATTTTTATTTAAAGAAATACATTCAAATGCAGCATTGAGAACAGAGAGTGAAATATCAACGGTTAGAGAACCTATGCTTAATTATGTAGTTGTTTTTGTTGGTTTTTTTTCTTTAATAAACTAGCACCACTGAGTCACGAGTCACAGACTAAATTATTTCCAGATGTGTAAAAAACCACCCCTACAGGATTATAAAATTTCTACAGTTTCTATTAAAAACTGATTCTCAATTTACTATTCCTAAAGAGCTGAAAACAGTTTGAATACAAGTTCTCATACCTACACGTTGCTCAAGTAACCCATAAAAGACGGTTTATTCTTAAGTCTGTACATCTCAATCAAGGGAAAAAACGTCTAAAAGTCAGCCTTCCACGGCTCTTTACAAACTGAATTATGAAAGATCTACTGTGTCATAAATTTACACAGTGCAGTAGGTACAAGTCTGATCATACAAAATAAGAGCTTCGCAGCCCGTAAAAATACTAAAATCAACTACAAAACTCTTAGTGTTTAGTCAAGCTGTCTCAAGCAGCCACTACATCAAATTCCAAAAGCACTGATTTGCTCATAGCACTGCTGCTTGAGCACATTCACAATGGGAAAAAGCCCAACACCTCACTGTAAAACTGATTTATAATCCTAATTTCCCACTCAGATTCAGTGGTAATATTAGTGTTTGCTATCTATTTTTATCTAACAAGACCATTACGTATTTGTAGATTGTGTCTGTATTGTTCAAAGTGCTAAAAGTGCAGTCAGAGAATAGAGTTTTGCACACATTTTCCAGTACACCCTTCTCTGGCACAGGCAACTTAAGTATCTGTAGGTCTGTGAGGTCAAAAAGGCACACACTCATTTGTACATGCTCAGGTAAAATCAAGCACTTTGCTTTGAAGTCCTGTTCTAAATATTAAATTGTTTTCTGAGTAGGGAGCATCCAGAATATCCTACAAGCAGATGTCTGGCTTTTTATAAATACCCTGATACAGCTGCTTACATGGTGATGGTGAAAAAAGAATGCTTTGTTTTTAACTCATGGTATCCAAGTATTGCTCTGGAATACACGGAAATTAAATCTGTGCTCTCTCACTCTATCAAGCAAAGTCCAGCGTTACAGTAGCTCATGTGGTTTATCAATTCACAACAGTTAACACAGACAAAACACTGCCTCAGTATCTGTTTTTCTACTGGAGACCATCTACAGCTTGAACGAAAACGAAACTGAAGAATTATTCAAGCAAGATCATTTGTCAGGAAACAACAGAACTGAAACACACCTCAACCAGAATACAGACTTTCACAAATTAACAGTTTCACTTTCCTTCCCTACAGTGGTCTTCTACGACATGCATCATAATAACTAGTGCTGTTAAAAAATAAGAACATATCCCTCTTAACAAAGCTAACAAATTTTTCTAGCGGGCACATTGGCTTGCTGGAACGTTTATAATAATCCTTGCAAAATGAGGTCTGGAATGTGACATCAGCACCATTATACAGGATGCGGATAAAGTGTTCTTTGGGTCTCTTCCCATCCTGCCACATCTCGAAAACTAATCTGGCAGCAAATCGTGGAAATCTGGCCTCTGTAATGCCCAAGGCACTAAGAACAGGTGACAGTGTGACATCATGTGCAGAGTGAAGGACAAATATTTCCTCTTTCTTGCCTTCTGCAATTCGCTGAAGCCGATTAACAGTCTGGTTGAGGAGAGGGTGAGTAGCCAACAGTGCGTACAAGAAATAAAGTTTCTTTTCCTGTCTTTCTCTCTCATCCTCCAACTGATGTCTTTTGATCACTTTGAAGTGTTCCATACCAATGCAGCCAGTTTTGGTACAGGGGAAACTGACATTGTGGCAAAAATAGCACAAGAGAGAATCTATCGGGTTAGAAGCTCTCAACTGCCTGGTAGGAATGCCTACAATCTTTGCCATATCCACGTATATTTTCTCCAAATCATTGTTCTTCACCCGCAAACTGTACTGCCTGCGCTGTTCCTCTTCCAGGTAGTGGTTCCGCATAGGACAGTCACAGCTTCCAGAACAAAAAATGGTGCTCCACTGATGCCTCATGTTAATTTTTTTCCAGTCAAAATCTGGCAAAAAGGTGTAGAGCAGCGCCAGCGCACTCTGCAGGGTTCGGCTTTTCCCTGTTGTCTCCAAGTAGAGCTGTTTTGCTGTCCAGTCACTCGGAAGCAGTTTATGTTTGTTTATATAAATCTCTCGCAGTAGTTGTCCATTTCGCAAGTGCTGTACAACACCTGAAAGAGATTTTTTGCCTTTTAGTTTTTTGAGAAGCTGCAACACATTGTTATAATCCCCTTAGTTTTGGAGGAAAAAAAATACAGCTAGCAATCTTACTGTTAAAAGCTCTGTTAAAAAGCTACAGACTTCAAAACTGAGCCTCGCCTATTCTTGTGCACTAGAAAATCACATGGAGTGAGATATTTGCTGTTCTTTCAGTATCTCTCGGATTTTAGGAGCTAAATTGAGATTTAGATAGGAAAAGCTAGTTTTGCACATGTAGTTTAAAACATTGATGGTTTAATATTGCTCTTTGGACTAGAAATATGGGACTGAGTGGGTGTAACATTATTATAAAAAAAAGTGGATCCAGACTGTACCTGATCAGGTTTCCAGACTGATTGTGAATGCTGTGCTCTCTGCATAAAAGTTACCAGCAGCGAGGATAATGAATACACAGAATGTAAACAAGTGTGTAAACTCACAAAACCAGCCTGAAAGTGAGAAAATTGCATCAGGGTTCCTTCACCTTCCTTCAGAAAGTAGAAATCACGATTGGCTTAGATTGGAAGGGACCTGAAAGATCTCTGGCTCCATATCCCCTGCCACGGCCAGGGCTAAGTACTCAAATTACGTAAAGCTTTGGCTTTATATAGCTGGATAGGAAGAAGGCATGTATCCTTCTTCCACTCCAGAATCCACCTTGCTTGTATTATCCTCCCTCAGCAGCCAACGGACAGGCACAAACTCATGATTAACTAGAACATTTTTTATAACTTGCTATGACAGGAGTCACAAAAACTAGCTCAGTCACAAACTGTGTGCAGTGATGAATCCAGTTTCGCACCTGCTGCATTAGTAAGAGTCCTTGGTAATCTGGCAAGAACTTTCCTGAGATCACTTTGCAATAACACACTTTGGTATATATAAACTAATAAATTCACAAGAGGAGCTCAGCAGTCTCTTTTCAGTGGCAGTATCGATGAAATCTCAAAGCTTTTTGCTTGTTTAGAATGTAATTGCTGGCATTTCTGTATGTTCTCCCAATAACTGGCTCAAGAGATACGACAGATAAAAAATAAAGCTTGTGTGAAAATATCCATAAACAAGGCAGAAAAGATGAATCCATGTCTACAAGCCCAGTTCCCTTAATACTCATGAAACTTTGTTAAAAAGCAAAAAAGGGGAGGAGGAAAAAAAAAAAAAAAGAAAAAAAAAGAAAACGAAAGAGGAAAAAGAAAACCTGCAGAAAATATCAGATATTTCAAACTTTGATAATACAAACAAATTTGCCTGCTACACCTGAATCTTCTTGAAGTCAACTCAGCAGTTCTTTTACAGGTGGAAACTGGCAACTAATGATTGCTCTTCAGTTCGAGCCTTTCTGAATCACAAAGTAACCACTAAGAGAGTAGCAAACCTTTCTCTGAAGGAATGTAATTTTCCACAGTGTTGTTTTTCACAAGGGTGACAAAGCAATTTTGTGGTTTGGAACATCAATTAAAGTTGTTCCAATTTGTAAAACATAAAGTCATAAGAGGATGCCAAGGGTAACTGACCTCCAACAGAACACAGGCACGCTACAGAATAATGTTCAGTTTCTCGGACTGTTACCACTTTTGTAGTAGAGCATTTAATACTTGACTCCTATCCTAGTAAAACCTAGCTATGACTAATATTATGACTTTCCCAAAGAAAAGCATTTATTAAGAAAGACAGAGCATATGTTTCCAAGCAGACTGTGTGAAGAGAGCAGAGGAAAATGTAAAGCTGCTATGGAAACTTACCAGTCTGTGTAAGCTCTCCCATTTCACAAAGAGAATGACTAGGGTAACGAGGCAGGCTGCTTAGGGTACCATCCATTTGGGCTGCAGACCCTTTAGACATGTGCTTAATGAAAGCTTCCAGCTGAGGGTGAGAAGGTTTCCTAGAGAGACAAAACAGTGTGAAAACTTCCAAAATTACACAGAAAAAGAGCTCAAGAAAGTGAAATATTCTGTCAGCAAAAAATTTCATGGTGACATGTTAACTTCCCACTGACAGCATCTGCTCTTACTCAAGATTTCCGTGGGCACGTAAAAGAAATCTTATTTAATACTAAAGAGCTAGGGGGAGACTGATGTCTTGGCATGTAAAGATTTTGATATCTTTCATAAAATAATTTCCAAGGGTATCTGTTTGTCTGTTTTTTGTTTTTGTGGGGTTTTTTTAAATGCAACTGTACTGTTGTGATGTTTTTTTAAATTAAATCCTTTCAAAAAAGAATAAATTTCTCTCTAACTTCTGAAGTCCTACTGCACTTTAAGAACACTGTCAAAGGCACGAAGAATCTAAAAGGGATCAGCTAACCCACTATGTTACAACCCCAGGTGCTTGTAAGTCTAATGGACTTCCAGCCTAAACAGTGGTCTATTTTGTGGATGTAATAATAATACAATAAATAACACAATAAAACTATTTAAAAATAAAAATGAAAAAGGAACATTTTATCAGAGGACTCTTACAGAAGTCTAAACTAAATATTAAATATTTAGTCTGAGATCAAACTTTGCTAGAATGATACACTGTTTTGATACAGAACCCTCATAACGCAAAAAGCTTCCTTAATTACAGACAGAAACCACAAGAGGGAGCAACATAACTGCTAACGTATCGATACGAGCCTGGAATCCAAGTTACACGGACAAGGACTTCCACGCTTACACAGAAAAGCCAACAGAGAAGCTCTTAAATGAGAAAGCACTTAGAGCAGAGCTATGCTCGCGGCACGTGGGAGATCTCATATGAAACAGCTCTTTATCTGATAGCAAAGCAGGTCTTTGAAATTCCACTGACATTTCACTTTATAAACAGCACGAGTACTTAATTTAACTTCAGGGTGAAAGAAAAAAAGAAAAACAAGACCAGCGAATGTGCAATGTTCTTGGGAAGAAAACATTACTATAGATTGTGGTACCACTGCCAATAAGGACAGCATTAAACAAGCAAAATGAGAGAAAAAGCGTTCAAAAGGCTTTTTTCTTTTTTAACTTGAAATGAAAAAAAACAGTCAACTTGTATTTTAAACCCACAGCTGCTTCTCTGTATTACAATTTTATTCTCAGCGATTAATATTGGAGAAGCAGAGGCACATGAAAGGTTTTCTTCCTTTTGAAACCAGTTGAGATTTTCTGTTGCCCCATTTCACAATATAGAGCTCAATTCAGCTCCAAATACAAATTCCAAAACAGTTTCTTGCACATTTGGCTATTTTCACAACCTAGAAGCGCTAAATGGAAAAATTGAGAAAATTAAATGAAAGTGATTAGCAAAGAGCTTTTTAAGCTTATTACAGATGTAGCAGGCTGAAATACCAATTTTCTACACTCTGCACTTTAAAAAGCTCTAAACACGAAGAAAATGCCAGCCAGAATTTTCCTTAAATCTCGTTTACCCAATTAGCAAGTCCTGCAAACACAGGGATCAGAAAGTTAAAAATAAAAAGTTTCTTGTTTCTTCTGTTGTATTCTATTGGAACCAGACCTGTACAGGTAAAGCAGTGAACAATCACTGGAAAAGATGCATGTTTCACTGTGTTCATGTACGTATGTAGAAGAGGTTACTTAACCTTAAATTTATTCATTTTAAAGTAAGCACAAGTTAAGACCTTCTTTGCAGAAGCACACAAACATGACTGTTAGACATATTTTGAGCATAATATATGAGCTTACTACTTGTTAAATATATCTCAAGGGGAGGGGATCAGACAACAGAAAAGCCATTCTGCCTGAAGGGGACAGACATCTCAGGACACAACACGCTTCTGTACCCAATGCAATTCTCACACATGCAACACAATTGTGAATATACCATCGATTCTCCCAATTAACCCCATACAACTGAGCAAACACATTCTGCTGTTAAGTGAAGTAAGTTTTTGGTTGGTGGGTTTTAGATGCTTGTTTGTTTTACAGCACTGCTCCAGCTACTAGCTAACAAACGATTCCCTTCCTCACCCCAAGATTTCTCTTATTTAGAATATGAATCCTCCTGTAGAATTGGCCAATTTACAGATGCTGCGGGAGATGGAGTATCTAGGCAACACAGCTAAGACTGCTGGGACTGTTGGAGCTGGAAGCAAAGAAAATTACACATTTGTATAGTTGAAAAGACTGAAATATCCTTAAAATTGCATTTCCATTGAAGGCAGCAGAAAATAAAAGTGGAATAAAAAGACATCCACTGTAATTTGCTGGACATTGTGACAGTGAAGCATTGTATTTAGGAATGTATTAACATAATAAGTATTTTGAATGTTGTTAGAATGGGGAATGGCATATTATTTAACATCACTAGCAACTGCCATACTTCTAACTTTGAACATTTCCTGTTTTTCAAAACTATTAAACTGCCTTTTAATTGTTCTGTTGTTGCAAAATACTTTTTTTTTTAACCTGTAACAAAAATGTGATGCTTCTTTTAGCTTGAATAATACATTCAATAATGATAATATATTCAATGTACCTTTTTGTTATTCTCAAGTAAACACTAGGATAACAGATCCCAGATTTGATAGTGTCATTTTCATGCACTACTGTTAATACGGACCAACATTTGAAATGCTTGTTCAATATTTAAATACCTTATTTTATAAAGGTCTTGACAAGTTTTAAGGAGATGCCATATTCCAGCTTTATTACCACACTGTTACCAGTGTATGTAGAAAGAAAATCATACTGCACAACTACCCGAAGTATACGTTTATTTCTGCCAGCAACAGAGCTGATAACTCCCAATAAGAAATTCTGTTTTCCTTTAGGGGTACTCAAACTCTACACTGACACAGTCAACTTCTCTTCTGAGACTTCAGTGAAGTCAGAAGAGACCCTCAGGTCTTTCTCCACCCAACTGTGGTCCGGCTTATGATGTAATCTCACTACAAGTCAAAATCCACACCCCTTCTTTAGCTCACAATACTACTTGCCTCTACCATACTTCATTTTCTGGCAACCAAACCTCAAAATCTTCATATCAAACCTAAAATTCAGGTACCTGTTGCAAAGCTTTGTATGATTAACACCAACAGTTCTCAAAGGGTCTTGAAACATATGCCCATTAACCCAGAATACTAATAACTTCTGACAGTCTCCTGAAATCATTTTAAACAGTTTCTGAAAAGCATTTCTTCTCCCCCTCAGATGAAAATTCAAAGACGACATACTGCGTATGTGTTACTTCTGACACTCAACATACAAGGTACAAAGGGAAGAGAAGTGGGTGGTTAATTTATTCTCCCCAAAAGCAAACACTGCAATGAACAGATTTCCACTAACACCATTCAATTAATTATCTTGGGGACAAAAGTATATATAATAATCAGTTCCCCTTAGAAATTTGCATCCAGAACAATGAAAATAATAATATTAATTTGAGCCTTGGATGGAAGAAATCTCCAAAGCATTTAATCCATTTGCTTACATTCATTTCACACTTAGATGTCACAATCCATAATTCAAAAAACCCAAGTGTGACCTCAAGGCTATTCTGCATATCCATTAGAAGTCCAAGGGGCTGTAGCATAATCTGCTTAATTAATGAATTCCACCAGCTGAATGCCAAGTCAAATAAAGAATAGACTGAGTACGAGCAGCATACTTATCTGAAACAAAGGTCCAGAAAGCTTAAACAAGCCAGATTTTTAATCAGACATCTCAACTTAATTACACAACATAAAGAAATCTTCAGTCCAAAGGTAGCAATTATATACCTTGTAATTCTCTCTAAATAGGTACATTTGCAATCAAGTACCAAATTTATACCATACAATCATAGGCCTGAAAGCCAAACATAGCAAACAGATTCCTGATGCTAAAATAATAAACACTCAATTCAAAACAAAGATAAAAACATTAACAATTCTAACTTTATTCAGAAATGTCAGCTGTAACACATCAGGTCACAATGGTACAGAGCCAACCCCTTTAATCTGCTTAATCTGCCAACCCCTTTCAAAGTTGGCCAGGAGATTCATAAACATTGTACTCAAGAAACCAACTGTTGCTGCACTTCATTCATGTGGTGATGAACAGTTGTGGATATATCATTTGTAAATTGATGTCACAATGCTGGTAACAGCCAGGGATGTCTACATGACTGGCCTCACATCCTGACGTTATGCCCTCTGAACTACATGACTTGGTTGCACTGTTGACAGTGTCAAAAGCTGCACTACTTCTTTGCTTTTTATGGATCATTTTCCTGATTTCACAGCCTTCACATTGCATTCCTTGCCTGAAACCATAGAAATAGCTATAAAAGCTTTTCTAATAAGTACAAAACTGAGGTCTCACGTGGCACTGTAATACTGAGAAACATAGCAACACATCCAACATTGTCACTTGCAGTTAACATCTTTGCTACAGAGATTTCTCATATTCTAACATGACATATCGAGTAAGCTCAGAGTATTGGATCTGCAAGGACTCCAGCAGGAATCTGCGTCATACTCCTTTACTTGGTATATTATTATGAATATAATTTCATCTCTTCGAGGATGGTCTTTAAAACATTGCCACAACTATTAGCAAAATGCTCCTTTATCATCTTGTTAAAGAAATTAATTGGCCACAACTCTACAGCAGAGAGAGCTCAAATTTGGTCTCTTGTCTGCGGCCCATGTTGCATACCAAATAAAAGACAACTAGTTAGCTTGCAGTAGGTGCAGAATGTTGTTAAGAGTTGGATACCTCTCAAAATAATTGAAACTTCTCTTGGAAGGTGTTAGAGAAGACCAGAGAATGTCATTTTGGTACAGAACAAACACTTCCACAGAAGCTGCAGTATGAATATAGAAGTCAACGTGAAAGTAGATGAAAGGTTTTATAAAAACTGAATTATGTAAAAAGTCCCATGCGAATGGAACGTTCATAACTGTTTCAATACAGTTCAAAAAGATATTTAGGTTTGTGTTCATGACTGCTTTTGCACTGCAAAAGAAATGCAGTCTCCTTTCAAATATTGAGTATTTGATTTTTCTCATTTATATATATATATATATATATATGGACTATTCTCATTTATATATATATATATATATATATATATATATATATGGACTATTGTATACGATTACGAATAAAAAAGCCTATTAACTTTTAAGATCTTAAAAAGACTTAATTTTGCTAATACTTACATATGTGTGCAGAGATGGGTTAAAACTGCTCTTGCTTTCAAACTCTGTAGGGTCACCTACTGCTATAACCGTGCTCAGACAAAGTTATTTTTTCAATTACTTGTGTCAGAACTGTGTTAGAAAACTATGTTAGAACCCAGGCTACAGCTGAAGGCAACGTTCCAAGTCTTGCAAATTTCAGGACGTCAATCACAAGGGCAATTTCTTTTATCTTTACCTTTATAAGTCATAAATGAATCTATCAAAACAAGAAGCACACATTCGGTGTATCTGATACCCAGAAATGCATTTTCAGCATGCCATTGCATTTCCAGTATGACAAAGTAAAGCCACTTCTGAATAATTCTACACCAGAAGAGCGAGAGCATCTTTAAAGAAAAGAGATTGCGCACCATTCTGGAAAAATAAGTATTTATGGTATGTGAACACCACTTTGTATACTAATAGTTAAGAAAGCCTATTAAGCCCTTTCCCTTTGTAATGTATGCAGGTATACAAAGTAGATGCAACTCCCAATTCACTGAAATCTCCACACCTGATACTGTTGTGTGGACAATGATATAAAGGTGCCAAGAGATTTAGCTAACACATCTGACGATGCTTTTTTTTTAATGTAAACATTCAGTAGATTTACTGCAAAATTTTCTACTGGGGAGAACATTCTCCCCCTGCTCCAAGAAGTTTGAGACAAATCATTAATTTAAGGGAAATCTCTGATAAATTATATCATTTCACTTTCAGAAAAAACAATGATCAACTTTCCTGTGGTAGTGACAGGGATATATTTGCGTTCACTCAAAGGAAACATGATTAACTGAAATAGAATTTATTCTCAAACACTGCACTCACATTCTGAAGGTATCTACAAGTTTACCTAAAGAACGGTAACTAAATAACTAAATAATTACATAGCTTGTGCCTTTCTTTTTGCACACCTCCTTCAATGCATTATATATATAACAACATCAGCAGCCACACCATACTTTAACCTGCAAAAATTGTTTCCTGAAGAGGAACGAAATAATTATAAAGCAAAACATGCATGTAGTGATGGTAAAAGCAAAAAAATGTTACCTGTTAGGCAGCAACATACAGTCAATGTCAGGTCTTTTTGTCTTGGGAATGGCATATAATGGATATCTATCTCCATGTCGAATCAACACTTGAACTGACACTAGCTTAAAATAATGGGGTGCATAACCTATAATGAAAAAAAGAAAATGCAAGAAGCAAAAGTTAAAAAAAAAAAATGTGATGGAAAAAGTACATCTGAAGTCCAAGAGCTATACACAACATTATTCAAGCATTGGTCTCCAGTTTTATAATGCCTCTTCCAAACCCCTATTGTAATGAGCATCATGCAGCATGCTTAATTCTAAGCTTGTTGATGCATTAGCTTGTGATTTTATATTTGTTAGTGGGAAATGTACATGAGGGAATTAATTCGAACTAACTGCTGCAGCCACTATAAGGTAAATGTGTCTTCTAGTTCACTTGTAATAAACAGTATAAAATATCAACCATCTCTATGACTCCCACTCTTTTAATTGAAGAATTACAGTTGAACACTGAGTGACAACAGAACCACTTCCAAAAGTCAAGAAATCAGAGAGAACATAAAAGAGAGAAGAACAGTGGATTTTAAGCAGTTTAACAGAATTAATCCATGAGTTAACATTTGCTGTACCTCGCTTCAAGCAGTGCTCCAAGCAATGAAAAACCAACAATGCACAAAGTCATCAATTCCACTAAGTCACTGTTTGCAAGCATGAAGCTTACCTTCCATGCTGCGTTCAGCAATGGTAGGAATATTGCAGTAAACATGAGCTTCGTAAACAGGATCTATCGCAGGAGGTTCTGTCAGCAAATCGGGCATTATTCTCTTTCGGCTCTTAGGGTTCAACCCATCTTCCTTGATAGGGTTCACTGGGATTAAATGCACTGAAAGACACAAAACACACATTATATACCTTTAAAATAATTTAGTGACATACTAAACTAAGCCTTAAAAAAAAAATAAAGAAAGAAAAAACTGATTTTCTGTTGCAAATTTGTCGCATTTTTCCATAATCAAGAGGACTCCAGAATTTAGCAACTTCAATGCTTGTCTAAAACCACAGAAACCCATCTCAATTAAGAACAACTTTGCTTTTTGCACTCGTGATGCTGCTTTTTCTGTCAGTCTCTCAAGAAGCACTAGGAGGTACAGCTGTCCCTCACCACTTTCATTTAAAAACTTATATTGAAGGACATCATGCAAAAGACCACACAGTTACAATGACAGTACAAACGATTTGATGAATGAAGTAATGGAGATTCTTTGACTGAGGCTGAAGGAACTAGACTGCTCACCATTTTCCTTACGAATTCTTTCCCCTTACTTGGCTACCTTGCCAGTCTTAAATAATCTGATTTCTTTCAAAAAAAAAAAAACCAAAAACATACACAAAATACATTTCGTAAGATGCAACTGAGCTCATTACGATGAAAGAAGGTAATTTGAAA